>VTON01000021.1:0-1200000 GCA_009617725.1 Hydropsyche tenuis | reverse complement strand
AGAAATGAAGATAAAATAAACGTAAGGTTCCTGTTATATTTTTTTCTAAAATCATTTGAATATATAAATTAACGTCAATACCGATGAATTTGAATTATTCAAAAATCATTCAATAGATTGTCTTTGCTTTTTTGTGATATTTTTTCCTTGAACCGTAATTATTTCAAAAACATTGTTATGCAAGTTTGAATGATGATATGATTATAAATGTTTATATTAATTATACTCAATATAGCGTTTAGCTATGATGAGCAAAGGTAAAATACACGCGATGAAGTGTGACGTGAAACACGAAAAGAGGATTCTAGAAGTTTTTAGAGCTATTGAAGAAAGATTCGGGGGCGTCGATATACTGGTCAACAATGCAGGCTACTTAAATGGATCTCAACTAGTTGGTAAATTTGAAAAAATAAACTAAAAATAAAATTCAAAAAGTGTCGCTTATACTCACGAAAATTTAAATTAAAAACTAACAGACGGCTCTTCTGCCATTTGGAAGGACATACTCGACACTAACGTGATGGGCACTTCATTATGCTCGAAGGAAGCTCTGAAAAGTATGAGAAAAAGAGGAGACAGTGGCCACATCATAAATATCAACAGGTTGCCTAGAAAAGTTAAAACCTTGAAAATCGACATTCTCTCTACCAGTTTTTAATTTTCAATAATAATTTTAGTGTTGCTGGTCATAGAATAAGAGAAGGTCTTTTAAGTTCTTTGGGCATGTATCCACCTAGCAAGTTTGCTGTGACTGGTCTCACTCAAATGTTACGACACGAACTGAGAATGATGGGAAGCAATGTCAAAGTCACGGTGAGAAGTTGTTTGTTACATTGCGCATTTTTTTCATAAAACGCCGAAATTTCATAATAAACATAGCTTAAATGGTTTTTTTTCTACGTACATTTTTTTTTATATTTTTCTTATTATGCATTAGAGTATAAGTCCTGGCTTGGTACATACGGATATGGGAAATGATGCTGCGAGTTTGGCATTCAACAAAATCAAGGATGATGATTTCAATGAAACTCCTAGCGGGTTCTTATCATCTCAGGATATTGCTGATGCTGTTGTGGCAACTTTGAGTTTCGGTCCGAATGTAGAGGTAAAAAAATATTTTATGAGAATAACTAATTATGATGCTAATTAATTGTCGTCTTTTGTTCAATACGATAATTAATCCAATCCAATACGTTTCAGATTCAAGAACTCACGGTCCAAAGTAGCACTTTGCCCAAAATTTGAAAATATGTTCGTTAATTTGGAAAAGTATATTGTGTTAAACTATTGCTCGTTTGTCTTATTATTTTTTTCTGTATGCACTCAATCACATTCAATAAAAATATTGTTCAATTAATTAATTTTGTTTATAAATTTCATGATTTTGATCATATGTAAAAAATGTGTCTGTCCCCTTTACCTTTTCATTCAATTTTCAATTTAATGATAAAATAAAATAAAATAACGTATTTCACGTAAATCAATACGATTAACAATCACAGAATCCGATAAATGCAACACAATGAATTAAATTCTTTATTGATTTTTATCGATATCATAAATCATTTAGATCGTTATAAATGTCATAAGATTTTCTAAAACAAAGCTTCGATACACAATTTATCAGTTTGATTGATTAATGAAATATATCTCGTAAAAATCCATTCTATTTCGCAATTGAAATTGGTTTTCCAGTACAATCAATAATCATCTCTTGAATCTGAAAGCATTGAAAAATATTGATTTTACATTGATAAAATTAAAAAAAAAAAATTTTACATGAATTAAAAATATCAATTACTTCAAGATTTTGCGGCATGCTCAAAATGGTTAGAACAGCTTGAGATACATCTTTGGTTGCCAAATAACCTGGATGTGGTGCGATTCCTACATTCACTTTTCTACTCATATCTGACTTATCTATATCTCTAACAAATGCCTCAGTCATAACTAATCCTGGGCTGATGCTCTAAAAAAAATTCAATTTAGTTATATTTGCATAAAAATATATTTTTATGTATATGTTTTCAATACTTACCGAAACTCTAATACAGCTATTTGACATTCTCAAATCGTTCCTCAAGCTACCCGTAAGGGCTTTAACTGCATGCTTACTCGCTGTATAAATACCCAAGTCAGGTATCGACGGTATACAATGGCCAGCGAAACTGAATTATAAAAGTTTGTCGAATATAATTTTATATGATTTAATTGTTGTATTTTATTACCTATTAATATTGATGATATGACCGTTATCGCCTCTTTTTCTCATTGTTTTCAATGCTTCTCGGTTACAAATATTCAACGCCATTACGTTAATATCGAATACTTCTTTCCACACTTCGGTGTCTCCATCTGAAATTCGAATAGGTTA
Source organism: Hydropsyche tenuis (assembly GCA_009617725.1). Lineage (NCBI taxonomy): Eukaryota > Metazoa > Arthropoda > Insecta > Trichoptera > Hydropsychidae > Hydropsyche > Hydropsyche tenuis. The sequence goes on along the minus strand of VTON01000021.1, from coordinate 1,197,626 downwards.
TTTATATATGCACTAAGTTTTATTTTTTTATATTTAAATTAAAAATTATGTACCCGTTAGCCCGGAAAGTATGGACACACTTGCATTATTGATAATAATATCGACACCTCCATATTGTTGTTCAATAAGTCGAAAAGCATTAACTACTTCTTCTTCTTTAGATACATCACATTTGATTGGTATTATTTCTTCATGTTCTTCTTTGACATAAACCTAAAATAAATATGAATGAAAAATTGATACGAGACTGGATTTTTCGAAAAAAAAAAATCGTTGATTACTTGAAGTTTGACATTTTTCTTGGATAAACCTATCACACGAACACCATGCTCAGAGAGAGATTTCGCAATTTCAGCTCCTATACCTGCACTGGCACCCGTAACAACAGCCACTTTTCCCTTCCAACGATTCATTTCGTTTCTGGAAAATGAAAATTATCGTTGTACAGTTGCGTGTTGGTCTGATGTTTTCGCGTGTATGAAACATGAAAAATCAAGATATTTATCTTTTATAATCGAATCACGAAAGATTATCTAAATAAATTTTGTAAATTATCGAATAAACTTGATAAGTATTATGTGAGATAAAAATATAAACGAAACAGCTTTCGAAATATTGTCTAGTCATTAAAAAATTTATGAGTTGTTGATAATATTTCATAAAAATGTTGTTTTTTTTACTACAATCCATCTAATTAACGTACATACATACATAAATACAAACATATGTAACATATGTATATGAAATATTTAATCACATGCACGTAGGATAACAGATTTAACATTAAGCATATTTTATAAATTTTATACAACCTTGTATGTAATTTATACCTTAATATTTAGTAAAAAATTAAATGTGTATTAATCAGATTTTAAAAGAAAAAACGGTTTTAATTTATAAAAAAAAATTTATTTAAATATTTATAAATTAAAGAAATTTCAATAACATGAATTTTCCAATACTTGTTTATTATAATATTATATGACATTATCATAAAAATCCTGTTTACAAAATTTTGATCAAAACATTGATGTTTTTTATAAATGTACTTGACAAATTGGTTGAATAGTCAATTCAGGAATCTGAAACCAAAAAATAGCAATTGCGCGAACAATATTTACTTAATATGACAATTCATATGATATTTTCGATTTATTTATTTAACATACATTTCATATTATATTGAAAGTTATATATTTTTTTAATTACCTGTACACGAGTGGGTGTGCTCAAAACATACATAACGGAATCGGCAACGTCTTGCGGATCCAAACAGCCCTCTGGTAAGGGTCCCTGAAGGACTTTCGGATCATATGGTGTCCCGGTTGCATCAGCCCTTCCCTTTGCTAGCATTTCTGTATAAATCATCCCTGGGCTAATATTCTAAAAATTAAACGTTCAATATATCAATAATATATCTGATTTCATATATTGTTTGGGTATTGGGCAGGGACGTTATTTCAGATTTATCCAAGGGGGGGCAGGCCAAAAATTATTCGAACCCCAAAAATGTTTTCCCTAAAAAAGGTTAACGCTTTTTAAAATTATTCGACACTTCTCAAAATTATTCAAACCCAAAATGACGTCCCTGGTATTGGATGAATACGAACTGTAACTCTTATCTTGCTTTTTTCTCGCATCAGTTCGTTGCTGATGGCTTCAGACAAGGCCGTTACTGCATGCTTGCTTGCTGAATACATTCCGATATCACTATGTACTGGAACATATTGTCCGGCAATACTGAAAACAATTTATGTAATACGATATACATATTGATGCTGACAGGTCATGCATATATTAGCTGTCAATTATTTAATCGAATCTGTGCAAAAATAGGATATTTTAATGTTTTGTGTTGGTTTTTTTTGTGTTTATTATTATTTTTTAACTCACCTGCTAATATTTATAATTACTCCATTATCTCCTCTCTGTCTCATAGTCTTTAAGGCTTCTTTTGTACACAAAGTAACAGCTAAAACGTTCACGTCAAGGACAGCCTTCCAGTTCTCATATTTCCCACCTGTAGAAATATCGAAATTAAAGGGACGATTCCTTTAAAATCAATTAAAGTTATTTCCGCAACTTACTTGTAACTCCTCCGGACTTGCAAAGTCCAGCATTGTTAATAAGGACATCGACTCCTCCAAATTTATCGTTAATCCATTTAAACGACTCAATCACTTGTTCTTCAACAGTGACATCGCAAGCCTTTGCGTAGATTTTTCCATTTTTTGCTTTTTTTGCTAATTCCTAATGTTCAACAATAATATTGAACCCTCAGAAAATATTCAGCAAATGTAAATTTTGTATTATATTATTCAGTTTATACTCAACTGTAACGCTATCGACTCTTCTTGCGAGTCCAACTACTTCATAACCTTTTGAAGCTAACGACAAAGCCGTTGCTGCTCCTATTCCAGAGCTGGCCCCTGTGACTACAGCTACCAACTTCTTCGTTGATGACGACATGACAACTATATATTTTTATCTTTGTTATATTTCGATATTTATTATTTCCTCGTACAGAATGACACAAATCAAATGAACCACTTTTTGAAATGATTTATTTAACGAATAAGCCAAAAAGCTATCATATTATTATGTATTGACTATCATAAAAAGAGATTTGAAAAAAGTATTAGGAAATAGTTAACTTTAGAAAGGTTTTCCTTTAAAAAAGGTTTTTCTTCATAAAACTATGATGGTTGTACAGTGTCATTTGAGTCTTTTGATATAATAGTTATTTTTGTAATTACTTTATTAATAATTAACGCATATGTCCTAATTTGAACATTTATTTTATTTTTGCTCCAATCTATATTATTTTATTATCTCGATGTATACCAAGATAACGATAAGAATTCGAGTACATAATGCGATTTTGGATTATAAAGTTTTAAATACTCATTCTCCTTATCAATAGGTACGTGATGGGCTCACACGATAAAGAATTTCCCAAATTTTCAATACAACTCGAAAAGACTTTGTAATGTAGTGGACGTTTTATGGGTTGTTACTGGTGATGATGATAAAATACATATTAAAAATGTTACAAAAGATATACAATGAAACGATTTCGAAATTTTGTTACCGCTCATGACTCCTTTCCAGATCATACACGTCCAAATGATGTCTTTATGATATACATATGTATAATATAATGAAGTAATAGGTGATATGGGTGAATTTTATTTTAATCTCTGTTTTGAATATTAGAAAAAGTATTTAAACGTTTCTTAAAGGAAACCACGAGTTCTCGTCCATGGTAATTCACACTTTTCAAACTCAAACCAATTCAAACTCGTTACCATTCCAATCTTTTTTATTCGATGTAAAATATTCGTTACTTTGGTTATTTTTGTCACTTAAAAATTCCATTTTTTAAGTTTTTTAGACTTTTTATTATAATATTTTCATTAAAAAAATTACCACTAAGAGTATGCTTGTAGGACAATAATTTCAATATCTTCTCTATCATTTTTACACATTTAATTGTAAGAGGAAAATTAGGTTTTGAGATGTATTGAATGAACTTGACTAATGAGTGTTATCAAAGTTAATTCGGAATGAAAGAATGCTAAGAATTTCATAAAAAAAGATTTATAATTAGTCTTTAAATCGTGTTTTGAGAAAATAAATGAATTTTGTATATTTCTTTCTGACTTGTAAATTATTTGATTGAACTACATATATTTTTATATGAACTTAATCGGCATAATATTTAAAAAATATATAATATGTCAAACATTGTATTATGTTAAATTACATTGTACAGTGTTATAACACATTACATTGTTACAGTGTAAAACGTTGTATTATAGTATGGTTTTGAACATTGAAAATGAAGATAAAATGAACCTTATTGATAATTTTTTTATTTATTTAAATTGTTCACAATAATGTGAAATTATTTTGGAAAACCTCTATTTGTAATTGTTGATCAAAGTAATACGTTTTTATGCTTGTTTTTGGCAGACTGGTTGAATAGTTAATTCAGGAATCTGTAAAAAAAAAACAGTATTAACAAAGTAATATTTAATTAATTTTATACTCATTTATAAACATAGCATATTTATTGAGTCATTCGAATGATTCGAATGATTTAGTTGGCTTACAATTTTTTTTATAAAATATTTTATATGACTTTCACACTCAAAATTCAGTTATTTAATTTAATATAGAAAAAGTAACGCATAACATACAACAACAAGCAGATAAAAAGATTTTGAAGAGAAAAATCTGTAGAGATTTAATCATTTAGATGATTTTTTTACTATTATTATAATTATAATAATAATAATAATAATAATAATAATAATAATAATAATAATAATAATAATAATTATTATTATTATTATTATTATTATTATTATTTACTATTATTTTTATATAAACATGCGTTAGATAACATCACATATTGAATTTAATAAAAACAATATTTTTTCATTACCATTCAAACACATCGCAGAATTTTTTGATGTGTATGTATTTTTTGCTCCATATGTAATATTTATTTTAATTACCTGTACGCGAGACGGTGCGCTCAAAACATACAAAATCGAATCGGCAATGTCCTGCGGATCTAAAACACCCTCTGGTAAGGGCCCCTGAAGGACTGTTGGGTCATGTGTTTTTCCGTGTAATTCAGCCGCGACTTTCAACATAAGTTCCGTGAAAATCGTCCCTGGGCTGATATTCTGAAAATTATATATTCAGCGTAACAATGAAAGAGTTTATATTTATTTTTTATCATTTGGATATACGAACTGTAACTCTTATTTTGCTTTTTTCTCGTGCCAATTCATGACTGATGGCTTCTGACAAGGCCGTCACTGCATGTTTGCTCGCTGCATACATACCTAAATCGTGTTCCCGTGGAACATATTGCCCAGTAATGCTAAAAATTATTGAATGATACGCATTTGAGTTAATACATATTCACCATATACATAGATTTTCATTAAATTCGAGGAGAAATCGGAAAATTTTCGACTTCAATATCATGTTCAACTTTTGCTTACCTACTTATATTTATAATTACGCCATTGTCTCCTCTTTGTCTCATAGTTTTCAATGCTTCTTTTGTGCATAAAGCTACGCCTAAAACGTTAACATCAAGCATTGCCTTCCAATCTTCGTATTTTCCATCTATATGAACGTTGAAATTAAATCTATCCTTTTTGTAAATTAACATATTGTTGTTAATTTTAGCAACTTACGTGTTACTCCTCCCATTTTGCTTACTCCAGCATCGTTGATAAGAACATCGACCCCTCCAAATTTATCGTTAATCCAATTAAACGCTTCAATCACTTGTTTTTCAACAGAGACATCGCAAGTCTTTGTGTTAATTTTTACATTTTCTATTTTTGTTGTCGACTCCTAATAATTAATGTTATTATAATATTTTACTCTAAATATTAAAAAATCAACTCTAAAGCATTATTTTTTGATATGTATAATATTTAATTATTACTCCGTCGAATTTTATATCTAGTCCAACTACTTCATAGCCCTTAGATGCTAATGACAATGCTGTTGCAGCTCCTACTCCGGAGCTGGCTCCCGTGACTACAGCTACTAACTTCTTAGTCGGAGTTGACATGTTGACTATTTTATTTTTATTATTTTTTAAGCGAATTATTTACTATCAATAACAGAATGGTACAAATTAAATGATTCACTTTTCAAACAGATTTGGCGCAGAACTAGATAAAAAATTTAAATTTAGTCACTTCAATTATTATCTTGAAAAATTGGTAACATATATTCGTTAGTTCTCATATACAGTGACATGTGATCAGTAACATTTTGGGCTTTCAAATAATAAAATGAAATAATGTTCTTGATTAGTTAGTAAAAACAATATTTTGGATACACTTTTATATAATAATAAAATTTTTTTTTTACACCAACCAGTGTAATTGTCTTATTATCTCGATGCTCAAATATTGATAATAAATACCAAGATTAAACAAATCGAAGTACATAATGTGACCTGTGATTACAAAATTGTAAATATATAATACATATACACAAATAATATAAAAATTTTGAAAATTATTGAATAATCTTTAAAAGTATTATATAAAATAAAAATAAAGGTAAAACTGTTTTTGAAAGTTTGTAAAGATATAAAAAAAAATAAAACTTTCTAATAATTTTTTATAGAAGATTAAAATTATCTATTTTTTGACAACAACCCACCTCTTTTATATGATGAAATATACAGTACACGTTATGTATCTACATTTACGAATTATGAATGGCTGATTTTAATAAATCTTAAATGACTAGGTTGAAATTTTGTTGAAAATTAAATGTGTGTGATATTGGGCTTTGTAAATAAATAAAAAAAATGCAATTTTTATGATAAAACGTATAAGTATATATTATAATATTATTAAAATTTTATTCTAAAATAACAAAAAGTTCCTAATAGGCACTTTTATTATAATATATAAAATCATTATGAAAAAACCTCCCGGTTGTAAATTTTGATGGAAACTGTTTTTTTTTTTAATTATAAATGATCTTGACCAATTGGTTGAATAGTCAATTCAGGAATCTGAAACCAAAAAATAGAAAATTACGCAAACAATATTTACTCATATGATATTCATAAAAGGATTTATTTATTTTAATAACATTTTATATTATATTGAAAATCTATAATATTATTATAATTACCTGTACACGAGATGGCACGCTCAAAACAAACATAACGGAATCGGCAACATCTTGTGGATCCAAACAGTCCTGTGGTAAGGACCCTCGAAGGACACTCAGGTCATAAGGTGTACCGGTTGCATCAGCCTTTCCTTTCAACATCATTTCCGTGAAAATCATTCCTGGGCTGATATTCTGAAAATGAAATATTTTATGTGATAATGATATATGACCAATAATACATCTCATTTTTTATCAATGTTTAGGTATTGGGTGAATACGAACTGTAATTCTTATTTTGCTTTTTTCTCTCAATAGTTCGTTGCTAATGGCTTCTGACAAGGCCGTTACTGCATGCTTGCTTGCTGAGTACATTCCGATATCGCTATGAAATGGGACAAATTGTCCGGTAATACTGAAAATAATACATGTAATGTGATATGTATATTGATGTCCATGTGAGGTTATAAATATTGACTGTCATTGTTTTAATCAAATCCGTGCAAATAGTAATTTTTTTTTGTATTTATCATTATTTTTTTACTCACCTACTTATATTTATGATAACTCCATTATCTCCTCTCTGTTTCATAGTTTTCAATGCCTCTTTTGTACATAAAGTACTTCCCAAAACGTTTAAGTTAAACATTTCCTTCCAGTCTTCGTATTTCCCATCTACAGAAACGTTGAAATTAAATCGATCCTTTTATTTTAATTAACATAGTTTATCTCATTGTCAGAAATTTACTCATTGCTCCTCCGCCTTTGAAAACTCCAGCATTGTTGACAAGAACATCGACCCCTCCAAATTTATCGTTAATCCATTCGAACGACTCAATCACTTGTTTTTCATCTGTGATATCGCAAGCCTTTGCATAGATTTTTCCACCTTTTGCTTTTGTCGCCAATTCCTGATGTTAAACAATATTATCGAATATTTAAAACATAATCAAAAACTGTAAGTTTGTATCATATTTGTCGGTTTATACTCAACTGTGACTCTATCGACTCTTCTTGCTAGTCCCACTACTTCATAGCCTTTAGAAGCTAATGACAAAGCCGTCGCTGCTCCTATTCCAGAGCTGGCTCCTGTGACTACAGCTACTAACTTCTCCATTGATGGTTCCATATTGACTAATCAATACTTTTGTTACGTGTAGTTCATTATATATTATTTCGTCATACAGAATGGTGCAAATAAAATTAACCAATTTATGAAACAATTTTGTTTTATGTTTGTTGGGAAGATATTCAAAATTATTATATAGATTTTTACAAAAAGATGATTTAGAAATAAGGGATTTTTTAAATAATTTCTTGAAAAAAAAAAAATATTTTATGAACTATGACAGTTGGTTAGTGTCATTTGAGTCTTCTAACATATAACATATTATATGTACATGTTATACTTTTTTTTATTATAAAATGAATTTAAGATAACCGATTTAATTTTAATTTTTCAAAGTCACATCATATAGAATTTCTATCAAATGCATATTTGTATCGTTTTTTTTTTTTTTTTTATATTTTTAAATTTAGATTATTTAAATTATTTGATAAAACATTTATTTAGATAACGGAGAACGTAAATGAAGATTAATATGCTTTTGCTTTCATAGAATTGTATGTTGCAATAGTAGCAGTTTTTTATGATCTGATATCATATATTTTGTGAAAAAAAATTTTCAACTATTGAAAGATGAATAAATTTTTGGGATCTATGTATTTATGAATAAAATTTTTATATTGTACATTGTTACGTATGTCCGTAATAGTTATACAATTTTAGAATTGTTGCAATTACATGAAATCATTGTTAACTGTAAGTCAAAAAAATTTATGATGCTTTTTTGAAATAATAAAAAGTTTTCGAAATATTCGCAACACCAATTTAAATACACCTGTTTAAAAACACATATATAAATTGAAAAAGTAACAGTACTCGATTAAAGTACGATAACGATTTGAAAAGTTATTACTATATAATCACTAAGCATCGTTTTTTAAGGTGTAGAAAATCGGTCGATACACCATCATGACATGAAAGCAATTAATCTCTTAGTGATTTTGTATATAACATAAGCATGTGTATAAAAAGCTTTTATTTAATTTAGTGAGGTGTTAAATACTTAATAATTTTACTTTGCTTATTTCGAACTACCGCATTTTACTAAATATAAGTATAGGCCTTATTTATTGAAGTATCGAGGTAACCTATATTTTTATATCCATTAAAATGATATAAATTTTTGATACGATATTATTGTTCTTTTTCCACTCAAAAATTTTATTGAAGCCGTATTTTATGTTTTAGTTTTTATCATTCTTTGAAGTTTCACAACAGGGTTGAAGTCAAATTTTTCATCGAACTACTTTGTTGAGATAAAAAACAGAGATTCCTTAGTTTTATTACTTTTTAGAACTAAAAATGTTTTCAATTTCTTGTATATGTATGTAAATATTCGTATATGAATAATTGATTTTATAAATCTTATATAACCCTATACAGATTGATATTTTGTGAAAAATAAGATGTTTGTAACACTGGACTATGAAAATAAAAAATAAAATGTATTTTTGACGATAAAATGTGCATATATGGGTATTTTCAAATGATTAAAATATAATATTTTTTAAAAACATGAATTTATTATTATAATACTTTTATTATATTAAATCATTATAAAAACTCCCGTTTACAAATTTTGATTGAAGCTGTTTTTTTTTTCATAAATGTCTTTGACCGATTGGTTGAATGGTTAGTTCAGGAATATGAAAACAAAAAAAATACACAAAAAATATTTACTACAATAATTCATAAAATTTAAAATGTTTATAGTAGTATATTTCAAATTATTTTTTCATAAACATTTCATGATGTTATACATTTTTTTAATTACTTGCACACGAGATGGCGTACTCAAAACATACATAATGGAATCGGCAACATCTTGCACATCCAACAGTCCTCCGGTAAGGGCCCCTGAAGGACTTTTGGGTCATATGTTGTTCCTTTTCCATTGGAAAGGAATTTCGTCAGCATTTCCGTGAAAATAAACCCTGGACTGATATTTTTAAATGAAATATTTTATATGATAACATCGATAGTATTTCACATTTTTTATCAATGGATAGGTACCTATGGTGAATACGAACTGTATTTCTTATTTTGCTTTTTTATCGCAACAATTTGTTGCTGATGGCTTCTGACATGACCGTTAATCGTGCTTGCTTGGGGAATTTATTCCAATATCGTAATGTACTGGAACATATTGCCATATTCTGAAATTGATTTATTTAATGCGATATGTAAAATATTATATAATATATTGGTGTGCTAATGAGGTCATAAAAATTTTCTATCAACGTTTTAATTGAATCAGTGCAAAATGTGGATAATTTTTTAATCCGACTCTTTTTTTGTATCTAATTATTACTTTTTACTCACCTATTTATATTATATTTATAATAACTCCATTATCCTCCCTCTGTCTCATTGTTTTTAAGGCTTCTTTTGTGCACAAGGTTGCACCTAAAACATTTAAATCGAGCATTTTCTTCCAATCTTCATATTTTCCATCTATAGATATATTGAAATCAAATCGATATATCTTATTAGAAACGATTAATGTTATTTCCACAATTTACGTATTACTCCTTCGGGTGTGCAAAGTCCAGCACTGTTGATAAGAACATTGACCCCTTCAAATTTATCGTTAACCCATTAAACGCTTCAGTCACTTGTATTTCAACACTGACATCACAAGCTTTTCCATAGATTTTTCCACCCTTTGCTTTTGTTGCCAATTCCTGATGTTAAACAATATTTGAACATTAAAAAAATAAACAGTAAACGCATTTTTTAATTATATTTTTCGGTTTGTACTCAACCGTGAGTCTGTCGACTCTTCTTGTGAGTCCAACTACTTCATAGCCTTTGGAATCTAAAGATACATAAAGCTGTCGTTGCTCCTATTCCAGAGCTGACTCCTGTAACTACAGCTACTAACTTTTTCGTCGATGACTCCATATTGACTAATCAATATCTTTTTTACATATATAATATGTAATTTCATCTTGCAGAATGGTGCAAATAAAATTGACCATTTAGTAACCAGTTATTTAGGTATTTGAAGTTATTACAGTTTATTAAAAAAAAAAAAAAAAATGGTATTTATTATATGAACGAATTTCTCTCATAAGAATGAAACTCTAATGACTATGATAACTGTTCATTAAGATTTTTGGCTTTTGAAGCAATGATATTTTATGTAACTAGAACTTATGTACTTTAATAATTACACATTATATGTTATAATATGAAAAATCAACCTTTTTTACTCGAATTTATATTGTTATATTATCTCAATGTTTAATAATGATGCAAATTTAAGTACATAATGCGATCTCTGAACATAAAATTTATGTTAAATATTTCTACTTTTCACATTTCTACATAATTATTCGATTAATTGATGTTATATATTTTTTGGGAATCTACATGACTTATAATTTTGTATAAATAAGTAATATTTTAAATATTGAAAATAAAAATGAATTTTAGTCATGAATTATTATTTATTTTTGAATTATTTACAAATAGGTGATAATTATAAATATATTATGTAATAATAGATATTGAATTATTATAAGAAAAAAAAAACTATTTATTGATAAAGTCAACTTATTTCTATGCTCGGTTTTGGGAGACTGGTTGAATAGTTAATTCCGGAATCTGTAAACAAATAAAAAGATAATATTAACATGAGTTATATATTAAGCTATACAGTTTAATAAATTTAGCATATTTTATGAATAATGACAATTCGAATAGTTTTGCTGATATTTAAACATCGTTATAAGAAGGTTTTCCTATATAGGAATTTTACTATTTGAACAATTATTTCATTCAAATATGCGTTGGATTAATTAAATAAAAATAGCATTTTTTCCTAAATTTTCAAACATAACACGAAATTTTTCGGTGTATATGTACTTTTTAGTCCATCTACATTTATTTTAATTACCTGTACGCGAGACGGTGTTTTCAAAATATGCAAAATCGACTTGGCCATGTCCTGCGGATCCAAAAAGCCCTCTGGTAAGGACCTCTGAAGGCCATTTGGATCATATGGTTTCCCGTGTAATTCAGCTGCGATTCTAAGTGTCAAATCCGTGAAAACTGACCCTGGGGTGATATTCTGAAAATTTAATATTGTGCTTAATAATATCAGTTTTTTTATTTTTTTCTATAATTAGATATTTAATACTAACTGTGATTCTTATTTTGCTTTTTTCTCGTTTCAATTCGTTGCTAGTGGCTTTTGATAAGGTTTTTACTGCATTTTTGGTTGTTGAATATATGCCAAAATCTAGGTTTTGTGCAACATGTTTTGCGTCAATGCTAAAATTATTGAACAATATATTACATTTGAGTTTATAAATATTCACCATGAACATTTTGGCCTTTAAAGAATGGTTGGAAGTTTACAAAATTTGATATCAGGTCCATTTGCTTGCTTAAATTTTGCTTACCTACTTATATTTATGATTATTCCATTGTCTCCTCTTTGCCTCATAGTTTTCAATGCTTCTTTTGTGCATAAAGCTGTACCCAATACGTTTATTTCAAACATTGCTTTCCAATCTTCGTATTTCCCATCTATTATACGTAAATATTGAAATTGAATCGATCACTTTGTTTTAATTAATATATTATAGATTATCTTTGCAACTTACGTATTATTCCACCGACTTTGCAAATTCCAGCACAGTTGATAAGTATATCGACTCCACCAAATTTCTCATTGATCCAATTGAATGCTTCAATCACTTGTTCTTCAACAGAAACATCGCAAATCCTTGTAGGAATTTTTTCTCCTGTTTTTGTTTTCAACTCCTAATGATAAAAATATATTATTATATATAGAAAAACGCATCGATTCTAATTTTGTATACAATGATAAGTATTCAAATTTTACTTTATCGAATTGTATTGCTAATCCGACTACTTGATATCCTTCTGAAGCTACTGCCAACGCTGTTGCAGCTCCTATTCCAGAGCTGGCTCCAGTGACTACAGCTACTAATTTCTCAGTCGAAGGTGACATGGTGACTATTTTTCTTCCGAATTAGGTTTTCAAGCGTATTATAATATTATATATACGACATATGATATTATATACACGAGGTTACATAAATTACAGAATGGTGAAATGAAAATGATCCATTTCTTGAACAAATAATAATTGGGGTAAAAACTTATTAATAAAAATATTCAAATCGAATCAATTAATTTATCATCTTGAAAAATATATTCATATTTTCATATAGCTTTTCAGAGATATGTATTTAAGGTTTTTATAAAATAACACGAAATTAGATTTTTCATTAATTAATAATATTATTTTTTATACACTTCTATATAATAATGTAATATAATCTTTTTCGACCAACTGTATAATTTTTATTCGATGCTTAAATATTGATTATAAATATTAAGAAAATAGAAGTGCATAACGTGACCTGTAACCAAAATGACTTTGAAATGTTAAAAAAATGATATATAGACATGTACTATACAAATTTTACTATAAAATTAATTCAAAATGACCAATTTAAGGCTAATAATCAATTAATGTTACTGTTGTTATTTTCAAGAAAACATCAAATAGAAATACTATCAAATGCAGTAATATAATATAATACTCACATATTTTTATATATTTTTTATTTCGATCATTTGAATTATTTGATAAAACATCTATTTAGATAATAGTTAATGTAAATAAAGTTTAGTGTCTTTATTTTTATTAAATCGTTGGTTGGGAATAATGATACTTTCTTGATATTATTATATAATATTTGGAATTATCGAAAGACGTTCAATTTTTTTGGATCCATTTATATTATATTTGAAATTGTGATATCACAAATTGCCACGTATATTTGTAATGATTATACAATTCTCGAATTGTTACAATAACATGGAAAAATTATTAACCATCAGGCTAAAAATAAACGATATTTCAACATAAAGTTTTTATGTGTCATTTTTATGACCGATACGAAAATAAAACCTATTTATGTGAATGATATGACCGTTACCACCCTCTTTCTCATCGATTTCAATGCCTTCTTGCTACAAATAGATAGCGATAAAACGTAAGTGGTTATTGTTTGGTTTCACTCGGTTGATCTTTCTAAAGAAGAAATTTTAATCATAAATATGAATAAGGTTCTTACATTAAAATCATATTTAATTGTTCATTCATAAAAAAAAATATTTGTTAAATCAATTTATATTATTTATTTCATATTTTTAATAGCTTTTCATAAATTATTACATCATAGAGTAATTTTATATTAATAAGGACTTCCTAGTGCCCTCAAAGTTAACTCTTGAATCTGGAACATTTTAAAACAAACCTTTTTTCGTATTTCGGTAGTAAATCTATTAAATTTAAATAATTTTTTTTTACCTCTATATGTGGTTTTACACTAATGATAAACAAAAGCACATCAGCTAAATCTTGAGCAGTCAAAAAAGCATCAGGAGTTGATCCATCAGTAGAAGTTATATCTATCTTCTCTAAATCTTTAAGAGCATTTATCGCCATGTCCGTATAAACAATTCCAGGACTCAAACTCTGATTTAGAATAATATATTAGAGTTATATTAACATAAACCAGAAGTATTAAAAAAATACTTACAGTAACTTTGATATTGCTTTTCAATGTGTTCAATTCAAACTTCAAGGAATGTGTTAGTGAAGTTAAAGCATTTTTGCTGGCTGTGTACATTCCTGTTTTTTTAATATTCGTACAAGTCTGGTGTCCTGCAATACTAAAAATATATATTTGAAATAAAATAAAATTCAGCTCTTTATTCCAATTTTATTTCCTATATAAAAATAAAACCTATTTATGTGCACGATGTGACCATTATCGCCTCTTTTTCTCATCGATTTCAACGCTTCTTTAGTGCAAATGGATAATGATAAAACATTAGTAGTTATTGTCTGCTTCCATTCCTCGACCGATCCGTCTAGTAAATATATTTTTTCATAAACACAAATTTTCTCGACCCAGCAATAAAAACTTTAATAATAAAAATTTACCAACGAGTCCCGAAGAACTAAATATTGCGGCATTGTTTATCAATAAATCGATGCCACCAAAATTATTTTCTATGCTACGGAAAACATCAGATATTTCATTATCGTTCATCAAATCGCATTTTATTGCATGAATTTTTCCTTTAGTCTTCTCTGCCAATTCCTACGAAGTCAGTATAAGAGCAAGAAAAGGAAAAATGAAAAATATAGTTTTCTATGCAAAAGTACGAACCTCGACTCTTTCGAATCTTCTAGCTAATCCGATTACAATCAATCCATTTTCCGCTAAAGTTTTGGCAATTGCAGCTCCAATACCAGAACTGGCTCCAGTCACTACAGCTATTTTTCCATTCCAACTTTGCATGTTTAAATTTAGCGACATTAACTTTAAAAATTGTCGAAGAACCTTTTCGGCACGAGCGGATGTCCAATACTACATTTTTGTAGTCATTTGCATCGTTTATATAAATTCATCACGATTTTTCTGATTATTACGCTTACCGTTGCATACCATATTTTACTATTGAATATTCATTGAATGTAGATAATCGTGTTGATGTGAAATCTCAAATTTTAAAATAAAATTTTTCAATGTTAGCAAGAAAAATTAATCTTCAAACAGGAAAAATACTTAATTCATTAATTTAAATATTTTTATGCAAAGAAAATGATTTATTTTTTTAACGAATGTATTTTGATGTTATATTCGTTATTCGTTATATTTTAACTTTTATCGTATAAACGGTAAAAATTAAATTTATTTGCGCATTAATTACTTAATATTAAATATTCGTAATTATGAAAAAATTATATATCATGATATTAGGTTTTCCGTGGAAAAACTCTGTTGTTACAGCAGTTTTCTATTATGTTCACCATTCTAGTCATCAATAACACTCATGTTCATAAATATTTGCTTTTCACCTTTGATATTTAGTACTTACTCATTTTTATATTTAAATTTTACCCTGACAAATCAACTTTCTTATCATCATCATCATTAGCAGCCTATAAGTTATCCACTGCAGGACAAGGCCTTACCAGACAAATGCGGCAGTCTAGGCTATACCTCACCGCGCTAGCCCAAGTCGTATTTCGGTGAGGGACATGTACCATAAGAACCAGTCCGCCCATGCCAGCGAAGGAGGTTCTCAGACCAACGATACGCGTGTCTATGTGCTAGACTCTGTGGTCGCTGTCTTCTGGGCGGATCGCAATGACCACCAGCGGGACAGACGAGTTAGAGACTAAGCAGACTGCACCCTCGCTGCCCACTTTGCGATCGTAATGATCACCAGTTTGATAGACGAGGCGAGACCGTTGGTCCTACATGGTTCGGACCTCGGTAGAACACACGTCATTGGTCTTTACCATTACCAAAGAGTTTTTTTTGTTAATTAATTAAATGGTCATGCAAGTTATTCTTTTTGGTTTTTTCATGCCTTCATCTCGTTAGGTGTATCTCTGTATATTGTTCGGAAGTGAGTTAGTTATTGTTAGTTGATTAATATTTATGTCTCAGTTGTTTCAATTTAGACTAATTACAAGAGCATGCGGTTAATTTTTAATTAGTATGACATAGGGCATGACATTAACCAAATATGTTAATAGATATTAGTTAATTTAGAATAAGTGAGGATATCTATGATTTTAGTCGGATTCCCAGTTGGTCCATTATTTATGGGTTATGTGTTAGGTGTTACTACAATAGAATCATGGTAGCGTAATTACTCTAATCCTATGATGGTTAGTATTATATTGTATAATTGTTAGGGATTATAAAATAATTGAGTTAGTATGCAATATACTATTCTGCTATGGGATATAGTAGTGATAAAAGGGCTTATAAATAAAATAATATTGGTGACACTTTTACAGGATAAGGGTCTCATAAGGTATTATTTTGAATTGGGTACCTACACAAGTTCACCTGAAAGATACGATTATAGTAAACTGGCGAATGGTTGATCGTGAATTAAAGAAAAGGCGGTCGCAATTTATTCGTAACGTCAGCATCGTCGTGTATATTACGTATAACAATTTAATGATTAATTATTACTATTATTATTATTATTATTATTATTATTATTATTATTATTATTATTATTATTATTATTATTATTATTATTATTATTATTATTATTATTATTATTATTATTATTATTAACGAAATGATCATGCAAGATATTTATTGTTAGTCAGTTAATATTCATCACCAAAGAAAAGCTTTTAAGTTTGCTAAATGAACATATGTTATGGTACAATCGCAATTTTATGAGTCCGGGAGTGTATTTCCCGTAAAACCATTCCACATTCGTTTGTTTTGTGCAACCATTGTCAATATCTCTCACAATTTTCAAACATAATAATTTACAAATTTTGTTCCAATTCGAAGAAAAAAAATTTTTTTTTTTATTATTTTCGAATTATTAAAAATCAATTTTTTTTTTTTTTTTCAAGTATGTACATTCTAATCAAAATATATGTATTTTATCATTAAATTAAAGAAAAAAAAAAAAAAATGCAAATCGACGACGTTCGTGAATGTCCCGTGTTTTGGCCAAAGTGGCCCTCGCAAACCGAAATTCTGGACAAGTCTGATCCAGCGCGGGAATTTGATCCGCCGACGCGACGGCCGACGCGCCGGCGGCCTTTCGCGCAAGCGCCGGTGTTGCGCGCGGGTGGCTGTCGGGGAGAAACTAGTAAAATTCAGAGATTTACGGAGCGCCCTTTGACTAAAACGGACTATTTTATAAAATTACGAAAAACAAAAAATTGATTTTAAATGTGTTCTCTCAATCTATTTATTTAATGGATAGATTAATAAATATGCGTGTAGCTTACGAGCGAATAGATGTACGTTTAATAAAAATCGACAACGAAATAAAGATGAAGTAATTAATACTAATTTGAATTTCAATTTGACAGAAAATTATAAAAATTGGAAAAATATTGAGTGGTTACCGCCCTTCGGAGGCTGAAGTGATCCAGGACACTAACAATAAGATACACATTATTCACCCGCGAAACGAGATACATGCACTACGATTAATAACGCGTCGAATAAATCCCGTGAACAGGATTATAGCAGATCACAGTTAATTTGATATTATTAAGAAGCATCGCGTTGAGGCACGTGTGTTCATGAAATCACATTTCCAAGTAAAAACGGACGCGTATAAACGAAGGGAAAACCGGGCGGACGCAAAAAAAAAAAAAAAAAAAAAAAAAAAAAGGGGTTTTTTGAGCGTTTCTAGGAAATATTATTAGCACTCGCACAGATGTTATCAACATAAAATAGACGCACGCGGTCGGATTAATCGCGGTCGCGATTAATTGAAGGAGAACTACAATTAGAACTGGTGATAGAAGGTTAAGGTTGATGAAAGGAGGGCCGGAACTGATTGAGAACGGGAGACAATAACAACGGTGTTGCCACGGTGGCTGTCGGGGAGAAACTCCAACTTTCTTATAAATATTATTAATAAAAAATAAATCGTTTAATAATAATATTCAATATACCTATAGCAAATTTAAAATAAATAATCATTTATTTTGGTTAAATAATTTATCGTATTATTGAAACATACCGGCGAAAACAAATTTTGATAAAGATTGAATATTTCAACATTTTGAATAAATTATAATATATCGAATTTGATGTCATCGTTGCTGTTCGTATGAAAAAAAAATATTGACGTTAAAACTTTAATACTTTATAATTGAAGGTTAACGATAATATTATACTGTATGATGTACGATTTTTATGGCAAAATAATGTTTACGTAATACGAAAAATATGTTTAATACATCCGTTAGTAACGTCTCATGATAAAAAATCTAAAAAAAATTCTAATTCAATGACTTATTTTTATATTCAGTTGACTTCTCCCGATTACTCCATCAAACATAATATTCTTCTGGCGTTTTCCCGATACGGCCTCCGTTCAAAAACGGCCATTCTTCCGTCGGAATTGAACCGGCAATATTAATGACTTTTAATAAAAACGCAAAAGCAAGCCAGTCCCGGGTTTTCTAAGTGTGATCGTAAATTCAAGTGTAAACACGGCGAACAACAAAGGCCATAAAACCCGGTCAACGTGCCCGGCTCGGTGAAGCTTTAATGAGGGAAAAGCTGAAAGCGCAGCTGAAAAAGAGTACAGCTGGAACTTTCTTGGCAACGCAAGGCCACTACGCAAAACTTTTAAATACTGGAGTTTTTGATTTTGTTGCCTTTTTTATTATTATACATATATATATAATATTATATTGATATTTTATTGAATTTTGAATATCAAATGTTTAAATAACATGTATTTAAAATTAATATAATTCATCGGTTTTTAATGATTTAATTTCCATGCCATAATTTTCTTTGAAAATCATCATTCACATCATAACAAAATTACACAATTCGAAAGCACACATGCATAACCTTCCAAACGCAAAAATTAACAATGCGAAGTTCATTTCGAATCTCAGTTATCAACGAAGCGAAAGCGCTATTATGAAGTTTTGCGCAAACTTCGTCCCGAAAATGCTTACGTCTACTTGTTCTCGAACATTCTCCGCAAAGCCACCATTAAAAATTCCGTCTGTAAAAAGCCTACCTAATCGATCTCGAAGATATTTCATCTCGCTAGAGAGTTCAGCTTCGTTTATTATTTAGCAGATTCCGAAAATAGGCTCACCCTCTCGGCGGATGGGACTTGTAAAAATGCGTTTTATCGTTACACATAATACAAGGATTGGGCGAAGGTCTGCCTTTAAACATTCACGGCTTTCATTCAAGCCGAACGCCGACGTATAACACTATCAAGTTTTACATTATTGTGAAGTCGTTATTGCTAGCGAGCTCGCAACTTACGACCCATTAACCGAAAGCTAAACTTCGTAAGACTGGAACAATTTTCCTCGCAGCCCTTCCGCCTGTTTATAAATAGAGAACCTTCGTCGGTTATGTGTTGCTGCTCATGTCCGTGTTCTGTATTGAATGGACGAGAGGCACTTTAATGACGGTTGATTGAATATAAGATGTACTAGATATTTTTGTGATGAAAATTCCATTTATTTTGTAATTATGGATTGTTTAATAAAAATAAGATGAGAAGATTAGAGAGATAAATTTAATTGACAGAATTTCAAAATTTTTGAATGAAAAATGATAAGGAACGCCTTATCTTATTATGTGACCGTCATAATATGCAGTTTGTATAACGTTTACAAAGTCCTTTGATACAATCAGAATTTTTTCTTTATATGTATCTGATAGAGTTACAATTAAAAAGATAAGAAACTTGTCAAAACGATTATTTTTTTACAAATTAATTACATAGCAATAGTACACAATTACGTCCGTGAACTAACCATTTCACAAATCAATCATTTCGCAATCGATGAAAATAGTATACTCAAAAAAATTATGCCGAAGAACATCATAGAAAAAACAAATTTATCACCGTTTTCAACACAGCCTACCTTATCGACATTCAAATTCCCAAAGCGACACATCAAACTCGAACAAAGAACAACATCAGCGACAAGAAAATGGATCATCTACCAAACAAATTTGCAACATCCACATTAACATCCGCGTCTCAACACCTCAGCGAGCATACATAATACACAAATTAATTAATTAAACAGCCGCTCCAACACCTGAGACCGCTTAAGCTCGCGCCTCACCCATTACATTATGAAATAAATAATTGAAGCGATCCCCCACGCGCCTCCACAGTTTTCCCGATCATCCGGCGGATTTCCCGCGGAAAATTGACGAGGGACAGTGTCGTCGACTTTCGAGCGTGGGAACAAGTTGCGTGGGCGGAAAAGCCGCCCACGACGATGCGAGATGAACCCAATCAATCAAAGGGCGACGCCCACGGAGGGTATCTAGGGTCGTGGCAAATTGCCTTCCGGTTTCTTCTTGTTCTTGTTGCCGGGGTGCGAAATTAAATTTAGACGGATTCAAAGTATCCGATGTTTTCACATGCAAACGAATGTCGAATGTGATCGAGTGTTGTGGTTTTTGAAGTTTTTTTTTAATCATGTGTATTTGTGATGAATGGTTTATCGGTACCGTTGAGTTTAGGACTGAATCTAATCCAACTTAACCTAACAGCTAGGTGCTCTAGATGTTAGGGAAGATTTCTAACCTAATCCAACAAAGAAAACAAAATCTGCATCAGACCTAAACCTAGCAACACCGATTTATCTGTTGATTGTTGATCGTTTGTGCTGTTTGGGAAATTACTTAATCGATTGTGAATATGATCGATGAATTATTCAATGAACTCATATTATTTGTATCGATGATATAGCATTATTTATTACGTGTATGTATTTTTAATGAATGTTTGAATGTTTTTTCAGTATGCAAGAAACAATAGATGCTAATTACATACAACCTTGTCTTGTTTTCTTGATAAACGATACATTATGTGTGTTGCATCGAATATGCGTTGCATCAATATTATATTCTATTTTTATGATGATATCACATTTTTTAAATATAATTTAAAACAAATTGAATCACTTATTTAGTGTTGTAATTATTGTATGAAAATTAATATTTCATCGTTCATTTTAACGTTATTTTTCAATCAGCATACTCTACTGTTAATGACTTCATTTTAGTTATACAAGACGATCGTATATAGAACAACTCCTCGATAAAATATTAAAGTAGACCCTTGAATTTACATACTAAAAAATCTATGCCTCCAAGGGTTCAAAGCAAATATTTATTTTGGAGAAAGTTCATTGACACAAACGCACAGCGGACAAAGTAGCTACGTAGATACGTCTTACGCCCACATAACATCGCATGACGTCTGACCCTATTTAATAATGACACGATTATTTTGCCCTTTATTTCAATAGAAATTAATATCTTCCGAAGCGCCATCCTTAACAGTTCAACATTAATATTTGAAAAACACCCATTACTTTTGACTATAAATGAAAATTTTGAACGACGTGTTAAATTATGTCTTTCCTCATTACAGATGGTTACCAAGGTCGGCAATCAGGCCGCCGGAAGGCGACCTGTCCGACTGCGTGCTGGTCGTCGGAGTGTCCAGGCCGAAGATGGCCGCTGCTCTACTTTCAGTCACATTGATATCGCTCTTCCTCACGTTTCATGTGCTCTACGATAGCGCAGTATATAGTTTACAGGTATGAAAAATTTTCATCAAAAAAATTTATATTTTCCCACGAAATTTTCAATCTAAACAGACTTGAAATACGAATCTGTTACACGAAAAATTATATCAAGACAGTTTGATGTTTAACATTATCGAACAGTCAGATTGAATTTGTTCAAAAGTGCATTTTTGTTTTAATTTATCAGGTGGCAAGTTCGGCGGCGGGTGAATCTCGTCCGTCTGAAAGCAGAGATGACTCGTCAAGATCGGCCAGACCGAATCTGCTCATCAACCATCCTTTGGTGGTTAGGAACAGAGTGAGGTTTCCAAGAACGGCTAGACGCTTACCTCAGGCCATCATAGTGGGGGTGCGCAAGTGTGGCACGCGAGCCCTTTTAGAAATGCTCTATTTGCACCCTATGGTGCAAAAAGCCGCGGGCGAGGTGCACTTCTTCGATAGGGATGAAAACTACGCTAAAGGACTCGAGTGGTACAGGAAAAAGATGCCGCATTCGTTCAAGGGGCAGATCACCATTGAGAAGAGCCCTAGTTATTTTGTGACGCCTGAGGTATTTTTTTGTTTCGTTTTTTGCATGCGAGCTACGTTAATGCGATGTCCAATCATCGTTTTTGACTTTATCTGACAGTCGTATTGAATTTTCGGAATGGTAAATTAGCTTTTGAAATTGACGTCTGACCTTCGTTCATGCTATGTGCACATTTGCGGAAGTAAAAAAAACGGACTGTTTAAATGAAGTCATTATAATTGTAATGATTTTTGTCACGCAACGTACTTTAAAACGAACAGTAATACAAATATAAATATACTTGTATGTTTATTTTTAATTTCAACAAAATAGTTTTGGATATCGGTGCTCATTCATGCGAAGTTGCATAATATAATATTATTACGAGAATTTAACGATATTATATGTTTTATGTTCGTGTATATGAATTTTATTTACGAAACTGATCGCTTTACGAGTCCGAATCCATTTCTATTTTTGAACGTTAGAAATTATTTCGCTCACAGACTTTTTGCTGTACTCAAAGTTTGTCCATGTATTTCTGTATACTATTGGAAACATTGGTGAATTTTAGCGAATGTGACGTGTTTCCGGTCATTTTATTTCATTACGACAAAATCGGAAATTCTGAGATTTTCCGTATTTCCGTTTCCACCTAACAAACGAGAAAATACTGTTGGGCAAAATATGATTTGTGCGTTCGTTTTATTAAAGTTTCTAAAACGAAATCGCTTATTCGATTGTCGGAACCGGAAAATTATTTATGTATTATATTATTTTCGTTTATTAATACAAACAGCCGCCGTCGGCTATAAATTCGCTAAAAACTTTTGATTTATTAACGCTTAAATATAAATGATACTGAATTAATTCGAATTCAGACAAACGTGGTTATTTTTCAAAGTGAACTATGCGAGAGTGATAAAGATAAACTTAAATTTTCATTTGGAACAAATGAGACGTATTTTAAAGCCTGCGCGATAACATTCTTCGGGGTGTGATTAATTTAAACGGTTCAACATTAGAATACGCAATGTCAAAGAAGTTAGTCAGCGGCTAAAATTAAACAATGTGCTCCGAAATTAACAAATAAAAAGAATACCTTTATGGACCGTTCAAAATAAAGAGCGAAGTAAATTCAGTTCAAAATTAATGTTTTCGTATTAAAAATATAAAGCAATTTTCTTCAGAAAGTTACTATGACATTTTAATAAATGAAAAAACTTGTATTATGCGATATAAGAAAATATGAGCGCAATACGGGGTGCTTCGTTTCATTTTTTCGCTCCGGTTACGTATTTTTGTATATAATTTTTATTCCGAGAACTTTCATAAACATTGAGCGAGGGCGATGGGGTCTTATTTGACCGCGTCGCAAATTAATATATTCGTTGTTGTCCTCGGAATAATAATTTCTCGCTCGTTTATTGCGTAAAGTTTTTCGCTTTAAAAAAGGTATTTTCCGCGAGATTTTTGTTCGGAGGAAAACCCCTCGCATGCCCGACGCTAATTTTTGCCATGCCATTTAAACGGCGACGAGGTGTGTGAAAAAATTGTGGAAATTCGTATTCTTGTTTACTTATTCGTATTTTTCGAGCCGCGTATGAAAATTCATACCTCATATATAATATGCGTTTGTATTCGTGTATGTTGAAAATGAAAACAATTTTAAAACGATTTTCTTTTGTTGTAATATTAGAATAGAAATAGTAAATGCATTGCATGTTATATAATATACGATTATTAGTCTCATACTTTATTAATTTTGTATGAATAATATCTAATATAATATGTATATAATACCTGATGATTACATAATATCATGAATTATAATATCCATTAATTTTATGAATGACAAAGTAGTTATTCAATTTGTAAAAGGTTATTAAAAATACTAACACGACTCGCAATTTATCCATCAATAAAACCTCACATTTACTCAATGCTAAGAACTATTATCAAATACTTAACAATAAACAACAATAATGTATTATTATGAAATATATGTAACATATTATAAATATATGCAAACAATCCATTAGATATTCTATTCAACAACAAATATTCAATAATTGTCAACAGGTACCAGAACGCATCAGGGCCATGAACAGCAGCGTACGCCTCCTGCTAATTGTCCGAGAACCGGTGACCAGAGCCATATCAGATTACACACAATTGCGTAGCCACAGCACAGCCTCTGGTCCACCAGCCGCAGCTTCCTCAGGCCCGGTAGGCTCCAGTAACCCAGTCCCTGCTGTCCCTCCTCCCAGGCCATTCGAACAATTGGCGATACATCCCGGAGGCACGATAAACACGTCGTACAGGCCGATTGCGATATCCTTGTACCACACGTACCTTCATAGGTGGCTGGAAGTCTTCCCCAGAGACCAGATACTTGTGGTGAACGGTGATCGGCTCATCGAGGATCCGGTACCTCAGCTGCAGAAGATTGAGGCGTTTTTGGGCCTCGATAGTCGCATAGGCAGGCACAACTTTTACTTCAACGAAACGAAAGGATTCTACTGCCTGAGGAACGATACTGCCGATAAGTGTTTGAGGGAAACTAAGGGAAGGAGGCATCCTAGAGTAGATCCTGCCACGGTATCGAAGTTGAGGAAGTTCTTCATCGAGCACAATCAGCGCTTTTACGAGCTGATCGGTGAAGATCTCGGATGGCCCGAGGATTAGATAAGACCTGTTCATCTATTCGTCTAATTTTTATTTTATTAATCGCGAACATATCAAATATTGAAACGCATACATATCAATTGACTCGCTTTGACGGCGGGTCACTATGTGCCCCTGGATCATGTTGATCCGTGATATTAGTTCTAATATATTAAATTTAATTATTATAATTGAACGTTACGGTATAAGGTTAATGGTGAAAAATGAAACAACACATATCAAAACATGTTAAATTTACGGTTTACTTTAAAAGTTTTACGCATGTAAGGTTGAATTACGTTAGGTTTTAAGTAGCCCAAAAAGAGATGAATTTACATAAGAGTTATTTTTATATGATTGAATATTTGAAGGTTGTTGGTCGATTGTTACATTTATACATTTACGTCAATATACTGATGAATTACGTTACTTTATCTAATACTCTCTACACATACATATAATATAATATTTATGAAAACGATACATATCACTTTTTCAATTTGCATTAAATTTTGGATATATATAAATTTACAAGAATGGTCGAAGTTCCAATTATGAAACTTTTCGCCATGTCGCACACATAACGAATTTTATTGGTGTAACTTTTTACGAAGAAAAAATCATTGGACGCATAGAATCAACGTCGGAGCCATGTTGAAAATTGCGTAGTCTTAACTACGTCGTCGTATTCCCCTTCGGGTGCTTTTTTACAAGCTTTTATGGTCGGTCGTTCTAGACATTCCGAGACGGGCTTTTTCCTGTGCTTTCGACGTCATGAAAGCGACAAGAATACCTCAGACAAAGGATCCGGTTTCGTTTTAATGTTACATTTTTTTTTGTGTTCTACCTCTTGAACCAACGCGGAAACATCAGAAGTAAGATAACTTTTTTAACTGGGTATCTCTAACCCATCTGTTTCATAGATTTGTATAATGATCAATAGTTTTGAATAAATATTAATTAAAAAGCTGAGTTATGTCACACAATACACAATGAATTGTATACACAATAGTCAAAATTAGTAAATATTATTTGAAATTATAACATGTATTGAAAAATACTAAATAATTCATAAAATCAAATATACATAATATGTATATGCAAGTTACTAAATTTAAGCTCAAATACCCAAGTGAATTTCGGACACAACTCAGTAATATATGCATCGAAAATCATGCAAATTTCATTAGAAAGAACATTTTACATAGCTTAAATATATGCATGGAAAATATCGGTGTTGAATAATATATTTAATAAAAACTTATACATTTATAAAAGTAATTTTTACAAAAATATCAGGATTTTCATCAAGATCAATTTTGATAAAATCGAATTATTATACTTTAAAGTTATATCAAGAAACTAAAGATATTTTCAATATATTCACTAAATTATTGATCTGAAATATTTCTTAATAATTTATATAAAAATTTTCG
This sequence comes from Hydropsyche tenuis, assembly GCA_009617725.1. Lineage (NCBI taxonomy): Eukaryota > Metazoa > Arthropoda > Insecta > Trichoptera > Hydropsychidae > Hydropsyche > Hydropsyche tenuis. Next base: position 1,171,065 of record VTON01000021.1, on the reverse strand, counting down.
AAAATTATAATAAAATCCAACAGAAACTGCAAGATTTCGGATTTTATCAAAGTAAGATTTCGATGAATATACATATCTACTATTTGTCATAGAACACATTGAAATTCGATGGTTTCTAAAAATGAACCACTTTTATTATATTCATCAAAACTCTCAATTCTTCTATCACATAATAGTATAATAAACCGGATCAATCACATAGATCAAAGAACCGAACACCTCGCCCACACATTTTTCAAAAAACATCAAACACTCAAACCTCCCCCCAACACAGCCATTCAGAAACCCCTCCACAACCCCTATAATACATCTGAAATCAGCGCGAATCTTTGAGGGCCGCTTTCTCTCTCATTAATTTACTTCCCCACACCTTTCCCAAACCACGGCCGCGTCTCTCCTCTTTTAATTAAGACGAGCCAACTTTGGCCGCGACGCGTTAATCAATTTAAATTTGCAAGTCTGTACTTCGGGTACGTCCGACGGTTCCTCCTCGGTTTAATATAAAACTTTATACAAGCCATTACTCTCCATTTTTTGGCGGGACGTCGCCCGTGAAGGCCTCCGAAACTCTGGAATGAGCGGTCCAATTTTCGCTTCAGTGTAACGATGAGCGATGTTCGCGGTGAGCTGAATGCGTTGGAGTTTAATTCGTTGATGGCGAAGATGCGATTTGTTCTGATTGTTTTGAACGAGTTTGATATTTATGTTCCATTGAAGAAAGTTTGGATGGAATTAATAACAATTTTTAAATATGATTAATGTTATGAAAAACGAAGAAAATTGCGTAAAATCATTATGTTGTATTAAGAAATTACGTACATTCTATACTTCAGCTTTAGTAAAGTCATTGTTTTTTATGATCAAGTTATTAGACTATGTAATATCATATCATATCAAACTTATAAAACATCTACTACTGAATAAAGATTTTTAAATATTATTAGAAAAGAAAGAAACTTACTAAAAAAAAAACATGAAATATCCATCTAATATCATATATAACCACATAATATGTTGTTTAGCTTTGATGATTGGTGGAAATGAGTGCGTTCAAAAAACTGTTGGCTAAATTTTATATAAGAATGGGATCGTAAAAATGGAAGACTAATCGTGAGTGTATTAAATGGGGCCTTTATCTAGTAGTAGATGGCGAACAACTGCATATGACGATGTGAATATAATAAAAAAGCTATTAGGGACGTGGATAATGCTTTTGATGCGATCATATTCGATTTAATTTCATCTGAAACCTGAAAGTGTTCGTCGGAAGCGCTTCGTGCAAACGACCCCCCGCGTTACAAGCTCAACACGCCGTCTACTAATTGGCCACGCCACACGTTATTTTCCTTTTATTTTCACATACACATACGAATTTTTTCATCTATCGCACATTACATTTTACACATTTTTCCGTCGACGCCTCGCTTTCAAGAAAATAACGTACAACCTGAAAACTGCCTACGAACACGACACAGAGCCGTCATTCACGAGACGTCGCATAATTACATCGTTCGCGAATGTAATTATTTCCCGGAGCTCTTTCACACGGTGACTTCGAAGAGTGCATTTTTACGACAAAAAAAATACGTGGTTACCGTACCGTTACGCGATTTTTTCCCTATATTCTGAATAGGAAAAAGGCGAGAAGAAAATAACGCGCTTTGCGTCTCCGCGAAAATGACGCTTAATCCTATTTTTTTCCTCTACGTGAATTATGCCAAGGCGGGTTTTTCAGTGAATGCGAATGGGATTTCGTCGCGGCTAAGGGATGGCTTCGGAGTATATAGAATAATCTTCGTCGTACGTGTTTGAAAGCTTTCCGTTTAAAATACAATGTGTTTAAAACTGTTCTCGCGCGCTTTCGCCATCTCGAGAGAAAAGGGGTTCCAGGATTTCGCGCTTGCGAAACTCTTACGTATATTATGTATTATAATAATAAAACGTTTATATATCCGGTCGAAAATGGTGCTGTATCTCATGCTGAACATCACGTAAATTCGTATGTGCATTTCGTTTTATCACGTCTAGTCGACGGAATGAAATTTTTAATGGAAATTTAATAGGTCGTTTCAAAAAGCTCTAATAATAAAAGCTATGGATCCAAAGAGTATTTGTAGATTAAATGAAAAATAAATACACGATGGAAACCTTGAAAAGTACCCTTCGAGCATATCCGAATAAACCCAATTTCTAATTCGAAACCGAAAAGAAAGCAGCTTAGCTGCCGACGACGACGTTTGACGAAAGCTCTCACAAAATTAAATTCTGCGAGACGATTCCTTTTGCGGGCGGGACTGTGTCGGGACAATCCCTTCGAAGATCCCTTCATAAATATTTATCAAAGGCGGCGGTTGGAAATTTGTTTCGGGCACAAATCGCTGCCAATTATTAGAGCAGGCGCCTCGAGGGCCACTCGAGCCCTAATGGCCGCGGATGCAATTTGCCATAGCTCAGACGAAAGCCAGCAGCACAATGGGACCTCAGATCCAACTTCTGACGATGTTCGACCTTTCGTTTTGAGTATTTTATTAATTTTCGAAATTTGTCATGCGTATTTGTTGAGGATTACACGCGCTTTGAGAATTCATTTTTCATGGTCTCAGTTCGAACAAAATGTTTCAATCACGCTCCGTACACTTTTTGCGATAATTTCAATTGAATCAAATTGAAATGAACCATTTTTCAGATTAAATCTGTGCTACGATAATTGTAAATATTCACTTCGACAGTTCGAAATGTTATAATTGGAAATCAAAAGTATCAAATCACAAGCATTGTGCATTTGCAATTTTCCTGTCGCTTAATCACCTCTCGAAACTTTCCGTCTGAATAAATTTAACGGCGCGCATAGAAGCGCTGCATCCAAAACGAATTACACGCTCGTAAAGTTTTCAGACGTTTAATTTTCAGCGAAGGATCTCTTCCCTTGTATTATATGATGAACGGAAGGAGTACCATCGCCTTGCCAAGTCAACCTCCTTTACTGTTGGCTTGACATGGCAATTTGTCGAATGCTACTGAACACGCGACTATTACAAGTTTTCCAGCTAAAAACTGAAGCTTGAAGATGAATTTTGCAGAGATTATTCTGTCGACTACACCGTGAACTCTTTTATGTTTTCATGATATAAATAAAGATAATGTTAACAATGTTACTATTCGATAGAAAAATTCAATTTGTTCAGTCTCTTAAATCTGTCAATATATTGTAAATCTTCCATTTTCTTCCGTGCCATGGGAATGTATATAATTTATATTGTTAACGTTTTCCCGAACAGTCAGTTGCAGGAGAACGACCCGTCTCCGTCTCGCTTTTCCCGTCGAAGGATTTATATGGAAAAGTGGTTGAATCGACTTCGGATAGTAAACCATTCGAACGATTGACAACGCTATTTGTTGGTGAGGGATGCGGCAATTTATCGCCGAACAAACATTTACTGATTGGATTTTCCTTTCCGGGTTTTTTACTCTTTTTTTAATTAATTCCGTATGCATAAGTTCACAACTTTACATGTTTCACGACTTTACATGTATTCTGAATTAATTTTTCAATATCATGGTTCGAAAGTATATTTGAGTGATTCATCGGATAAATACAAGAAAAAAGATTTGAGCGTATCGGAAATTAATAACATAACTCAGCTTGACGTAATGTTTGCTGCCTTCCAAAAAAAAATTATTTGGATTCCGATTCATGGTAGTCTAAAAAATCTGATTTGTGTATAACGACGTTTTACGAAATTTACGGTGGCCACGTACGGCGACATTATCGCCATCAGATACGATATTTTCATGTATTTTTCAAAATTTATTGTATGTATTCTGCGAGCCCAATCCGTAAATATGGTAGGCAAACACGACTTAACGCATCCGAAAATTTTGTTGTTTTTTTTTACCTTTTCGTTTTTAGCTGGATTATCATAGATTTTTTTCTCGCTATTTCAATAACAAAATTTTACGTATTTATATCGTTTACGTATATGGAAAAAAAATCAAAAAATCCCAACTTTTGCAACAAAATATAATACTAATCGTGTTTTTATTGTGACCAAATTATCTTATCAAATGAATGGAAAAAATTATATTATATAATATTTAATTGAAATGTGTAGCATATTTAATATTTGTTTGTTTTTTTTTCTTTATAAATGTAATGTATTTAAATGTATGTAACGAAAATTGACCCGGTAATCAGCATAAAGTAGCTAAAATATAACATGTAATGTTTAATAATAATGAAAAGTTCATAAAAGATATATTTATTTTATATTGTGTATGAATATTAAGTGTACAATATTGTAATTAAAAGCAATATACATATCAAGTGTTTTTATATATTATATTATACATTTTTACTTATTTTGAAACCACATTTTCAAAGGTTATGTGAAACGTTTTATAATTTTGGAATTGGTTTCGTAAATGTTCCGAGTGATTATAAGATTTACATAATGCCAACAGTTAAGGACAATCTAACATATTATCGCGAAATATTGAATTTACAATATTTAAAACATATCAAATGATTAGTTTGTCCTTTAAGTTGGTCCACGAATATCAAGCATATCTTAAAAAAATATAAATTTTAATATATATAGGTAAGGTTTATAAGCATTGTTAATTAGATTAATTGAAGTTTAATTCTTTCTAAGTGTTAATAATATTCGTAACTTTTAAGCTCTTTAAAATTCTTTAAATTACGTTATAACTCTTCCTTAAAATTATATATTATATTAGTCCAATAAACATTCACGTAGTTCAATTTATTGTCATTTATCCAACAACAATTATTAAAGTGCTTTAATTAATTAATTATTGTAGATTTACATCAAATTAAACATTTTTCTTTTGATACGTTAAATGTTGCATAAAATAATTCATTTTTAATATGTAAATATGAAAATTATTTAGCATGCATTTTTAGGTAATCCAAATTATTTAATTAAATACGTTTAATCTTGGTTACAGTAGTCAAATTATTGTTATTTTTATTATTATTGTAAATGATTACGCGCGAATTTTTGCTGTTTATCATTATATACCTGTACTAATATGAAATTTTATCTTTTGAGTATCATTAATAATTATTACGGTAACAATTCTGTCTGAAGAAAAATAAAAAATTTATAAAAAAGCATTCGAAATAAGAGATTTTTAATTCTAAAAGAGAAAGTGAATGCAGAACGAGAGAAATTAAAAATCATCGTATTTTCTTCTTTTCAGACTCAAAACAGGAGTCTCCGTCCAAGAGAATACAATACGATGAAAATTTTAAAATCCATTAAAAGGATTTGTCTCTTTTGAACTAACACAGATCGCATTTTTTTCCATTCCTCGAAAAGTTCATTCTGCATTTCGGTACGGAGCGTAAAATCACCATTGAGCAACAATCAAAATATTTTTAAAATAAAATAAGTTTATACCAAAACTCCGTTCGAAATCATATTATCAGGGTTGTTACATCATACAGCGTAATACTATTTTATATAAAATATATTTAAACACACATGTTGCTGTAAAATTATTGGAGAAAATTAATTTTGCAACAAAATCAAATTAGTGTTTATTGTAATTGTATTTCATTTTGTACCTTTCTTGAAAATTTTAATAGCCATATGTTTTAAGTTAATTTAAGATTATATTTTAGATCAATGCTTATTGTACAAATTTTCATTATTATTTAGATCAATCACATATTGTACAAATTTTCTTTTTTCGATAGTTAATTTAGTGATAAAGTTTAAAATGAAAATTGCATTTAGTATAATTATTATCAATAGCTTGCTGTTAAAGACAACGATAACCATAATAATTATTGTTAGATGAATGAATTGGATTAAGATGCAACCCATAATATATAATACATAAAAATTAATCGTTTGGAATATGCTTTTTACAATGGCGTCACTTTTAGGAATAATCAATGCAAGAATAAACATTTAAATTTCCAATTTAACCATGGGTTTCTTCTTATTCAGTTCCAATGTACAACATATTATTATACTTATCTAAATCATCTTCTCTTTATTAGGTTATAAATTTGTAAGCTTTCTCTCTAAATTAATTATTACTATCCTCTACTGTATGTTGTGTGTAAAGTTAATATAATATATATTGTGTACGTTGATTTATTAAGAAGTGATTTCACACTGATTAATAATGATTGAACAACTTGTAAATTTATTATACATAAACTATATAGATGAATTTTAACGCTTTTATATTGTAAAAATAATGATGAGAAAAAAATTGAAATAAAATGAATTGTGATTGTTCATATTTGCGAAATAGTTTAAATTGAAAATATTTTTATCGTATGTAATGAAAAAAAAGATGAACAAAAAAAATGTCTTTAATAAAATAAATGTATTTAAATTGAAAGCAATCCGACTATATTTCTTATTATGCTCAAGGCATGTGTACGTATTAGAGTACTTTAAAATACTTCAATCCCCCAACACATCACGCAAAACAATTTTTTCTCTTCTACAAAGACATTCAAACATTTTACCATTCATCATTCAATATTCGAACACCCGACCGTCACGAATATGCAAAAACCCCACACACCGCCCATATTTCACTATTACAACCGCCGTTCCATTTAAATTGTACGAATCCGATTTTCAGATCATCGTTTTCGTATTACGCACAAGCGAAGCCATCGCCGTATCCCGACCAGATTGGAAGAGGGTTCTGCGCCATTTTTCCTCCTTTCTCATATTTTCCAGACGTTTATTTGCATCCCGGGGATGAGGGGCTTCAGCAACCCACCCCTGGACCGGAACGATGGATACCTTCATCCGGCGAGGATTCCGATCCGAGATCCGTAAGGTTTGATTTTATGGAGGCCATTCCCGGATCCGACCTCCGCATATCGGCCCAGAAATCATACACAAAAGCGTTTCCCGGATTGCGAAACAAGCGTCGTTTGGTATTTGGCACGTTCGTTCTGTCAGTGGTTCCCGATCGGGCGATTCGCGTTTTAACGAGGTGCTTCAGATGAATCGTTCGAGTTTTTCGCGATTCGGGTGGTCTTGGAATGCGGGGAGGTGTTGATAAATTGGGTTTTTTCGATGATTATTTGTGAACGTTATTAGGGATGTCAGATTTACCGTAATTTTCATTTACCGGCAAGATAAATTTTAAATAAAAACCGGAAAAAAATAACGGAATGCCTAAAAAACTGTAAAACCAAAAATATATTCCCAAAAAAAAAACAGTACACTTACAAAAACCGACTTTTCAAAAAAAAAAAAAAAAACACTTTTCAAAAATATTCGAAACACAATATTTTTTTTTTTACCGGTAAATTACCGAAATCTTATTTGAGTAATTTACAGGTAACAATATCCTTAATTAGAATCATCATCGTGGGCGTTTGATTAAATCTGATTATTTGATCTTATCAAATACTTTTATTAATTTATGAAGCTATGTGATATTATAATATCATATATAGCCATATCAATACATTAATGTATTAATGTTACTAAAATGATTACTGAAACAGAAAAATTATAAATATACAAGCTTTCCTTTTATTACTTTGTATCCTCAAAACTTCAAAATACATTCTTCTATAAAACATCGAAGTGTGAGATTTTTATTATATTAATTAACCCATTTCCTTTCTCCTTTCCCTCAGCTTCCAAAATAATATAAACTAAAGTATATTAAAAAAACTTTATCTTCTTAAATATTATTAGGACCGCATATAATAAAATTAAAATCGATAGCAATGAATTTTCAATCAAATTGATATTAAACTATTCAGTGTAACAAAACAATAAACGTATTCAAAAATCTATTATATTATATACTCGTATAATATATACGTATAACACACACCAAAGCGACCCACAGTTCCAAAAACACTGTAAGTTAAAGTGGCCGCATTATCCCGAAGGCGAGCGTTCGTTCAGGGATCGCTTATGAAAATTCACGACGGGGAGTTTTCCTCCTTAGCGGAGTCGGTTTTTCCGAATTTTCCCGCCAAATTTGACCCTTTGCCTCTCCCCCTTCGTCTCTCGTACCCGTTCTCCGCAGTTCATACAGACCCCTCAGGGGTTTGTGAGTCGAGCGGCAATAATTAATCGTACGCCGCTCGACTCTAATTAATCTCGAGAGTGGTCATTGCCTATAGGGGGAACGACGAAAAAAGTTTTTCCGCTTTGTATGAATATTGTGCGTTTTTTTTATTATAATGGAGTTCCCGTTTCTGTTTAAAAGGTGCTGAAAAAAATCACGAAGGCTCATAAAAAAATCTTTTCCTTACGTTTATACAGCGATGACACTTTCTTTTGCTTAATTTGTTTTTGTTTAATTTAAAAATTTCGTGATTGTTTTATATATGTGTATATATATATATATATATATAAATATTAGATATATATGTATATTAGAGTATATATAAAATTCAATTTTTTTTTGCGGGAAAAATATAGATTTTAAGATTTAATCAAAGTATTCCATTGGCACATTTTCTTAAAGCATAAATTGAACTGTGCCATCTATTGAAAAAAAATTGAACTGTGAATGTTATCAATATAATTTTTTTTTTGTTTTACTAAATTCAATATTTATAGTTTTCTTGAGATTATCAACAGATATATTTTTGAAACACCTATCAAGAAACTTAGCGATGAGTAAGTATGAATGTAAAATAAATACAGAATGTTAATTCATTTTTATATTCAATAAATTTTTATATTACTTATTTTTTATTACAGAATCTGGGATGTTCACATAAATAAAGCTTTAATAATATATATAAATGTAACAATATTATCATTTCTCTGAATGAGCTTACATGGGCACAGTACTCTTTATAACAATACTATATTTTATTGTATCTAGAGAGGAACAAAATCACTGTAGAAAAGGTTTTACTTTACTTAACAATAAAAACTATTAATATGACTCGAAAAGGCTTGAAACTGTGGCAATCCACCGACTTATGCTTTCATCATCAGGAATGTAATTAATGAAGAGCTGAATCGCATTGTTATAATTTAAGAGATCCTTCGTTGTTTTAAAAAATACATAGACAAGAATGCCACCTCGTTAGTAACATAATTAAACCCGTATAATTTATATATCCTTTTTTAAAATAACAGTGCTACTTGTTTGAATTTATATTTAAATCAATATAATAAATAATTTTACAATGCATATTTACATTAAAATCACAATACATTGCATTCACATTGTTATCTTATTTTTACATATAAACAATTTAATACTCAAATTTAAAAAAGATTTGTACGCTACTATAAGAGAATTTTTTTCAATCTTTGATTTCAATTAATACTTAATAAATGTACAATAACACATTCAGGGCAAAAATGGCAACATTTTAGCTAAGCTCTTTGGTATTGAAATTTGTTTTATATAAATGCACATCCAGCCCAATAAAGGATCCACATATCAGTGACAAGCCTTGACAAATCAATATATAAACGACAATTAAAGCCTTATAATTTAATAGGTGTGAGTAGTTTATAAAGTATTATAATTATATATAAAATATTGAGATACGTTTCTATTATAAAAAAATAACAACATTCATATTAAAAATTAAACTATATGTAATAAAATAAATTACATAATTAATAATTGTAATTATAATATATAAACAATATGCTTAGGAATTTACAGATTTACAAAATATATGTATATAATGAATCACTAAAACAACAAATACTAATATTCATTGAAAAAAAATGCAAATTTGTTGAAAATAATACATGGCACACTATTTATGAATACGTTAAAATAATTACATATATCAGAATTTGTATGTATTACAGTTCTAATCAATTAATATTTAGACATCATAGTCAAGAAGAATATATAAAAATTGTGACAAAAAATCACATAAATTTGAATTTATTTTATACAAAAAAATATAAGAAATGTAACTAGATTTATAATTTCCATTTCAATTAAATTAAAAATACAAATTAGCACTTAAAACAAAACAGCACATCAGTCATATTATATAAATAAAATTTATGAATTAATTCCAATCTTTACATCAACTAAATACTTTTTTATCTATACTCATATATATTTCAATTGACAGAAATAACCTACAATTTTCAATGAAAATTAAATAAAGATCAAATTTTTCGATTATTAATGGAATAATACAACATATTTTTTGTTCTATATCATTTTTTAAGACTGTCATGTTTTATATAATACATGTGATAAAATTGATTATTCCAGTAAATAATATATTTTAAGTTTAATTATCGAGTAAAAACATCATATGAAATCTTTATATTATATATTGTATATTAAATTTGATCTTTTTTTTTTTATTGCATACATAAGTCATGAATCATTTATTTCAAAAACTTCAACTATTTTTTCATTTACAATCTACATAAATTTTTCATATAAACTATATAACTTATTAATGAGATCATGTCATTGCATATAATCACATGCAATTTGATCATTTTAAGCAATATATAATTATTATTACAATTATAATATATTATAAGAAGTAATTGTAAGATTACAGAAATGAAATATTGCAATATAATTTTGCAAATTATTAGTTCACTAATTTTAAATCCATTTGTTTGTAGAAACATACAAAAGCAGAATACTTAATCAATGTCAATATTGCTATAACTGAGAAAAAAAATTATGTTTTTTTTTTTACAATAATTCAGAAATATCCTATACCCTCCAAATTATATAAAGATTATTGAATTATTTTGTATGAATCTTTTGGCAAATATTTATTATACTAGAAAAAATAATGTCAAATATTTTTGAAATTTTACTTTAATGAATAAATATCTAAAATAAAAATTGATTCTTAATTTACTATCAACGACTTATATTTTATAAAATTTTAGATTCATGCCTATTTATCAGAATCCGGCAGTGATGTAATGCATAAATCACTATATTTAATCTCCTCACTTAATAATTAGAAACGAATACCACATTATTTTTTCAAACTAATATTTTTAATGCAATAATGACATAGATAAATTAATTATACGCATAGTATTACATAATAAATTTGAGAATGTACAATTTAAATACAACTGTGTAAATATTGGCTAGTTAAAAAAAGTCTTAAAATAAAACCATACACCATTTTCAGATATCCCGATAATATGTACATATTGTAATACATGCATGCACGTAATGCATTTAATAAAACTATACAAATGTGGCATCTACAACACAGGCCTTGGTCAATTCAATAATACAATACTGTTTGCTTTATACTTGCTAATTATACAATAGTAATATAGAGTTTTTCACTTAATCCAGAATATTGTGCGAGATTCCATCCCATATCATAATACTGCAACAAAAATATTAATTGTCAAAATACAAATTATTAAAACAATAAAATTATGAAGGTAGAATTTAAAAAGTACCTTCATTGCACTTATGGCAATATTGACTAGTTTAAAGGTGGACTAGGCGGACGCACACGACCCGAAATTGGTCTTATGAATGGATCCATTGATAATGATGGCTGTGATGTTGATTTGTGTCTTTGTCGTCTTCCCATTTCGATAAATTCGAATTTGACTCTTCCTGGTCCTCCTTCACATCCAGTTTCTGTTTTCCATTTATCTGTATTTGCTCCTAAGCGAGAACATTCCCTTGCATATGCATTGAACGATTCACAATAACAGTTGTTAGTTTGACATTTACACATATCCATCACACATGAATCATAATAATTACTAAGATTTAATTTGTGTCTGCAGGCGGTGAATGCTTCAGATTTATTAAATAATTTACATATCATTTTTGATAATTTCTTCCTAGATTTATCACATGGTTTTTCTTTGTGAACATTTTCTTGTGTTCTTGAACAAGCCTTTCTACCACCAACTCTCCAGGAATCTCCAAATTTCCAATAATTTCCTTTATTATATTCTATATATGTATTTCCATTTCTTGTTGTCAAGTCATCTCTTACAATAGAATTAAAGTTACCGCACAAACCACATAGTTTTTCCTTATATGATATTGGAGCCATCACTTCTAAATATCCATCACCATTCCAATAGAGCTTGATCCCAATAACAGAATTTACTAAAATATTATTGTGATCGTCTTTTGATATATTCCCAACTGGACCATAATAAGGTAGATCTACTCTTAGACCGTTAATTTTTACCCTCATTTTCCGTCCAAGATTTACTTTTATATCACCCATTTTAAATGAAACCGTTTTTGTTCTTGAAGAATGCCCACTCAGACCTGCATCATTTGTGACTCTTATTGAAAAAGTGCGATTTACACAATCTGCAGTTAATTGATACTTGCAAGAGCCTTGAAAGTTGTAGAATTTCCCATCAAATGTTTTGTAGTGAGGATCTCCATAAACTGTGCAAACACTATCTTTTTCAACACATCTAAAGCAACATTGACCAGGTGAACGTTCCATTTTATGACTCAACGGACATGATATGGAAGGGCATTGTTCCATAACACATCGTGGTTTTCCAGCATCACACATACAAGATTTGCATACATTAAGTTTCCATGATTCATTATCCTGATGAAGACAAAATTTTTAAAATTTTCATATTTATACATATATAAAAAATACATTAAATAAAATATTGTTTACCTTGTAAGTTTTTCCATCAACTATACAACCAGTACGGACCTCTTCTATGGGTGGGCAATCTGGACAACATTTTCCAGGTAATGTTTTTTGATAATCTTTAGCACATTCTAATACTGGGCAAGATTCTCTGTTGCAGATTGTAGTTCCATTGATGCAAGAACAAGTTGTGCATTTATCTAAGGTAAAAGAATTTCCATGTGAATGAAAACCTTTACCAAGTATGCACGGCTTATTTGAGTTATCATCTGAAAATAATTTTAATGAAAATGTTAATAATTTAATATTGTGATATGAAATAATTAAAAACCTAAATTGAGACAATTTTTTTATTTATCTTAAGTAAATCTAATTTCATCTTTTCTCATCATGACATAGACAATAATGTTTGAAGTTTATTTCTTAAAATATTTTTGTTCAATTATCAATTTGAATTGATTGATTACCTAGGAGTAAGAGCTTAGCTGATTTTCCTTTTGAACATACAGGACAACATTTTCCTTTGGGTTTCGTTTGTAAAACAATTGGACATGGTAATACTGGGCAGGCACGTTTCACACACGTCAAATTACCTTTAGAACAATGACATGTTAAGCAAGGATCTTCTTCAATCGTTACATCTCTACCTTCAGCTACATTTTGTCCATTGATTTTACATTCTGAAATAAAATAAAATATATTTATTTGAAATCTTATTCAACTTATCCTTAAAACTAATCCTAAACCGACTCAATCTAAACATTTACAAATTTCGAACGACTCAATTTAGGATCGTTATTAAAAAGTGATAAAGGCTTGAATTCGGATTATGGGCGTGACCGATGCTTCGACGAGGGAATGATTGGTGGTCCAACGAGAAGTGGCAGAAAGATTCCTCGCACACCAGGTAACCTGGACCCGCATGAGAGCCTTCACCATGTGTGGTCTTCGGTGGCCCGAGGCTGGGCCCCTCTAACGTATTCCCGGTTCCTTGTTGAAGCGATTCTAATACACTGATAGGTAAACACACGTGAAAACGGAAATTTATTAAGTGATGTGTAAACATCACAAAAACGCGGTGTTTGCTTTTAGAAATTGAGGATGATTGATCCGTTCGCAGAATATTTTTAATAGTAAAATTTATATTAAAAAAAAAATTTATTAAATTTAGAATCTGTGCGTTGTAAAAAATATATATGTATGTATAAAAATACGAAGTTTAAATCGCTTTGTCTTAAAAAATTTTCAATCAATAAAATTTTATCGACAAAACGAACAAAACTCCGAAAATCGTTTCGTTGGGCCATCTTTTATCTCAGCGGCATCCCATTTTCGTGCGACGATAAACAAAAATTCAAAAAACAAACAGGCATTTGCATTAATAACGCATGTAGTAATAAAAATATAATAATATATTTATGGGAGCGTCTTTCTGTCTTTCGGAGCCGAAAACGAGGCGGTCAGCGGTCTGCTGCTGGGGGGTCTCCTTTGACTCCCAAGAGCACACCTGGACCAGGTAGGTGATTCGATATGTGGTTTCTCAGAAAACGACCACTACGAAGATGACCCTCGACGTGTCCGAGGGAGCCTTCTTCATTGAAATCGTGACCTCACAAAGTGGACTTTGGAAATTTTTCCCGCGCCCATGCAGCGTAATTGATTCGTGCGTTGTCTTGTGCGCTGCACTTAACCGCTTCGTACTTTTTCGAAATTATTACGGGTGTTCAGAAGTGATTAAATATAATGATGTTAATGATAATCTGTATGTTGCAGTCGGTTTCATATTCATATTGACCATTTGAGAAACACACACACTTACTAACAAATACGATTTTTTTTTTCACTGCTCGGTCATCGGTTCCTTTTTATCGTGTCTTAATTATGATGGTGCCCTCGAGGGGGGCCCCAAGTTTAATGGGCCCTTATTTATAGTGGAAACGTCCAGGGGCGGGCCACAAGTGGACGGCTTATTTAGCGAACGGACCGACTTTTTATCATCAAGATAACCCATTCGGAAAATACCGACACGAAAATTGACGAGACGGGCTGATGAAGCAATTTTCCGACCACCATCAGACACTACGAGACCAATTTTTTTTTCATTTATTAACTATTGAAATTAATTATATACAATAGATAGATATGCGAAAATTAACAAATGATAATAATAATCAGTTAATGCCTCAATTAATAATATAGAAGAAGCATTACTGTTCATCGCATCTATTAATTAGAGTGAGTATCATAAAACGGAAATAAATGAATAATAACACATATAATCGATTTATAATTTTTTTTTTACGGTTGACCGTCATATCGACCACACCTGTGGATATTTCAAATATTCTACAGAAGGAAAAAACAATAATATTAAAAAAACACCTTCGAATAGTGTCCAAAATCCACCATTGTGTCGCCGATTGGGATTGTTAATAAACATGTCGATCGCGAGGACAATGGGCGTACTGATGTCAATCGAAAAATATTCAAAGTTTTCGCAGTGAAATACTGTAGTCAATTGTTTCAAATTCAATTTTCCGCAACGAAAAGCGAGGGATAGATTTGCATATAAAGCGCGAAACGACGACGTGCATAGAAACGACGCGTCCGTTAAAGTAATGTCTTAATTCGACGGGAATATATTACGGCGAAAGATTTTGCATTTATTTTTTACCTTTTTGAATATTTTATTACGTGTAATTGAAAAGAATCCGTATGTGATAAGCGTATGCGAAAAGAAACGTACGCCGAATGTAAATGACGATGTTTTTATGAAAGGAATACACATGTCGTTAATTCGTTTATTGCACATATTAATGAGTCAATGACTAATATTATACGTAACGTTTAATTCCTTAGAATCGAGTATTTGCTAATTTGAATAATTGCATCGTTTACATACGTTATTTGAAATTCCAAATTTTTTTTACAGAAAGTCTATTTTAAAAAAGTGAATCTTACTCAATATGTATTTCATGAACATTTTGAAATATACTTAGACTAATCACTTGACATAATCCTGGAAACCCACAACGATTCCAATTAAATAAATTAAGGCAGAAATGCATCTATGACAGATGCAATAATTAATCTTGCCTTCAAAAAACGAATCCTTGGCATTTCAGCTCAAAACCATTCAAATTCGCCCTCACATTATGCGGTACAAGAACCACCGTTAATAACGCTACAAGTTGATTCTTTAGACGTATAATATTACATTTCCGCACCAGATTATGCGCTTTTAAATGCTTCGGATGAAAAACTCAGATGTTGTATAGAATGGCATTGCGCACAAAGGATTGCTTGCATAATGCACCAACAAAGCGGAAACATGACGGGCAATCAAACGAACTCCATAATTATAGCCTCTTTAACGTCTAAACGCGAATAGCAACATTTTTTTCATGTGGTGCACAATATATAATTATTATGTGAAAATTCAAATATACCTTGCACGCTACATAACGTAGGATTGTAAAAAAGCCAAGTATATCCTGAAACTTGCATTCGAATAAATATTTTTTTATGTAGAAAAAATATGTTATATTATCAATACGTGCACTTCACATCCGTATGTATTATATTAATTTTGATGTAATTACATGAAAATCCGTCTTTTCACAAGAATGACGTGGTCGATTGTATCGCGAGTCGCATTTTTCTGACTCTAATTAATTTGAATGCAATGGGAATTATATCCAAAGATTTTTTCCGACCAAGCGCACAAATTTAATATAAAAATACATGAGAACTAAAAAAAATATAACGTTATTTGAAATTAAAAGGAAACCCTAAACAGCTACTAATTAGGCATGAACATCGTAACCCATCATCGTCCAATGAACGAGCATAACGCCGTCAAAGAAACATTGACTTCCATCGACAGATTATAATATAATACATCAAAATTATAGCAAGTGACACGGTCATTGGTAGGACATCAAGATAATTGGATCCAGATAGCCATCGACATCAACAAGACACCGATTCGTCACGACCAGCCAACTTCGAAGTTAAACACCTTTCAACGGATCATTATGAATTAAGAACAGGGCCTTATACGTAAGACCTATCGTATATGGTTTGATTTAAATACTGAAATCATCCCTTAACAGATAATTTCAGATCAACAAAACGAGATCAGATGATAAATGATTAAACATGCATGATAGTCTCGATTTCATTCAAAGGTGTTAACTTATTGAAAATCAAAACAACCTATATGTACGACATAATGTAAGTGTGATAAATTAAAATTAAAAAAATGGTATCGATCGAGATTTTGGCGCGGATTTGAGCGATCCACTTCGTCACCTGTCACCCGAAAAGTCGTTAAATTCTAACCGATTGTTCGCCGGCCGGGTTGACAAGTCGACATTCCTGCGACAAATTAAAAGCGTATTTAATTGACGGCGACTAGTTTTTTTTTCATCACCTCTATTTTATTTCATATCGCCTGTCGATCGATGTTATATATTATTACGTCGATGTTTTTTTATCTCGAAGGTTTATGTTGATTTTTAGAGTCGATCGACTAGTTTGAATACGCGATTCGATGTGATATAAGGAAAACGCTTTTCCACGTGCAAACGGTGTTGGATTTTATTCAAATGTTGTATGTATGTTGAAAATCGATGATATTTTTAAAAGAAGACTCGTAAAAGTGTCCAATAAACGGTACGTACGGTAATAAAGTCGCGATTGTAAACAGTTTGTCTCATTACGATTTGTAAATGTTGGCAGATCTTTTAAACGAATTGACGTTTATGCGATTCAAATATAGTTTTAAAATCGATTTATTTTATTTAATGAAATTTATACAATGAACAAATCTCAACAACTTTACAGTCTATCTACAGCGACTTACTCATCTGGCCGACTTACTCATCGTCTAACCGCAAACAAACACGGCGGATCGATTTGAAGGCTTCGAATCACTTAGCGATTGAGGCTTTTACGGGCGTGACTAATGCTGGTGCTACACCCTCGAAAGATCCGATCTGCGAGATAAATCGGCACTGTTCAAACATCGCGGGGGCTCCTCCTTTTAATGGCATTCCTCGCGAGTCCACCTGTTGTGTGTTGCTTTGTGCTTGTTTTGTGGCATTGACGACTACCTGGGGTGGATGACTACTTGGTTTCTCAAATTGTGGGGATAGAATATTGTCGATTGTTTCATATATTGAGAAAATTATCGATTTTGAATTATAATAAATTCAAAATAATTAATATAATTAGGAGTTCGGCGATACTTATTTTGTATATGTATATTTTATTGAAAGTGAATATGTTTTGATTGAAAAGTCTGGATTCTATTATCTTGTTGAATTTTCAATTATGTTATAAAAAGGTTTGAGAAAAACTGCGCGGCAATCCCAGCCTTTCAGACATGACTAATTCGCCCGAAATTTTCCCGTATGAAAAAAAAAACAAATTATATGCAAAGGATGAAAGCTCCGCGTGGGCGATTAACATATTTTGGTCGTAAACACTTTTGTGTTCTTGTTGTTAACGCTCTCAATTAAACGTTATAGTTTATTGTATACTATATACAAAATTGTATAAAGACGTTATGGCCGCCTCTAAATACAGTCTTGTCCAAATATTGATGTCCATAAAACGGACCGTATCGAAACGATCTTTGTTTCGTTGAGAATTTTATAACATATTTCATTCGAGAAGATAAATTTTATGATAAATTTTAGAACCCATCGAAAGTTCATAAAAATTTCCAATTTAAGATAACATAAATACAATACACGAAACACCCCAATTCCCAAAAAAAAATTAAAATCTTCAAATATTAAAAAAAAATCCATATTTCATACATTCGACATTCCTCACTATCATTACAACATCGCGCAACGGCACGCAATCAATGCACCCAGATCCGATCGGAACCGTACAAAACCCATACATCAGAACACGGAGAAACCAAAGATAGCAGGATAGCCACGAATCATTTTAGAATCACTATTAAAATAATGGACGCTGTGAGTGGGCAGTTCTTCCCGAGCCGAGTCCCACGGTCCGCTCAAAAGGACTGCGCCGCTTCGTCGTCGTGATTGAGCCGTACCACCATCAATTAGCCCTGTCATGATGGCTGAACCGACTGAAGAACCGACCGACATTATGGTCTCATTAAAACAATCGTATGGGGGTTCCAAGTCCGGGAATATAGCCTTCGAGATGGGCGGAGGTGCGCTGCCGAATCGGTTTTGTGGGGGATGGTGTTTGGGTTTAGGGTGGTTGGAGCTTTTGTGATGGGATGTGGTTTTGGAAGAGTTGTGGGGGCGGGATTGAAGTCGTAAATGAGTTTTACAAGTAAACGGTTTTCGTTGGATAATTGAGTTTTGGGAAAATTAAATTGTTTTCTTAAATATCTGTGATTTATGTAATATTTCGTGGGTTTATTTCAGTGAAATTAAATCGTTTCAAATGTTTGAACGATATCTGTCGAAATTTAATTTGACCTATTTTAGTGGTTATATAGATGGCGTGTACTTGGATGTGAAAATATATTATAATTATCTACTAAATCATTTCCTCCTTTTCACACATTATTATTGTACACAACTAAATCTTCGTAAAATATTTTAGAATGAACATTTATAACAGCTACATAATCTTTATTTTAGTTCGTATCAATGGTTATGAATGAAATTTATAGAATTTATGTCGTTAAATTTATCCTACATTGTAATTTGACTTTTTTTTTCATTTTTCTTTTTGTTTTATGTTCAAATCATAAAAAAGTTTCGAAGTCGTAATATTCGAGTTTGGAAATTTATAGTTTTCTTAGACAATTCCAGAATTTTATGGCAAAAATTTTCTAATGTTACAATTTCATTTAAATATATAAAATATCGTTTTTTAATAAATAAAAGCTTACATTTGAGAAGAAAATAAAATAAAAATCGAATTACTGTAAATTATTTACCAAACTCAAAAATATTCCTACAAAAATATAACCAATCATCAATATTAATAAAAATACATTATCATAAAAGCTAATAAATACATTATCATATATCAATATTATAAACGCGCAAAAAAACAAACATTTTTTCAACATCCACAGTAAATAAAAACCAAATTAACGAGCGACCCGCCCCTTCAGTGAGGCTTCTAAAACAAACAATCGCCGCACACAAAACTCGATCGTTTATAGCCTCATCATCATCATCAAACAAAGGTTGCGGTCGTCGACGAGTGCCAATTTTATTATTTGTTTTACGGTCGTCCTTTTTATTTATTTATGCCCCACCGTCCTTATTTTGTTTGATTTTTTCGGCTTTCGTCGGCCATTTAGCGGGGAGCCCGTATTATTGAGCTTCGAAACGTTTTTCGAACCATCGCGAAGAATGCGCGGTCCGGGTCCCTGTAATCATTAACGGCGTGTGTTTTGTTTATTTTTTACAAACCGAATTTTTCGTTTGTTTAATGCTCGCGCATATCTCTTAATTTATTTTTATATACGTCCGCAGATAAAAGAGATCTCCGTCAATGAAAATATTCGAAATATCTGCGGAAGCGCGTCATTGGTCTTCGGTATGAGCGTCACAGTAATGAGTATCGAGAACCGAGTGCTGATTCAATGTTATTTACGAGACAATGTTATCTAGTTGTGATTCATTCGATATCGGATTTTATCGAACTGAAAATTCAATCAGAGGTAAATGTCTCGAATACTTTTCTATCGTACGTATACGGAAATCGGTAACAATTTTTTTTTATTGTTATTGCATAGATTAAAATAACTGAAAAGACGATTTTATTTGTGTTATTGTAAACAATTACGGTTAATGACACATTTTTTCAAATACTTTTAATATGATTCAGTGTTTAGTAAATATAACAAAAATTTATGACCCTATTAAAAATAAACCATACAAATCCATTTTCAGATTAAAATATACGACATTCTAAAGCATAATACCATTCTTTATCGACATATTCATACGGCCATGATAATTGCATTGTGCTTAACCGATCGTTATTCAGAAGTGTCACCAGTGAACGATCAAGATTACTTTAAAAGGCAATATAATAAAAGGTAATTACTTTTACACGTCGGACAACATTGTCCCTTGGCAGGAGTGAGTTCGGTTTCGCAACGTGTATAGCATTGCATTGTCGACTCTGTGATGACGCCTGCTTCGCACCTGAGGACCCTGCAAGGATCTTCGGAGTTGGTCCATTCCGTGTGGCTGTCGTGCATTGTGCCGTTGTGTAAACATCCTGAAAGTTGTCGTTTTTTTAGTGTTTTCTGTCTGTGTGGTTCGTGTTAAATGAGGCTTTTAAATTTGGTATGAGGAAAATTGGAGTCTGTGCGACTCGTGTTTTCGTAATTATACATGGGTTTCTTTGTTATGCTGGATAATGTATGAAAATTGATAGGAACCTTTACATTTCACGCAGCATCCTTCTCTGGGCATTTGCATATAACAATTACTAACGTCCGGACAACTTTCTGGTAAACACTCCACGAAGCCATTCTGTAACAAAATAATATTAATTAAATTTAACTGTTTTCACATTGTTGGGAAAACCAAGATATTTTCATGGTGAAAATTTTTAATTTTTATAGTAAAAAAATCGATTGTTTAATTGAAAAGGTTGAAAAGGAATTTTTCAGCGAAATCCAGTGCGTTTATCTGCATTATAAAATGCGAGGTATTTCTTGAACATAAGTGATATCCAATTACAGACAGTAAATTGAGCTCTTTACAATCCGTTTTTTTTTCAATTAAATTCATTTGTATCATTACATAAAAGTAAACATTCAGCATAATATATTTCACAATTAAATATGATAATAAAGCAATTATTCATATCTTTTTAAAATAGCAAAAAATTATTATAATTTTATTCAATAATTATTTTGACAATCATCAAGTGTAAAGGTCAAAACAACTCAAATATTTTTTCAATCAACTCCACCTCGAATATTTAAAAAGCCATTTAATCTCAAAACGACTTATCGCGCACCCGAGTCAGTATGAAAATCCCATTCATAAACAAACATGAATGAAAACCTAATTAAACACAGAATCCGAACAATCGCAGACACAAACGACAACAGTTTAAAACAAACGAAATTTGGAGCAGACCACCGGGTCAACAAACGCGAAGATTCCTCTCGCGATCGAAACGGAACATAAACACAACTCTTATCGCCCCAGCTAATTGTTGTAGGAAAGTCTGCGTAGCAGATTGTGTAACAACGCGGTACATGTCTATCTCGAATTGCAGATAGTGTTAATTTTTCGTGATTTTTCGTGCCTGAATGGCGAAATTGTTAATTGATTGCGTGCGCAATTGGCGCGAGCGATACGCTCGATAAAAGTGTTGCAGGCCTTCCGTTGGCGCGAAACTGCGATAAGCGCACAATTCTTTGTTCGCCGTATTTATAAATCGTTTTATTTATATTGTCGCTTTACAACAATGTATTGTGTTTGACTTTTATCGGCCGTTTTTCGTTTATAGTGCGCGAGCGATAAACGCTCAGGAGGAGTCGCGGAAGTGTTTAACGCTGCGCTAAGGACCGCACGTAACTTTTACAATAGATCCACTTCGTGACGGTCTGTTTTCGTCAGATGTCCTCAACGGTTGTTTATTATAATGTGAAACGTTTAATAATTATGTAAATATCGGTTCAAGCTGAAAAATCAATAAAATAAATGAAATTTTCACGAATGATTTTGTCTATAATCATGGAGTGCTTTGATGTACTCGTATATTTAGTGTTTTAATTGTATATTTTGGATCACAAATGTGTCATTTACCAATGGTTGAGAATGAGTATGTTAAATAACATAACGAAGATCATGGATGTTCAATTAGTGTAGTGTTAAATATGTGAGACAGATTCGAGTGCTCCGTTGCACTTACGTGCAACAGATTTTTTTTAGAATATACACACACGAAGATAATTTTTGTATTGACAAAAATCATAAATTTTCAAATTAAAAATACGTAGAAAAAATAAAGAAAACACCTTAATTATCTATGCGGATGAAGGTGAGCGGTTAAAGAAATTAGCGTGATGCTAACATTGGGATATCCAAGAGGCGGATGCACTCGCTTGAACAATATCCTCTTGTACGCGAAATTCCAACCGGTAATTGATGAAAAAATTTCAAAACGCATATTTATAGAATCAGTTTGACATTGAATAATCAGGTTATTTACATTTTCCATAAGGCAAAGCGCTCGAGCACGCGGAGACGTATCGATTCATAAATTATCATAGTTTTCAACAGGTGCGTCGTTCGAAAAATGTACGAAGAATTTGTTCTAAAATATGCGCGCTTTTATTGTATATTTATTGATTATGGAATATTGTAGTTAGTCTTGACCAAATTCTAAAATACAATGTAAGTTTATTTATAATATGGAAGATTTTTTCGTAAAGAGAATTACAGGATTATCAAGAAAATAAATAAAATCTAAGTACCTAACTCTAATTAAATTGTAGTTCCGAAAATAAAAATTTATTTAGCACATTAGCTAGCGAATATAAAATATATGTGTTTTTTTGGTTTAAAATATCTTATATTTGAAATGAATTTCCCGTTATTTATGAGTTACATACATGAATACCCTCATAAACAACCATACAAAAATTGTTCATCCCGCATAGAGAAATCTAATCGACAACCTTTTACATATTAGTCAACATTGACAAAATAAAAATTTCTAAAAATTTCAAAAATTTTTAAAACAAAGACCCAATAGCTTATTTTTATTTATACCTGTCATTGTTTATGAATTTTTTCATTCGTAAACTCTCGCTAATCAATACGCGACTTTTCTAGATTTTTCCAGAATTATCGCACGCATATGACAAAAAGGTCATATCAATTCTATAATTGTGACCATTTCCATATTACATTCGACCTTAAAATTACTCAAAATTCAAAAACACATGAAAATTCAACACTATTTTCATATAAATTCATACAAAAAAACATTTTCACTTCGTCCGAACCGAACCCAACTTTCCCATCCCAAACCGAAAATTTCACCTCCACTCACGAACCATCCAGCGCAAAACCAAACCGAATCGTCACGCCAACAAACCGCCTTCGAAAAGCCAACAGTTGAGTTTTTGCCGCTGAAAACCGGTAGCCGTTTTCGCCTCGCGAAACGGGCCGCCATTAATTACGAAACGCGCGCTACGACAAATCAGGCCTAATCGGGACGTCGGATCTCGGATGGCCATGGTTATCGCTCTATTACATGGGGGAGTGTATGGGAATCCGGAGGTGCTTCGAGGGCCTCGTCCGGGTCGAGGACCGAGGCGAATTTTCGGGTTTTTCCGGAATTCTCGCCGATGCGGAACTCGCCGTGTGCATTCTGCGCGCGAGTTAATTGGTGGATTGTTGTTGAAATTTTTCGATGTCAATTAAGGTTTTTTTACGGTCGAAGAATGTGTGTTTTTGGAAATGATGTGTTTTGAATGTAGGATCTGCTGATTGATGTGAATTTGGCGCTTTTAGTTTTTGTTTGCTGTTTAGATCCGACTAATTGTAAGAGAGTTCGATGATGCATAAAGTAATATGAGTGTGATTGAATTTAAATAAAATAATTAATAATTAGAAATTTAAGAAACTGTTAATAAAATTAATAAAAATATGTTCGTTTTAATTGAAAAATTGAGAATATCGTCAAAAAATTATAAAATTTTCAAATAAATAAAATGCTTAATGATTTAATCGTCGTTTTCAATTAGTGAAATTTCTTTCAAAAACATCTTTAGAGAAATCAGTATGCAAATAACACACTTCGCAACGAGCGTACGCTAATTCGTTTGTGATTACCATAAAGCACAATTGAATGCAAATTTCTAGACTACCCATCGTGGAACGCGGGTGCTTCGATACCGAAAAAGTTCTACAACGACATCGACAGTGTAAATGTTCGGCGAAAGCTCGTCGACAGCACGAGGGTGTCGACGAGACTGTCGGATAACGCTTTCTGAACAGAATCAGGGCCCACGTAGGTCTGGAACAATCGACTGGTACATTAATAATTAATAACGATCGATTTGTGTGTATATGTGGTGAAAACAACGGGGCCGATATGCATAGGAACCGCAAGAACTGGTCTAAAAATAAAAGCGAGCAATTGCACAGCACAATTGACGGGTAACCTGACCGAAGCCGCACATGTTCCTCCTACTATACTCGTAGAGCGATGCTTTTCAAACTGCAAATTTTATTCATAGAGATGTGCAGTGATTTGTTAATAAATAGTTGAAGAAGGTTTAATCAAATAATAAATTATATAAAAGAAGCGCAATTATCAGCTAACATAATCATTTTTATACTAATCGTATAACATAGATTCATAAAACGTTTGTAAAGATTTTATTTAAAAATTTTAAATTCACATCTTCAAATAAAATGCGATTGTTCACAATAAAAGAAGTTAATTTATGATTCCTTAAAATTTTGAGAGGCTTTAATTCGTTATATAGCCGATGCATTTCGAAATATCGAATCTACATAGAACAAGAGCTAAAGCCGTCGAATTAATGCAATCGAAATGAGATTTAGTTGCAGTATCGCACCATCGAAGGTCGAACATTGTAAAATCAGCAAAGCGACAAATAAGTGCATCGAAAAAAAACCATTGAGCAAATTGCATTCACACAATGATTTGACGTGTGCAATATCCTTCATAGATACGATCGATATCGTGATAAACATATATTTAGAAAAAGTTACTTTGAAATCTAATCAAAATGCAATAATTTATGATCGTGAATTTATGATCGATTGTGACACAGAACCGGGAAGGTTTTTTTCTGTATTTGATTCCAATGTGCATTTTTAATGGGAGATTTATTACCGTTTACAATAAAGTGTCGCATATTAAAGTATCTTAGTCAATATTATCGTCTAATAGTTCTCGTTTGTCAGCGTATGTTGCGATACGTGGGTTCAAAATACGGGGTGTCTATAAAACCCACTTGAAACTATATATCGTGCTTAGTTATGTGCGCGAAATTTCGCATGCAAACTCACAAAAGTAACAGTAAACTATCTGATAAGATATGACATATTACATATAAGTTTCTGAGAAAGTTTGATGCAAAAATAACAAAAAACTATTAAGAAAATTGGGGAAAGTTAAAATCATGTTACGTATAATAAAATGTTTATATATTTGTACAGTATATTATAGTTTTGAAGTATAAATAATTCATTGAGAGAACAAATGCTAAATTTTATTGTTTGTATGTTGATTAATTGCTATCAATAATTAATCGATTATGTACAATGTTGTCCCAGTTGTATTTTATAAATTTATAGGATTCAAATCGCAAGGCGTACAAAATCGTTCGTTCATAACAAATTTAAACGTATGTAACAAGGACACCATTTGTCATTATCGTTATCCTAAAATAGAGAAAGTTATTATCATATAAATTTATAAGATAATCGAAACGAGACCCGCAGATACAGATACAGATAATGATATTTCTCGTTCGTAAATCTTAGCCGTACAAGAATGTAGTGCGGTCTGTTTTTTTTTTTATTTTTTTTATTTCAAACTTTATTTCAATACCAATTTTTTTCTTATGCGCTTCTAACATCCATGTATACGGGCTTCGTTTTGTTTTAATTTCAGTATCCCTAATTCGTTCAAGCTTGTTTTGTTTTGACATAATTTATAAGCGGCCGACACGGAAAAACGCGCCTTGACGAAATAAAAACACACACATAGAACTAGATTCAGATCAGTTATCTTTATTAATTTAAATTTATGCGCAAAGTATTGTCGTATAAATAAAGATGTCTTCGTCTTGTGGCCGAGGTGTGAAGTCGTTATAGAGCTTCGCAAATTTGAATAATTATTGTGTACCGGAGCGAGCAAGGATTCGAATGTGTATCGTGAAATATGTGATAAAAAATACTATATAAATAATATATTAATGTCAATTAAAATCTCTTGGTGGCGCCTAGCCGACGAAATATATGGTCGATATAAAAATGATATTAATGTCAATGAAATTTATGTTATTGTTCACTATAAAATATAGAAATTTGCACGTAAACGAAAATATTTCTGACATTTCGTCGTTTGATTTATGTAATTGATAACGATTCGCTCATTTAGGTGTATAAATAAATTTATGTATTGTTTTAAAATTTTGACGAAAATACATGTTTATTTGGAAAAATTATGCTTGCCGTAATTCTGGTTCTGGAGGAAATTATTCAAATTCACTTAAGATAGTGATTGAATACTAATGATACTATAATGGAAGGCACAACTCAAATTGGTGAGTGTATTTATTAATGTCTTAATTTGTGGGATTTTCCAAAATTTCAAATACACTTCAAATAATCTCAACAATCAAAATCACTAATCATTAAGTTTACTCTCTTGATTGAGCAAAGGATGGACTCTGACCAACGGCTTGTCAAACCCAGTTTTTTTTTTCATTTTATTATTAATATTCGTTCAACCACCATCGATTAACATCAGCATAAGAATGTAAAAGTCACCTCGGCATATATGAATTAATAAAAGTTTAAACTTGTTTATAACTTATGCGCAACACTAACTAAAACATAATTTTCAGCTATATGTTAATTCATGCGAGAGGACGGGTCCTGTTTATTTAAGAGACCCCGCCGGTGACTTGCATTGTCTCTAGCCGATAATTATAATTATAATATAATAATTTACGACGCAAATATCTTTAAAAGCGTCATGTATTAGTCGGTGTACGGCCGTAATGTAGGTACGCCAGTTTCGGTTTCATTAATCAAAGTCTCCGCGGCTTATTTCATAGATACCGAGAGAGATAATGAAGAATTCGAGCTTTGTTGTAACGTTTGCGTCGTGTAATTAAAATAATGAATTAATATCAATTTATTTTAATTCGAGGTATTAATCACTGCAAATGTTTTATTCATTGCATCAAGGGCAGCGTTCGTTCTCGCGATTGTGGCTAATATTCTATTGAAACGTACATAGTATATGAACGTATGAGGCGACTCTTACATATTTGTTCGAATAAAATTCATCAGCACTCTTCAATAGCTTTTTAATTAAATCATTTGAGATATTATTGGAATTTCATTTTTTAATAATGAAAATTACTCTGAAACTATTTCAAATATGTGCATCTCGATCGATATTGACTTCAAGGATAATAATTTCAATAAGTATAAAATAATCAACAACCACATTGTACATAATAAATTTTTCGATGAATATTTAATTTATCCACATAATTGAACAATAAAAACTATGTCAATACAATTAAAAATAATTATTAAAACATGTTTTATTTGCATTAAAAATTATTATAAACAACATGACTCTAATACTTTTTCCAAATAATTATTAAAATTGAACCACAATCCATTCAACCAACACTCCCTACACCCATTAAAACATAATACTCAAACCGAGCACATCTCGTCCACAAAACAAACACTATCAACCCATCGATAATTCGACAACAAAACGATACCATAATCAATAAAAAATGTACAGAAATGACGAAGTGAAGAGAGATGAACGATTGGCTAAGCGCGCAACCCGACGACGCCTCGACGTCGACGCATCAATCACGAGCATGGGTATCCGGTAACGGGTGGCGCCTCGCGGTTTTTTTCACTCTATACACTCACAAATCGGCACGATTACTCGAATTTCATATAACAATAACATTGTCAGTGATTGAAGTTTTTTTTAAATAAGTTTTCAGTTTTTTTGAAGTCGGTTTTCCGTGGAAAATCGTAAGAAATCGATCGGAAAATTTTATTTCATTTTTATTTAGGGATGCGTATTCGTATTGTAATTTTTTTTATTAACAAATGAAAAATTTTAGGGCCAATAAAAATAATTTTAATCTAAAAAATATAGCCATTATTAAAAAAAATATATCAATATTAATCAGCTTAAAATTTATTCTACGATCAATTAATAAACGATCTCGGTATAATTGATTGATTTGTTCAATTTAACGGATCCATATCGATGTTTTTTAATGAGTGCAGATAGTATAAAAAATAAGATTTTCCAACGTGTGAATTTTCTCGTAAGCGTAGGCGTCGGCGCCAGTTCTTAACATGCGCGTGGCGCTAAACGCGTCCGTAAACATAACGCTAATACGATTTCGCGTGTGATCGTCCCTGAACTGAAAAAAATACATAACTGGATGAAGAATAATAGCCGTCCATCGTCCACATCGCAAATATTTAAAATTCAATAAGCTTTGTTTGCTTTTTTTTCTAATTCAAGATTTTTTCGCGACGTCCGTGATTCCGCGCCGATGAGTGTCCGGCGACGCGACTCTTTTATATATGTGTTTTTTTCATTTAATTTTATTACTAGAAATTAGAAAATTTTCGTTTATTTAGAAATGTAAACAATTCTCGGAATATGCGAATTTTTTATGTGCGCTAAAAAAATGTATACAAAGCGTTCATTAAACCGACATATGCATATTTATTAGACGTATGATTTGAATTCGTGTCGAACTTAATTAAGATTCGATATTATACAGTGACGTGTAGTGCGTATATGAACAGAGTAAAATATGACAGAATTTATCTAAACATAAAAAAATTACGTCGACAACAATCCATCGATGGGTAGTTAATGCTAATTTTATTTTTAATAATTATACGTCGCGATTTTATATGGACAGCGATTTTATTATTTTTTTCATCAATAATTTGGCGTTGCAGCGCGCGCGGTTTCGTCAAAAATGTCATGTAATCTTCGCCCCTTGCATAACTTACCAAATCAATAAAAAAACCGATTCAATAAAGTCTATCGTCGATCGATTAAAACCGTTTTACAAAGTGATATAATTTATACACATTATGTAGCATTAAAAATACGTATGGACAAACCCGCATGCGTCCGTATAATCGTCGTCGGCGTTCAATGTTAGCATTTAATAATGATCTATGTTCATTTTCTATAAAGCCATTCGTATCCGCAGGGCGAATATTGTTTATCTCAAAATAACTCAGCAATTTATTTATATAGATATTATATATAATAAATACGCCGTTTGAACCTATGCCCGACGTACGAGCGCGCGATTTTCTTCGACAAATAAAACCGAATAGACGCTAAATGCATGAAAAGGCGCTGATAAATATGAAATAATCGGGTCGTTGACGGCCTAATGTGACGGCTTTCCGAAACTTTTATTCGAGAAAAATACAAGAGTACAGGAAATCCGCGGCCCGAAATGGGCCGATTGGTTTGAACGATGGCCCTGCTTTTGAGATCAGGGCGGTTGAAGGAACTCGAGCTATGTCGTTTCCTGCATCGTAAATCTGCGATAAACTCACATACATCCCCCTAGCTTTACTCCATTGCAAGAACAAAGGCAGTTATTCGTCTCCATTGCGGAAAAGTTGCGTATTTTTATTGCCCCGGGTGTAAACGTTACGGCCGTTGTACTGAAGCGGATCTCGTTATGGCGCGATAATGTTTTTGACGGATTCGCACAGAGCACAATGAATTTTTTTGCGGAAAATCCTTAGTTTCGATTCGATTTTCGCACAGTAGGCGTGTGTGATGGATTTGTTTTGATGCGACCGATAGCTATAAATTGTGAGAAAATCGTTGTTCGTACCATTCGAAAAAATGTAGGATTTTCCGATCTGATAAGCACGCACAAAACTAATTATGTTTTCATACTTTCAATTTTTTATTCCTAGATTTTACAACTAATGATTACATTCCGAATTTAAATAAAATTATGAAATATTTTTGAATGACGAAATCTGTATTTATGTATCAGAAATATTGAATACTTCCCATTTCGATTATAAATAATGATATTAAATATACAAAAAAGCTTTATATTAACCGAACGCCAGCTTTCTCCATATAATTACATGAATCAATGTTCGTACGTACTGCGATCTTTATAACCGTATATACTGCAATAAATACGAATAATACACGGTTATTACGAGGCCACCGCACAATTTCGCTTATAAACTATTATTGTTTATAACAGCCTTATTTTTTTCCACCACGGACAATTTGCATTTGTTGATTTATTCGACGAAATGTGTAATTTTTTCCAGACGATACGTCTTCATTTTCGATCCGGGCGCCGCCGTAGCGAACCGATTATTGTCATTATTGTCGTCGCAATAGATAAATCTGATACCAGAGCACGCACATGAACGTAGCATTAATGTGTATAATCATATGAATATCATTATTAGTGTGTCGTTGAAGAAAACTTTTCGTCGCGGAAAAGATAAAACAAATGTTGAGCAGGAAGGAAAACGCTTCTCCTTTAATGCGTGACGCTTTTCACTTGTCTGAATGCGGAAAACTTTGACCCAATTCGGCTCGAGACACAAGAGATATGATAATGAGAAAGGAAAAACTACTTTTCCGGTCGACCCATTTTCTTAATAAAAATTAGTCTGCGTTTAACTCGGATACGAACAATAATAATAATAAAAATAAAACACAATTGACCTCCTTACGGAATGATAATCATATAGTTCTAATATGCAACGCTTATCTAATATGTAAAGTCTGTATTTTTATCAGTTGACAATAAAACTTGTGTAAAGAACTATTTTTAGATTACTAATTCCCATTCGTGATATTTTTAGATGCGTATTTCATGATTTTGAAATTTTGTGATATACCAATAAATATTTTCGTAATAAAAATGCAATGGTAGGATTTTGTCTGCGTTCCCTGAAAATGTTATTTTTTTTTAGTAAGTGCTTTCATCTCAAAAATATTACTGTTTAAAAAAAACCTACACTTTTGAACCTTTTATATAAAACGACGAAATTCAAATACTGAAAATCTTGAACATCAACTACAACACAATAAACAAACGGGATGAACGTACATATATTTTTTCCACGTATGAAAGCGAATAACAAAATTGAACCAATCCAAAACTAACGTTATTTTGTCTTTTCAATTCAAATGCAATTTGAAAATTGTATTCAGTTGAACTATAAAAACTTATTTATCTATAAACATTTCTCATAAAATTCTATCAAAAAAATTGTTTCTATTACATTTTTTTATATAAAAAGCACTGTCGTATTATGAATTTTCTTAACCAAAATGCTAATATCAAAAGACAAAACATTCTGTTTATCAACTGAAAAGTTTAAAAAAATAACTATTTTCTTTATTTTATACTATCGAAAGTTAAAAATTATCATAATATATGAATAGAACATAATTTTCTGATCCTCTATCATCGAATTTTCAGGATTCATCAAATACATATGTTGGACATTGTAGGTGTAACTGTCCCATCATCGACAACGATAGAGACGATGGCTATGACGAGGACATCGAAGGCCAACCGCAAGGCCATCCAAGGTCGGTTATGCAACCGCTTCTTCGATTGCCGACAATCAACAGTCGGCGGTCGACGGGGGCGTCGCTCGGACGCTATGGCGCCCTAAACCGAGATCGAAAATCCGGTTTTTTAGACTTATTATAGAAATAAAATGTGTTGATTTATAGATTTGCCGATAAATCTATTGATCGTTATTTCATAACTAGGCCGATTTACAACTAGTGCGATTAATAGTCGAGATGAAGAGTTTCTCTTTAAGAAAATCGAATATTAAACAACTAGGAAATTTTGAAATCAATAAACCCTTAATATTGTATTTGATAATAATTTTAATGGAGATTAAAAAATAAAATTATAGTGAGAGATTTGACAATATTCAAATGATTATTCTTTTAAGTATTTCAACTATATAGATTTTACAATTCAAATTAAATCTTTTAAGCTTCAAATTTTACCCTTAAATCTTGAAATTTAACCATTGGAAAATATTATTTAAACCATTTTCCATTGATTACTATGACAACGATCTTAATAATGCTTTTTGATGCTTAAATTTGAAGTTGATTATGTTTAATTTGAAGCGTAAAACTTGTTTCTTTTTTAAATGGTATAGATTAGTAAGATTTTGACTTATTTTCGGTTGTGATAAAGATAATGTTAAAAAAATACACATTTAGTTTAATTTATGAATATTCATAAATGACAAAAACAAATGTTCGATAGTTCCCATGAATAAATATTGTAATCATAACGAAAATAAATAAAGCATGTGTACACAAAAGTTTTCATTTGGCGTACACGTATAAATATGTAGTAACGTCTCAATAACGAGAGGATTTGCTAAAAATTTTCCTGTACACTAATTAAACATCACTGAAAAACAAACATGTATTTTCCATATATTAATTCAGACGACGCCAATTTTTTTCAATTACAATAAATATCACCGTGTTTACACGGAAAACATAAAATATTGATGAAAATGTTTATTTTAAAAATGTTTAAACAAGATTTTTCACAGAAGTAAAAATAAACACTGTAAAAGGGGTTACTTTGCATTTCAAAAAAATAAAAAAATAAAACTCAAATAATACATGATTGAATTAATCAAATTAATTTTCTATCAACTTTCAAATCGGGCGTTCGACATTTCTAAGAGCTTTCACGATAGAGATGTAAAAGCTCACCGTGTTTTCTTCATATTTCTCCGGCGCAAAAAATATCCGAATATTTAAAAATGCGATGCGGTCCTGAAGAGCAAGGTCGTCCACGACGATGGAAACCCACTTCCAACCGGCCAAGGGTCTAAGGTTAAAACAGTCAACAATAAGACATGCGGCAATGCCAGTTTTTGCACGCGAGCCTCTCGCGCTAATCCCGCATACGTACGATAATAGCGCCACATTAAAAGAAAAAATGAGCCGAGAATAAATAAATGCTAAAAAAAACGATGAAAATAATAAGAAGAGTGATGATCTCAGTGGCGCCTCATTAGAACTACCTGCCGGCAATGGCAATCAGTCGAGCAATTAACTACCAGCTGTTGTGTGTTCGATGAGACGGCGACGAGAAATCGGCGGGAAAAAAGGAAAAAATGTTTTTGTTTGAAGGAGGCGCTTCGCAAATGTGGACGAATTGCCGCTATGCTGAAGAATGCCACGCGAAAACATTATTTTATTTATTTTGCAGTTTTTAGATAAGTGTACGAATTATCTGCTATCGCGAGGAATTCGAATGTATGTTTGAAATATTTTCGATCTTGATTGATGCATTAACGCCTTATAATCCATATAGCATTCGGATTTTTCCCATCGAAATAATGAATTCGCAAATTATAATGCATTATCGTCAAGTAGCATATCAATACGAGCGTTATCGGAATTCTTTCGGCAGATTTTTTTTTGTTTTTCACTCGAGTGCTGTATAAGCGTTGACGTCAAACGGTGACACTCTCGCTCGCATTCCAAGGTTGGCGATCGCTTCCCTCGCCTATTTCGAATATTTAGCCGATTGTCGTTTTATTTATTTATTTAATTTTATTTTTTAGCGCATACTTCGGGTCGCCAGTGTGCATGTAAGCTGCCATTGTAGACAAAAAATATCTCTCGGCGTATAGAGTGAGAGCCACAAGAACAACGCTCCCCGAGTCCGGATCGTCCACATTATTTATTATCTGCTTGATGCAAAACAGGTTGAGAGCCCAGAAACGGCTAGATGGGATTTGTTATTTCGATAAAAAATAATTTATAGGCGGGAAAAATTAAAAATTTCAATCTCGACATAAACGCTGTCGATGCAGAGGCTTCGGAGAACAAAAAATCATTTAGAAATTATTATGTTCACTGAACAATAAAATATTTGTATGAAGAGAGTATTTTTTGCAGTATGAATAAAAATAATAAAGCATTGTTTTAAAAATAATTTATATTAATATTCAATGATTTTTTTTATTTAATTGATTCATAAAATCTTAACATATATTTATTTTATAACACATAACGTGATTATGTTACAATGATTGATTAATAAATCAAAATACTTAAAGAAAATTCTGAAAAAATATATATTAAAAAATTTGATTATGACAACAAAAAATATGAATACACAAAATATTTGATATAAATAAGAATTCTGAAATAAAAGCACAATAACACCGCATGAGAATGCAAATAAAACATATTAATGAGGTATTATCAATGTTATGCGAGAATACATGAATACGTAATATGACGAAATTTCAAAGCTTAAAATATTCTCCTTTTTTCCATACTCGATTTGAAATATTTTCAACAAATCCAAAAATACAATATAATTCCATAAAACATGTTCGATTTTTTGCAGACTTTCTTCATTACAACAATGCGACTTTTTTGACAACTTTCGACACGCTAGTTGCCATTCCGACATCCTACTGTGAAGAAAAGTGATGTCATGAAGCTCGTCTTTTAAAGCTGCCGTTGATGGATTATCATTATGGGAGAGAGACATGGACCATCATTTTCTTAAATTATGGCTGATATCATTGAAAATCTGTCGGCGATGGTGGTTTTTGGCGGTCGTTCTTCGGCATTCTTTAGCCGCTTTTCGAATCTCGTAAACATCATCTCCATTTGCGTCATCGAATGCGACTTTTTTTCTTCAAAAAATTCATAAAGTGTGGATGTTATGCGGATACGGCACACACGATGGAAAAAATGATGATCGATACATAGAAAATTGGAACGTTCGTCGGAAAATCGCTGACTTGAATTTTCAGTTGAATAAAATTGTATTGACGTCAATGTTGTTTCTTTTTTTATAATTTTTCAATAAAATTATTGCAGTCAAAACTTTTATAAATTGATTTGTGCTTGATTTAAATTGTTGATATTTGAAATGAAATAAAAATGGGATTATCTTCTGATGTTCGCAATCAGAACATTTATAGATCCGCTTCAATGGATCTGCACATAGCAATTTTGGCACATCAAATTCAAACGTCAACAATTCCACTCATTCACAAAGCATAAAATGCTAAACTCATGCGAATTATTTACAAATAGTCTGAAATTTTATTTAACACGATACTTTTTTAAAAATCGTGACATACGGCTGATAGATCGAATAAATCCCAGCGAACGAGACAGTTAAAATGGCGCACGTATTTTTTTTTCATGTCGCAACAATCAACAAGATCCTGTATGAAAATTGTGTTATCTCAATGTATAAAAATGAGGAAGTTGAACGATGCTGACCTCACTCTTACTTTTTTGACTTGTCGTCTGCGATGTCGTATCCACTCTGAAAAACAGTACCGAGAATCAAACGTGACGAGACATCATTGCAAATGTACTATGAGCATCGACCACCATCGTGTTTATTATTGCAAACACCAAAATAGCAAGAATGTAACGTCGTGTTGAAACCGTTAATAAACTTGCATTGACCGAATTAGGATTTATAGAGTATTAAAATGATTAAGCGCGGTCGGAACCTTCGATTTAAGAGTGTTCAATTAACCTGTCACTAAAATTGTTATTACTATAATTATTGTCGTCATTATTGCAGTTTACCGACCACAATTATCGCCGAATAAATTTACATACTATCTGAAATCAATTCGAATGTTTTCAGTATTGAAAAAAAAACTGAATTATATACAAAAAAAATGTTTCGTGCGATTAAATAACGTATGTATGTGATATTTCTGATTTTTACGGTAAAACCAGTTGTGTTGTTAACAAATAATCGTAAGGTTAGAAATTCCTCGTATCAAATCACGCTCGTATTGTGCTTTACGTAATGGCACGTAAACGTATGAAGAAATACATTATTTTTTATTCAAACACATAATATAATATGAATATACGTCAGTATCCCAAATGCCGCCATAAAAGTATCGATAATCATACTAAAATACACGATAAAATTTATGTCGGGGCAATAATATTATTAATTTATTGATATGTCGCACTATAAAATATTTTTTTATGCATACGTATTATGTATAATATATTAACCGACTTGTCATTCGATACGTGTGTAAACAATATTTTCAAAATAATACATACGATTTTCAATATGGTCTCGAACGCATCCGAAGGCAGTGATATATGCGGATGCGGAAAAGCTGACTCGAGGACGTCAGTTCCGAATGTTAACGAAATCGTCGACATTGCAATTGTTGACAGTTTATGCCGAAAATATATAAGGATTGTGTATCGCCGTTATCGCGTTTCGGTTTCGGACTTTATGTGTGTGTTTTTCGTGGGTTGACATTTCGAGTTTTCCGATTAAGACAATTTCGATTTAAATACGATTCTCAGCGAGCGCGTGACGAATTTGAATTCGCGGCCGGTTTTGACGTTCCGCTTTTCAAAAAAATTAATTAATTTCGATTCTAAAAATATTTATTGTAAGTGGATTAAAAACCTATGTTTGATTATAAAATTAATTTAAATGTGATAAAATCATGTATAGAAGTTTGGAAATGTAATAATATATTTCGCAAGTACTAGTTGATTGTATGCTAAAATTATACAATATTAATTGCAATTAAATAGTTCCTATTATTTGTCCATGGATGGTTTTGGTATTAAACATTTTGAAATTAACCTTCATTTTTAATGTGATAAGGAAAAATGCCAGTACTTTTAATGGGATTAAGAAAGCCTTGTTCTGTAGTGGTTGTTTATATAGACTGATAATATAAGATCATAAATTTTTCAATAAAGTCAACGCTTTGATTATTTATACCGTCATCAATAATACAATTTAAAAAATACATTATAACAACATCAAAAGTGCAAACCTTTTTACATTAAAAACTATATAAGTAATTCTGATTTTCCATTAACACATTCCCAAAAACGCCCTCTCCCCAAAAATATTTTAAACCTCATCCCCATAATTCACACGGATAAACTTTGCGTTACATTTACACCTAATATTACGAAAAATTTTTAGCTCACGAACCTTAAAACCTTACATACATATATTATATTTATATAACACCAAAAAAGAAAAATAACCCCTTTGTACTCGACCGCTGCCATATTTGCGCCCAACTAAACTTTGTTCTTTATCGACCGTCGCCATATTTGCGCCGGAAAATTATCATTCTAATTTTAAAATCAAATAAACATTGTTTCAATAAATAGTGAATTATAAAATAGGATATATGAATACCGAAAATAAAAAAGGACTTAAGTGCCAAAAAATTCAAAATCGGTTTTATACCAGAAATACGTTTTATATACCGACGCCAATGTTTTGAAATATGATCAAAGTCCCCAAATTCGGTTTTTAATTGTGAACAACAGCGAACTTGTATCAGTTATATGCGATACTATGGAAATTTCTTGACAAAAACCGTTAAACTCAAAATCTTGAAAATTTCACTTTTCATCTCCCATATTCACATATCCTTCTACAACATACCACACTTTCATCAAACCTAAAACCCATTCCGACTAAAAACAACACACGAATCCAACAACCACACAACCCCCGACATACCAACACCACACTAACACCATATCCACACAAGAACGAGCATACACAGCAGACTCTGCAAAAGTTGCGCTAGCCGACCAGGGCAACACGTACGAGCACGGCAAACACCACACACGCACCCCACCGCCACTTTACATACTCCTCTCGCAAACTAGAACCGCTTTTAGAACGAGAGAGGGTGTGTGACGCGTCAATCTTACATAACCGAGCGACTAGAACGTGCCAGGGCCGCAGAAGGGTGGGCGGGTGAGGCGTGAGCGCTCGTGGGAGGGAAGGGAATTCACGCTTGTAGCACCTTCTCTTTCCGTTTTCCATGTCGAGTCTGCCTCCCCGTCGTCTACGAAGGTGGTTCTCAAATGTGTGTGTTTGGTTTATTTTTGTAGTTGTGTGGTGAAGGGAGGATGAAGCGAGTGTGTATGTTGGTTTGTGTGGAGATGAGTTTTGTAAATATGGGTGGATGGTGAATTGTTGTTACTATAGAAATTTTAGGTGCTGTTCATTAGAGCTTTTACACTCTAAATTCAATTTTATACAAATCAAATTTAACCTTATAAGTTGAACTTTTTACAAATCAAACTCGAGTATTAAAAATTTTTTTCATCGTTTTTCATTTTTTTTAAATCATTTTAAGAAAAATATAAGAGAAACGATAGGTACATATCCATGGTATCTATTTTCAGATTGGTTTATTAACAAAACATAATTAATTTTTTTTGTCAAAATTTTCGAAAATCACCAATCGAGATTATCAGTCAAACTGAAAAATGTATTGTACTTTATTGATTACTATGACAACGGTAATAAATATCGGTTTTTATAAAAATACCTTGATTCGATATATCGGTTTTTCAAAATACCATATTTATTTCTTGATTTTAAACATATTTCGAGCAAAAAAATGAATATCCTCAATAATCAGCTATTTTTTAGGGTATTTTTGGCAAACTATCGAAAATTTGTAGGAGATTAAAAGGATGTGTTTGAAGGGTGAAGAGTGGGTTTCCGATGGGTGAATTTGACATGTAAAAGGTTGAATTTGAAGATTAAATGGTTGAATTTGATTTGTATAAGGTTAAATTCGGAGTATAAAAACTGCAATACGGTTTTTCATTATATGATTATGAAAGTAACCCTCAAGTCGTACATCAAAATCATTTCAGACAAACAGAATGCGATCATATTCATATAATAATCGAATCACTTATCAAAAACAATTACCAACAATAAAAGCTACCTTCAGGATAAAAACCTTCATAAAAATCTCTTAAAAATCAGACACAAACATTACTTTAATTAACGAATTCAAATATCAAATAATTTCCTACTCAATTGATGCATATCGACAAAAAAATCAATCATCATCAAACAACACAAAAATTTTACAACCTAATACACAAACAAGTATCAGGAGCTTACAGCAGATTGAGAAACGCTGGTCTAGGTACAACCTTTCGCCAACCATACCCCTCCCACCCCCCGGAATGTGACCCCGTTACCGCACTGTATCGGCGCACAGGTGTATCGAAGAACAGGACCGCATGACGCGAAAAGTCGCATGGTTTGCTTTTCATATTTTTTTCCATTCGAAACTGTTATGTGTAGTGTCCCGTTTCGTCATTGTCGCCTGGAAAAAGTGTCGAGAAACTTACAGGGTTATTACTAGGTTGATGGTCATTATTGTGTGATGGTGATGTTTGAAATGTTGTTTGAATTTCAAAAGAACGGTTTTGTATCGTGTTAATTTTATCGCTTTGTGAATATGTAAAGGTATTAAATGTTATGAACAATGTATTATTTGAAAGATTGAAAACATAACATTTTCCATATATTTCGTCGTTGCAGACTTATCAAGAATCCAGGAGAAACAAAGAGGTCTTTACATGAATACACATTTACATATTCCGTATGTTTTATGGAAAAACGTTAAAATTATCTTTAAGGAAAATTTAAATGAAAATTACTTATAATAGTCTCATTTTTCCTTTATTAAATACTATACGATTTTCAGATTATATTATAAATTACCCTATTATAGAGTCAAACACGCTAAGCACACATACTAGAACACGATGACTCATTCGTTTTTCCGACCCTTAAAATTTTTCATCGCAATGACTCACTATATTCGAATCGATAATTTTCGGTTAGGTTTCCCCATTACGAAACAATCCACGCCATTATTAATTCGAATTATTTTCATTCATGCTAATCGTCATTCCATATATTCTCGACATTATCCATCGATAAAAGAACATCTATAAAACGATAACAATTGACTTGATGGTCCACTCGAGGCTATTGTGTACATATGTTACACAAAGCATAAACTTGTAGACGAACACTTAAGTGAAAAATGAATTTTATTAAGAATATAATACATATTGATATTTCAATCGTAAAACTTTGATTATTTTTTACAAGATACATATGTATTATGTAATATAATGTAGCTATTTCGAATGTCCTTGTCATTGAAAGGGTTTCATTCATCAAACGGGTAATAAATAACCAGAGATTAAAAATAAGTCTACTGGAATGTGTCCAAGTTAATTTTTTTCTATATATCCTAGAAACTTATTGGACCGATTCGCTTCGTAATTTATTTATATCTCTTTTCACTTGTTTCGATTTCTTTTCTGAATTTTCCCATGAAAAACCCTCTATACTATGGTGTTGTTCACTATCTAGAATTAAGAGAAAAGTAATAAATAGACACTGTAGTTTTATCGAAATCTTGTTTTTGTGTGCGATCAGAGACGAAAATCGAACGACGTACATTAATAAATATGATGCTTTTTCAAGAAGCTTTCAGTGATATTCATTGTCTATTCATAGAACAGAATACATTTATTGTATATTTTCGAAAAATATGCTTACTGATTTTGTTTTTCTAAATAAATTTATTTTTATATCGAATATATTATAATAAATAAATAAATAAAAAATAAACAGGTTGTTATCAGATTAATGATTTATATTTAATATGATTAATAAATGTTTAATACCCATCAACGGTCACATATTTAGGTCAATGTTGAACCATATCAAAGGAAATTTATATTTTTACCATCTGATATATGATATATTTAACTTTTGACGTATACAAGAGGACCTTTATGAATCAAGTGCGTCAATTATAGCATAAGTAAATAGCGCCCAAATTGCGGTTTTCATTACATCATTGAGAAAATTTATTTTAAAAATACAAGTGTTATTTGATAGTCATTGAATACGCAAAAATAAAACACAACAAATGAATACCAAATACTAAAAGCGGTGTCGTTTACAGATATTGAAAAAGTTGAAGTTTCGCATCTCAAACTCTTGACACATCCACGCAGTGAAAAATCACTCGGAAAAACCAAAGATTTTCTGTCACATCGTATAAACCAAAATAATATATCCTCCATATTATGGATGTATAAAAAAATCTATCCGCGCATTCCATAATAAGCGGTCTGGCGCCACGTTCTCGTCACATTGTTGACGCGTCTATACGGACGTATACACGCATAAATAAAATCGTATACAATCTACGCGTGTATAAAAAAAATAACAATTTATAATATCGCCATCTAATAGACTGAAAATTTGAAATTATAATTAAAATTGATAATGGCGCGACGGACGCGCGTGTGCACAGAAAACATGACTATGGAATCCGGAGTGGCGGCGCTAATGCGAAATCCTAAGCATGACCTTAAGCCGGACCTCTCATATTCGCCGCCAAAATGTAGTATTCCAAACAATACCGTGTTTTTCCGCGGCGCAAAGTAGCCCCGTCGTCCGCGAAAATTCTCGCGCCAAAGCGGTCTAAAGCTTCGTGCTTATCGCAAATTCGCCGCTCGACTTTGCACCGAGATTGTTATCTATCGGTACGAGTAAAGGAATCTAGGAAATTCCGATGCATAAAAAATTATCTGCATTTCCAAAATAGGTCAAGAATTCGACGTTTTGTATCCAATTGTGTTATCTTATCGTGCGCGTGTGTCGTATACGCACGATTGCATTTTTGCGTTTATCAAATCAAAATATGCAAAAAATGTGCACATCATCATAACCTGTTAATCTGTTTATTTGATTGTGAGTGAAATTTGATCTCCGTTATCGGTCATCTTGGATTGCGATTTAATCGAATTATTCTTAGTATTATTGTTTGTTTGAAACGATGTTAGGAGTTTTTGGTCGAAGTGAACCCTTTCTGTTTGGCGTTATTAATTACAGAACGGTCTCAAAAAAAGCACCCGGATTCTTGAGTTGATTCGCAATTAAATAATATTTAACATTCTCGAGCGATCGCTAACGTTCACGAAACGGCCTCATTACGATCATAATGCACAAACGCCAGTAAAAAATGCGAATGCCGAGACCAACACGTGATTTTCACAAAATTTATTTAGTTAAAGTGAAGTGTTCTCTGTAATAAGTTTTTATGCGGACATATGTGAAATTTCAATTAAATCGCAAAGTCTAAATGCAAAATATATTTTTTGTTTAAAGCTTTCGAAAATTTATCGTTTATTTAAAACTGAAAATTTTTAAAAGAAAAAATATGAAAATTTTTTAAAATAGAATTTTGAAACATTAAATTTTGATATTTATTTTTCTGATTGAATTGTAATATAATAGTTAAAAAAATTCTATTATATCAGTTAAGACTTATGATCTTTTCAGAATACAATCTAAAAAATGTGAGTATTTTAATTAAACCGATCATTACCTTTCGTTTTTATTAATACTCATATCTAGCATTATACGTATGTACTATAAAAAAACTCAAATATTCGACCGCAAAAACATAACAAAGTTATTACATTTGAAATTGCTTCCAACTATCCTTTATCAAAAGCTATTAACTATTACAGAAAAATCCAAATCGATATTGAACTAAAAAACACATACACTCAACAACACTTTTTCCCATACAACCATTCCCAACTACACAAACTAACTCTAAAAAAGACCAACCCTTATTCCATCTTCACCCAAAGCTTTCACAACAAACCAAACCCTACCAAAAACACCACAAAATCAAAAACATTCAAAACCTTCCAATCACTCAACCTCAAAACCCCATCACCACTCCCGCCCACGATTCACCACCACCCTCCACACCCAACCCACCAACCCCTAACCAAAACCCACCCCCACACCCCCGCGGGCTCCTCACACCAAAAACCGACAAACATTCGGGCTTTTTCGGGCATTCGGCCTCACAAGCACAACGATGCGGCCCCGTCTGTAGCCGATTCGTTTGAGATGATTAAGTGGTCCGAGACATCGGCGGTTCCGGGTTCGCCCGTGTATGCCGACTCACGGTCAATGTCCCATACACATAATATAATAATCGCACACGTATATAATACACAATGTATAATAGCGACGCGTATACGTGCATTTAATTGCGACCGAATATTTGCGATTTTTTTTTTAGTGGCCGATTAGATTTTTTGCGGAGGTTCCTATGTGGAATGGGGGGGGTTATTTTTTTTTTTTTCGATTTTCCTATGTGGTCAAGGTCGTCTCAAAGCCGGGTTGCAAACGGTTCAAGGAAGTTCGCCGGCTGCGGCGACCGCAACCGTTGTTGATAGTGGAATCGCAGCGGGTTGTTGAACTCACGTGTTCGAAAAATGCCAACACGTGAAACAAACGCGGACGAGATTCCTCTATGTACGAAAACTGATCGTTTTATTTGTTCTTGTGCTTTTTTTCGGTACGCCGAATTCGCTTCCGTGTGGTAAAGCTTTGAGGTTGTTTTTTGATCCGAATTTTAAGTGATTGAGAGATAGATGGAAAAGGGAATTCATGGATCACAAATATGAAACGTTTGTCGTTGTAGGTTAAAAATATTACGTCGGATACGTGGCGAGATGTATGGATGGACAGGTGAAGTACTAGAATAGTGAACGTGAGGCTATAAAAGAAATCGAAAAAGGTTGAATGGACAATGCATGACGATGAACGAAATAATAATATGAATTGGATAAGAATCGTTCAAAATAAACAATAATGAAATAGAATTGGAAATGTTTTTACCTAGCTGTGGGTGTGAATGACCGACTACCCATGACGATGAAGATTTATATTTTTCAATAGTTCCTAATCACCAAAGTTAAGCAATATATGATACGTTCAATACTCAGATAAACGTACTATATATAGACTTGAGACCGTTCAACAAGGATAATTTTATTATTTAAATTTAAACTCAAGAATACCCTCATTACGTAATAGACAGAAAAAATACCAAATCTGATGATACAATAGACATTAACTTACACTATTATTATCTATTTAATTACTACGACAAACCCTACTCATAACCATCCATCGATTTGCAATAATTTTTTTTGACACCCTAGCAATGTTCGGAATGTTCTCGCACTGGCGACCCTCCGGCACGCGGCACGCACACCATACATAACAGTATATTGAATATAAATATAATACACGATAATAACGATAGAATAAAATGCGCAAGTGCCAGTATTCGGTTTCATACTACCGTAATTTATGAAACTGGCTCCGATGATGGATGGCGCGCTCAATATTGGCGCATGTCACACGACACCGCACATACGCGTATACGCGTGCGAAAAACACATCATAATTAAAGCTAGGCCTATTTTCGTCGAAGGATTGCCCCGAAGTTGTCTGGCACGTTTTAATTATGCAATACGCCGGTTGAAAGTTGGGAAAATTGTACAGGAAAATGTGAGCGTTAATGAAAAGTCTCGTTTCGAACATTTGTCCGTGATTGGTGAGAAAATTATAAATGAATTCCATTCAGCCTTTGTAAATGATTATAATATCCAGATTTATGGGTCATCCACATATGCGAATAGTTCGAATTCCCGCGTCTCGTGTTACATATGCAGAATCGTGTCGCGAATAATATAGCGAAACGAAATGCTTCTTCTCATACGATTTCATTTGAAGAAAATAAT
The DNA here is from genome assembly GCA_009617725.1 of Hydropsyche tenuis. Taxonomy (NCBI): domain Eukaryota; kingdom Metazoa; phylum Arthropoda; class Insecta; order Trichoptera; family Hydropsychidae; genus Hydropsyche; species Hydropsyche tenuis. The sequence goes on along the minus strand of VTON01000021.1, from coordinate 1,126,175 downwards.
CTTTAAATAAATGTGTATTCTTATTACATTTAAAGTAAAAAAAATATAGAATAATAAGGGAAGATATTATTCAAAATATTATCCTTCACTAAACATCGATAGACCAATCATTCATAGAAGGATTTCTTTAGCTTTTTTCATCGCGAATTATAATATATTACGAATTTCGGAGCCGTATCCCATCAGACATCTCCATACGTCTTATTGTTAGTCATACGATTTTTCGATTCGGTACCCATCCGTGTCTCGATCTGGAGACATAATCGAATTCAAAGTTATTCAGAACGCAATTTGAAGAGTTACGCGTCCTTGTGCCATCTGTTCAATCCGTTCGGAAAATGTCGTCGAACGGCTCAGATATGCGGAAGCGCCACCTCCTTGTGAATTGAAAAAAATATACGTACATATATCCAATACACGCTTTATATTTGCTCGGTCGTTGTGAAAAAATGCGATCAATCTTAGTTTGGCCACTTTGAAAATGTTCGCAATTGGCGCCGTGTGTATAGTTCGTCTGTGTGTAGATCTAAATCGATTGTCACATAAACATATTGTTCAATATAGAAAAGCTCTGATCATCCAAGGACTTCTACATATGAATTAATACCATGTTTGATATTTTGCACGAATGCACATATCTCGCATTTTTCAAAAATGTCAGTAGACCATCTTCACATCTTAAGCACCCGTATAATTGCGAGATTTCGTATGATTTCGAAACGGCGATGAAGCTTGCCCGTATATTGTTATATCAAATTATACATACACCTTCACCTCGCATATAAAAGCACTCGAAATTCTTTTACGTGTCGTATCTGCGTTGAATATAATATACCCACAGAAAAAAGGCCGTACTCGTTCGTTCGAGTGGTAAGCGTTGTTTGTTAACGTAACGTGGAATAAGGCTACGTGTGTTGCAAGAATGAAGGCACGTGAAGTGTCATTAAATGTGTATTATGGAAGCAAGATGAGCCGATGACGATATAGATATGAGATGAACTTCGGTAGATGTAACGATTGCATACGTGTACATGTTATTTCGTGTTTGGGTGCATGTCTGTGTTTGGACGATGTGAGCTTTTGAAATTGAAAATGTTTGATGACTTGATTACTTAGCTTTATCGTCATAATAAGAAATTTATATGATTTCTACTACAAAATAAAACTTTTTCGATGTATTATTAAAAGTTAGATATTTTTTTTGTTTTTGAGTGAGTCTGCTATGTAATATGGGGAAGGTAGATCTTGATGAACTTAAATACAGAAAAACCATATTTTTTCAAATGATATGAAATCAATGAAATTCATATGCATTTAAAATCTTCGCTACTTATTATTCGATGATTAGAAGATTCAACGAAGCTAAAACCGATAACTTTTAGCATTATATAGCCTAACTTATATAAAAGTAAATAAAATAAAAGTATAGCTTTTTATAGTAGTAAATGTTATTATATAACAGGACGAAAATTTTTCATGCATTTTTCTTATATATGAATTTGTAATATAAAATTTTTGTCGCATATTATATTATATTAAAATTTATACGAAGTTTTTCAAATATGAAATTATTTAAAAAAAATCACAACACAAACCACAGAAATCCGCAGCAACACAACATAAACACATCCAAAGAAACAAGCCAGTTTCGTACGTCGACTGAAAAACGCGCGAGTACAGTGCATCCGGCCGAAATGCGCAAACCCCTCTCTTCAACAACCCACAAAAACCCGAACCGAAAAACCGACCCATCTCAAACCCGACGAACCCGACCCGAAACCGAGACACCTCTCTTTCTTCGCAGGCCAGCAATAAATCGGGTGTTGTTTGCGCCATTCGGACGCAGTGTACTAAGTGGGCCATACAACGACCTCCGAATGTGGCGAACGGCCTTGCGGACCATTCGCCTCAACATTTCCAACACACGAACGCGATCGGAACGTATGTCTAATTAAAATGCCTTGTGCAGTAAAAGTGCATCCGTTCGAAATTTTCGTTGGTGAAAATCGGTTCGGTTTGTATAAAATTATTCATCCCGCAGTGGACATTGTGCAGCTGTTACGATGATATAAACGAGAATCTGAAAGTCGAACTTTCCGTCGTTCTGATAAGCTCGCTAAGCGCCATTAAACTGCGGAAAAAATAAAATTTTATCGAATGCACATTCTACATTATCTTAGCACTCAAACCGTTAACTCTCCATTCGAACAGTGAACAGTGCAATTTCGAAGAAACGAAATCTCGTCTGCGAAAGATAAACCGAACATCAAGATGGTCGAAAAACAGACGCACGCACAAAATTCGTGTCAACGACACAAATCTAGTTGCACATTATGCAATGAATATGCAAAAGTACATACATTACGCTACAATATAATGCCGGCATGAATAAATATATTTATATGGAAGTGGAATATTTGCAGCCGCCGCTGAAATAGGAAACGGCGCATGCGAATGTTAATGGCTCCATTGTGCGGACATCTTGCTTTATGGCATGTCGATTTTAATTAATCGGAATAAATCAAGTCCTCCGGCTTCCTACTTACGTATAAACAAGTCGCTAAAGACACACAATAGACGGAAGAGAGATTATTATGTGTGTTCCCGTTGCAACTGAATCGGTTCGTTAGGTCAGGTTGCTATGCAATTTCGCCTAATCGTGCCTCTATTGAGATATCATTTTCAGTTTTTCTAAGGACTTTGTGTTTATGGAAATTCTGAGGAGTTTTCTTTAGCGCAATCAGCGCTTATTATTCGGCTTTCGGATGAGTATAATACGTTTTTATTGCTTTCGCAGAGGAAAAATACGTTTTTATGTTTTGCGGTAATCGATATGCGTTTCGAAATGTTATATGCGCAAATCAAGTCTCGAGGCAGTGATAAAAGTGTTTGGAAATAATCAAATTTTAATATAAGCGGAAGCAATAATAAATTTTAATGTGTAATATATGTAAAATATTCATTTAAAATTTCAAATGCAGGTGCAAAACGACGAATTTTGTGCCCAATTTTGCACGCATATTTCTCGAAAATATTTATATGTAAATTTTAAAATTTATCGTTATACTGACAATTAATAATATAAAAGTACATAAATGATTCCTTCTTTTGTTCTTCTTTACAAAAAAAGGATTTTTATTACGTTTGACCTTTACATATATGATTTTAATTTACTATTTTAGCGATACGTAATGATTAGTTCAAATTAAAACAAAAACAAACAAAAATGTTCATATAAATACCAGAAAAACTGGAAATCGTTGATCACAATTTTAACTTATACACCCATCTTTCAATTAAATTAAAAAGCTCTACATATAACAAAATTCAAATAAGTGTTTAGGCACAATTTACATTACAAAGCTGAAAGTGAATTTTATTTTTGACACGTTTAAATGCGTTAATCGTGCACCAAAGCCACATATTACACAACAAAGACAATTTTATCATAATTAGAATCGACATTTGATCAAGACTCAACAAACACGGTAACACTGGTCCATATGACACGTGTGCACGTGTGAACAGTGTTGCAATACATCCTTCAGAATATCTATATGTTCAACCTCATAAATATATTCTAACGAATTAACATTTAATATTCAAAGAATGATCTGATTTAATAATATTCTAGCTATGATCTATTAATTATAAATTAAATTAATTATTTTATAAAAAAAATCAATCACATTCTTATTGCGGCGTCGCTTACAAGCGTATTTCGATACGATTTTCAATCGCTTTCATCGCACGAATGTCTGAACATACCACGAGAATTTTTTCAGCACATCGCAGTTACATTATACTCGGTTTCGTAATTGAAAGAAAGCACTTTCTAGAATGGAAAGGCGACGCGAACTGGCCGGTAACGTTATACTGCGGCCCGTGGGCATGCCGCGCCCCCGATACACCAGAGCGGCCTTCGAAACACCAAAAAAAATCACACACCAAATAAAAACAAACATACAAAATCAAAAATCGAACCATGCCAAATATTCTGTTGCAGTTATAGATCCGTACGACTTTTTAAAGGACTTTTTTGTGACTGATTTCGGACAGATTTTATGAGATGGATGATAGAATAATCAACATAAAATTTTTGATAGACATGGATAAGATTTTATGAGAATATTATCTTTATATGTATGTATAAATCAACATTTAGTTTTTGAAAATAAGAGAACTTTTAAAAAAGTATCATTAAAAAATCAAATATTAAAATCATCCTCTATCGAGTGTCAAATCAAATGACACGTAATCAATGTTTACTTTGATTCATCGTTCTTTACAATCAATATTAAAAAAAATATCAATCAGCTAAAAATAAATACGCAATCATGTCAGGGAAATCTAGTGATGAATTTCATTGACGTTCAGCATCACTGAAGAAGTAGAAGTTGAGGAATTCGTCATTGGTGACGTAAGAAAGAAGCGAATAATTTGCGAAAACAGAAGATCGACTGTTGTACGAAAAGTGATCCATATTAGCACAGACGGCCTTGTTCCACTTTTCAGAGGAATCTAACGACTTGCGCCAGTTCCGGTTGAACGGTGCAAATCGAAAATGAATATCGAAAGTTGTTTTCTTTTTATTTATTTATCATTTCAAATTTTGCGCCTGATGCTATATAGACTTGAAGATATTAATTTTATCCGATCGATTGGCTGTTAACGATTAGTGTTCTAGTCTGGGAATTACGTGAAATATATAAATGAAAAAATAGTTAATCTGTGAATTTGAAAAACAAATAAATAACTTTAAAAGTAAGCAAAATAATTATCAAATGAAAAATTATACAAATATATCGCATAATTATCGTCCAGCTTTTACGATTCAGAAAAGGATCTTAATAGATGCGTTTCAACACGCGAAACATTAATGGATTAAAACTTTAAAAGCTCGAAAAGCTTTTTCCATATAAAAACAGTTTAATCACTTAAAATGTCAGACGAAAAACGAACATTCAGCACACATCTAAACGTATATTCATCGCGTTACTCTGTTTCGAGAATATCGCTAATTTAGTGCGGCTCGTGTTTATCGCAGTAATAAATAACTGTAATCTAGTTTTTAGACGGCTTGCATAATTGACTGGCTTATGTTGTTGTTGTTATGTTTTTTTACATACATAAAGACATTAGATGTACCACGAGAAACTTGCGCTATAACGCACTCAAGGATTCGGAACACGGGCAAAAAAAATTACGAGCAATTAAACAATCAATGCAGAGACACACAGGCAATTTATTATACGAGTATGACTTTGATAAGTTTAACCCGAGGGTTATTTATCGTTAAGCTAGTATTAAAAAACAGGTATGTAGTATTTTTTTATGAATTTTACCTTACAAATGCACTCGAAGCATCTCATGTCCTTAATGGAATGAACGGGCACATTCTCTCCCTCGTTCGGACAGGGTGCCCTGCTTCCAGCTGAAAATACATAAATTATATTTAGTTTTTTGATTAATTAGTGCAATCTTGAATTCATATTAGCTTATGATATATTGATGGCAGTTTAGGCTGGTATGAATTGCATTATTGTATATGTAAAAGAAGTTTAATTATTGCGAAAGTTTTCGGACCAATTAGGATGAAAGCTTTCAGCATTTTGTGATTCATGATAATTTGTGAATTAGTTTCTTAAAAGAATATCCAAAAATTACGAATTCTATTATTTTTTCGCACATTCATAAATGTCTATTGCTTTTTGAAGATATCTAAAAATAACCCGTTTTCAAGTTTTGCTTTTATCCATCGAAAAAACAAATAAATATAAAATGTAAAATTAAAATAGATTAGTTGTAGTTTAAATGGTTTTCCATTAAACTTCTTAACTAATTTTAGAAATTAAGGCCATATTTTTTCATGAGAAATATAATAAAATAAAGACATTAACATTTATGAAATAATAAAACATAATTTCTAACGACCGATACAATTATGTACCATATTGTTATAGCATACAAAATTGTTATTCCATTGAAACCATAATAAAAAACACAATAACAAACCTTTTATACATTACGAAACCACAACATTATTTTCATCGAGAATATAAATGAAAATGCAACACATAACGAGATCAATCGCGGCAATTATGCTGTTTGACGCAAAAGACACGTTCAATTGAATGCACAACCGTCATACACTAGAACTAGAACTAAAGTTCAACAAAGCTAAAGCGACTTTATTTTATACTAGCGGTAGTACCCAGCATTCGCCCGGGTTTTTTTGGGTTGTTCTAGTTGTTTTTTTTTCTGAAAAGTCATGATGACAAATAAATGTAAATTGAGAAAGCGAAACCAATTGATTGTTTTATAAATAATATTCTGGTAGGCCCTTCGGGCCTACCGACTCGGCCCTACGGGCCTCGTTTGGTGGGATATCCCTTCGGGCCCACCCCCCTGTTGCACCCACCTTACGTACAGGCTCACTAATATTGAGATCTAGAAATAAATATTGTAATCTATTTAAACTTATAGTATAAATATTGTAATCTATTTCATACTTATAATAATATAGATAGATAGATAGATATAGATAGGATACTCTATTATTTTTATTTTTCCTCGATGTTTGAAATTCTTAATGTTTTCTTTTAATTTCAATGTAAGATAAAGATATTTGATTCTTGATCTAGTAATTTTTCTTGTCTTTTCTTTCGAAAGTTAAAAATATAATCAAATTATCAGTAAACGAATTAATAAAATTTCTCAAATATTTTTTTTATACAGACCTCGAATTTATAGATGGCACGGCCTCAATATTAAATTAAAAAAGTAATATTTAATCATTACAAATATTTTTTCATCGAATCCCGTTTAAATTCCAAAAAAATATAGCCAACTCAATCAAAATGCATACAAACATCGTATTCAAACTATAATACATTCACAAAACGAAATACGTTAAATTAAAACTACGAATTAGCATAAGAAAACGATCGCGCATAGGAGCCACCTAGGCGACGATTCAGCCATTTTCACCAACGACCATCATCATCCAGGGTAAGAGGACTCCCCGATGACGATGGCCACGATGATTACAGGCCATCGGCTGATCGAGGTCGTCCAAATTGACCGTAATGACTCTCATTTGGTGGGCAGCTTTTTGCCGGGCAAGGCCACACGCAGAACTGCTCGATCTTCGTACGTACGAAAAGTCGTGTTTACCGGCAGGTGACGACGTCTCAATTTCTCAGAAGCTTTTACAGTTATGTGTTCGATCATAGTACGTCATCTGATGTCAGTTTTCGAGTGTGATGGAATGTTGAGAATCGGCCGATTTTGGATTCGGGTATTGACTTTTTTGAAGTGTTCGATGTTTGGTATGTTGCGGGATAGGAGATTCGTTAACTTTTATCAGTATTCAATGATTATTTATATATAATTTTGTTTTGTGACAGTGTGACAATGATGGCCCGATGGCATAGGTAAATAAGGTAATGCTTAATGGCAGCAAAATAAATTTAGTTATCAATATTTTTCTTTATAAAAACATATTCGACAAAAAAATTAACAAGAGTATTTTTGTTTCAGAGTAAATTTACGACATAAAAATGTTATTTAAAATGTCATTGTATAATATTTAAATTATTATAAAAGAAAATCGTTTGAACTTTAAACTACATATGTATATTTCTGGGGAAAGGTGATATTTTGAACTTTGCCTAACGAAAATTAAAAGAATGTGTAGAAGAAATATATACCTTTCTTGAGTATGAATTTAGTTTATGTATATTAATAAATATTTCTCAATAAAAAATACTTTTCAAATAACCAGATTGACATTTAATCGATAACTTACAACTGACCTTAAAAAAAAAAAAAATAACCCCGACTCGATATAAAATAAAACGACTGAGATTTTTCCACATACCCGGCCGGCGTTTTCCACATTTTTCCTCAATCATCTGAATTGACATGAACAATCAACGAACCGAGAAGCAATTAAATCGAACCGCGTAACGCTTTTAATTCGCCCGCGTTGCACAATTGAGACAAATCAATTACACAGTCGACATTTCTCGATTTTGCACAACGGCCGTTTTAAATGCATCGTCGCGCGTTTTATTGCCGCGATGTATAAAACTCTCGGCGCGCTTTTTTTTCACACATGTGCTCTGAAAACGGACGAAAAACAAATAAAGAGCGACGACACTGTTAAAAGGTTTCGTTGAAAGCTCTCGGCCGGTCCGCGGTCCTTCGTCGAAAGTCATCTGTCTGTCGTTATCGACGTTAATGTCCGAATCCTTTTTCGAATGTCCCGATAATGGAATGAAATACTGACAGTGCCGACCAAGATAAAGGCTAATTGGAACGGAGCTTTTGTCGTGGAATCCAGGTGTTCTGGCGATACGACTGCGTTTGTTTGTTCATTTATTTATTTATTTATTTATTTATGGGCGTGTTGAGTTAAGGACAACGCGCTCAGGTTCACCCACATATAATAGAAGCGAGAGATACGATAACGCGCGTATAATCCTTCGGATTTTACATAAATCAAGCGTTCGAGCGTTGCGTCTTGAAACAGATAAAATTCAATACGAAATCTATAAATTGTCGTCGTACAAGTGCAATAATATCGTACGAAAGTGTTGTCGACAAATGTAAAGTGTGATAATTCCACTACGAAACGTCGCCGCTGATTAATAGAACATAGAATATTAATTGGTTCTATCGCATTATGAATTATGCAAAGATCGAAGCATCGGATCGTTTATTCGATTGAAAATGTGATTTTTGTATGAGATATAAATTTATATTTTCACTATTTAATTAAATACGCATAGAGACGTTCGTGTCTCTTGAATTGAAACTGTGCAACGTTTACTTGCAAAAGCCGTGTGTGCAAAACGCAAATGCAGTTTGTGCACTGTGCAACATTTCAATTCGCAAGATAACACGACACGCTCTCTATCTGTCGTTATATGACAGATTATTAAATGCTGTTCGCTGTTAATTATAATTCTTCGAGAGGCTCACGCAATAAACACGAATCGAGATTTCACCGCACATACGTACGTGCACAGGAAAAGACATGAATAATTGCTCTTTTACTGAATTTATCGTCTAATTATACTGTGCATACTAATTTCCGTTAAAAATAAACATTCAAACAATGTAATGCATCAAAAATGTCCATCTGATTAATCATTCGAATGATTTGTAATCGAATTTCAAGTATCAACGTACAATTAACTACGATAGCATGTTAGCATTTCCTTTATATCGGATTCCAGGAAAATTCTCCGTTTCAAAAATGCGTTTGAATAATGATTGTTGTACACGTTTAATTTAATCCGATGATTCAACTCGATTATCTTGCTCGCATTTATAACTACAATCGTGTGTTGCTCCATATTAGGCAGTATCGTAGAAATAGGGTCAATTCCGAGTAGTCAGTGTGCATATGTTTGAACAGTAACAAGTGATACATTAAAACGAATGCAATGATTCAAATCGACTGAGTCAGTTGAAAATTATAATTAACACGTTTATACATTCATCAAATAAATATTTAGTTAATTTTTCGAAAGGAAATCGCAATTGAGATTATTTTATGAATAACTCAAAAGGGTATTTTACGTGCATTGCATTTAAATGACTCTGCATTGTTATCTTGATAAAAAATTTGCTTTTCCTCAAAAAACGATGAGTCGTTTCGATCACATTATTACATGTGAAAACACACACACGTCGAAATAATGTATTCAAATTAAAAAATTCCGATCGTCCGCGTGATTTAGCAACGGCGCCGCGATTTTATTCAAATAATACCGATAAATCAAGTGATCATAGAATGGGAAACTGTACGTGTGTGTATCACAATAGATTTATCGATACAACATGCAAAATCAAACCAAAAAAGAACACTGCCGGGGATTTCCGCGTTTTTGTATTCAAAAAAATGATGAAAATTGAATAAAATCAATCTTTTATATTTGACGATATGATTGGAAAATTATCTGAAAACGCGTCGATTTTCACGTATCAAAATTTGAATTTCGCATAAAAATCTTCGAACAAAACCTGAAAAAGCCTCATACAACACTGAACGAACATACGACATTATAATAAGTTTTACAGTTGGTGGCAGGTGCCTTCGGTCCACGGCTGGCGGAGTGAACGCGCGCAGCCAGGAATGCAACTTTTCACATAAACAGGTTGTTGTACTCTCTTATTGCCTATGAGGAGGCTTATCGGCGTAATTTCGCGGCCGACACGTGCGAAAAGGTTGACGACCACTAAATACCGAAAAAATTAAAATAAGTAGAAAATAAAAAAGGACGAGCTCGTAGACGAGTGATTTCGGCACGGGCGGACGTGAGCGCCTCCTGAGACGTGCTCTGCATCGATCTATAGATCTTTGCTTGTTCGAATCGACAAATAGATCTATGGTTCAAGAATGTCTCGTTTTTTTGTATTCTTGATATGATCTCAATTTTAATTTTGATAATTTATAATGAAATTATTTGAAATTTCTATGTCGTTGTCATTAAAATCAGACGTAGCCCGTGAATCCTCTACTTTTCGATTATAAGGTGACTGTTATTGAAATTATATCTTGTTGAATGATGATTCATTTTTTGGTTCAAATTTATGTTGCTTAACTTCAGTGATTAATAAAAATTGTTTTTATACATTTATTTATATAGAAAGTGATTAGCATGTTATCCAATTAATGGATTTCAATTGAATATTAATTATTTGTTGTTTGAAATGAAAAATCTGTATCCTTATTAGTGATGTTATATACATACATATAGTGTTCCAGATCATTTATAGGTCGGGACATTTGACCCGATATTCCGATTGGCGATAAGTAAAAACGGTTGACATTTTTTCACCGTTGCATATTTTTCGGTATACATAGTAACTACGATTAAAAATACGAATATGATTAACACAAAAAAAATCTAATTAAAACGACATATTATATTAATTGAATACTCATAACAAATACGAATAACAAAGATTCAACCGAAGAACTTGTTTTTTTCTACATTATTAATAACCAATCATAAAACGAACAATTCGATTTAATTATTGAAAATAACAAATTGACGAAAATCAGCCATATTGCGGTTTTTGTTACGAAATTATTATAAGACCAGGTCTTATTTTCTAAGAAGTACGTACTTTTTTTTTTAATATTTAAAATAAATAAATTTCATATGTAAAGACTATATTTTTAAGATTTCAACAATTTATGTCATAGAACAAACTCCATCTACCAACAAAACCCATGAAACCACACCACCAATGGCACTAACAGCCCGTTTCGCGATTCGCCGCCGAAATGCACCGGCATTCACCACCTCCACCATCGCCATCACCATCGTCTTAAGATTTCAACAACTCGTGCCATAGAACAAACTCCATTTACCATCAAAACCCATGGACCCACACCACCAACGGCACCAACGGCCCGTTTTGCGATTCGGCGCCGAAATGCACCGGCGGTCACCACCTCCGCCATCACCATCACCATCGTCTCGGCCATCGGAGGCTGGTATCGGCTTACGTCTACCTTCGCAAGGTCGGCAAGTGTCCGACGGACCGTTACTCGTGTGTTACTCGCGAGAAGTGTATGTGGAACGGACCGGGTCCGCGCGTCGCCAGTCAGCCGCCGGCCATGGACGCCCGTGGTATGGTGGTCTAGCCACATTGCGCTCTATGGCTTTTTTGTTGTCGTTATGGTGTGGTGGAGCCGGTGGGATGTGTTGATGATGTTTGGCTCGGGTTGGGTGCTCGATTGGCGATGGGTTCATGGGTTTTTTGTTATGTCTTGATAAGTTTGATGGTGTGGATATGTTGGTTTTTTTATAATGTTATTGATATTGGATATTTGATTTTTTTGATGTCGCCATATTGCAATCTAGATAATTTAATTTATAAAAAAATCAGGACTTAATTCTTTGACAAATTGATGAATTAAAAATTCGAAGATCGTCTTGAACATGATGCTGTTGTAGCCATATTCTATGCGCTTTTTATGTTGGTGAAATTTGGCTGAAATAAAGTTTGATGGGTTTTGAAACTGATGGCTCGATCATATAAAGTTAAATTGGATGTTGGCATTATTATGATATTGCATGAAATAAGGAAAATATTCCAACTAAATGTTGTTTGTAAATAAATTAGATTATGAAAATTGTCATATTTCTGAATTCTTATCGGTTATTTATTACTAAAAATTTTATGAAAATTAACAGATTAATGTATAATCTGCTCTTTCAACACATTTTTCGATAATTAAAAGCTTTAAAACAAATATTAACTTTTGGAACACCTGGATATTTCGCAATATCATGGGCGCCAGGCGGACTATGGCTCGCATTCGTAGGGCCTAACTAAAGATAGTCGATTGGGATCCATCGATCAGGGGTATACATAAATTTAAAAAAATATACTAAATTTCTAGTCTGAAAAAAATCGCAGTAATCAAAATAACAATCATTATTATACACCTCATTCTTTGAGAAAATTCAGAAATCATACGAAACTCTAATCAAATCGACCCGCAGAACAATCAATATTCCGACCTCAAAGAGTGCAATAACCTGTATTGCAAAATGCGATTAATTAAAAACAACCAGACTGCTTTGTTATTATTATAGAATTGCTGGTCCTCGTTCTTCGATTGAACGCAGCTGGTTCAGGTTACACAATCTTCGCTGCAGGTGGCTCACGCCGGCTCATTGTTTATGTAAATTCTTCGATTCCTTGTGCTTCTTTATCAACATATTTGGCATTCCTAATTCCCAACAGTGGTGCATTCCAATGCATGCAACCACTCCGTCATAGTCGCACATGTATACACTCAAAACGGAGAACAGATATGTTTTTCAAATCAGTTTTTAAAGCGATAAAACAATATGAATAATTAGTCAACTCACGTGAATCACATAATCAATTAATCACACTGTTTTTACGTTGTTTGTGCGAAATTCTGCGAAAATTACAAACCATCCCAAATGACTGGTTTTTCATAAGCGCGACCGCAAAGCTCGCGCTTATCTCGATTATAAAACTTAGTTGATTCAGCGCTCGTCCACATTATAAACCGAACACATCGAAAATAACACGATTCCGAAAAAAAAATAGCTATGTGGAGAATTTGTCACCGGTTCCCGCCGCCGTCCGAGAATACAAATCGACCGATCTCATAAATATGAGCCAAACGAACGGAGGAGATACTTTTCGGCATTATACCATCTGACATCATTAAGCCGCGGCTGGATTCCGTTGGTTTCCAAACGCGAGAATAATTATGTCATCGACGCACAAAGCGAATCGAGCGGATATGTCCGTGCGGACGATCGGAATCCGTGTCGATCATGCAACATTTCTTTTCGAAGAGTGGCGACAAAAAACGCTTATCCGCGAAAATCTGACGGCGCTCGCTTTCACTTTCGCGGAATGTTTCGCGGATTTCGCACTTTTGCGAACGGACGGTCCGCGAATGTGCGGTATGAAGCGCGATGTTGCGAGTTGTGTGTGACGGGTCGAAATAATAATTAAAAAATAATAAAGCCTGCTTTATTGGCCCACGAGCAGGCGACCTTGCCGTTGAGAGCACAGGTGCGCGGCCGGTCACACAGGTGCACGCGCGCACGGCCAAACTCACATGTGACACTAATGGCGCCAACACGTCCACGCTGTCCGAATGACGATCGTCATATCGCACTATTTTCATTTGAAGCTGATTAATATTAATGAGATTAAACTGGGATGGACTAGTGATTTTTTTTATTCATTTTGTCTAATTATTCTAATAGTATTACTAACATGAAATAAAAACTAAGAATCTTTCATAATAAATCAAATTTATTTTTATGTCAGTAAACTAACAAAATCTTCAGATATCGAAAAATCGATGTAAAATTCAAAAAAATTACTGAAACGACTCTTTACCGAACAATTTCAAATCAACACTATACAATTACATCAATTTATTAATCATATCAACAAAACCAGATTACTAAATATACATAACAGATTTTTTTATACAAAATGCATTAAAATCATTCATGTATTTGGCGCGTACAAAATATGAACATTTAAAACGACAATATTATAAAATAAAACGTACAACGTTGCTGATTTATGAAAAATCGTGGTTGATGATTTTGATATTGGTACGTTTGTGATTGGGATGGTGTGGACGAGTCTGTTTAACACAAGACGATCGGTGCGCGTAGGAGCGCCGTACTTTCACCGGAATCTCTCGGTGGCTCGCGGGTGTGTTAGTAGGATTTATGTCGAAAATCGTGATGGTGTTTTGCTGGGATGCGTTGAAGGCACACTTGATGCCTTTATGGTTTTTTCTTCGTGGATTATCCATAAAATAACGTGATAATTAAATTTTTCACGATACTTTTCATTACGGAATTTTAATAGTTGTTTTTATTATTGTGTATAGACAAATGTGTTGAATGATTTATATAAAAATAAATTGTGATAATGGGATATTTTTTCAAATATTTTCATCTAACTATAATTCTTTTTATATGAAGAAAATTTCCGCGTACGAAAAATACACAAATATTTGACAATACATGAATTACTATTGAAAATATAATAAATATGATATAAATTAATTTGTTTGCACAATAACTGTCCGAATACACGGATGTGGTTAATATATCACTGTAATAACTAAATTATCTACTTGAATTATTTATTACGTATTATTTTGTTTGTTGCGTATTATATTTTGAAGAAAAAACTCGAAAAAAAAATCCCACTTCGATAAAAATATGATATTACAATAAATCGATAATCCGCAGACATATTCAGATCACGTCAAATCCGCACGTATCGCTCGAAGATCCATCGAAGAATATTGAACGACGCCCACCAAAATTGTCAAGACGCAACACGAATTCGAATCGCCTAATCAAAAAACAATCACAATTTATTTATACTTCGATTATAATCGTCCAAAAGCAGACGAGCCGTTCGGGTGGCAACAGCTAAGGATGAAAATTCTAAAAAATTTCCAAAGAAAAACTCCGTCGAGCTTATCGAGGAAAACGCGATCGTGGTGCTTTAATTTATTTAACACTATCATAAAAGCTGTTTTTCTCGTGTCCGGAACGGTTATGGTAGTCGTTTAACTTTATATACGACTGCATACATTACTAGTGTAAAATATATGTAATGTATACGATTTTTTATTCGTCGTGTTTGATCGATTGCGTATATTATTATTAATGGTATGCCGAACGAATACGTGGCTCGTGTGCCGCGTTTTCTGTTTTTAATGAATCTTCGGATTCAGATATTCCTTCGTTAACCTTTCCAATCTCCTATCAACACTAGTCGCAATAAAATTTGATCGTAAATTCATGTAAATTCGTTGTAAAATCCTATTTACGGACCGTTCGAAACGCTCAGTCGTTACTGTAGATCGTTACATTAACTTTTAGTACAACTTTCGTTTCCGATCATATTTCAGCCGTCGACATTTGTCATTTATATCTACTATATTTCTGATGATTTATGTTGATGTATTAGCATATTAGAAATGATTCTATCTCACTGTTTTGTCCAATTTTCCCACACAAATACCGATTCGATGAAAAATAATTCAGAAATTCCATATAACTTATCTGAAAATTATATAAATATTTATTAAATTTTCATATACTCCTTTCATATAACATTTCTTTTTTTGAGTAAAAGCTCAAAAAAAGAAATGTAAAAGAAATGTATTCTTCAACGGATATACTTATATGTACACGCAATCTACAAAATATTCATCAGTTCCAAGTAGCGAATAGGAAAATCCACGGTTTTTTCCCAAAATTCACCAACAAAATTAACATTAAAACCCGAAAATATTAATCACGCAAATATTAATCCCGATTTCGGGAACACTATCGCAATGCGATCTCGCTGAATATGCGCCGGGGCAAAAACGACGTCGTTTAATGACGTCTCTTCCGCGATAGAGCCATAAAAGTCTGCTTGTACGAGAAGGACGTGTCCGAAAATATATTTTATACAAAATGATTTTTTACAAGCGCAAAACGCGCACATAATACGACGGTTATCAAAGGGGGGGCCGTAAAAAAATCACTCCGCGGTTGGACTTTTATGCGCGCGAATAAATCATTAGTGGAAAATTCGGCTGGGACTCTCTCGAACGCGTCGATGTCTTTTCGTATCTTTATTGATAGAATAAATATTTTCAGAAAATTATTTTCGTGATGAAGCAATAAACGCATTCGAATGACCTCGCAATTTTGAATGGGAGCTTTTATAATTCAGATTAATTTAAATTATGTTTCCTTTCTCTAAATATTTTTAATTTTCATATAAACGTATTATCATAATTTCATATCATCAAGTGCATTATTATGTTAACGATTGTTATTGTTTTCGTAAATGGATGCACGCGTGTTGTGCCCGTTGACCAGTGATACCCTATCGATTATTATTTATAGGTCATGTTGATTAATCTGCAAAATATTAATATTATACAAAGTAAGATAAATGCACTCTAATAACCGGAAATGCATAATGTACGAGAAATATTATATTCAACACGCATAAATAATATCGCAATATATTTTCCTAGTTAACAGTGATGAAATCTGCATGAATCTTGCAAACGTTTTCTTATCACTGCAATTTTCAAATTGCTCAACGGTTTTATTAGATGACTATCGATAAATAATATAGAGACCTTTATATAAAAATAAATAGATATATAAATCAGATTGATTTAGAATGAAAAGCCTCATAAAATATTTTTAAAATCAACAAAAAGTCTTCAATAACAAAAAAAAAATTTATACTTTTAACTTAACTAACGGGCATTCTTCCATGTTAATTTTAATATAATTATAATATAAATACCGATGATGCCCTCTGCGAAGACTGTGGTTGGTGAGGGGGCACATGCGACGAGGGCGAGGGCGAGGGCGAGGGTGGCGGGGGCGCGGGCAGACGCCCGCATGATGGCGGCGCGGGGGCGCCCGCTGCCCCACCCTCCACTTCTGAAACACCTGTAATCATTAAAAACAATCGTTAAATCATATTAAAGTCAATTTTTAGAAGTACATTATGATATGGATGAAAAATCTTAGGTTTGATTTTAAGTGAAAGAATAATGTTTTTATTGCAATTATGATGGAAAATGCATTCTTAATTAGTATGTGTGAATACATTTTTTTTATATCATATCATAATATTAAATTGAAAGAGATGTGGTATATTCAGTCGATCATCAGAATTTCATGCTAATTGCTCAATAAAAGAGAGAATAATATTCGAAGTATTCAGATTAATTTTATATGCGTCGAAATTGAAAAACGGCGATTTTCGCAAATAAAACTGAACAATGGACATATGCGACATCCGTCGATACAATAATTTTTTTTATCCACGTATAATAATGTATTTTGAATAATGAAAATACCTTGTGTGCCTGTTGTCTGTGAAACACGCAACGTTCTCTCGGTGCGTTATCCGCACAAAAGGATGTGGTCGGAAATGATAAACTCATAATAGTTAAATGTTAACCGCGGATTGACCAGTAATGTAAGGTCACCAAAGTACAAGCTAAATTTGTCTAAATAAATAAAAAATATGTTTAGGTACAAATCATTCCGAAACAAAATAATCTTTAATCATATCAATTCGCGTTACATTTCAATGGAAGCGCTGACGCGTTCAATTTTCAAACAAACGCTAAAGAAAATTCTCGAAATATGAAATTTTCATTTATAAACAGTACAAAAAGATAAATCTTCGCACAAAAGAAACAAAAAGCTAGAAACGAACGGGCACAAAAACTCGACCTATCAACACGTCGTCGCTTTTGTACGTAAATTATTATCATTGTGCGCCTTATATAATATTATATTATCGAACGAGTAAATCAAACATACGCATATAAATATCGAGGAGCGTAAACAAACAATAAAATCTCAGTTGTTCCCCTCGTCGTGCAATAGAAAAAAAATTCGGTTATATTATTCCCATTGTACGTGTTGATTTTATTGACGATAAAATTTAAATTATCGATTCGCAACGCTCGAGGTAAGCCCGTTTTAATTGGCCGAACTGGGATTCCTTTGATGATTTATGAGATGAGCGCCTTTTTTATATACACATAACATGTATTAAATTTCATTTCGTTAAAATCTAGACCAGTATTCATGCCAAGTTCGAGAACGAAGCACTCAAAGGTCGTTTAACGAGTCGTTGCGTCGAAAAGATAACCCTTTAAACGGGCTATAAAATTGATAATAAAACAAAAAATCACTTCAGATGAGTAATAAATATTTAGATAGGTTTTATAATGTAAAAATATATCGTAATATTTAAATTTATTAAATGTTTGGGATTAAATGGGATTGACCCGATTATTAGATTGCTCCTGAAGTCTCGAAGTGGAAATAGAAAAAAAAATTATAATTAGTTACAACATAATTCATGTTGGTCAATTTTTGTTGATGCTTTTTTTCTAGTCTTCCGATTTGGAAGAAGGAAAATTATGGTAAGCTTTCTAATACTCGATCTTTCATCGGCAACTTTTTACTTTTCCAGACGACATTACTCATTTTCAACTCGGAGAAAAGTCTAAATATATCGGCATGAACTTTTCCAATTTCTTTTATTGGAGAATAGGTCGGTAAAAAAAGGCAAAATGGATACTTTTCCCGAAAAAGATTGCCGGGTAGGAGAGCTTTCGGCACATGACGCGAACTGCCTCGTTTTGCTGGGATGACTCAATACACGGTGCGACGACCCGAGGAAAATACATATCCAACTTATTTACAAAGAATATGTTACATATGTTAAATCTGTTTCAACCTTGGCAAGCGAAAAATAATCAGCCGGATTAAAGAGACGCCGTTACCGGAACATTACGATCTGTTTTTTTTTTTCGGTCTGCAATGTGTATTTATACATAGGACATGAAATAAAAATCTTGCTTAATTAACGCGTAGTTTATATTCTTTCGTTTTAAAAGTCATTAGAATTGTGTAAAATGTGTGAATTTCGCTGTATTACAAACTGATTTCAGATGAAAAATTATACAAAAAAGCTCTTTAATATAACGAGAATCTTCATGTCGTAAAAATTGTACCTAATATAAACTAAGATTGGCGGTTAAGTCGACCGTAAAACGCGAAACGAAACAATATGAAAAATTTTATTACCAAAAAAAAGTTTCATAGCAGATTAAAATATTATACATGTGTTACATTCTATTCCGAATAAAAAAAGCAAAAAAAAGTCGACCGACAATATTTTCAAAAGCAAACAAGAACCAGAAGAAGCACAACCTCATACGTCGCGTCTTGTTTACTACGCGGAGTAAATTTAGCAGTAAACGCTAACTGACAGTTACCTGCACACCGAAGTTTACACCAAAATAAAAATGAAAACCGAAACGCGGCTAGATTTTCGGCCTTTGAAATCGACTCCGCTACAGTAAACATTCTCACGGACGGTCGACGGATTCAGATCCGATCATCGATTGCGTCTCTGTTCGGTGCAGACGAGGTCAATCGAATATTATTTATATTAGTATTGTATAAAAAAAATCGGGACGTAAATCTGTCGATTAAATGTGTTCGTAATTATGACAGCGGTATAAGTCACTTTGGCGATAAAGATCAGATCTAAAAATAAATCAATTCGAGCTCATATTACGTGTAATAGAGCAATTCCGTATGTGGGTGTGTATATGTATCGCATTGACGATTGGTTGTTAATTGTTATGCAGATTTTTTATGCAAATGTACAGTGAAATTTGTAGTGCTTATGTATAAGGAAAATTTTTATAATTTAAAATTATATTTTTGAAGGATCTATTTTTAAAAACAATATTGTGTCCATATAATTAATCATTTTTTTTAATAATATCGGAAGTTAATCATATTATAAATACAATATACCTTTTAAAATTTCAAATACTGACACTATCTCTTACCAAACAACCTAATCAAAATACTGATTGAACTACATGTCAATTTACTTCAATAATCAATAAAAATCGATTCTTTCAAAAAACTAAAACGTTATCACAAAAACAAAATACGATGAAATAATATAACTTAATCTCAAACAACAAAAACATTTTCTCATCAAAAACATTCAAATACACCCATCAAACTTCAACAATCATAAACTGTTTATAATATAACTTTCACAAACATCAAAAAACAAAACAATCACATTTCTGAATAGACAAACACAACACGAACGTAACGCGACCATCGACACAACACATCGACTCTTGCCGAATCGACTTGCAGACCGACATATTCTACCGAAACGGTAATCCGACACGGAAAAAAACTCTCGAGAGTGCATTCGCGAAAAAATGAACGAATAAAAAAAGCGCAATCGGCGCGAGAGTGCACCGCGTGGAAAGTTGACCGAGCGAGTGGAGAGCCGACGTGCCAGGTGTCCGGAGGAATGCAGAGTGCATGCGAGATGGTGCATCGTGGAAGACGTCTTCCGATTCGGATTTGTCTTTTTTTTGATGTGGGAGGGTCGGTGGTTTGTTGGGAGGGAGGAGGAGGATCGTTTGATGTTATATTGCTGTGTGAAGGGAAGCGCGTGATGATATCGGTGCGTTGTTTGGGTGTTTAGGATTGTGTGTGGAGATGGGTTTTATGAAGGTTCGAAGTAGTTTGGAGGATGTTTATTTAGTGTTTATAGGGAGTGGGTTTGGAGTGTAATTTTTGGTGCGAGTGGTGACTTTTCACTATTTTTTTTTTAATGGGAAAATTCTAGTGGAAATTCGACTCCTTGTATTCGT
Source organism: Hydropsyche tenuis (assembly GCA_009617725.1). NCBI lineage: Eukaryota > Metazoa > Arthropoda > Insecta > Trichoptera > Hydropsychidae > Hydropsyche > Hydropsyche tenuis. Next base: position 1,105,378 of record VTON01000021.1, on the reverse strand, counting down.
TGAGATTGATGATTTGAAGATTTTTCTGATGTTTTTTCATGTTTTTTGATAAATAAATAATTCATATTATAAAATGTTAAGGAAATATAATATAAAGATAATATGGATAAACTTCCCAAAAAAGTATATTTCTTTGACGATATAAATATTATAGGGAAAAATTGTAAAATTTTTGGACAATTTTTGATAAAGGGAGGAGATGCAATTTTTGAACACAATTTCCATTTATTAAAATATATACAATCGTTCAATATTAATTATTTCAAGATTTCTCGAGTGTTTGATACAACGGAACTTACAATTAGATTCATTATTTTTTTATACCACAATTTCTACTTAAAATTTTCTTACACTGTCCTATTATTACAGTACTACAATATTAATCAACATTTTTAAAATTGAACCAGTCCAACAACATTTATTCAAATTAGGTTGCAAATTAAATTCCGAGAAACGTAATTGGAAACCACCTCGTCCGTACCTTCAGATAATTATCTTAATTCAACCGATGACACTTTTCCCAAAATGAACAACATCCACAACTTCATATACAGTTAGTGATTCACAACATTATCATTTTTCAAACAAAAACTCTTACTTTATCAATATGAAGATCTTTTTAAAAAATTTCAACAAAGCAATCCGGCAACCTCAAGCACAACACCCCACATTTCAAAACCCAAAACGTCCCGCAAACCCAAAAGAACCAACCTCCTCATCACACACATTACTCTCGCACAGAACTGGTGCATATTTGAGGTGCATCGCGTGGGCCTCTCACCGGCCATGAAGTCCGACGTCGAAAATAACGAGTGCACTTCAAATGCACATGTGCACGAGATGTGCGCATCGATCCCCGCTCTTGTCCGGCCCAGAGAATGCTTCGTCGTCCAATCGGCAATAAAATGGACGCAGTGCCGCTTTTGAAGCGATTTTCGATGTCAGAGTATGGAATGCAATTTGTGCATAGATGCGCGCTTGGATTTATCGCCAATAAACGCGGAGATGGGCTTCGGTTTTATGCGCTTTTTTTTCGATGAAAGTGTTTCGCGGTTTATTGGCTTTCGAGGAATTTCGTATGATATGTAAATTGAAGAGCGAAACTTTTTACGGTATGGGTGATCCGAAAATTTAAATAAACGTTGCAAAATGTGTTTGTGCGCATCGTCATTAATATAAATCGATCATCGATGTACGTATTATTTATATTATTTCAAGGCGAAAAAAATCTTCATTTTAAAAATCGATTATAAACATTTCAAATTTGATTGGAATTTTAAATAATCATGATTCCGACAAGTTTGAACCATATTTCAATTTGTCGAGAATCTAATAGCAACTTCTTTTCCATTATATAAATAGGGTTGCCTTTTTGTATCTAATTGCAAAAGGAAAAAAAAACTATAAATGTCAGATTTACCGAAAATTTAATTTACCGGTAAAAATAATCTAATTATCGGTTTATTAAATTTTGAAATAAAAACCGTAAAACTAAAAACACTTTCCCATAAAAAAATCCGTTCACTTACAAAAACTGACTTTTCTAAAAATTCTAAAAAAAATTTCCCAAAAAAAACGACAATTCAAAAATATTCGATAAATTTTCGAAACAAAAAATATGATTTACCGGTAAATTACCGAACTGTTATTTGAATCATTTACCAGTAATGACATCCCTAAAAATAACCTCTTTTTAAACATAAAATTTCATACCTTTTAAGCTGTTTCATTCAATCAATCACGGTGATTTTTTTAGTTCTATAATATAAATTAGAACATTACTACTACCGACTGTGTCCAGTACTATTACTGAGAAGATTTTAATATCAATAATGCCAATTGTTTTAATATAAATATTTTCCCACAGTGAAAAACTATTGAATTATTTTCAAATATTTCAGAAAAAAAATCCATTTATCTCTCATGCAATTATTCGCCTGATATCCCTGCATATAAAACACAACGAGCATATTCTATTTATAATAACAACCGAAACCTCGATTCTCAGAATACCCAGCATGAGTCAGAAGGGGTTGTCCCACCTGGCAAACAACCTCAACAGTTCAACAGCTCAACAGTTCGACGGTCATTGTGCGGCGTGTCAGCCGGTGGCCCATAATAAATGTCATCGCCCACAGCCACCGGGTGTTCCGACGAAAGCTTTACGGTTATTGTCGTCGGAGGACATAACTCACGCAACTCACCCACGTGGCACCTACCGCGTCATGCAAATGCGACAAGACGCGCGAAATTCGAATTTGACGCGTGCATATTCATTGCGTTTGAGGTTGTCGGTGTTGCGGTTAGTTATGGGTTAGGATGGTTTGAGTTGTGTGCGAATTTCGGTTGGTGTTGAGGAAGGTCGTATACGGAATTGAAGTGATGACGGATGGATTGGAAATAGATGTTTGTTTCTTAATTAATATATATTTGATTTACTAATACATGGATGTTCTAATCATTATTATTGTTTACAATTAATTAGGACAATTGTTGAGACCTTTAAACTGAATTAATTAGCAGTTCTCTGAAATCAATAAAATTGAAAAAAAAAACGAAAAGATAACATACAAATACCGCGCAAGAAAATAAACTATGATGAAATATTATGAATGATGATTAAGAGAGATAATAAATATTATGATTTATAAAAGATAAATCACTGGAAAAACCCGAACGCAGATTGATTGCACAACACTTTCTAAAAGTATGATGTTTCAGTAACCCAATTATTTAATCATGTTATCAGCGATCTATATGACAATTTAATGAATGAATTGTGTGTAAAAAAAAAATAATTGTTCTCGATAAGTCCGTTTGTTTTATATATCTCGCGATGATACTTCATATTTTTCGTTCAAAAATAGATACAAACATTGGTCAATACGTCACAAACTTATCTCTTCCAACACGTTCGTACTAGTAACGAAGAATCGGTAATCGTTGATAAATCTGATGCAATATTTACCATCGGGTACTACAAGTTGTATCATGCAAATTTCGCTAAATTTGAATTGCATTATGATGCTGAAGATAATTGAAGTTCGTTACTCTGTAAATGTGTAAAAATATTAACGCTTGAAAATTCAATATGCGATCTAATAATTGATATATTTAAAAGTGACGTTGCAATTAGATGCATCAAGAATGTGTACGAGGTGATTGCTTCAAATTAAAATTGACAAGATGCAAGTACTGTCAGTGACGATTTTCTTCGTCAATTAATCATAAAATATTTTATATTAAATTTTCATGGCCTTATAAAAATAAATAATGTCGCTCTCACTGATAAAATGAGTCAGCATGAACGATATTCATATCACATGGTGAAATAGCTACTAAAACGATTAATCAATTAAATTATAGCACATTAATAACAGAACATATCAATATTTTTATGAATATAATGAAAAATCACGTTTCAAAACATCATCCGCGCAATATCTAAAATTACACGCAGCGACACTCAAACAAATAAATCACAAACACCACCAGAGTGAAAGTCGAACAGTTACGAATAAAATTCAAATCGCAGTTTCTAAGAGCAACAACGATCAAACGCTCGACCATCAGCCATAAACAATTAAAATCACCACTCACCGTATACTGTAAAAATACCGAAAAACCGCGAACGTTTCAAGACGGCGTTCGATTGTTGAAACATTTAGCACACCGATAGCACTTCAGAGCGGGAATAAACGTTCGTTTATATCTAAAGAGACTGCACAGCAACAAATCTAATTAGATCGACCGAATCCGATACGCCAGTTTCAGTTCGACTTAATGCAATCCAGAAGCCGGCTGGAGATGAGCGCGAGATACCGAAGATTGGGCCGCAACACGTACCCGCATACAATATGATCGTTTTTTGCGCCAATGTGCGAATATTTTTTAAATAATTCATGAGACGCACAATTTAAATACAAAGTGTCCATAAAAATGTACGATAGCATTCCTATTAAGCATTAACCGATCTGCGACCGATTACACATCACAATGGCGCGTCGATTTTGAAATTCAGCGTGGAGTCGAATTTTCGAGTATGTGTCGGGTTGTTTTCAGATTTTTCGATTATCGTGATGGATATTGAGATTTTTTGAGTTGTGTGGTTTTGTTTGAGCATTTTTGCCATATGCAAATGTGCGTTCGTGAGTCATTTGCCTAGTACGGCCACATAATGGCGATGTTTGTAATCGCTTGATTTCTCTAATTGATAGTTCGAGTTTATTAATTGCAACAGGTTTGCAATCAATATTTGTCATAGTTTTCTCTTACTGTGCAAGCGGAAGAATGCACATTATTTTAATTGGTATACGAGTAAACCAGAAATAAACATTATCAAATGAAAGATTTCTGCAGCAAACTATAAATTTTCTACTAGCACCATTTTAATACGAGAAAGAAAATTCATTAAATGAAATCATTAACCATAATGTGAAACCACCCACTTTGATTTATCTATAAAACCAAACTTATTTAATCGGACACCCATTGAAGTCACTGCAACAAAATTTTCATTTACCTTCAGAACTTTTCAATCCATTTGATGCTATAGAAATCGTAGCCCAAAAGTTATGGAAGCAAAAGGCATGGAAGACCGGAATTTAAAAAAAAATTATAAAAAAAATTATGTATTTCATTACATAAAAAAATACTATAAGTACGAATTGATATATTTATATATTTGGTTATAAGAAAAAATATTAAGATTCTAATTTATAGTCAAAAATTCATTAAATACGAACTTGTATGACATTGGGTAAGGAACTGAATCAATGAACCTACTGAACATACTTCAACCTATCTTCAATTTTGACAAAATGTACCTAACCCAATGTATATTTCAGTCACTCCAAAAAGATTTTCAATCACCTATCGATCCAACAACAAAACAAAAGAAACATTTTCCAAAAACACCGCAGTTTACCCTCAATTTTCCTCAGAACGAACCTAACCCAACACGCACCGAATGCACTTACGTCTTCACACCAACATCAAACACTTCCATTGTATGCAAGCAGAACGTACTTTTCCAGGAACCACCGGTGGCTTCTGGTGAAACTGTAACGCGAAAACGTGCGAACCGATCGCTCGTGAGGTAGACACGACATGTGGATACATGGGGGATAAAATGAATGGTACGTGCGACAATGCGACCGTTCATTGTGCAATGTCTCAATTGCTTAATTGCGAATTAAGTGCACGCCGAGTGCAGTACGTGTATATTGTATTGTTCGGTTTATGAATTTGTGTCGCAATCGTTTTGATAATGCCGATTAAAAGTGGAGTTCGCTTTGAATGCTAATGCCGTTTCGTCTGGCGTTGTTAAGTATGTATTAAAATAATTTGTGATTATTTATTCGATCGAAATAATATGATAAGCGCCTGATTTTTTGCGATAGTATGAAAATTCGATTATGATTGTGTGATACATATTACGTGTATAATAATATTCTATGTAAATAACGATCATCGAATACGTCATGATGTCGTAGAAGTACATATCTCTAACGTGTGAAGTGTTCAACAAATAACACAAATTCTATACAACGATAAAATTGACGGTACAACGGGAACGTATCGATAATTCTAGTAATTCTGAAACAATTTTTAATTGAATGCAATTTAATATATAAATTAAAAAATAAATAAAGTACAATCAAACATATTAGCAATTATCGACTAATTATAATAAATCAATCATCTTCGATTTCAGAAACGCTGAATTACGAGATCGAAATACGACAATAGACAGCGGCTTCTCACGAAGACCTACTTGCGCAACGTCTACCATTGTTTTATGTCTGCAATAAATGTCGCCATCGTCAAAAGCCTGTACATACCAACGAACCGGAAAATTCATACACCACCTACGCGAAACTCACAATTCACACCCCCGATCGAAATTCAGGCCCGAAACGCGACTTTGACTTCGGTTTTGTACGGCGAAGATGATTTGTGAGATTACACAAACGGGTTTCGGATTATGTCGAAGGGCTTCAAAGTCGTATGCAAATGGCCCTAGGTGTGTTGTTTGCGAAATTAATCTTGGCTGTAAACGAGACGGCGTCGATTCCGTCGCCGTTCTTCTTGTAATAACGGAATTTTGTTTGTTCGTTATAAAGATGTAACGGGGCGTTGAGCCGTTATATGGAGCGCCCTTCGGACGCGAGCATCTTTTGGGATTAATACATTTATATTATGTAAATGTTATCGCTAATATAATATCAAAGTTTATAAAATATAAATTACTAATAAAACTAGAATTATACAATATTAATTAAATGAAAAGAAATTTGAATAATTTACATATACATAAGCAACAAATTGTATATTAATATTTCCAATAAAAATTTCGTAATTCCTATTTTTAAATACTGGATTGTTTGAATTAAAAAAAGCTGAAAATATTATATGTACCCCCAATTTAAAAAAATAAATAAAATATGTAACGACGCAACGACGCGACGCTCAACACGCAATATATTATTAATTAAGCATTTTCGCAGATGATTAACGGCGCGATTAATCCCCGATGGTTTTCAATTATTTAACACTTAATGAATATTCATGTACGCTTTGTACGGCTCGCGTTTTAACACCGGATCGTATATTATTAAACGCAGATTACTCTCGCGCGCAATCTAGAATGCCGCCGTTGCATCCACTTGCATAATAAATTCATTTATCGCGGCAGACGATCGCGAACGACGAAGATCACGAGAAAAATATAAAATTTCAAACCATCCGAGACTTTGCAAATTCGCCTTTTTTCCTTAACGACGATTTGCGTCGAACGAGATGATTCAATTGCGACTATGGAACTCGATCGTAGCACAATCACGTTCATGCAGCGAGGTGCACACGTGCAATTAATTAAAGTGATTTATAAATGTGTTACTTTCGTTTATGGCCGCGTCTATAATCGTCCACTGAATACATTTGCATTGATCGTTTTCGTTTATATGCGCGTTCTTCGGGAGAACCATTGAAAACCCACCACCAACCACCGTTTCGAAGGCTTCGTCGCCGAACCGACGGGCAGATCTCGGTTCGCATCAACCGGTGGCACGAAAATATCGTCGAAACCAGTATTCGAAATACCACGACTGCTTTTTTGGTCGTTACATCATCGCGCCGAGGCCGGACCCGCGTAACTCGGTGGCATCCTCCACGTGGTCGGTGGTTGGTCGACAACAAGAGTTGCATTTTTGAAGAAAATGATGTATTAGTGTGTGTATGTGTTCGAATCGTGGGTGTGTTTGATGATGAAGGGCGGAAAGTTTGGGCGGACCGATGTTGATCGTGGCGATGTCCATTGTCGATTTGATGGGATGAATATTGTATGAAATCGAATCTAATTTAATAAATTCTGGATAATAGAAAAATTCTTATATAATTGAGATCTAAATTGAAAATTTATTATAAAAAAATATTAAATTTAAATAACAAACCAGCACCCTAATATTACAATATACGAAGCTGACCACAATTTCCGTCTAATGAAGGAGATTCGCGACAGCGCAAATACCCGTATAGCCTTTGCCAAAAGTGAACCGGAGTTCGTTATCCCCAAAGTCGAGTGAGAACATTCGTTGCCGAAGGCCGAAAAGCGTCCATTCGGCTTTCAATTTATGAGCTGATTACGAATACTAATATTTAATGGTTTGCATCTTAGACAGATGCAGATAATCGGCCAGTTCGTGACTCGGTAGCGATATACTCAGATATATTTCAGTTTCGTTTCCCACGCGAGGGTTGTTTATGTTAATGTAGTATGGGACTGATTTGACTTTTTGTTCGTATCGGTTTTATTAATTTATTTTTAGTATCGCAAAGTACGAATCGATACAATAAAGTTAAACAGAATCACTTTTTATACGAATAAAATTTAATTATTTAAATCCATTCGTGAATATTATTAATTTTTCATATTTCGCGAATTGTATATTTTAAATCATAATTAAAAATTCGACATCAAACACTTCACCGACCACAACTCCATTCCGAAAACAATCAAACGATCATAATAAAGATAAATAATAAAAGAAGCACTCAATGCGTAAAATTCGCACACTTGAATAACAAAAAGAAAAAATGCGCGAAATTTAAAACGAAACCGCTGCGTTAATTATGCGTTCGTTATCGACGATTCATATACAGAAATAATACGCGTTTAAATACGAAATTAATTCAAAATAACCCTTTAAGAGATTTTCCATAACGATTTTTCCGAGTACGAAAAATGTTAATTGAAAAATCATATTCAGAATTCAGTTCTACAAAAAATATTAACTCTGATAATAAAAATACGTCGAGTTAATTACTCAAAGATTAAATATTTGAAATTTTTCACCATATCGCGGATTAATGTTATGCAAACATTATCTATGCAATGAATCATTGTTCTTGAGTGCACTATTGTCCAATTATGCACCTGTCGCGATTTACTGCAAGTGCCGAAGACGAAACAATACTTTCGAGAATTTTCCCGGGAATAGCTTTTCCCGGCATTGTTTAACGGCACGATGCCCGGGGCGGTCGTTAAACGACGGTTTTAATCGCGAATTTTACGCGCCGTTAATCGTTCGATGCGTGTCGTAAAATGTGGCAGAAAATAGGACAGACATAAACAATATTTCACGGCCGAAAATATAATTAATTGATTTTTAAATTAAAAAAAGTTAGCGTACCGTTATGAGTGCCATTAAAATGACGCTCGATTGCGGAGCATAATGAAATCGTAAATTTTTATATCGAATTAAGTGTTGATAGTACAAATTATTTTATATATATATATACGAATGATCATTGCAACATTTTGATGATGAAATAGAAAATATTATGTAGAAAGGTAATTTCAAATTTTTCCTAGAATCTACGCAAGCAGTATTTGGTAATTTTGCGATTGCGAATAACATCAGGAAGAAATCAGTGAATCAACGCGTCTAGGATAATTCTAAAAATATTACAAAATAACACAATTGTATAATATAATAAAAATTGTTGTTTTTTTACCTTAACTTCAACAGCGTCGTCTGTGCGAGCCGCCGTATCGTTGCGGCCTGCAGGAAAATCGCGCGCGGATTTTCACTATGAATTGTGGCACCAAAGAAAAACAAATCACTCCGAGGAAGACACAATCGTTAGCACCGACTCGTTATGTTGTTTTATAATGCTCGTACGATATAACTGCCACGCTAGTTTGCGAAAACCGCAAATATTTATCGAACAACTACTATTGTGTATTTAATTACCGGTTTCGAAGCGGCGACGTATACGCGAACTCACTAGGAACTTTGTTCACTCGTCGAAAACGATCTATTTATATTTATATTCGCACAAATTAGGATCACTCTCGGTATTCGGTACGGGTTTGTGGATCTGAAAAAAATCATAAGAAACAATTTAATACATTTTTCGCACTCGAATTTTTTGATGAACGTCGGTTCGAAAGCGCCAGACGATATACGACGCCAGGCTCTATAGGCAATAATGGATCACCGAACTATAAATCGCTTTCACAAATGGTTCTTTTTTATGTTTATACTAATATGAGTTTCTATATGTGTAATTTTTTTTCACAAGTATACAATTCGCGATATTAAATTGGATCGTTTCGTCTGAAGATAGTTGGAGCTTTTGATGTCTGAAAAAAATATTATTTACGGCGCTCTTTACTTCCGAAATGTTTTATGAAAAGAACGCTGTAAGAAATGGGTTTAATTTAATTCGAATGGATGTTGGATTTTGTCTATTTTTACAAAATTTATTAATTCAATTGAATTGGAAAGATATGTTGAATCAAATTAGTTCCGATGAAGTTTTTTCAAAATTATGCGAATAAAAAATTATATTACTGTTCAAATATTTAAATAATAAGGAAAAAATGTGAATCGATCAGTTATTATAATAAACGAAAAATTTTCTTGTATTAAATTATAGTATTTGACTATACGTAGATAAATAATGAAATTGCAATTATAATTTTTTCATTGAAAAATGAATATGAAATTTTATACTGTCAGTAAAAAAAATACGAATTTTTTTTAAATAAACAAAAAATGTATTATTTATACATAAATAAAATATGAATATAATATAACTTTACTGTCCATATAAATTCAATTTATAATTTTTACCAAGATTCATCTTTTAAAACTTTTGAAATTAATTAAACACATCAATTGTACATTCAAATTTACGATAATTACAAACCCATATAAAAATAATTGTTGCATAAAACCGACCACCGCGGTAGACAATCGTCACCAACGTCAAAAAATTCCGCAAAACACCATTAAAAAAAACACCTCAACCCGAAATCGAACTAAATACCGAAACTCCAAAAAACCACAAACACAAAAAAAACCAAACACGAAAACAAACCTACACCAAAACGGAACGGAGCCCCGCCGAAAAGCTTCCGCGGAGACTTTCACGCGGCCGAAAACCCGCCGCCGGGAGAGCCTTTTGAAAAGCGGCCAGTGGTGGCGCGCGACTTTCTAAACCGCGTGGTGTAGACGCGCCCGCGCCGACCGTCGCAAACCGGCGCCGCGGCGACACTGGCCGGCGAGCGAGGCCGCGCTCGCTTTATACGACGCGCGTGGTGCGCTCGATGCGCGTGCGCGCGTTCGTTCGCTTAACGTGAAAATATCGTTTAACGCGAAAAATTATCTCGAACGAATAAAATGTGTTTTCTGTCGGAAAGTGCATTTTCATCTAGGTGTTTTCATTGGATTTGCAGTTTCTTCAATCGAAGAAAAATTTTATGAAAAGTTTTTGTATTATAACGCGCCTGGTGCGCGCGTTCGTTCGTTCGCTTAACATGAAAATATCGTTTAACATGCATTTTTTTGTATGTAGAATGAGTAAAATGTTTCTTCTGACGGTAGGTGTATAGTCATCTAGATGTTTTTACTAGATCTGTAGTTTCTTCGATCATTGAAGAAAAATTTTATGAAAAAATTTTGTATTGTAAAGAATTATACGACGCGCGTGGTGCGCTCGATGCGCGTTCGTTCGTTCATTTGCTTAACGTGAAAATATCGTTTAACGCGAAAAAAATATCTCGAACGAATAAAATGTGTATTCTGTCGGAAAGTGCATTTTCATCTAGGTGTTTTCATTAGATTTGCAGTTTCTTCAATCGAAGAAAAATTTTATGAAAAGTTTTTGTATTATAACGCGTCTGGTGCGCGTGTTCGTTCGTTCGCTTAACATGAAAATATCGTTTAACGTGTATTTTTTTGTATGTAGAATGAGTAAAATGTGTCTTCTGTCGGTAGATGCAATGTCATCTAGATGTTTTTGCTAGATCTGTAGTTTCTTCGATCACTGAAGAAAAATTTGATGAAAAGTTTTTGTATTGTAACGAATTTTATACGACGCGCGTGGTGTGCTCGATGCGCCTGCACGCGTTCGTTCATTTAACGTGAAAATATCGTTTAATAATAATATAAAATGTGTTTTCTGTCGGAAGGTGCATTGTCATCTATGTGTTTTCATCAGATTTGCAGTTTTTCGATCACGAAAGAAAAATCTTATGAAAAGTTTTTGTATTGTAACGGATTGAATTCAATACCGAAAATAAAAAAGAACTTGGGTAATGAAAAAACTAAAATCGGTTTTATACTAGGAATACGTTTTATATGCCTGAAAATGTGGTCGAAGTTCCCAAAATCGATATTTAATCGTGTATATCAACATCGAACTTGTATCGATTGTTATGGGAATTTCTTGACAAAAACCGTTTATATCAAAATTTTTAAAATGATATCTATGTCCTTTTTTAATTCAATTTACCTACTGTCTGCAGCTGCATTGTCTTCTATGTGTATTACACTTGCGTCCTTTTTTTATTTTCGGTATTCAAGTTACTTACTGTCTGCAGCTATATCGTCATTCAAATGTTTGTTTACTAGAACCGCAATTTCTTCGAACAATAATTTCTAGATATCGCTTACTTTTAGATAAGGGCAATGTCAATTATCAATATATGTATTTTTCAATCTATGTATAGTCTGTTTTGAACTCAGTGACGCGTGTGTCTAAATTTTCAAATTTTGTATGTTTTGTGAAAAAAAATGTGATTTAATTAAATTAAATACGAAAGTATAATACATATTATAAAAATAAATCAGATTAATTAAATTTTGCGACAGATAACATTGGTGATTTTTTGGAATATGAATTTATTGGAATTTATTCTCGGGAATATGTCCTGTTATTTATATGTAAATCCTTTTTTCATAGATTACAATTTTATATCATGTCACTGGTTACGGGAATCCCAGAAATGGTTTAGAACTGCGAACCGAGCCTCGGGAATTGAAAAAGTCCGCTTTTTCGGAAATACTAAATTAGTATGTTCATTTGGGGAATTCGAAGTAGGGTATGCAAAATTACTGGAAATGGCATTGCCAGAAAAAGTCTAAAATTACTATCAGTTTACTGGTAATTATAATATGTATGTAGTTGTCAACAAGATTTATTATAATGGAATGTTATGTATTATAATTTAAAAAATGTACATAGTGAATTTTCCTTCCACGTAAGTTTTTTTTTCCTTTTTTTATAACTTTGAAAGGAAGCATAGAATTTAAAAAATGTAAAATTCTGCAAAATATTTGCCGAAAATTGATTTGTTTCTGTCATTTTTCATAACGTAATTTTCCTATTTAATATCTTTTTCTGTTTGCTAAAATGATTAGGAAACTTAATTATTTTACTTCACTGGTCCTTTCTAAGAAATATCAACTTTAATATTATATAATATAATGTATACATAAAAACTATTTTTCAAATTGATTAACTTAGTCATAACGTAATAAAATATTATATTAAATATATGAAAATCATAAATTCACAAGAAAATTTCCTATTTTTTCACGCACCATATTTTTTCTAATAACCCTTTTTTTTAAAACAATTAATTTCAAAAAGACTTTCTTTTCGGTGCATACTGATAAATAATTATGTAAAATATTTACTTTAAAGATTTCTGCAATTATGATTGATTGATTGATTGATTAGAGTTGTGAAAGAAAACTGACATTTTGTGAAAAATTTTCCAAACAACTTAACCTTACTTATAAATACTAAAAAAAAGAATTAAGATATATATTATATTACAGTATTTTTAAAAACCTATATTAGTCAAAATAATTCAAATATTTATTCTAATGAAATAGTTTTTATTATTTGTGCGGATATCAAACTAATATTTTTTATCCAATGTGCAGATATCAAACTAATATTGAAAATGCTTTATAAAATGATAAAATTTTTATTGTTTTTCATTTTGAATGTTAATTCGTGTACAATGATTTATTATGAACCGAAAATTCACACGACTGAAACATTTTAATGTTAAAAGGTTTCCAGAAAAACCATAAACGAAAAAGATTCGCTATACCGAAAATATTGCGTTCTTTTGAAAGGATAACACTTGAAATGCGACACGCATAAATCTCCCGTAGTTGACATTTCGTTAGCGGATCCGTCTAAAAATTTTCTTCATACAATAAAAAAAATAACACATATTTAGTCTCACAAGAACAGGCAAACCAGACGCATTTTTGTAAATTTTGAATAAATTGAATACATATGTGGTTTCGATAATAAATCGAACGATAAATCACGCACGTCGATGAAGACTATCTGACTCGAAAATTAGCGACAATTGGCGCCATTCGAATTCCGTCTCTTTTTGTTTTTGTTTACATCTTAATGTCAGAATATTTAAATGATATGCACGATTTTGAAATCAGATTCGCTGTCGAAACTATTGCATAGTTTTTCGGAAAATCTTGATCTAGGAAAATTATTCTATTTTTAAATTTAAAAAGAGACATATTAGAACGAAGAAATTATCAGAAGGAAATTTTATTTACTTATTTATTTTGCTGATAATTTTTAAAATTATTGGTTAGTAAATCATCAAGAAACTATAATAAAATATAATTTTTCAAAAAAAAAATAAATTCGCAAAACTAGCACAGAAGACGGATGTAACATCGCGTCTGGAATATATAAACGAGGAAAATTTCGGATGAAACATTTCCTCACATACTTTCTTGGCGAAAGTTTGAAACTAGATTTATATAGCAAACAGTTTAGTGAGCGATCGCAAATATCTGATTTCATTATTTCTCTTCCAGAAAAATAAATTTTGTAAGAATCATCTAACTTCTTAAAATTTAAAAATAAATTTACAACATAACATGAAACTACCATTCTTTTCTTTGTAAAAGTATTCTTTTACAAAGAAAAGACTGGTAGTTGTTAGACAAATATGACATCAAATTTGGCACAAATAAAAAAAAAATCACATTAAAATTATATTAAAATAATAATAAATTCTTAATGACAGTATTTTAAAATTCAGTACATCTTTTCTTTAATAAAAAAAAGCAAAGAAAACTCAAAAAACGAACGGAAAAACTATGAATGAGACATTTTATTTTCTTTAAAAATCACAAATCATAAAAATCAACACATCATTAAAAAAAATGAAACTAACTCGAATAAACTGTCTATCTATGTATACCTTGTTAAAAATAAATTTTAAAAAAATTGTAAAAAAACATTAAAATAATGAGATCCCTTACTTTTTATTTCCTGAAAAACAAACCACAAAATCTAACATAACCTTAAAAAAAATTGAAGCCACCTCATATTCAAATAAACTATCTACATAGGTAAACATAAATTAATTTTTTTTTTTGTATAAAACATCAAAAAATAGGATCCTTTTTTAAGAAAAAGGGATCTTCCCTTTGGAAGAAAAAAAAGAAGAAAATCCCACTATCCCGCCTATTAAAAGCACCCTCCTCTATGCCAGCTTCCTAAGTCGGCTTACAATTAGTTGGGTACCAACAACACTAGGCGAAACTATGAGCACCACATTTACTATGAACTTTACATATAATTTTTATCTAAAAAATCGCGAAAGTCCTACTTTCTGAAAAGCATACTGAACACCAAGACCAGATCCCATCATTTCAATATCCTTCAAAAACCCAACACATCCCTCTCTCTTAGACCCCAAACCATACACGATCAGACAAAAAAACAAACTATTCCCTAAAACACCACCATCCTCCACCCTCCACCAAAAACCTCCCCGCCCACCAAAAAACACACACACACAACCGGATATGCCATCTCGCCGATTCGAACCACCATCGCCTCTCGCGCTCTGCCGCCGCGCCGAAAAGAGACCTCTCCTCCGGCTCTCGCGCTCGGCCGAGCACTTGCGAGAAAGAGACCTCACCATTCCAACTGTTGCGCCCGCCAGCCGCGGTTGAGTGTCCGCGTAGCCCGGGAGCCGGTCGGCGATTAATTACCGGCGATAAGCGGTGCGCGCGCGCATGCGCCGGCTCAATTTCACACGTGACCGGCAACTTTTTGCGCGATCGCATTCCGAACGTTCGAATTTGTTTATATGCAAATCGGCGTGTTGGAGATCTGTTGGGGACGGTGATTCTCAAAGTTTTCGTGGAGGTTTTCGTGGAGGGGAAGCGGGAGGGTGGGGTGTGTGGGTTGCGGGGGTGGGATGTGTGGGTTGCGGGTGGGTGGTTTTTTTTAGTAGTGTGTATTTATTGTTAGGTCATTTGGAAAACTGTTTTCTTTTTCGATGGATAACTGTAAATTGAAAATGAACGTGGGTCGCCCTCTATTAAGTTATACCCTAATCCTCTTTTTACACGGTTCCGAAATTACATGGTTTAAGGAAGATTAACCGATTACTTTTTTACATGGATTTTTCACTTTAACGTGGTATAAAAATAATAAAAATATGTACTATTATGCCACAATGGTAAGATTCGATGTAGGCCAGCATATTGATATAATTTATGTATGTAATTATAGTTTTAAATAAAAAAATTTCGATGATTTTCGATGATTTTTCACAATGTACATTTTTTATAAAGACATTTGGATGGAAGTTCTATCCAAATATGGTGATGGAACCTATCTCCAATTTTTGTATGGTCACCATACATTTTTTACACGGTAGTCTCTGGAACGTATCCCCCGTGTAAAAAGAGGATCTAGTATATGTATTTTTTTTATATTTAGATATATTTTTTATGCTATTGTAAAAAAAATTATATATATTCTGCAGCAAAACTTAAAAATTTTTCTAGATTTTCATTTTACTTATTTTTAAACGAACAGTTTTCAGTTTGTTTTCTGAACTTTTCGTAATCGCATTACATTTGCTATTTTACTATCTATGCTATACAGGATTCCAAGAAACCATTTTGATTCGATATTTTTCCTTATATTAAATTTTGGAAAAATGAGTTTTTTTATATGGTGTGTTTAAAATGTGGATGTTCATAATTTTTTTTGATAGTAAAAACATAATCTTTTTTATGTAAAAATAACTAGAACTAAATTAAATATATATTAATATTAATAATTGATAAATGAAAAAAATACGAACGACAATTAGTCAAATCAAATAAATAAAATAGTTTTTAAAAGCTCACAGTTTGAGACTAAACGACATTCTCCCATGCGTGTATGGGTGACTAAATGCTACAGAATCGTGACTAGATACATATTATTATATATTAAAAACAAATCCGAATTTTAATTATATGTATAAATGATTTGTTACATACTGCAATCATTTAAACAAAAGCCATTTACAATCATACTGCAATCATTTAAAAGTATTTAAAGTAAGAAGCTAATAGATATGCATAAATGTTTAATATTCAGATTTAAGATTCATATATTCTAATAAACATTTCAAATTTCGAATGCATGTTTATATTTATTAAATACACTTAATTTTTATTTTAAAATAATATTTAAATTTTTATTTAACGACTTTGCTATGTACAATTTTAAAATGCCATGCAAAAATATTTATGCTCACATTTTAAACGGAATCTCCATTTTATTGAATTAATCGTTGAATGTGCACGCAACTGTTTCCCAAACGATGGTTGAAATTAAATTTGTTATTCGGCTGCATCTCAAAAATGTCTAATTTTTCAAATTTTGAAATAAATTTAATTAGAAACAAAATATTGTGAAATCGCAACTTTTCGTCAAATTAAAAATGTTTTCGAAAAAACTTTTAAAATACACCGATTTAACATGCTAAAAGGTACGGAACTTAGCTTTGTATATTATTAACGGGTAGGCTATATTTTTCGAAAATTTGGCGCAGTACTATCGGGCAAGCGTCCAGCCGTCGTTATTTTCCACAACAGCTTAAAAACGCCCCTTTAAAACAGCACTAAAATTGTTCGACGAACGAATTTTCCAGACATTAACTACGAATAATCATAAAAAAATGGGAATAGCAAAAAATTCAGAAACTGAAATTTACACTATCATTTGCACAAGGAAAGTCGACTGAGATTTTTTTATATTGTTGTTAAACGTATTTAATTGTGAATCACGTTTACAAAGAGAAGAAACATCGTCGTTAGTGATCTTTAACAAACGCACTTAAAATATCTAGGTAATTATACTGTGATACGTGCTTGAATGATTAACATTTTGTAATGTTTTATGTACGAAAAAATACATGTTGGTTTTTGTACAATTTTCGAAACAATTAAGGCACTGCGGTCATTGAATCACAACATTTTATATAAAATTGATTCCGATCACGTACTTTGGAAGGATTTATTTTATTTTAATTTTTTTGTAAAAGTATCATCACTCAAATATTCCCTATCTCCTTGTATATTTATTACAAGATCAAATTGGTCATTGGTTATGAATATAATACTAAAATCGATAAAAATAATCAAATAATTAGATTTATAATCAAATGTATTATGTGTGCTTAATATCGGAAAATTTAATCAGTCCTATTTGCGATTCTCTCATCGACCTTAATTTCCATCATGCAAATATTTGCCAATTTTAAATAGATTAGAGCAAATGTGTTAAGTTGTAATCTTATCACATTATCACCAGATTTGCGTTTGATCATCTATGGAAAAGTTACAAAACTACACGTGCTTTAATCGCCGGTCTCAAATTAAACACAGACAATTGTAAATTCAGTTCCATTAGAAATGTGCGCATCGCACTTTTTTAATTACCTGATTGCAATCAATCTACTGAATATGGTATGGACAACGTTTTTTGATGAATGAACGATACAAGAAAGAAACATACTTTTTTGTCAATGAAACACTATTATTGGTATCGCTCTTGATAACTGCTTTTTACCGACATATAGATGCGCCGTCGCGTGCACAATCCTCGGCAATTATTATAATTGATTTATTTATATTTCATTATATAAATATTGGAATAAATTTATATAGAGCTTTCTTACTAAAATCGTAAATATAATACAATGACAAGAAAATTAAATAAATAATCGGATTATACTATATTTCGAATAAGAATAATTTTATCAAACAATAAATAAAAAAAAGTAATAAGTAAAAAAAAAATTAAAAACACATTAAAATCGTATTCGAAGCGTGTGATGTCGCCGAATTGTCTCCGAAAAGTTAACCTGAAGACCTGTACACGAGTCTTGGCACGTAATCGCAATGATTGCGACGAGATTCACTTTGAAAAGCACCGCTCGAGACGATCTTTGAATTTCAAACAGATAGCTAGAATTTGGAGAACATACTGCGATGATCTTGATGTATTTCAGTCGGCTTTATATTTATGGGGTCGCCATTCTGACTTGAAGGGATGAAATACTTAAGCGTCGTGCGAATGCCGTGACTGAGTTTCAAACCTTGAGAACATCGAGAATCTAAATATTTTCATTACCCCTTATTTAATATTGCTAAAAAAAAACTTTTGTATAAACAAAACAATCACGTATTAACAAGATTGTCGCTCGAAACATATGAAAATCGTATCGAAGAAAATACAGGTTCGAGAAGAAAACCGCGAAATAAAAACGATGCCATATAAAAATAAAACATGACACGGAAAAAAGCATCATTCAGAGCGCACGTTGTCCGATCGCATTGTGGTCGTGGCCATATAAAGCTTTGGCGCATGCTGCACATTTTTGAATGAATGCAAGTTGCATCGCATGCGCCATGAATGAAAATGTCTCGCCCATTATGGAAGCCGACACATTTCTCGACATCGAGAACGGGAGCCAGTCTTGTCTCGGTCTCGGGAATAAAAAATGGCCGTGTTGTGTGCGTACATGCGAAGACAAAAGCTGAAAACAAAAGGGCGAGGCACTTTCGACGAAGATGGCTAATTGAGTATTATTTTCTTGCGTGGATACCGACTGAATCGACAATCGGTTCCAATTAGATAAATTTTGTAGAGCTATCGGGTTGTTCGAAAAGATTTTTTTGATTTTATTTCTATAATATGTTTTCGGCTAGACAAAGATTATAATGTGAGGTATAGGGTTTGAGGATCATAAAATGGTTTTCGAAACTTATATTAAGGAATGGGTGCTGGTCCTGTTATTATTATATTATATTATATAATAATATTTCAGATATACCTTACAATTAACCATAGTCTGAAACTATAAAATGAAATGAAAAATAATCACATATAATCGTATAACCAAAATACTAAATTTATTGAAGCTTAAATTTAATTTGTATTATACTAAATTAAATTTAAAAGTGGGTGAAAACTTTTAGAATGACCTGAAATATTATTCATTAGATTTATTCCGAATAAAATCGACATAACGCCCCCGCCGAACATTAACTTTTATATCCCAAATTCGCTGACTCAGTATATGGAACAATATCGACCGATCGAAAGCTCGTTTTCACGAACCAGACGACAATCCAGAAATTTTCCATAAGATCGGCAAGAAGAAGACATTGCACCCACGCGAGTACAACTCGAGACGCGTTTTCGCATTGCCGAGGATAATTCAGGTGATTTAGAAGCCGGCTAACTCGCCGCCATAATCATTAAAACGGCCTTACAATGGTTATAATGCGCTGCCGTCTACCACCATAAAGTCGGCCGCGGTCTATTATTTATACGTCGATGATGTCGCAATCGGCTGACTTATGAAGTGAAAACTTCTGTCCTCGGATAACGAGCTGAAATAACTCTCGAGTAACTGGGAGTCTGCGAAACTTGCGATTTTGTTTTGTTCGGTGTATGTATGTTATTTATTATCTGATCTTGTAGTGGTCGTGATGCGTATTAAAGGTTTCGCGGTATTATTTGTTTATTATGTGATCTTGAAGAGGTTGAAATTCGAGAGACGTCCCCATAAATCATCTACGGTTTACTATTAGCGGACAAATTTTATGAATCGTGTTTTTATAGCGAGCACTTTATATTATTTCACGCACGTAAATCACTCGTGCTCGAATCAAATTTGTTTCGCGTTATTTTTCGAGAATTTTATGGCGTGTTTTTTCAAGGGTACGTTCAATGTCAGAAGTTTTTTGAACAAGCGCATAAAAGCTGAATTGGTCTGTCGCAGATTTGCTGATCTTTCGCGATGGAAAATTATCATAGAAAACCTATGAACGACAAGAAAACGACAGTGCAATTTGTTATCGAATGAAATGGCGATTACTTTCTCTTTGCACTTATCAATCGTTCGAACCGTTTCAAAATTCGAACATCAGCAAATACATTCGATTCAATCAGATAAACATGCGTCTTAAATTCCATTTATTTTACAAAAACGAACTGTCAGCAACATATTTTAGAACGGCCATTCGATGAATCACACACTGCGCATCCTTCTATGATGCAACTTTTGCAATGTTATATTATATTAACAAACAACCATTACATATAGATTACACCAGATAATCGTCGAAACTACATTATTTTATCGATGCAATATCAAGTGTGCATTATGACGATATTCGCAATCTAATTTGTACGTGAGCCATTTGAAGTGCTTTACGTGACGCATGCCGAGGACCTTCAGATAAAAATCGACAAGGGCCAATTGTGGACGTCATTGGATATTGAACGAAAACCATGGACACGGAAACTCCCACATGATGTGAAAACTTACAGGATTACTCCATTAACTGATGGAAACTGCGTAGGTGTGCTCTGTGACGACAATAAAGTACTCGAGTGCGGAAAATTCGACTTGGTTTTTTCGATAGAAGTGCATAAATATTAATTTTCTTTTTATTTATATCATGATGGTAATAAAATTTTTGTGATAGTGGTGAAACTGCCGAATCATGATTATGGGTATCAGATGTTTATTACGCGATGATAAGGGTTTGTTTTTTTCCATTGTTGAATTTTCTTATTCGTGAGTATACATTTTATAATGTTGGCTTTGGCAACGAAATTGAAAGGTGTTATTACGAATGGAAAATCCTGGAAGATCATCGTTATATTTAACTTCTTTTTCTCTGGTTTTGGATGTGTAGTGTTTTTTTGCTGACGAACGAATAGTATTTTTTAGTCGATCGCATCATCATATTTGCAAATAGAAACGTCTTAAATTATGATCATCTTTATCGATAATATGTATTTATCAAATAATCAAAACTTCATATGATATGTTAAAGTTTCAAGATTAACATCTATCAATAATATTTTGATGTCTAAAAAATATGACACTATACAAACAAACACTGATCGATATATGTTTTCCTTTTAAGGTTTATAAATCGGTTTTTTTATCTATTTTGTTTGATCAACATTGCGTTTAGTGATGTGAATGAAGACTCTTCATTCATAGAAAACTAAATCGATTCCAGAAATAGACATGGCGTAGACCGATAGTACACAAACAAACACATCGATTTCGATTCATCATTCTATTTTTAATCCTAACTTTTTTATCCAATATTCACTTTTTGGTTAAAAAAACAAGTTAATACATTCAATCACAGAGCGAAATCCTCATATAACATAAACCATTTTCTTACAAAAGCAATTTAGAAAATTGGATCTATAAATATGCAGATCGAACCGAAAACATACTGTTAGTATAATAATTACTTAAAAAAATGTCGAATTTCAACTGCAAATTTTTCAACAAGCAATAATCTTTTGTTTCTTTTTCTATCTCTGCAATGCAATCGTACTTGGTATACAGAAAAATACAACTTACATCAGAGCTGTTATGAATTGCGTCAATTTGTAAACACGGCGCGATAAAACATCCTAGTTTCAGTTTTATCTACCCTTAGTACAAATAGAACACACTACAAATTTCTAAGGAGTGTCGCTTACAATTGACGCATGTTCTTTACCTATTTGCATAGGCTCGTGCGCAAATCGTTGGAACATGAACTGCACCATATATGGACCTCCTCTAATTTATGGTTATACGATCCAAAACGGAAGTATTAAAATTCCCGTGTTAATTGTATCATTTGCATTATACAAATGGTAGTTTCACAGATAAGATTATAGCGAGACAACGCACATTCTTCTCTATGCAAATCGACGGCGTAATCTTGCGATTTGAATCGAATAAAAATTGTTTGATTAATTAATTTATTGTAATTTTTTGTTGATCGGCTTTCTTCAGATATTTCGAAATGGCTTATCGAATATCTATCCATTTTGGATAACATAAAAATTTTATCCGATTATAATAAATCTATAAGCGCATCTGTTTTATAATAAAAATATTATTTTTGATCTTTATCGCAAAAGAAATACTTTTGATTAAAATTCTCGTCAGTTAATAATTTTGATAAATCATGTATTATGTACCGAATTTTAATATTCTAGCTTTTCTAAGAACACGTCAAACATTCACCGACCACAGAACATCCTCGTTTGTATCATAAAATAATTAAACGCTTGAAATTCAGTTTCCATCATCATAATTAAAAACCATGAGAACGACTGATCCGAATCAGCAATTAAACTCGAATCATACAACCATACGTCATATCCGGGTTACATCTAATGTCAAATAAAAAAAAATCAACAACCTTAACAAAAGCAATGCACACATCCTAATACGTCTTTGGTTAAATAAAAACGATACTCTCTCAACGTAACGTTTTCAAAAGCGTTTACCGAGTGCGCAAATTGGCAAACAAACTACGCATCTGGATTAAACCGAACCAAAGAAGTATCACAAACAAAGAGATCCGCCTCAATAAAAGATAGTGCGATATAATTCACTAAAATAGAAACCGGTGATTCACACTGCTCTTTAGAAGATTTTCAAATCCGCTTATCAAAAATAGATTGCCCTTTACCATTTTACACGGAAGCTGACATTACGATTTTCTTCGAGATCCTTTGATCATGGAAACGATTTTCTCGGAAAATTTTTCTTAAAAGTTCGATAACAAGCATACATTATTGGTTGAACCCGGAACGATTTGTCTGGCATTTTCACTTTCTGGAATCGTTCTATTTTCTGGAGATTTCATTTGAATAATTAAACAACAACTGAAGAGTTATGTTAAGAAAAATTATGAAAGTACATAGTATTATGATTTAATTTATTATTCAAAGAAAGCGTAAATGAAAGAACTTCACATAAAGAAGAAGACTAACTGTCCATAAATTGAAATATTTTGATAAATGGTAATGCCTCTATTTTAAGATAAGCGATATCTAGGAATAATTGTACAAAGAAATTAGAGGTCTAGTAAAATAAAAAAAAGGTAAAAACATTTGGGCCACGATACAGCTGTCGAAAAAAAGATACATTTTGTTCATTCGAGATGCGAAAATTTTTCTTGTGAAAAAAAAAAAAATATATTATATATACATATACATATACAATATGAAATTACATAAATTTTTTTGGGACCGCAGTATTATTTCACGTTAGCCAATTTTTTAGATTAAACTTTTTATGTTAAACGATTTCCACTGTATTTTCTTTAATTTTTAATCATCGAATCTTTGCATTATAAGGCAGCTTATTCATTCTAATTTCGTGATATATTTCTTGTCCTGAGAGAGCCAATAAAAGCTTCTGATGAATGAGTTTCTAAGCGGCAATCGTCCCGGCCTATTAAAGCTCCGACTACGATTAGTTAGGCGTTTCGTAACGTTGGCTTTTGAAACATTCCCACACACTTTGTTTGTGAGGAATTTGTCACATTCCACTGAAAACAAAACCGAAACCGAAGCTGTGGCGACAGGCAGAAAGCTGAAAATACTCACTGAAATGCGCCACCGAAATTAAACGCTCAATATGTTTTCATGACGGTCATATTCTGCGGTACGTCGTAATAGCGAATCGAAATATTATACAAAAATATTCAATGATTCAATCTAACTCCTCGAAACTCGTTTCTCACATGTATGTATATGTTGTGATAAAATTTTCTAAAATAAATAAAGACGCGTACGCGTTTATGCAAATAAACGATTAACTTTTACTTTCGATGTTTGCTTTAACGATGCGAGTTTTTTTTTCACAATAATATAATAATTTATATACGAAAGGGTCTGTATAATTTACAAATTTAAATGCATGCGATATTTTAGAATTCACAAATTTTGTCTCGCGAAAAATCAATTATTTGTACTATGAAATATTGCGAAATTAAACGAACGTACCGGACGTCGCCGCTAAGCGTCCACGTTTTTACATCCATATCTAATTTTCTTTTTATGCTGATTAAATCGTCATAAAAGTTGCCATCATCCAAAAGCTTGCATATTAACGAATAATTTTTACGATTCATAAATCGACTGACGGATGTTGCCGATTCTTCATGCAAGCACACTAGAAAATAATTCACGCGCATTCGTTTCACATCTTTTCATATTTCACACAATCAAAATAAAAATAAAGATGCATGAAACAAAGTATCATTTACAACATATTTTTTTCATTTAACATTCTCGTTTGCATTCCCACCGTTTTTTGGATGACACGAGTTATATACGACTGGCGCTTCGCTTTCCCGGAATATGTTACAGCGATAAGGGCACAATAGGGCCGACTGTGCAAAGAGCACATATCTCTCAAGATATTCGAATTGTCTACCTTCTGATGCATTCAGATCGACCAGGTAACTTGGACGGTGGTGATCTGCGGAATGTTGAGGGCCATTAAGCTTTTAACACCCCGCTTCGTGCTTGTAAGTTCGGAGCTTGTAACATATCAAATGTTATATAGTGATTTTAGTGCTTGATTAAAATTGTATGGTGCTTATGTGATAGTTTTAAATATTGTGTGTTTTGAAAGATGAAATAGTTTCTTGTAAAAGTTTTGAGTAAAATAGTGTTTTCTGTATAAATGCAAGGTGTTTGTTTGATGATTCACGATGTTTTGTTTTAAAATAATGACACGTAAATGTTTTGAAATATTTGACTGTGCCACTCAGTGATAGGGGTTATTTAGATATTCGTGTCATAACACTTTAAAGTATTTCTATTTTTACATGAACCTGAAAATCACAAGACCTCTAAAAAACTGTTTCAAAAATATACAATTTGAAAGAAAAATATTTTTATTTTGGTTCATATTGAAATAATTTAGGATTTCAACTTCAAAATAATAATAAAAAATCATTCAGTATTAACACTAGAACAAATATTTATAAATAAATACTTAGTATAAATAACAAAAAAATACATGAAAACCTTTTGATAAACTCATAATCGCTCAATCCAAATCAGTTTCGTAACATCCACCATCTAACAAACGAAAACCAAATTTTTTCCACTATCTGAATTATTAATGCACTTTTTCATCCAGAGA
The DNA here is from genome assembly GCA_009617725.1 of Hydropsyche tenuis. Classification (NCBI taxonomy): domain Eukaryota; kingdom Metazoa; phylum Arthropoda; class Insecta; order Trichoptera; family Hydropsychidae; genus Hydropsyche; species Hydropsyche tenuis. Next base: position 1,079,754 of record VTON01000021.1, on the reverse strand, counting down.
TCAATCCGGACACGCCACATATCTGAAAATAAAAATGAATCGCATTGTTACGCCGACATATTACATTATTCTAATGCGATATTGCGTATTCCGGGTCCATCGCATAAAGCATATGAAGCACACAAGATGTTTTGCGGTCCGCTTTTATTTTTCTAGAATTGTACATGAATAATACAAGCACTTCGGCGGGCTCAATGAGCCGTTGTTAGAGAAGAGAAATGTGACGTGTACGACCTCATCGGAGGCTTTCGAGGATTTCCTCCCCGGATGAATGACGTCATGGTGAAGTGTCCTGGTTGTTTCGTATTGTTTGTTTGTTGTGCGCAAGGTAGTTGGGTTTCGTTATGGTCGGTTTGAATATATGAAGGGTTGTTTTTAAGAAAGAATTCTTTGTTTTTCGATCGTATGTTAAGTTGATAGAAAGGGGGTAAATTTATGGTCTTTTTGCGAAAGTCTGTTGTTTTCTCTGTTGTGGAATCGGTATTAATATTTAAAGTTTATCGACAATACTGAGAATTAGTTATTTATAACTTGTTTCGATGAAAATAATCAAGTTGAAAATGTTATATGTTTCGGATGTACGGTTCATTTAGTATAAAAAAAAAACACGACTATTATCATTTACTAGGCATAAACACATCTTTAAATTAAATTTTATAAATACTATATAGCTCATCTTCTAATCCAATTAATAGTTGAATTATAATCAATTTATTATAAATTTATCATAGTAATCATCTTCGTCATAACCAATGATTGTCACTTCACTGCTGAATGAAGGTTTTTTTTTAATTTTATTCCATTCCATTTAATCTTACTTATCAACTTATATTCACCAACAAAAAAATGCGTTCTTTTTTAATTATTTTTATTATGCGATTTTCATTGTTGCAATTAAATTATTGTTTACATTAAAAATGAAAATAATAATTTAATTATATGAATTTCAAATACAAAATATTTTCTAGATACACAAAATACAATACCCTCTTCTACGACATTATCGGCAGCCAAAAAATTGTGTTCGACTATCGCAAAATTTCAATGTCATTCAATTTATTGATATACCAATCCACATAAACAATTTTTTTTCAATCTGAAGCACTTTGAACAGTATGTGCTAATATTATTTACTGGGTTACACGCATTCAGTAATTAATTAGCGTTACACATCTGGCCTAGCGGATATCATCTTCAGACACAATCAATTAAAATAATTTACATAAATTGTGCTGAAACTAATTAATATTGATCGACCTGTGACCGTTGAGATAATTCATTTACAAGTCGAAACAAATAGGTCGAACGACCCGAGGCATTGAGAAAAAAATTACACATGTCATTGACTCTGATATGACTGAGTGTATGTATTATAAACTTTATTGATAAAGTTTCACATGCAATCAGTGTTTACGCTATTTTTCTCTCTTGGATCGAATCAAAATGTAAACATTTGAAGTCGTCTCATTGAATTTTCTTTTCATTCACAATATTATTATCTCAGTTGTATATAAAAATGTTTTCACTCACACATAGTTACTATATCGCGAAAGTGACTTTCGTAATTTTGATGAGCTGAAATTTAAGTGACTCAATAACATGATAAAATGTTATGAATTATTACTTACTGACACGTACAGATACAATAAAAATAATCGAATTTAAATTATTATTAAAATCTTAATCGCTTTTCAATTAAATTTAATTAAAAATATACGATTTTTAATATTGCATTAAAATAAACAAGTATTCAAATCTAAAGCATTAAAATTATTCGTCGTCAAAAAATTATTGAAATTCGCCGATAATAATTAATTCGATTTTGAAATAAAAATTTCATACGAAGGCGGACAAATAAACATTAGATTAATATTCGAGGTCGAACTTTCCTCCATAACCAATATTTTTTTCAGTTCAACTCCATATTCGCTGACAAATCCTGAATTATACAGCGACGTTAAATATTAGCATATGAGTTCCAGTTTCAGTGATTCATATGCAAATGATCCTCATACGATTATAATTGGAACAGTTTAATTTGAATTAGTTCCTCGGAAAATAGCAAACCACCAGAACCGGCGGAGTATCGCGTCACGCACACAATAAAGCGATAACATTTTTCTCCACCATTCACCATACAACCATATTATACAACCATCGTCTATACAACCATCATCCATACAACCATCGTCTATAAAACCATCGTCCATACAACCATACATCCATTTAATTCCCGCAATCAGTCCCAGCTCGGAAACGACTTCCCCATCATTCCGCATCATCATCGTGACACCGGCAGACGGACGCCCATCCTCGGTCCGACCCTGGCCGATGCCAACTGGCACAGCAACAATGGCATGTTACACATCGAATGAATTCATAAAGACAACAAGCCGGATGGCCCCCTATTGTCTGGCTGGCCCACACGCGCGACACCAACACACAAATGGCATCTGCCCTTATCGAGGCTCTGTGTTGTATTTTTGTTCTTGTCGAGGCTGTGTTCAATATTTGGACGTGCGTGAGAAAAGCTCCTTGTTCGGCGAGGGGATAACCCGTCGAGTGTTGGGTGTTTTTTTGAAATGTTATATTTCTATTGGGAATATGTATGGATGGTTTCGATGGACGCGGTTCGTTTTAATGATGAGTAAAAAAAAAATGGAGGAAAATCGTGGAATTTATTGAACTTTTCGTTGTGGAATTGAAATGAGCGATTTGCTCGAAGATTATGTTTATTCCGGATCATAAACAATTTTGACTCATTCTCTCAGTTTTTTTCAGATTTACTATCTGCAAATTCGTCTATATACCATTATACACAGAACTATATAGACTTGCAAAATATCATAAAATTTAATGCAAAATCCCGCCAATGACAAGATAAAGGCGACGTTTGATCTGCCGACTACGTGATTGCGCATTAGAATTAGAACAAAAAAAAGGATGTGCGTATATTTTTGACCGAAAATAAAATATAATGGATTCGAGTCGATTTTGTCTGAACATAATAATACTGTCGCATTGCGACAATCGCATTTTGCTACTTATTTATCTCGTAGAAGTCGACAATTCGCACGGAGAAGAAAGCGCTCAATTCATAACACAAACAACAGTAATCTCATTGAGACTCACATTATTTTATGTAATTTAAGAATGAATATCGAAACAAAGGGGTCGTCGACGGGTCAAAAGTAGATAGTCCAAAGATCCCAATACAACAAAGTTTTACCTCCCACGATCAATAAAACTTTCATTGTAATAAACTCAATTAATATTATTCATTCAATATGTTTTAATATTTTCATTCATTTTTAATATTCTATTTGATTTTTTCCTTTTCAGTAACACAGTTGAAATATTTAAAATGTATAAATTATTTGTTATAACAGCTACATATATGTAACATATTTTTAAATTATATTTAGACGAAAATGATTACATATTTTCACTGTCAAACCGATAATGAAGCGTGCAACGAACAAACAGCTGTAAATGACACAATTGTGTCAAACGCCTCATAACAGACGAACGACAATTGCACTCACATTTTTGAACTATCAAAATTTTTCACAAAAACAAACTCCGCTATCGAAAACGGTCAATGGAGCAGATTCTATGAGTCAACAACTTACATTTTTATCAGAACTCTTGACGAAACAAACCGAGCTCGGCAGACTTGGCGACTTCTTCGAATATGAAGTATCAGATTTCTGTTTTACAATTAGTGAAAGGAATCGAAAAACTTTTATCAATCGTCTAAATTATGATTGTGTTCCGAGAATTGGCAATAAAGCATAATATTATAAAACACGGTACATGATAATGCACATGTGCACAAAAGATAATTGGCCTCCCAGAAACTGGGACATAATATCTTTGATAGACAATGTAGTTAAATTATATTTCATAGATTTTTTTTATGAATGGTTGGCTTCTTTTAAATACTGTAAGACGAGACAGCAAGGCGACCTGGGATTCCCCATGTATCTTCGTCTTTGGCACGTGTCGTTTATTTCAGTTTCGAAACAGTCACTGGCGGCCTTTTTGTGTCTTATTTTTGCAAAAAAAAATTGCTTTATAATTAACACGAGAGAAAATACGAATATTCATCTATTTTCTGATCTAGATACAGTATTTTCGAGTATACTCAGTGTTTTCACATCACGATTTAGATTTGAATTCCAATTAATAATTAAAATATTTTTTATAAATTTTCGCAACGTATTATAAATCAGTTGCCAAATAAATAAATAAAAGCATTTTCAACATTTCGCATATTTAAATCATCATATTTAAAAAAAAAAAACAATTTTACTTCACTTTCATGAAATCCGTCATAAAGCGAACTAACAGAACTCGCCGCATACGAGCTTTCTAAGGCTCCGCTTATTTTCGAGCACTCATGTTTATTTTTCGTCATCGAAAGCTCCCATGTCCGAATCATTAATAGAATCGATCTAATGAATAGTGTTGCAAGACAATGGCAGACAAGTCTCATCTATTTCTGAAAGCACTCGTCAAAACAAAATATACTCATTCGAACGTTACAGATGATGTATGGGGAAATTGTGGCGGAAATGATGACCCATTTGCTTTCTGGTTCAGAGTGTTTCTCGAGATGTTTCGTGTTTGGTTTTAAATGATGCATAATCTTTTTAATAAGAGTTTTCTAATAAAATAAATAAGCATCTCTAAAACATTTTATAAGCTACGCGAAAATCACCTTGAAACACTTTTCTACGAATAGACGGAAAGTTGAAAATCCAAAATATATATATATGTATATATATCTCGTTCCAATCCATTTTGATTCTGGCTAAATATACAATCCTTTTCACGAACAATGCACCAAAATGCATATTTTAAGTTTAAAAAAAACTCGATCAACAATATATCTAATAAAATAAATATTCACATAAAGAATAATCTCTACATAATCAATAAGCTTCCTTATTTAAATTGCTTACCATAATACAAATCCACGTCATTTTTTCAGACAATAATTAGTTTCCTTTTCATCTTTTTGTTACTAACTGTTTTTTTGTTACTTTTTTGTTACTTGTTACAGTTCAAACAAAATTTTCCATATGATGCAGTGTTTATGAGCCCGACAGTAATTCATCGAATTCGACGAGTTCATCATAATTGCGAGGAGTCACCGACTCGTTGAATCCAGTTATTGGACTCGTTTGTTTTTCTATGTTAATTTTTCAGGATTCAGACAGTCGCTGGAATAATTTTAGTTAACATCTGACGCACGATGATTCAGAGATGATGGCTTCGTCGGAATTGAATGGCAAATGATGGGAATATAATGTGATTCATCTGCTCGAATTGGAGACGGACGACACTTTTTTGATTAACGTCCTTTTTAGTGTGGAACTTTATCTGTATTGAAAAAATAGCTTCAGCGCATGAAAAAGTTTAACGACTCAACACTTGTAGTAATAACGATGTCTCATTTTTTTCAGAAGACACATGATTTTCACATATGTAGTAATTAAAAATACAATTTTGTATTTCGAACTATAAATGTATTGATAATACGTACACGTATAACGTTATCTAATTATGAGATGTATAAGTACTTTATGTATTATATAATAAATGTAAAAATGATATAAAATTACAACTATGTGGTACTAATATATAATCTCAAACAACCGGAACTTCTATTAAATGGAACAGTTCTTGTGATTTACCTACCTATACAATCATAAATGCCATCATTATACTTTTATCATTTTATATAATTCGCACATTATATTATTTCATCAGAACACTCAAAATAATTTTCACACCGAAAAGCAACAACAGCATTCGATATTGAAAACAACCTACAATTCTCCCCATTATCCTCCATCCATCTTTCTGCAAACACACCAATCCCGACCATGCAATTATCCATTTATTCGAGCAAATTAAACATCACACTACCACAAACCACCACATTAATTATATATTAGTGTCCACGAGCGATCTAACAACAACCACTCGGCAAAACGATGGACATTCGATAAGAGGCTCGAGCGCGGTTTCCCAAGCGATTCAGCCGTACCTAATTACGTCGGCAATGGCGAACTAACAATCTCCGGTCGAAATGCAAATCGACGACGGATATCTTTCTCGTGTCCGACAACTTGTACGACAAGGCATTACTTCCCATTAGAGCAGCGTTGTTTATCGAGGAAAACTCGGCGAGATCGCGGCAAACTCGGCGAGATCGCGGCCATTTTCCGCGGCCCGAGGACGGTCGATGGTATATGCCTCCTTGGGATATATTGTGGATGGCCGATGAAGCGTTGCTGGGCTCGGATTTACGTGGTAATTGATACAACCTTCTGTTGGCGACGATGTGGCGGTTGCCGTTCGCTGATGGCGAACGCTTCTACAATTAACACCGCTATACTTGCAAGACGGATGCGCGGAGTCCTTCGATGTTTGTTGTTTTTTTTTTTTTTTTAAGAAACTGGGCTATGTTTGTTTTGATTGTTTGACTTGTTTAGTTTCAATTTCATTCTGATTGTTTTTTTTTTTTCAAAAATTTAAGCGCATATTATGCAATTATTAATGCCATCTACATATCATTTCATAAATGAAAAATTTATCAAGAATTAACAATTTAAAAATTTTATTTTTATAGAGAATATATGTATATAAATATAATTTTTTAGGTTCTATTCTTATATATATATATATATATATATATATATATATATATATATATATATATAATTTTAGGTTCTATTCTATAGTTTTTTAAGTGAAGGGTCGATCGGTGCGCAAATTTAAGTTGGTTCTTTGTATCACGCTTATACAATACATGCGCTTTCACATATTCATTCTTCATGCGATCTTACAATTAGTTATCGTAATCACTCAAATACAAAACAACTCAAATGTGTCGTTTTGATAACATCGTTATCGTCTCCTAATAAATTCAATAAAATATGAATTTAAATAATGGCGTTTTGTTCATCGGTGTCGTTTGAGTGCTTCCTTAATCCATCGCGTTGTGAAAGCACTCGACCAACATTGTTCTCGTCAATTCCAATGATCAGTCCACTGTCTCTGATATTTTGTTTAAGTTTTTGATAGAATTACTTTGTGTAGATTTCTCTCATATGATTATTCCAATCGACAGATATAATTGTTGTAACTAAGATTACAGTTTTACAAATGCCAAACTTCGAAGAAATATGATATATGAGGGTGCATGAATTATATGATAGATTTATGAGTGCAATACAGGGTGCCAGCTTAAATTTGCGCACCGATTGATCTTTCACTTTTACCCTTGTTTAAATTTTATATTTAATATATATATTTTTTAATAAATTAAATAGATTTTTCTTATTTCTTAGTTGTTGGATTGCGCTGTCGTGCGTTGAACGATGTCGTTCGTCACACCAAATTACCCTTAATAGTAGACCTATTTATGTGTCATTATCGTGACGCCTGTATTGACTATTAACGTCAATATGAAAATCGTCGATTTTCACGCTACTTTATAGCATGTACCTGCATATTTATAGTTGTTATTACCTGGGAAATTGCTCGAGAATGGTGTTAAGGTGTACGCAGTCGTTCTTTTATTATTTTTTTATATATAATTGCATCATTATCGTTTAATATATTGCAAATCGAGTAATTGTGTGATTTATTGCTACATTGTATGTAAATAGAAGTCATTTCAATATTGAATGATGCTGTTTCTTAATATTCAATTTCATTATAGACATCTATCGAATACATAAAATATTTTATTGTTGTATCAACTTTTTTTTTCGTATATAAACATATTTTTTAGTTTGTCTATAGATGCTATAAGAATTAATAAAAATCTTGATTATTAAAAAAAACCAATAATATAGATAAGCTTACTAAATACTTTATCTCAAATCTGGAAAAATATGAAAAAAAAATTCATGATACATTATAATTATTTTAATCTTATAAGAAAACTTTGGATTTTAATTATAACCATCAAATAACTTTAAATATAATTAAATAGATGGCAATATATATATATAAAAACTATAATTTTGGAAAATATTTATCTGACAATGAACAAAAATTAAATATAATACATTTCGAATTTAAAAAAAAATCAAAAATAATAGCACTAACATGACAAAAACAACATCTCCAATCACCTTTTGACACATCGATAAAAGCGCACCACACACCAGATTATACAAGCCCAATCATCGAACACCACTTCAAAACATCATCTTCAAATTCAAATTTTCGAAACGGCATACACCTAAAACCCATTAAAAAAGGAAAATCGCCAAAAGAAAAACCTAACCCGTTCCTAGCCGGCGTCTGTCAATACACAAAAGTTGCGTCACGGTCATCAAACTAGTATCAGAAGCAGAACAGTGTACTGGTAAGGCTCAGTCGATGACGGGAAGCTGGGGCGGTTGCACGTGTCGATCGCTCCTGCCCTCGTCTAGGCTGTTTTTGGTTGTTTTTGGGTCGTTTCGATTTTGAATTTTGAATTTGCGTGGGTCGGGGGTCGGAAAATGCGCGCCCCGACGCGCGGCTGATCGGAAAAGTCTGCGTTTTTCCGCGCGGAAATTCGCGTAGTATTGTCGTGTTTGCTTGGTGTAGTTTCGGTTCAAAGAAAAGTAATTTTGGTTCAATAGTTCGCTTTTGATTGTGTCCGGTATTTTAAGGTTTTCTTGTGAGTTTCGTCTAAAATGTGAAGAATGTATGGATACTAAAGACAGAACACCGTTTCTTATCAAAGGTAAACAAACTTTTTATTTTATCAAACATTTGCGACGTTCTATATTGTTTTTTTTTTATTTTTGAAGATCACTGAAATAACAAACTACAATGATAACGTTTTTTTGTTATAATAAATCAATTATATTTGTGAATAACAGACCATTTAAAATTATCAACAACTCGATCGTTAATAATATTTTAATAATGTATAAAATTTACATTTATATATGTATATATATTTCACAGCCCATGTGTATTTCAATCCATGTATATTTAGATCGGTCATATAATAAATACATATTGTTGGAGGTTAAATTGGGTTAGATAATTTTTGATTGAGTTGGGTTAGATTGAGTCAGGTTTTTTTTTCATAAATTTAATTTGTTTTGATCGTAGTTTTAGATTGGGTTGGGTCAAATATACATGGACTGCAACATATACACATGTATATTGAATTGATCACAATTGACAAATACGTATCAATTTCGCAAATGCACTACAAAAATAAACAAAAATCAAAACACGAGACAAATCATAGAATTACATGCGAAATCGAGAGCGAGATTTTGCAACGGTCTATTTATTTGTCAAGAATTCACGTGACAATCCAAAGTATGTCAACCGATGATTCGACATCAAAACAATCGTTTTTCTCGGAACCGCGAATTGCATCGTCCGAAAAAATGCAATTTAACGAAAATATCTGGTTATGGGCAAAAGTTTGCGTCGTGCAAAACCGCTTCGCACGCGATCCGTATTGAAAAACGTTACGAGCCATTGGAAAAATGAAAAGTGTTTACAAGTGCATGCGGCTTAAATTTATGTAATGCAATTGTTATAGAGCGCATTTAACCGGCTCGATAATTCCATTGCATAAACGGCGGGCCTAATCTGCACGTTGCAAGGGAAAAATGCACACGGTTATGAGGCAAAGTTTGACCTATATAAAATGTATTAAGTGCATGACTCAATGATCCCTTCACTATTACGAAAATTTGCGGCTTTTGCTTGTTTGCAGATTTCCATCGGGAATAATTCGGCATGAGTTCGATTGTTGATTTTCGCGTCCGTGTTGTTCGTAATCGTAAATCTTTACGTTGAAAATTTACGACGTGTTTTAATTATAATATTTTAATGATTCGATTAGTTCAAGGCTGTTTTTATCTGTCCGGTTGTGTACCTTAGGACTTTTTAAGATTCTTTCGTGTGGTCGTTTGACCTTTTTGCACAAATTTTACTGTTGAGTAATATTCGAAATGTCATTGGAAAATGGTTTTGCATAAAATACAAGAATTTATCTAAAATACATATTGAAAAGTTTGTCCCGTAGAATTTTGTTAGATAATATTATATATGGGACATGATTCTTCGTTAATCTATAAAATGATTGATGCATATGCCCAGCTGCAGCTTCTATTCTAAGAAGATATTCAATACAATGAACCTTTGTATGGAAGGTATCTAAAAATAAATCGGAAATTGGAACCTTCAGTTAGTTCACAATAGGCAGACTATAAATTCAATGCAATTTATTGCTTATCTTCATCGTTTAAGTTGCAAAACCTTTTTGCTTAGGTACTTCGTGTTCAGCATATAAAACAGTACAACGCACCGTGGGATTTATGTATGTGTTTCGAAATGCATTATTGGAACACAATACTATTTCTTTTTCGTTGTTTTGCATTTTTTCGTCATATATAATGTGTGCGCGGAGAAAAGCTCGATTGTTTTGCGCAGAACAATATCGGAAAATGCAAATGAAAAACTGCGAAGAGAATGTGCAAAAATATGAAGGAGCGACAAAAAATGCATCGAAATAGAAACTTCGACGATTTTCACTGTTTCGCGAAAGGGAAACGAATTGCAAAAGAACTACAAACGTTGATCCAAATACATTTATTTAATTATATAACACGAGCATAATCCTCGATTATGCAAAATTACCAAAATAAAATTTATGGATATGATTCGACGCATATAAAACTCTCGCAATTCCGTATAATTCAAAAATACACCATGTCCTGAAACGATAACGAAAGCAATAAATTTTATTTATGTATATAATTTCGTACATACATGAACTGCCTACCATATTTTAATTTGTTTTTTCTATCATTAACGAACTAAGATTTTGATTTTATACATCATCCATTATAAGAATAACACGTAATATATTCGATTACAATAAATTACTTTATGAGGTACAAAATTCAGCACTTAAAAATTGACACTCGGGTCACGAATTCGTTTACACACAACATCAATAAAAGGTTTAATTTTATGACCGCCTTACAATATGTCAGCCCGGGGTGCAACTCGTGCGCTAAAGCAACCCATACACGTTGCACGCCCGATTTAATTTCGGAAATTCAATTTAATTGTGCGCCGGTCAATGTCATGAGATCAGCGATTGTCATCAATAACATGACCCGATTTCCACTTTTGTCTACCTTCGAATGTCATGGTCGCAACGCCAACAATGCAACAGTTCGCACCAATGACTGAACGTCATCTCGCATATATGTACATACAATATCGGCAAGGTCCGATCTAATCGAATTCTCTTACAGATAAAAATGCGATAACTTATTAAAATATGAAAAAAATTGCAATAAACAGTTCGCCTTGGAGGATTTCATTACTTGTAATGACCGCACATTAAATGCATGTCGTTTCGCCAATAAAGTTGTTAAATCGTAATGTTGTCGTATTACAGTCGTCAGTGTTAAAAGTCACCAAGGTTTTAAACGTACAATCGTGTTGTAATACATGATTTTTGTGTTGCGATTCAGCGACGTAACGAATTTGTTAGATGTACATAGGTTGTTTTTACTGGGACATCGTTTGATATTGTGAATTTTTGCATATTACATCACGTTGTCCCCGCTATATATAATAAAAAATAAAATAATTTATTGTATTATTAATCTTTACATTCAAATTTATAAAAGCGGATATAGCGTACGTAACCTTCATACGACCCATTCTAAAATTCTTCTGAAAGTTCTGTCAAATTCGAATATATTTCCCACACTATATCACCATTTTAATAGATTCACATAAACAACGGCAAAAACACCAATTTTTACATATAAAATACCAGATTCAATCCGCTAACAAATACTCAAATTCATTCCTAATTTGGACACAAACATAAATTACCCAACATCTTAAAAGTGGATCGAACCGGCATTGTTTTGGATCGATCGTTCGTTTCGAATTCACAAACGCGCTGTGGCCGATGGCAACCGGTGAAAGTTCGGAGTTACAACGCGGACAACGCAACAGCACGCTGATAAAATAGATTATGTCATTTCGAATGACCTTGACGCATGATCGTGCCAATTTGCCAATTTCATGACGATAAATAAACCGCACCTTCGGAAAAATATACGTGACGTATACGAGAAATTCTTCAATTGTTAACGCGATAGAGTCGAACCTTCATTGTTCATTGATAGTAAAACAAAAATTGATTTTGTGATTGTGTTGAAAAAATTATGTATAAAATACATATTGTGGGTATATGGCGCGCATTATATTACCCTTTCGAAGCTTTCAATGCGCGTCCATTAAAATGCACTTCAGCCGTTTTAATTTTTCATGCGGCTTGAATTGATGCAAAATATCGACTCGCTTGTGCAAAATGGCTTTGTATTGTTTTGTTTTCTTCGATATTTTTTCCCATGGCGGTCGTTAGTTCGGCTCGACCTGATCCGGCCCATTTTCGCAGTAGAGACAATGCCGTTTCAAAACGGCCACATTTTGCCGCCGAGTTCAATTCGAAATTCGTTCGATGTATCGAAACCGCCAAAATTCGAATTTCCTTTGTGTACGGTGTGCGCTAGAAACATACGTTCCACATTTACTTTCGATTTCGATAGTAAACCAGGTCCGTAGACGATGCATTTGTGCGAGTTTATTATAGTGAGAGATAAAAAACGAATGAAACTGGTTTCGAAGGAAATGTAATAGCTTTTTGTCGATTTTTAAGTTCCGCATTTGAGGGACACATTTCAATGAGGAAAATTTGTTAAGTTCATTAAAAAAAAGTCTACGAATAATAAATTCTATTGTGTTCGCGTTGTGCAAACTGGCATGAGTTTACAAAACAGTATCGATTCTGCACAATATCAATAGTGATCGTTCGACCGTCAAATTAAGGCTCTATTGCATTCGATGGCAATCATAAATTTGCACAATTTGCAAAAATTCCTTGACGAATCGTGATCTCGGTTTGAACACTAACAGGTGCATAAATATTATATTTCAAATTTAATTGCATTAAGTTAGTAAATCGCGTCGCATTTTGAGTATTGGCCAATTTTATAATACCACGGTTTACACATTCGATGATTTATTGGCTTGAATCTTCGGTTTTATCACAAAATTGAATATCAATATTTTTTTGTGTTCTACGATGTAGCAAACGATTACAAAATCGAATTACTTTCAAGCCTCTTTTCAAAACAGTTGCGCAAAAAACAGAACAGACGAAATAGAATCCACACTAAGATCTCTTACGAAAAATTCGTGGTTTCGAACAAAAGATGAAACATTAATAGTTCGCCGTATCTTGAGAAATCTTTCAATTGAGTGGAAAAACTTTGCATCCTCCAAAAGTTGCAATTTTCCGAACGAAACATTGCCAGCCAATTGTTCTGCAACATGCAATTTTGCAACTTTGTTTTCGAATCGCGCCCGTACTTTATGGTTTTGTTCATTAATCCAATACAGATTTATATTCCTATGAAATGTCACACTTGGGTTTTAAATAAGGCGCAACTTGCTAAATTCGGATAAGTCGTGACGATGTAATGATTTGACCGACTTTCGCTTGCATAACTTCTCGGCAGTTCGAAATTTCTACTAAAATGCAGTTGTGACCCTCTCGTGTTTCTGACATTCGATGATAATTTCGTGGTAATTTTCAAAATTGTAAACGTATAAACAATTTTATTGATTCACGATTTCGTATGTTGCGATAGAGCTTTAAATTATATTGTACCCGTACAACTGGACACGATTGACATTAAAAATTTAATTTGTTGAACTTTCTAGTATTATATTAAGAATCGTTTATAATTTTGATAGATTGATAGTTTGGTTATATAATAGGAATCATTTTAGTAAAAGTATCCTTCGAAAGATACTGTGATTTCGCGAAGGTGAACAAGATGTTTGTTTGAATATTGTGCGTGAATTTTTAAAGGAAGGCTTTGAAGGTCGATAATATACAACTTTCTTAAAAATTCTTTTAATTTTAATATTCATTTATTCATAGAGAAATTGGTTCAATTGTTTAATAAATAAAAATATATATAAATTTTATATTTTATGAATCCTTAGTAGTATACTTTGAATACTTGTTGCATTAACATAATCTGAATAAATTGTTTACAACTAAATTAGAACGATTGAATATTAATATATAACACAGAATTCAAAACTGAATCATCAATATCATAAATATTCAATATTTGAACAAACGATGAGCTCACAATCAGCGTTAAAACGGAAGCCATCGTAAACATTTATCCAGCAATTTCACTTTAAAATTCGTCGTCTGTTACGATTTTTCAAACTCGCATTACATCACCGTCATTGTCTACTAAGCGCCGATAACTCCAAGAACATTGTTCTTCCGAAAACAACCATACAAAAGACCGAAAAAAGCATGCAAATTCGCCAAATTGAGAAATCGCATTGTGGCACAACGAAAAACAAAACCTCCGATTTCCTCGCGATTTTCCCCCGTTTCCAGTCATTCTATAGCTAAGTTCAAACACCCATTACAATCGCACAATCGTCAACAATCATTGTCGATTCTGGTCACACTGCTTGCTCCATGCGTCCTTTGGAAGGGTCATCAAACGGCCGCCTCCTTATTGTAATTTTATTGGTCGGTCGATAACGAATCCTCGCTGGTGCGTCGACCCGACATCGACTCATTGACAGATATTGTCGGCCTGTCGCCGAAAAAAAAATCCAAAACGAGATAAAGTCTATTTATAAAACGTGAGGCTTATTTAATTGTTTTTGTGCGCGATTGTTTAATTGTTGTTGGTCACAAACGCGATCAGTCAACTTAGATGTGCGACGTGCGAAAATTTCGAGTCACGCATCCGTAATTTTATTTTGATTCAAATATTTACAATATAAGTGTTTAGATAGCATTTTTTATTAATTGAATTTTTTTTATTTAATATTTTTTCTGTAGATTTTTAGGAAAAACCGCTGTTCGATAAGTGTATAACGGATCTGTGATAATTAACGTGTTATGAAACTGCTTTAATATTCCAGTACCAAAAATTCTTGTTTCATTAGAAGCTACCAGTCTCGATTAATATTATCTTGTACAACACATTAGCGCTTTTGTTATCTTGAAATAAATTAACGTTTATTTTCTTATAAAATTCCTATAGAAAAACAAATGATAAATCGATTATTAAAACTGGAATAGAAATCAATTTAGATTAATATCAATGGTATATTTCAAACAGCAAATGTTTAACGATAACGTTATTAGTTCGTGGAAAAGATCGATTTTATTTTTCATAAAAAATAATCTATCAAGTATATTATAATAATTGTGTTGTCTCCATTAAGGATATAATCAACAAATTATCATACATTACCACAATTATCGATCTCACAAAAGCGCATGATCATTCTGCGTATCGAAATCGCAAGGTCTCGTTTGCACATCAAAAGGAAATCGCCTTTTTTCCACATTTATTTCCACACCACATTTCAATAACATAATGTGCATTAAAACTAACGATTCGTCACGAAATCAGAGTCGATCTTGACACGGAAACTATTCGAGAAACACGGGCTCTAATAAATTCCATCGATATGAGAACTGACCGAAACAATCGAAACCACATCACATCTCATTACAAAAGTCAACGTTTCAAAACATTCACAACAATTTTTGTTTTATTTTATACCTTCTGGCGGGTTGCATCGTAAACTTATAAAACACCATTCACATTCGGAACTTTGTTTATTTTTTTTTCCAACGCCTGCATTGTCATTTAAATGTGTTACATTGAACATGTACTAAACGAACAAAAGTATCATTTCGCACACGAAGCGTGACACGGACAAGCATCGCCGACATTTGAAAGGTCGAAGAAGCGTTTTGCCAAAACCGGCAAGGCTTCAAAAACACGTAACAATGATGGATCGGAAACGCGCGTGGTCGACAATCGACCACCTGAAGTCGTCGGAGGATCAGAAACGTGCCATTTTTCAAACTCCACTTATAGATCAAGGTCTCTTTGTGTTAGGAGATGTTGCCGAGATGGTGTTAAAGAGATTCGGCTTTTTGCGTTGCGTCATTTTGTTGCAACTGCCTCATCCAAAGATCACGCTTGCTGTGTGTTGATGATGATGGAGTTCTACTTCGGTTTTGTAGTTTAGAATTTAAACCAGCCTTGATCGAGAATCTTTTATGTGTTTTTCGATGATATAACTGATTTTTATGTAATGGATTATTTTGAATATTAAATATTTTTTTCGATGTGATTATGGAGACTGATTAGTCGTTAATGTGGACAAAAATTGTTTTTGAAAAAGTAATATTCTTAATGCATCTAATATGCAAACTTTGTATTATACAATCATTTACAAGTTTTTTCGATTTGCTATGCTTGTTTTTCATTGGCGTGCATATAACACTGTACGTTTTGTAAGCGCAAATTTTCCGCTAATAAAATTTTACACTTTTCTTTTAGCACATTCAATCATCTGAAGTGTCTGTGTTTTTTTTTCACGTGTTCAAAACCGGAATGCATATCGTCAATTTATGTTTAAATATCCTTATGGTCAAGCGAAGCATTGGTGATTTTATGTTTTTGCAACATTTAGAAACTCGCTCTACTGCATTGGTTCTCTTTTCAAGTAGATACTTATTAGAATTTTTATAGAAAACTTTAGAAATTTCTTGTACTGACTAATGCGTTTTTAATTGGAATATTTTTTTATTTTAAAATAGTTTGCTTTAAATAGCGATTAAGCAACTACTAATTGGAACCGATTATTTTGCACAAACATAATATTATAATTCAAATTAGCATAATTTTGAACATAACCAGGTGTTCTAATCATTAAGAAACCATAATTTAAACGAATTTTCTAAAACCATCGTTTTATCGGGTCAATCTAGTTAAAGTTTTTCGATAGAATATTCAACACGATAATTTTCATAAATAAAATGTGACAACAATCTAATAAATTAAAATGGATTCTGATGAATATAAATGACATTTAAAATTTTAAAATTTTAATCAAAAATTTACACGTAACTCCTATTATTGAATACCAAACAAATAACTCACAAAGCTTTCAACTAACAATAAAAATATGCACAAAAACTCAACCTCAATACGAATTATGATCATAAATACACCAATGCACATCTCCAAGATAGTTTCGGAATGCAATTTTGCAATATAATAAACCATACACACTTCGAAAGAGTGAAGCAACCGAATGCACATTTATGTGCACTTGCACACGCTGGGATAGATCGCGTGCGCACTCTTTCGCGATTTTAAATCTCAGCAAAGTCGTGTTGCAGATTTCGCACAAAACTAACGACCCTTCGAATCGATTTTCATCAGGTTAGAAGTGCAATGGCGATGTGGAAACGGTGACATTTGCGTCATTGTTGTATTGTTGCACTCGGGTGTTGAAATCCGTTTCCGTTGCACTTCTGTGCAATGCTGCTGTTTTTTTTATGGTGAGGGTTAATTATTGATGTTTAGATTGTTTTTTTTTTTAATAATTTATAATTAATATTAATTAAATAAAGATAAGATTATTATCTTGTCTATTACATAATAAATAATATGAAGTGAAAAATTTTATTCGAACGAGGTTGAGCATCGAATAATATTTCATTTGACATTCCATTATTTCTCAGTACTGCATCGTTTCAATAAACCAGTTTTTTATTGCTTTTCAACAATCTACATAGATTTCTATTGCATCTCGCCAATAATGTTTCGTGTTTCAATTGAAAAGTTGCGTCTCTGCAATAGAAGCACAATCGTCACAATGAACGGTAATTACACACGATTTGTTCGAACGTCATATTCTAAATTGACTAGCTGACTACATTTTTTTCTGATTTAATTGAAAAAAATTAGCAATTCGAGCTTATGTCGTAAGTCCAACCTTGATCGTTAAAGTTGAGAGCGTCGAAAAAAAATAATAGACTGTTGCATTTCGCCGTTTAGGTCAGTTTTTGTCGGACCAGATTTCGTAATTGTGTTTTCACAATTATTGCCGCCCTTCAATTTATCAAAAATGAAAATCATTACCGTTCCAGACACGCAAAACGATTCTGGCTAGTTGAATTTTCGCTGAATTATGTGTGTCGGTGTTAAATCGGGCCGAACCGACCTTTAACGGTTGTATAGTGTTGGTCAACGATGAATTACACAATTGATACTATGAAATTGATGTGAGTGTAATTTTTAAATTACACGTTTATAAATCGTTATTTGCGTGAAATGAATGAAACCTTGCTTTTTTTTTCTTGGTCTAATAAAATTTGAAAAAACTATTGTGATTTATTCTTCGGATTCGTTAATGATTTTTTTAATATGTTTAACCTAAATAATTGAATTAATTATTTTTTTATTGTCTTCAGTCATGATTAATATTAAAAATTGTTATTTGGATATAATGAACTAATTGTTATTGACTTATATGGCTACTAAATTCAATACAATGTTCGAAACTTGCCAAATAGATAATACACAATAATTTATGGTAAATGAAAATTATGCATGCTACTATTCAATTTCCAATTAATATTCTCACTCAATGAAACTACTTTTAGATCTATAGTCAAGTATCAAATATTATATTGTAACTATTCACTAACCACAAGATATACGATTGATATATTGGTAAAGGACTCTAATTCCCCAGAAACTGGAAAATCCAACTATAAATACAGTATTGAACCAATAACAAATTTACATGCAATTCTGAAATTATGATCTTCTGAATTTAAATCGTCGTAAAATATGTTAATAGCAGTTTCTAATATACGCCTTAGATGAAATACAACTATAATATAATTTAATGAAGATAACACCTTTCGGCCTGTACACTATTTTTTATTATATAATCGAAATTTTATGAGGTCGATAATCTGACAAACTAAATGACCGCTTCATATCCTGTTTTGAAGAGTCCTGGAATTTTTTATGAGACGTCAACCGAAGTCGGAGAACACGGGGAAAACCGATTCGTTCGATTGAATTATTCAAAAAATATTCATACGAAGACCGCATTCTGTCGATATGCAGCTGCAATATATTTTATAATTAATTACTTCATATCACATTGTATATAGGTTATTTTTTCAAAAAAGTCATTCTAAAAATGAAAAGAATACTTCCTCGATTTCTGTTGTTAAATTTTAAAATGACTGACTAGTTTATTCATTATTTGATCTGTACAAAGCCTTCAAAATTTATTTATTTATAACCAAATATAAATTCAACATTCTCGATTAACCATAAAACTATTTCTCATCTAAAAAATCAAACAACACAGATTAACATCAACCGACTGAAAAGCCGTCCGGTCCGGCAGAGCCTCAGCAGGTAAATCCACAGATATGAGTTTCGATCGCGTCGAAAAAAATCGACAAAATACACATTAAAAAAAACTCGTCTACCTTGACTTATTCACCAAGATTGTGCTTCTTGCCGAAGCATCTGTGAACCAGGTGCATTCTTCGCGACCTGGCGATAGTCCGTAACCTTCGCATTTGGAGCCAGGATAGTCGACTATTGGGAAACTGACTTGAAGATGGAATGGCAGTTGGCAGAGAGCTGGTCACGACCTGGTTCAACCCACTTCCAATGTTGGGGTATGATGGTCTTCGATCGCTAGATGATTGTTATCTTTTGATGTCGGTAATTTCGGTTGTGTTCGGTCGTTGTTGATTTGATTAATTGTATATATTTTTATATACAGGGTTTTACAAAGGTCTCTTTAGAGTCTTAAGTGATAGGTCATGTTATTTGGAACATTTTAAACATGCCTTAATTTCGAAAATCGATTAAATGTCTGAATGTTTGATACATCAATCGAAAGAGCTTAAAACAGAGATTTTTTTTTAAATGCTTGAAAACTTTGGACATAATTTATTTTTCAACAAGAAATACCAAAAAACTCTAGTATCTTTTTACTTCAGCTTTTTTATAACTAATAATGTATTTTAAACAATTTTGTGTTGATACGGTGTTATATTCATATTTAGATTTGTCTACCATGTTACCTTTGATTTGGGTGCAAAATTTTAATTTTTTTTCTTAAATGCTTTTCTTAAAATAACTTGATACGTTGGACTAATGTTTAGTTTAAAATTTTCCAAACAACTTGACCTATCATCTCTTTAAGGCTTTAAGGAGATCTTTGTAACACCTGTATAGAGAGGTTTTGTTGTTGTATTGTATTTCAATCTCGTTTCCTTCAACAATGTAGTTCCTTGATTATTGTTTTCCGATGTGTGATTCGTGGTATGTTTTCTCACGAGGCTATATATGTAATTATTCAAATTCAAATAAAAGGAGCAAACGTCGTGAGTTCTGTTCTATTATATTGTGACACTTATTTAAACGCGTTGCAAATATAAGAGAAGGCCGGATTGCTTCATAACTCGTGCGCAATTATACAGGAAAGTCAAAAAGTTAAAAAAACGGTTTGTATTTTTACAACGATTTTCCGCTTACGAATTACGCTCACAATATCAATGTCAACTTTTTCATTTATATGACAAAAATTAGAAATTTTCATTGTAAAAAAAACTATTATTCAGTATCTGATTAATTGGTGAATGTTAATATATTTATATAACGATATATCTTCTATCGATAATTTGATCGATCATAAAAAATAACCGGTACAATCATTATATATAAGACAATTACTTTTTGTTATTATAATATCGACAAAACGAAATTACATACAATTGTGCTCAATTGGATCGATTTGTTCAATGTAGACAGTAACGTCATATCGGTGCTTTAAATGGCAAATAATTATTGCGCGACAATTGTAAATAAATACGAATTCTATCGGAAGAACTGACTCGTTTCGAAACCGGAAGTAATTGTATTTGTGATTTCCATGTAATCAAAATGGACAAATGACACTAATTATAATGCATAAAATTGCTTGTATGAAAGAGCGTTAACGATGCTGTTAAAAATGCACTTCGGAGTTATTATTTTTTTTATTTGTTGGATTTTTTATTTATTGGTGTTTATTTAATTGAAAGTTTTTCTAAAAAAAAGTCTACTTACATAAATTGCAAGGACAGTATTTTAATGGCCAGGTAATCTTTTTTGCATTAATAATTAGGCGTCTGACTTCCTCCATAGATAAAAGGATTTTACTGAATAAATTTAAATAATTGCGAAAAATATGGCTGATTTTCCTCAATAAGCTCATTGTGCAATTGAATCTATAGACGTTTATTTTATTATATTATCAGTTTTATAAATAAATGATTTTCGAATATTCATTGAACAATAAATATTCAATATTATTTTCTCGTAAACAATACTATAGTTATAATTATATTTATTTTACCTTTCAAATTATTGTTTTTCCCCTTATTGATTTATATTGAGATACATTTCATCAGAAATCATGCAAATTTGGTGACGTAGATAACGATTGAAAGTTCAACAGTTACAACATTGCGGAAGAATTGAAAGTGGCATAAAAAAAACAATAATGTCACATATAACTTTGAATTTACCGACTTGCTAAAAATATTTATATGTATTGAAAATGATTTTGCAATATTCTTGATACTATTTACCGCATACTTATTTGTCGATTGTTTGATATTGTATGAAAAAGCAAACGTTTATTTCTCGAATGAACTTCCTCACTAAAACACTTGCGCATTTTTAATAAATTACATATTCTGATCATGTAATATAACGGATGCAATAAAATATCACATACGTATTTTACGTGTGTATGAAGAATTCATATACCGTTTTTCGTTCGAAGATTTTTTTAAAAGACCGATTTTTTCTTGCAATGTTTTCAATCAAAATACTAGTTTTATTCAAATACATTATCGAATCGATTTGAATTATGATAATAATCGAATTTACCGTTTATAAAAAAATATATAAACTGCTGAACCATTAAACAAAATCCTTCAAAATTAATAATTTATACGAAATATTATTATTTATTAAATATTCAACAAATGTTCTAATTTTATATGTATATAATATAATACAGAAAAAATAGACAACCAAACAACCCGAACACAAACCACAACAACCTTACATAAAAGCTTTCGACCAACAACAAGCGAAGACCAACTATAAAACCATGATGAAGCACACGCGGTTTGTTAACCTCTCGACGGCCGAACGGCCTTGATAAGGCTGCGGATGACTTTTTTCCTCCGACAATTTATTTTTAAAACCCACACCATACACACACCATGCGAACACCATAGGCGAGCTCGCGTCCGAGGAGCGCCTCGCCTTGAACGTCTGCTGTGGGGCTGCTCATTTATCAGCACGATTGGCTTTCACGAAGACACACGCCATCATCACGATCGTCATGGTGATGGGGATTTCGAAGGCGGTCGTGACGATGATCCCCAATGGGAAAGAGCCGAAAAATAAATCCACCTGTCGGTTGTGCGTAGATTGATGGTGGTCCTGGAACGCCCTTGGCTCGGTTCGGTTAACTGTACTAATATTTGTAGTGTTGTGTAACTTGAGAGGTGAGCCAATGATTGTTTTGCTTATTTAAAAGTGGTTTTGGTCTAATTTGTTTGTTTTTCGTTTGAATCTATCTCTTTGAAAACGGTGTGGGTTGGAGGTTTAGTGGAGTTCGTTTTCCTTGGAGTATTTCGTTGCGTTTTAAAGCTTTGACATTAATTTTTTTTTAATTATCGAACAATGTGTCGTTTCAACAATTTTATAACTACATTTACATAGATAAATATTTTTATTTTTATTACGTGTTTCTAAAAAGATGCAATTAAATATTGTGTTTTGTACTTGGATTTCGTCAATTAAATCATCATCTGAATTGTTTAATTGTTGTTCTAAATATTAGTTTTTAATATTAACAAACATTATAAGGTTCGTAAACGTTAATAGTAAGACCACGTCAACCATAAACTTAATGGAAACAATGGAAGGAAGGAAATGTTAGTCATTGTGCACACAACACACGTGCGTTTATATTATTACCTACTCAGGGACCGAGACCTACATTGCTATTGCATATAGTAATTACAATTTAAATACATACTTAAGATCTACTATATTTTTGAATATCTAAAATACGACACAGCAATCGTTTCTGTGTCACGTGTTTCATTTACAATTTTCTATGCGTCAAAATAATATAATAATGAGAATGTCTTGATAGATTTATCATTGTGCAATATCTTTCTCTCGTAACATATGCAACATAATAATCGAATACATTATATAATTTTCACCCGCATTCAGCTATCCACATTATGAATATTAAATAATAAGCAAAAAAAATCCCACGACCATACTTGTAGCAACAGCCGATTGAATAACTTTCAAGGCGAAGTGACCATTTTTCGACAACGCGATCTACAATACCGACGAATTTAATTTAATAAAATAATTATCGAACATCAGCGTCAACGGAAAGACGAAAGCATCGATTGAGCAATGTTTAACTTTTATATAATAACAAACAAGTTAAAATAAATGTCATCCCGCTGCCGTAACTCCGTAAAACCAAACGATGCATACGAGACCTTGCAATAGCACATGCGACCGAAATAAAAGCCACTCACTCTTGAAAATTTCGTAATTAAATCGCGAGGTGATCTTCTATCTGATAATTAATCGAGAAAATTACGAAATCGTCGTTTGTTGTTAATCAAATGAGTCGGACATCTCTCACGCTTTGCATTCGTAAAAAAAATTTAAAAGAAAAACAGGATATCGACTTGATCTTGGCCTTGTCTTGTTACCGTAAACTGCTTTTCTTTAATGTGCGTATAATGGCTCGCGTTAATTATGTGGAAAAAAATCTATTTTCGCGAATACGGAAAAAATGCCAGTAAATCACGCAAATCGACATTTAAATACCATTTTTGTTAACGACTTCCGCTTATCAATACAATATCGGGATGACGAGTCTTTCATAAAAACAAAATGATTTTCCGAATTCTGAAAACTGACAGTTGAAACTCGTTTCTTGCGTGGAAGGGGATAATTGCCGCTTTTTATTTGGATTCGATTGCGAAACTCGTTTGTCCATGATCTTGGTTGTGTACTGCGATTCTCAGAACCGAGATAAGGGTCAGAAAAAATTGATGAGGTCAAAACGAATTTCCTAACGATTTATTGTAGCCATAAACGATGATGGATGTGTTTGTTGCACTGAACGAAAACGAACTTTAAACTTTTTAAAAGCATATTCGAATCCAGTCGATGCACTTGAACCAGTTTCAATAGCTAGTTACACATTTCCAGCGCAACCTCATTTTTTTTTCAATTAAAACTTGATAATTTCCAATCAAGGACATTAAAATTTGATGCATGAAATACCGAATAGATTATTTATATTTAATTCAACATGTACTATTGAATGACACACGATTTTTTTCTTTAACTAAAATGACAATAATGCAACACACTAATTATGTTTCATAATTTGGCTAAAATTGATGTCTCTATTTTTTGCAGACCTCGTGAAGCCATCATCGTGACGACGATGTGGCGCACGTCTCTAACCTCATTGGCAACGTGCTTGCTCCTGCTGCATTTTTCAACACTCCATTGTCAAGAGATAGAGTCCGAGCTGGGTCTGGGCAAGGCCATCAACATTTTCATGAGATACGGCTACCTCAGCATCTGCATGAGGGTCGTGCCGAGGAACGACACAGAGGGCTGGGTATTCAGAGAGCCTACGGTCAACATCTTCCGAGGCATAGACCACCTCAAGAACCAAAAGTTGGAGACGAGGAGACCGACTATCTTCGAGGGGGACTTCCACATGGAGTTTTGCGACAATCTGAAGCAGTTGCTCCAAGCTTACTTCAGAGACTTTTCGTTTGAAAGGTTAGACAGGCCATGGAGAGCGTTCACGGCTGGGTGGCCCACAGATACTATGGCTAGGAATTTAGGAATAAATTCGTCTTTTGTGCAAGGAGATTATTGTTACGTGCTGGTTAGGGTGGCCAGATATAGAGAGAGCGCGAAATTGAAAGATTTGCCTCCGAATGTGGAAGTCGAAGGTGTTGTAGCGGAAGCCATTGCTAGAACTGGAGATGGTACACCTGGAAATATTGCAGAATTTATTAAGAAATATGGAACGCACTATATATCGTCGTATGTGACTGGGAATGCTCTTTACCAGGTAATATAAAATTATTTTTAACAAATAGTGAAGCGGTCATTGCCAAATAATAATTTATTAAACTAAAAAGCTTGAAAAATAGTGAGTTCATGGCGATTAAACAATATTTAAAATAAGCTCAAAAGCTCCTTGAAATTTTCAATTCCATAAAATAAAATCATTCTATATTTATATTTTTACTATTTCATTAGTTAAATAACATTCAAGCTTTATTGAAAGCTTTTTGAATACATAATATTATATCGAGGATCTTGATTTTTCAAAAAAAAAAATTTTTTTTCGTATTATTATGCATAAAAAATTTCCGGTTGTTCAAAGGTCAAACATAAACGATAAGCATGCTTCAAATTTATGAAAAACCTTGATTATTTTATTACATAAGAATACAGTCAAATTGACTTAAAGCACTCGCCAAACAAAAAACCATCATTATTTTATATCGATAATAAAGTCATTATATCAACATTTTTTCAAAATTACAGGTATTTGTATATTCAAGAACGGTGTATAACAGGATAAAAGAAAGACTCAAAACAAAAGGCGTGGCTGATTTGTCCTCTCTTGAACTTGGAAATTATTTTTCACCTTGGTACACGGAGCACATTGGACAAATAAAGGTTGCTAGTGGAAACAAAACTGTTGAACAGTGGGCTCTTCGCAGACTTCGTGTTCATTATTACATATTTACTTATCCTAGTCTGTTAAAGTTACATGGAGATCCTAGTCTGTTAAAAGTACTTAATGGTCTCTTGGAAAATGAAGCCATGTTGCAGCTGCAAATGAAGACGTTGGCACCTGCGTTTAAAAATTCGAGAAAAAGAATGTGGTTCGAGGAAACTATAGACAATTATTTGAAATTATGGGAGAACAATTTGTGATATATAGTTCAATTTATATTATCCGTATTACTACAAATCTGTAATTATTACAGAATTAGCAGAGTTCATCTGTGATATTTTTAATATTACAAATAATGGAAGGTATCAAAAATAATTTTTGAATATTGTAAATAGATGCAACATTTCATAAATTAAAGATAGATATTAGTATAATATAATTTCAAATATGGGTAAATTGATTCTTCATTTTTCAAATCATAAGAAAACAAATAGGGTTCCTAAATAGTAAAAGAGGATCTCGTATTTAATATCTCTAAACTATTAAATATACATACATGATGATATGTATTTTTTTTTTCAAAACAATTATAAATAAATAAAAAATTTGATTTCCTGCAATTATTTTTATTTTATAGAAATCTGAAATCCAGAGATTCAGATATTATAAATAGTTTTTCCTATAGCAAAATCAGATATATAAAAAATGCAAGTGATTGCAGTGATAATCCAACTAAACTCAATAACAATATCTTATTGTTAGTATTAAAAAAAGAAATTAAAGAATATTGTGACATATTAGAATGTTGAATAAAAAAAAACATTTATATAAATTTAAATGTTTGTGCTTATGCACAAATTAATTATTAGAGAATAATATAAATGAAAAATTCTCATATTTATTGTACATATTTTTTATTATTTAATATTATAACATAATCAGTGCCAATCTAGAACAATTAAAATATAATGCAAAAAATCAAAAACTGACTTTGTTATCTTAATTTATGTCTTTTTAACCAAAACTATTACTATATATTATAATTGCTGTTAAAAAATAATTGTTACAGTTTAAAAAATTGTTAATAGTGTTATTTTGTTACAATGTGAGGCAATTGATAAAATTAAATCATTTAAAAAGTGCATTCTTGGACCAAATTTTCTTCACCAATTCTAAAATTTTGTTAGAAATTTATATCAATTATATTTTGTATTAATTTATATTGAAATAACCCATTAATGTCATTTGCATGCACAAGTATAAAATTAAAATATGTTATTAACAATTATAATGCAGCATTAACATGTTCTTGTATAATACTTAATGATACATTGTTTATAAAAAAATAAGATGTTCATTATAAAATTATAAAAAATAAAATGACAATTTGGCACATTCATTATTGGAATAATAAATGTTTTAAATCTAATATAATACAAATTAGACAAAATATTTATATTCATCTGAAATAAATACAGTGAAGTAACTACTTTTAAGATTTAAAGAATTAATAGTAATAAAGTAAAAAAAACACTTGAATATTCAGTGTACTAAAAATTAAAAAAAACTGCAGTCTCCACTGGTTTACTTATTTAAATGTAATAGCTAATTTTTGAGTATCTCTATGATTATTTAAAGCTTTCATATTGTGGTTTAAAAATAAAGCATTAGTTAGAATTTGTCCACGATAAAAATATCACTATGGGATGGATGGAAAACTATATAACTTTGAAACTGCTAGTTATTCTGGTTCCTGCTATTTGATTCTTTCCAATTTTTTTATTATTCACAACCATCACCATGGGATTATCCACCCTTATCGAAAAATAATCATATATCTGCAATAGAATAAAACAATAACATCAACATAAATTGATGACAATAAAAACCAATAAAAAGAAACTATGAAATCATTATTAAAAACCTTTTCTTCAAAATTAAATTTGTGACGTGTCACGTATGGTTCAGGAATGGCTACAGAATCACCAATTATAACACCTTTACCGTCGGCTAAATTATAAACAGTTACAGCCACACACATTGATTTCGCATCCACAATACAAAACGTACTGAAATAAAAATAAAAAAAAAACAATTTAGTGAATGGTTCAACACACACATATTCATTTACAATTTATATACTTACAAAGGCACTAAATTTTCATTACGTACTGAACACACAACTTTGCCTAAGATTACTTTTTCTGAATTAACACCCTCTTTAAGATCGTCAATTGAAATACAGTCTAATTTAATTGTTTCACTACCATTTGTGAATTTACCTTCTGAATATGGTCCTAATAACTTTGAATCAATTTGCTAAAAGTGGACAATGATACAACATACTATGGTAATCGAAAATTATGAATATTTTAAAATGGAAATTTAATACCTGAATCATTTGTTGTAATTTTTTCCCTTTCATTTTGCCTTTACTTTTTACAAAATCGTTGACACTATCTAAATATTCAATTAATTTGCATTTTTCTGTTGGTGGGTCAGTCCATGTAGGATCTAAACTAATGGCTTGTGTAAATGATTCTAAAGCATTTAAATATTCTTCCTCATATTTAAAAGCCTAAAATAAAGTTAAAATTTAAGCGAAAAACTATAATTGTACAATATGTAAATTTTTAACTTACGACAGCTCTGTTATAGTGCAAATTAGCTTGACCTCGTGCTACAGGATCATTGACGGCTTGTTTGTAAGCGCTCATGCATAGTTTCAAAACAGATGGATCTTGAGCTACTACAAAAAATGAACACAAATATGCATTGCCTAAAATGCTCCAAGATACACCATCTTTTGGATCTAGTTGAACTGCTTCTTTAGCAAGTTCAACACTTTTTTCTATATTCTTTTGTCTCTCTTTAGGTGTGGAAATTACTTCTTGTCTTAATATGATAGACATATTTCTCAATGATATTTTATTTTTCCTCTATAATGTGAAATTAAAAATTTGTAAACAGAACATAAAAAACATACTCGTATATTCTACAATAGAAATTTGTAAATTACACGAGGTAAGGCACCACTAAAACAATTTTTTGCTTCTGAAAGATTATTATCTTTCCAATAACATTCTCCTAATTCATTCCATGCATCTACAAGACTTGGATCTAGTTTTACAGCTTTGCTAAGAGCTTGGGCAGCTGAAGGATCATATTGTGTCATTACATTCAGTGTTTTACCCTTCAAATAAAGATACTGAGCTTTGACAACACCAGACATTGAGTTTTCTGAAAAAGAGCCTATCATTAAACTGGGAATTTTTACTAAAGTCAAAACATTTAATTAATCAAATTATAATATATTAAAACGACGAAAAATTAAAACAAAAATGAATACCTTCATTCTCTTTAAATAAGTTTAGAATGTCGCCTTGTCTATTTTTTATGTCATCATCTTTATCGACAGCTTTTTCAATAGAATGATTTTCAAAGTAATGATCTCGGAAAAGATATAAATTCTCAACCTTTTCCTAAAAATTTTGCACAATGTATTTCTACTAATTAATTACATAAATAATAATTGACACTTATTTCATGTGAACTCGAAATGTGTACTAATTTGCTCAACAGTACTGTAAAAGGAAATCATTCACAATGTGTGGGCGTGCTCATGTAAAAGCGAAACACGTGTAGCTAGTAATTAAATATACCTGTAAATCTTCAATAATCTTCTCCAACTCTTCTTTAGACTTAGTTTCTTCAATTATAAAAGAATCGTCTCGCGACATTATAATATAAAATTAAGAACCCGAAAAAAGTAAATGAAAGTGGGTCAAACAAATTGAACAAATTGAAAACTTTCACTCAACATCCACTAAACTCATTTCTTGGTAGTTTTCAATGATTTTTAAAGTATCAATTATTGATTTGTCAAAAGAAACTGGACGAAACTAAAAAACGCGAACCGGTGTCGAAATGACAGATGACAGTAGGCGCGTCGTTTGGCCGTAAGTATAAAGTATTCGTCTATTTACTTTCACTTATACAAATCATATAAAAGGCTTTATATTTTTAAATTGCCATAAAATAAAGCTTATTCTAATATTTTTATTATATTATTCATATTTTTTGTATTTATTTACATTATTTAAAAATTGTTAATCAAGTAATTAATTAAAAATTAATACATATGGTATTGAAAAAAAATCTGTTGTTCGAATTAATTTTTTTCTGAAAATTTATCATTGATTCAAAGATAATATACTTACCTATATCTAATGAAATAAATAAATAAAATCATAATTTTCTGCATTCCTTTCAAAAATAAAAACAAAAAAGCTATTTCAGATATATCACAACATACAGTCTAATCAATTTTATTTGATACTAAGCCGTGTAGTCGGTAACGTCGTAAAATACGAAATGAACTGAAGTACAATACAAACCATTTTTATTACACTTTATTCTATCCATTCTTTGGATCGAAAACACTCAAAATGCAAAAACGAACGAATTTAAACTCACACGGCGTATATTTTAAACTGTTTATCAAGCTATATCGACATTGTAATAATATTCTAGTCAACATATGCACTCAATTTTTCCATACAACGCTTACAACACTTTTCCACGTTGTAATGCAATTTTCTCACCCATGTGTACTGAACAAATGTTTTGAAAAGATATTGTCGGCAACGGGGAGCCATCACTAAAAACTAATACTAAGAAACGCCTCCGGAAAATATGATAAAGTATTCTAAGCATACACATATTTTAAAAAAACAAAAAATATATATTCGATACGTATCGTGAAAATAAAAAACGAATCATTAAAACGATTCCGGTTACGTCTAACAATAAGTATTGATCGAACATTATGTAACGATTCAAATTGATAATCAATAATAATTGTTATAATATTGTTAATTTTCATTCTCGACTGATCATGTGGCAAATTAATCAGACCGTTCCTTTAATAAAATTCCCGTTCTGTATCTTCAGCACGTTTTCTCGTCGTTAGTCTTCGTATACGTAAACCTGTGGTTCGCCTCGCATGTGGGTGTTAAAATATACTATATTTTTCAACAAAAATAAAACTATTTGCACTAACGTATAAAATATCTCAAGGTTTAAGCCGAAATGTTTCAGCCAAAACGACATTTATTCTATCCGTGGACAATTTAGAAAAACAATTATGAAATATTCGGACATGGAACTGTTAAAACTTTCGTCGTCAATGTGACCATTAAGATTATCATTTATTTTTCGCAAATGGTGAACGGTATAAAAAAGAAATACGTCGTCGGAGCCGAATATAGAGCGCACCTTTTCGATTTACATCGAAGCCAATTGGCTTCCAGAAAAGAAAAGAAATTCGAACATTTTCAATCTGTATATGCAAATGATGTGGTTGTACGACAACAAGCAGAACCCGGGATTTGTCCGCGCACATATTTTTTGCATTTCAATAAAATACTTTCAACAGTTGACACTTTTCATATTTTCAGATAACATTTGACGTCATCAAAAAGTTCATATATATTTTCTCGCGTTTGATATTCATACGATTTTTCTGCAAATCGACATTCAACAAAAGAGTTCGAGCAAATGATGATTTCAAATAATCAATTATCAGCTTCAAACGAAGAAACTTTTACTTTCCAAAGCTGTGTGACACGAATACTACCGAAACATGTACCTACCTTGTGGTCCACCCAACAGATAAATTCCCATTACTTTTATGGCAATGGACTTATATCCAAAGGTACCTTAGCAAAGCCATAGTGGAGGATAATAAAATCTCCGTGATGTTGCTAAATAGTCCACAAAAACAATATCGGGACTTGAAAGACCACGTTTCGAATGGTGATCGGTAAATCAATCCTTTCGAACACACCATCACCATTAAATAACCATTATTCTGTGAATCATTCAGATTTTTTGCACGTGGCCAATATTTACCAGAAAGCTTTGTCGATGTTTTAAAAAATATATATTTCATGTAAGTTAATATTATTTATTGCTATTTTTGTATAAATCGATAATTTTGAACTGAAACGTTGGAAAAAAATATATTTTGGTATTTGTTTGAATAGTATTTATTCGGAAAATGCGTCACAGTTCTCTAATGAAATCGTTTGTCCAACAAGAAGTAGAATTATACCATTTCACAGTGTCAGTTCGTGATTTAAAAATAATTTTAAATAAATATATTAAAAAAATAGTTTTCAACATTAATTTGAATTGACTTTTATAAAAATCTATGTGGAATATTTCAAATTAATAAAATTTAGAAAAAAAAACATAAATTATTTCAGTCATTCCTACAAACTATTTAATATGCTGAACAAACGACTTATTCCACCCGGAAAATACAATAAATATCAAAGCACTACACTAATAGAGGAATTTAAATTTTTTTTCAGCAATCCGACGCTACTGAAACACGATGCAAACAATTAATTAAGCACAGCCTCTGGGTGATACGAGGTACGGGGACGAAAATGATGTGAAATTAAATTTAGGGCTCAGCTTCAATCACCTGCAAAGCCTTCTTTATGAGAAAAAACGGCTAATAGAAGTTGTCTATTTTTAAACCGTGCATACTGTCTACGTACATCATCAATCGCGCGAAAACGACAATGGAGCCTTTCGATATCGAATGGAAATATTATTGGATAATATTTGTAAGCAGTGTATGTTGTTTCGAAGCAAGTGTGTCATATTTGATTTGGTGACCAATGTATCTGCGATGCATAATCCTATTGTCGCAGTCGGGATGCGAATGGGGAGATTTCGCCTGGATTTTCGCAATAATTTTTGTTCAGAGTTGTTGATATTATGTGTGTTTATGTATTGCGTTGGTAAGTAGTGTAAAAATCTCTAATTAATTAATTACTCGGCCAAAAGTCTATTCTATTTCTATTACTGGGCGATGAGATTCTGATAAAGGATACCCTTCGAGTCGGAGCATAGAATTTTTTGTTTTGGTGACACACTTATGTACATATATCGTAGATATATTTTTACTCTATTTCTTTATTCAGTTCCAATTATAATTAATCAATTTACTCATACTATTTTATATTAATTTTCGATAGATTTGTTTATAGAAAGGTTTCGTAATTTGTTTTAATATCATAAATATATGAAAAACATGTGGAATAAATACTAATTTTATGGAAATAAAGTATTTTTCATTTAGCAAATTAATTAAAAAAATGTTCATATCTAAAATTATTTGATGATAAATGAGTTTTTTTAAATCGATATAAATAAATTCTGATTCAAAAATAAATACAAAAACTAAAAATTGATCATCTAAAAAAAAATCAAAAAAATTACATTTCCCCATAACACCAAAGAAAAATTCACCATCCAAAACCTAAACAAGCTAATTAAAAGCTTGAAAAACACACACATCCAATCAAAAACCCATCCACACAACTCTCGACCGATCAAAAGCCCAGAAATCACACGCTCGTACATCCGAATCGGAAAAACGCAGACGCCAATTTCCCGTTGGCGGGCTATAAAACGGCGCGCCCGTCAGTGGCGGGTCACAGTTTTCCACGGGGCCCCGACCAAGCAAGGCAATTCCTCAGGATCACACCAGGGACACCTGTCAAGGGAGTCTGTGGCCCTCCTGAGCTCTTTCCGTCTCTCGGCTGGTGGAAAATTCGGGTTTTCCACGTTTGAATTTCTTCGGCCGCTAGTCATGGTTTGCTTCAATTTAGTGCTCGTGCTTTCGCTTACGACGTCTGCTGTTTTAATATCGGGTGAGTTTTTGTTGTTGTTGTTGTTGTTGTGGGTTTGGTTTTGTTGTGTGATGTCAGGTTTTTTGGTTTAAATTGGGGTGAGGAGTTATGAATGTGAGAAAATCCGTGAGCGTAAATTCCATGTGTTTACGCTCGCACATTTATTTTACGCTTACTATGTGGTTTAATCTCTAGTTGTTAATGTTAAAAATAGACATTTCATGTTTACTAGTTATTATTATTTTTTGTTTTCAATTTTTTTTCAAAAAGAACAATCTGGTAAATTTTTATTAGAAAAAATATGAATTGTACCTAGAAAAATTATTTTGTTATTTTTCCATATTTTCTATTAATTTTTTGCCATAATAATAACACATTCACATCAATATATATATAATTTATTTTACTTTGAAAACTTTGATCATTAGAATAAATTATTTAATTTAATTATCACAACATTCACTTTAAATTTTGTATAAATTTTCAATTCTTATTTACGAAAATAACTTGTTTTTTATGAACCATATGTTGACTGTTGACTTTATAAATACGTATATAGTTTCAATATTTTCTAAATTACGTATAATAAATGTTTGTTAGTTTATATATTGTTTTAAAAAAAAGCAGTATATAATTTTGAAAATTTTGATAAAATTCAAAATACCGCTATCCATATACCACTTATGTAACATTTTAATTTAATTAAATTTTGTACTTTATACTATTTCACCAATTAATTGTAAAACTTATAAAAATGAATGTAGAAAAATCTTTTTTTCCAATATGATTCTCTAAAAAGCTTAAATATGTTTGTTAATATGGAAAAATATTTCATCACTTGAATATTTTGTAAAACATCATTGCATTGAATAATTTAATCAAAAATGAAATTATTTCGATACGCAACGTAATCGACAGGTAAAATCATTTGACCCGAGCCCAAAACTTTGCGTGACACAAATTTTCTAATTTACGAAAAACTTTACATCTAAATTGATTTATTACATTAAATGTTCAAACTATCGATCGTTTTCAATTTAAACGAGCATCTAAAAATACTTACATTTTCCAACAACGTATTTAATTTTTGAGACGTGCGATCCGCTCAAAGCATTCAAAAAGTTTCACGTATTCATAACACATCGTCCAATACGATATAATACCACGCCCGCAAAACGCAATCGTTCGATTTTATAAAAGTACGATATAGTTTTAAAAGCTACTTATTAAAACTTTTTTCGCCTATATCTAAAGTGAGAGAAAGAGTAACTGCGCATTTTATAAAAAACACAACAAAAAGGTTCTATTGATATCACCAAACTTTTTTTAACTTGAAAATGATACGATATCAACGCTTCTTATATATTTTAGGATTTCTTTTATTATTTTGTTTCAGGTTTACCTACGAGCAATGAAGGGAAACGTAGTGGGAATCTAGGATTATTTCCTTTCCCTAGAGTTGGTAGATCAAATTCATGGTATTATCCAATTGCAGATTATGGAAGTGCGTATATTTGTCATTTTTTGTATAAATATTATATAATATATGACATAAATAAAACAACCTTTGGGCATACTAATAGTAAACCTTTATGCATGATCGTTATCGGAAAAACATTGAACTATTTCTATCTTTGATTTATATACAATACACGCGTACAGTTCTTGATATTAATACAAAGAAGCGTTCGAACGCTGAAAACTTTAGTATCTCGTTCACGTTTGTTGCTTCCTATCATTGAAACAAAGGGCAACTTTCAGCGACAAACGGTGGGTGGGGTGGTTAGCAAGATAAAAAGTCCTTTGAACCTTAATCTACGACTGTAAAATAGATTTTTTCTTCGTGCTTTTTGTTTGCATCGTATTATTTCCGATCCGCAGGG
Organism: Hydropsyche tenuis; assembly: GCA_009617725.1. Classification (NCBI taxonomy): domain Eukaryota; kingdom Metazoa; phylum Arthropoda; class Insecta; order Trichoptera; family Hydropsychidae; genus Hydropsyche; species Hydropsyche tenuis. The sequence continues at coordinate 1,044,380 of VTON01000021.1, read as the reverse complement.
TTTCCGAGAGGGAGCAGAGGAAGAAATATGGGAATGATTCAACAGCCTCGCACAGGACGATCCCAACCTGAAAAAACATGGCTGCTGTCACCGGAAGACTATCCCGGTATTATTATACAACGATTTGTCGGTGTTTGTAGTGGGCGAATTGTGGTTTTGTAATTGTATGGTCGTTACAGATTATCACAATGAAATGAAACGTAAAGGCTTGATCGCTTTTCCTAGAGTAGGACGCGCTCTTTTTGAATCTACAGGACAAAGGTATAATGGGGATGGTCCTAATGGAATGTGGTTTGGACCCAGGTTAGGAAAATTCTCTAAAAAGAACGTTGATTTCGAAGATGAACCTTGGAATATGATTGCTTTTAGAGGTACTTTTCTAATAAGTTGAAATTAAAAATAAATTAAATGATCGTCTATATAAATTAGAGAAAATATTTAAATACACGGATCTGTTTTTCGACGTCACGTTTTTAATGGGTTTTTGAATTTTCAGAAATTGCTTCTCAGCGAGACTTCGTTCCTCGTCTTGGCAGGGAATCAGAAGAATCCGACGAAGACCAAATAGAAAAAGTGGAACAACAGCAACAACCAGATGAACAAGATGTCAGACAAAAAAGACAATCACAATGAATGAATTAGATTAACGCGATATTAAGAACATCGATGACACCCGATTATGCTTCAGTTAATTTTATGTAAAATATAAAATTTATTTAAATATAATTGTTGATATTAAATATTTATAAATTTCAAAATTTCCTTTTTTTCCCGAGTGGTTTATTTGATAATATAAAAATTGTTGTAGTTGCGATTTTCTGAGTCGAGAAGCAAAATTGCAATGGTTTTGCATTTGACCAATGCATACGTATACGATTCATATGTTTCGAACGAAATATATACAAACACTTTTTTCGCATGATTTGTCCTTGTTAAAAATGAGATACACATTGTTGGCTGGATACAGAATTTTACATATACTCAACGTGTATTATTATTCGAAGTATGTGTATCTCATTTTTCATACGAGAACTGATGAATACTGAAACTTATGCAGAGCAAATGAATATTAAAAATGTTAAAACCGTTCGTATTACCATTATATCTTAAGTTTTTCCATGCAAAAATGTCTGAAAAATAAATATAAATTGTTATTGTAAGTAATAAATCGTATATATGATGAAAATTGTATCAAAATCAATACACGGTATGAAGCAAATACTGCCTTTTATTTTTGCATAAAAAATCTCATTCAAATCCTAGTAACTTCACATTAAATTACATCACATACATATACTAAATGTACTATCATTCCAAATATCATGCTGATATATACTATATATTATTTTAACTTAACTGAAGATAACGACGATTTTGAAGAAAACACAAAAAAAACTAATAAAGAAAATGCTTAATTTTTTCGTTGTTTTATCGAAGAAATAGCGTATTCTAGTTAAACGCTTAAAATAAAACCAACATAAATCTATCTTTGAAATATGTATACACAACATCAAAATTTCTGCATATTCATAGGACATCAAAATTTCCATATTAAAATCATTTGAAATGTAAACATACATTAACGTAAGTTTTGATCAAAGCGACACCCTTGAGTTCTTAATCATTCAATTTAATCACTTAGTAAGTTCCACACAAGGAATAATATATAAATTTATTGATCAAAGTACATTATTATAGTTTCGTATGAAAAACCGAATTGATATGAAAAATTGAAAGCTTTTCGTTTCGTCTAATGCATTTGATAAAAATCGTTCATTTTATTAAGTAGCTCTTGATTGCGATTCCGAAGAGTACTTAAATCATCAAATATAACCCCTATATGTGAAACAATCGATCAATTTTCCAATCAATTGGTACGAAATGTGAAAAGCTGTCGCTTACGAGTATTACACCGACAACAAATCATAAGTATTTTCTCTTCGAACGTGAAGCATACAGTATCGAATATGCGGTAAGAAAATTTTTAAATTACATGTGTACATACAGCTGTTTAATGAAAATAATAAAAATTTAAATTACAATTTAAGAAAAAGATTTTCGAGAATATCCAAACCTAAAATTGAGAGATGGGCTACTCCTGTGAAAATCCCATTAGGTTCATCGTATCGTAACATCGATTCCGTTTCAATGTTTGTAGATTATAGATCTAAAATTACGAATGATTTGAAAAAGAAAATTGATGAATGCAATATTAAAAACGACACAGCTTTTTCGCTCAATGAAAAAAATGTTTCATATTTTCGTTATATATACGAAAGCATGAAGGAATTATTCCGATTCGGCACTCTGCATGGATTCAAGTGAGTAAAATCGGCTTGAATACACATTTCCACTTAGAAAATCAATCATTCAAATCTTATGTGATTTAAAATAACTTTAAATTTAATAAATAAAATTATGTTATAGTAATTCGAAATTTTTCAAATTATTTCGAAAGTTTATAAATAAAAAATCTCTTCAGGTACATAGTAGATAACTCGACATCTAGATTGGAACGTATAATTTGGACAATTATATGTATCATATGTGTTTTGACTTGTATGTTGACTGTGCATGTAACTGTACACAAATGGTTAAATGTTCCATTTTTAATCGTTGTCGATAATCTATATACGCCAGTTTATGATATACCTTTTCCAAGCGTGATCATTTGTCCTGAAAATACGGTCAAGAGATCGTACGCGGAGCTAACTGAACTTAAGGACCCGTAAGTGGCTTTGATCTCCATTTCTTTCCACTTCAGCCGTATTATGTTGTAATTTATTTTTTCGATTAATTTTAATGAGGTCTTTGCTGTTTGCGGCTTCCCTCATATGTGACGAAATGCCGCCGCAAAATTTTTCATTGCCCAAAGGAACTTCGATTGAAGAGGACGATAAAATAATGAAATTTCTCACGGAAGTAAGAAAAAAATGAATTTTTATACTTATTGTGGTACTAAAATTTTTACTGAAAATTATGTAGAGTACACCTAGCTGCCAAGAAATGATAAAGTTCTGTAGATGGACGCCTTTAAGTGGGGTTGAAACTAAAACTACCGATTGTTGCGCTGATCTTTTCAAACCAATAATGACAAACAACGGAATGTGCTACGGATTTAATATGTTGTGAGAAATTTTGCAATTTTATAAAAATGTTCTTTTCTATTTTATAAAAGTATGTATATTCGTTTTACACGTTTCTTTTGATTAGTAATTTTTGATAGGTTTATTTTTAAAAAATGTAAGTTTTAATATTATATATTTTTTATGTCAAGGGTTCATTTAGATGATAAAATGCTAAACGACTTGAAAAAAAATTCGAGTTTATATAATTGGAACCCATCAGATGGTTACAATTTTGATGATACAAATACTCAATCATATCCTAGAAGGGTGTTTAGTGTGGGGGAAAATTACGGTCTTACAATCGATCTATATTTGAATAAAAGCGATTCACAAGTTGAATGTGATGGAAATCAATTTGGCTTTAGGGTAATTAAATATTACATAATGCATTTTTTAAATAAATAAATTTATACTAATTTAATATACAGGTGATAGTAAACTCACCGATAGATAATATCATGACAAGAACTTTTGCTACGATTTCGGTGGAAAAGCAGACTACTTTTTCCATTATGACTTCCAAAATTTCTTCAGATGACTCATTAATGAAGTTTGAACCTAAATATCGAAAATGCTATACTGATGGTGAATTTCCACTAAAATTTTTCAGTTATTATACTTATTCAAATTGTTTTCAAGATTGCGAATTAGTTAATATCGTCAAGTATTGCCAATGCATTCCGTTTTTCTTCAAATGTAATTCATTGAATAATTACTAAATATACGAGTATGAATTATAATCCATTAATAAATACATATAATAATATTATATTTACAGTAAAATCTCCTCAAACTGCCATTTGTAAATCTTACGATCATTATTTATGCATAAGTGATGTTAAAGGTAAATACATATGTACATATACTCGTAGAACTGATTATATTATACGTACTTAATTATATATTTTCATTGTCAATAATAGTAACATTGTGGTACTAATTCTTTTTATCCATATTATTGATAAATATAAAAATAAAATTGTTTTCGATTCAGCCCGTGTTACAATGGAAAGTATAAATTCTTACTATACGGCTAAAAATAAACTAAAACAAAAAACAAAAAACCTATCGAACCCTGATTATAAATCAAATTACTTTCCGAAAGATGTCAAGCCATGGTGTACATGTTTTCCCGGATGTTTTTTTGTCAATTACGACGCCGAAGTATTTGATTCAGATATTGTGGAAATCACACCATCCAAAAGCAAGCAATGGGGAAATTATTCCATCGGACGGTGAGTTTTTCAATAATATCTTAAATTTTTCTATTAACGCAATTTTCACGAAACACGTTCCCAATTTCTAGGCGCAACACCAGCAGGCTTAAACTTCAATTCAAAAACATACTATTTTACGGACTACACCGCAAATCCGAATACGACTTCCTCGACATCGTAGGTAAGTTCAAACGAACAAAACATCCATCCACTAAAAAAGTCAAGCAAACGATCGTCACGGAGCGCTAATTTATCAGAGACACACCACCCACGCAAACGTTAATTTACCGACAATTTTCACCGACCCTTTCCGGCTTAAAAACGATGGCAAATATAAACGCAACTATCGAGTTTTGATCATTTTAAAAAATTAATCCCGAACCGGTGAGTCCGTTTAATCTGCGCGCGTTGTTTCGGAGCACGTAGGGTCGCCACGCAAATCCGCGATCGTGACCATTGTGTCTTTCGAAGAGACTATATTGGAAACACGTCACGTCTCTTTATCTGGCATAAACATAATATTTGCCGTGTGCAACTAGTTGTGTGTGTGTGTGCTGAAACCGCGGCTGTGTACCGGTAGTCGATTATGAAGCGATTTCCTGTGGTGGATTGATTGATGGTTTCATTTTTCAGCGCAGACTGGAGGGTTGCTCAGCCTTTTTCTCGGATTCAGTCTGATGAGTTGTGTCGAATTGGCGTATTATATCGTCTGCAAGCCGGTTATAAATAAGATTAAGAATAAGTGGATTGGTAAAGGCAAGGTGGGCGATGAGAGGAAATTTATAAATTAGGTGTTTTTTGGAAATAAATTTTTGTATATGTTTGTGTGGTTTGTTCAAAATTAAAAATATAAATATTGTTTAACAATAAGTCGTTTTAATTTTTTTTTCTGTGATTGAAAATTTTCAGAATATAGCAGAGCCATCTTTTATAATATGTGTTACAGCTTTATTTTTTCCCCTTTCTATAAATTTTATAAGGGTTGTAAGTTTTATTCAGAACATAAACCAGTTTTTCAGCTAATATCAATAGATGTCTCTTTTCTATAGCTAAAACTAGGTTTCAAACAGCTTGAACGTTTTGTGTTACTTTTAATAAATTGTTCTAATTTCAACGATAATATATTTCATATAAATTTTTACAAAAATTAACAATAATTAACAAATAATTTCATAGGCATGTATAGTATTTCGAGTCAAACTCGTCAAAATAACGACTCTTAAATAATGCATAAAGAGTATTAATTTATGTAATACAATTCACTTTTTTTTCTAAAAATCTGATTTAATATACAAAAAAATATTTTTATATATAATAAAAAATAATTTTGAAAAAATAAATGAAGAACCCGAAAAGGGGGATACACACAACAGTGCCACGATGTCATATCATCCACGTGGACAAGTTGCTTCATTCGTTGTGACATCTTGGCGTAAAATGAAGCAGTGAGCGATGACGACCTACGGGAGAAAGGAACTACCTCTGATTTTTCACCACAATGAAAGTTTACAAAAAAAATAAATAAAAAAAGCATTTGATGCATTTTTAAAACCACTTTAGGTTTAAATTTTTTGAATCACTGCGCTCTTTGTTATGTTATGATTTTTGATGGTGTTTTGAAAACAAATGTAGCATATACGGTGATAATTTTGAATAAATAATTTTTTCAAGATTATTTTCAATTTAATATTCATATTGTATGTTAAGTATACAGTTTCAGTATGGAACATAAAATAATGAATTATTTCGAATGAAATGTAATCTAAAATGATACATTTTTGATTTTATTTTTACTTTTTATATATTTATTATATTATTAAGCTTTACATGATTTAAATAATAAATCAATATTTAGCAGTAAGTAGCATTATCAATAATAAGAGTGATCTCGTATTATTTTGATGTTTTCCAAAGATCATTTAACAAAAAAATATATTTTTTACACTAAAACTCCCCAAAAAACTTCAACTAATTCAAAAATTTATCTAAAAACCTTAAATAAAAACACATTAATCCAAAAATTTTTAAATCATAATTGACGAAACTCCAACACCTACAAACTAAACAACCAAAATCCACCACCAAACCCTCGAACCTCAACACAAAACCAACCCAAAACACCCCCCATGAGAGACACCAAATTTTCCAAAAAAAAATACCTCTTCGAAAACCTTCAACACAGAACCACCCCCATCCCTTAAAGGCCCAAGGGAGTTGGCGTAGGTAAGTAGCGCACCGCTACGCTCGGTATGGGGTCGTTCTCACATTTTCCACGGGGTTGGAACCGGGTGCAAAATGGGCGGAAAATGGGTGGCATGTAAAGCGAATTACGCACACACGATTCCCCCGGCCGCTGTAAACACGCAAGTATTAAAATTTACAGATAAGCGCCTTAACCCACGCGCGCTATAATCGCGGCCTGATCGTGCTTGCTGATTTATTTCATTGTATTATTATTATATTATTGTTGTTTTGATTTTGTGAACGTGGAAGAATTTCGGGAAAATTGGTGTTGTGTTTGTTTATTTATTTTTGTTTCGAGTGGATGTGTTGTGTATTATATATTTTTTCAGTTTCATGTTTTTTGTAATTTTTTTACATCAATAAATAGATCTATTATTTCCTTCCTTTTTCAATAAATCGATTTTGTTTAATTTTATAGAGCACATGTGTTCTTTTTTGTATTTCTTATTAAATTTACTTTCAAATGTGTATCAAATAAAAAATTGTGTTCAAGAATGATCCAGTCTATAGAAAACATCATAGAACGATGCATTATAATTTTTCAACTAGTTAAAGCTTTTTTTATAGTAATTAAAATGGCCAAAATAATATCCTAAATGATTATAAAGAAATTTTCCTAAACAATTACTACTCTAAAATAAGTGGTTTATAAGAAAATATATGATATCATATGTAGGAGAGCTATCAAGTTTATTTTTGTGAAATTTCTAACTTTTTCCACCTTGTGGATAATGGAATATAGTTTTCAGTATTTAAAATTCATATATCTGATATAATTTCTTGATAATTCAAGAAAAAAGCGACACGGTAATTCAAGCGACAAACAATTTCTAATATTTATTCCATTCATAAGTTCTATCAAAATTTGTTACTCCTAAAATATCTGAAATTCCATTTTAATAAACATAAAAAAATTCTCACATTCGACGATCTAAATATAATACAATTCAAATCAATTTCCATTCCAAACATTCATAATACTTAACTAACAAATTCAACACAACAAATCTATAATAAGTATGCCTCGAGCATATCAATGCTTCCGATTAATATATAATATAATATTTAAAGGTCCCGATCGAAAATACGTCCTGAAAAACATAAGCACACATATTTGGACGAACCGCTCTTGCGAATACGTATACGCCGCGTATAATCATTCGGTTATGGCAAATTGTTTCTAGTTAATGATTTCCCTTTGCGTTTCAATCGAGCATGAGCTTATATCCCATAAAGCTCTCGAGGGCCTCGACGTCACATTGCGGCAAAGCCTTTATGTCTCTCTGTCTCTCCCGTCAAAGCTCCGATGGGTAATTAATACATACACAACAAACAGTCCTACGATCACAATGGCGGACGTTTTGCCTTCTAACCGACGCACGCGGTTCGTGCGATTCGTAAATGGGTTTGTATGGTCTGTGAATTTGTTAAGATTGTATGAATTCGGTTCGTTTGATGTTTATGGAGTTGATTTTTTGGGGGAGTTTTGGTTTTTTATTAGTGGGATTTGAAATATATTTTGCTTGAAATGAAAGTATTTATTGTTTTAGATGCTTGAAATCATTATATTTTTTTCTAGTTTTATCAATGGCTGAACAAGTATGTAACGATACGAATATTATGAAATTGAATTTAGCCTTACATATTGATTCAACGTAAGTAAAATAGATATTTCTATGAATACTCAGAATACTATGAATAGTCATTTTTTTTAGAGAAAAATACTTTTGAATTTTTTTGAAGCTTTTCAAAACATTTTCTGTCTTTAGCAGTTTATACATTAATATTATATGTAGGATGAAAATTTATTATATTGTGAAATTAACTTATATTCGCATGATGCGCTTGCTCATGTAAATTTAAGCGATGATTTTTACATACAACGGATTTGATTTACACAAATCATAAACTAGATTCTTTCATGAAAAATCGTATTCGAATTTTACAAAAAATAATCCATATCCTTCTTAAAATAATAGAGGAAATTTTTTACATATTTTAAATGAATCTAGAAAAAATCTATTATATATTACGAAGATTTTTTTTCTTATTAGACATAAATCATTCTCGGAAAATTTTCCGTTAACGAAACAAATCTGTTACAACATGTACCTAAAATGAAATTATTCACGTCGAAAACTGAAAACCTCACATCAACCTCAATAAACATGTATCTTCCAAAATACAACCAACTACTTTTAATTCTCATAATCTCTCGGACGAAATCTGAAAAATCACAGACGCAAAACCATTATACAAAAGCCAAGAATAAAATACATTTTTATCAAGCGAAAACCCACACCCTGCACATCCATACAACCGCGAAAAAAAAACAAATTTATGACGCATATAAGCGGGGTGAAAGGGAGAGAGAGCAGGGGGGCTGAAACGAGCGAAGGTGAGCGAGATTACGGCTTCAGTGCAGATGTGCGAGCGGCGCGAGCACGCGACCGACACTAAATCAAACGGCGAAATAAATAATAACACAACAGCCGGCCTGCGATTGGACGGCGAGGGTGCGCCGCCATTGGCCGATGGAATACTGTGCGATGATTGGTCGGAGATAACGGCACGTGTAAGAGAGACGGAGAGTGGTTTTTCCGGGCTGGGGTCGTACGTTGGAAAGGGATGGTGAGAAGTTGGTGGTAGATTCGAGTAGCGTTTTGTTTTGTTGGGGTGAAGGGTGACCATGGTGTGGTGGATGCGTAGGAATATTTTCTTTTGGTGCATAGATTTTTTTATTTTTTTGAATAGAATTGGAAAAATTTTCGTGTACTTTTGACTAATACGGGCCCAGCTTGGTTCACTTACGCGTATAAATCGAAAGCTGACACTATTGCTGATTTACAATGAAAATGTAAAGCTCATCTACGGTACCATTTTCCGTGTATCTGACGAAATTCCTTCCGGTCTATTGAATAAGATCGGAATTATCGTAAGAGGAATGAATTGATGCATAAAACAACTAAAGTCAGGGACGTGATAAAACGTGTGAAGAAACTAAAATAGCAGTGGATCCTTATTGTACGAATGCTGGACAAGGGATATCTTGGACTGGTATCCGAGAGGCGTTAAATGTCCGCAAAAAAGACCATGTGGTATAGATAGATAAAATACATAAGTTGTATGGTGTTACGTAGATGAGAATATAATGGAAATGAATGGAAAAGTATCTGGGAGGCCTTTATTCAAGAATAGCTTATGATGATGAAAGTATATATACGGTGATTCAATATATGTTTAGTACTAATTTTAGTAATAAGTCGTATACAAGGCTAAGTTTTTCCAGTTTTTCCTTACCAAATCCAATTCGATTTAAAGAAAATTTTTCTTGTACGAAAAATCAGTTACTAAAACCAAAACGGTTACATGACTCTTGCACCCCAACCAACTAGAATTTTACGCCAATTAGAATTGCATGCCAGTTAGAATATCACTTTGTCAAAAGAAAATAATATAGATGTCACCACATTGAGAAAAATATATACAAATAACACCTATTTATTTGGGGAAGTATGGATGTCTTTCCAGAGTAGTTCTTAATTCTTTAAAAAAAAAAAAAAACAACACAAGTGCTTCGGGTTTGGTTGTGGGTTTGTGAATGAACAAAATTTATCAAAGAATTAACCACAATCGCCAAGAGTTTTGTAAACTGCTTATCAAATTAATAACGAAAATTACATACTCACTATAATTATGTGTTCAAAAGTATATTGATATGTTTCAGGTATCATTAGCATGTTAGAAATTATATACCGGTTTCCCGAAATTCATTAAACCTTTGAATGTAATCGTCCAAATAAAAAAAACCATAATTTTATATATTCATCTCTTTTTTCGAATAATTAACATAACATAAATAATTTCAAATAATTAATACATAACATAACATAACATAAATTAGATTTTAAAATCTTCCCATATAAAAAAATGAAAGTAATCTATTACCAATATCAATTTCATTGAAATCTGAAATTATCAAGTCATGTCTTCCCTTTATTAAACGAAAAAAAAATATTTTGATTTATTTACTTCGTGATAATTTTCGGCATGTAATTTATAAAATATTATATGCAGAAGGTGTGACATCTAAAATAATTTAAAAGAAATCTACTGCAAAAGAATCGATTTTTTTGTTGAAGGTATCAGTTTGTGTTTAGAAAAAATCTTTTACATTTACCGATTAACGAAAAATATGACAGAAATTAACAGTAATCTGTTGCAACGAGGGATTATTTGATCTTTGCAACAACATCTTTCATCGTTATCTGTAAAATATCACTTACTAAACAAAAGAGAATTCCGAGAAAATTTGTTGAAAATATCAGTTAGTGTTTTGATTTCGTTTTTTTCATAAAAATTAGAAATAGGTTATCTGATTTGTTCTTAAATACTCTAATATTTTCAAAATTGTGGTTAAGTTTTTGATGAGAAAATTAATTCATGGACCTGCAATTGAATTCGAAGCATTTTTCTTTTTTTTTAAGCATTTTGTGCTGAAGGAATATCTATATTTTTTTGAATAGATAGGTGTAATAATAAATATACATTTTAATATAATGACATCTATAATTTTCCTTCAAACTTTTGTAGCGATCCTATAGTGGACAAAGTTGTTGGAATCCAGTTGGATGCTGCGTGCAATTCTGATTGGGGTGCAACGATCCGATCACCACCAAAACATATAAAAACAGTCCGTAACCCTTTGATGTGATTCATGATTTTAATTTTCATAGGGAATTCGTGTATTTGACATGTCTAACAATAAGTCACAAATTTCAAATAATAAAAACCTTTTTTCATAATATAAAACAACATTCAAAATAAAAGTAACGACAAAAAGAAAAATTTTCCAATATCATAGACAATTTTTACAAACAAAATATTCTTATTAGATTTTTCTTCTACACAACACCATTCAACCAAACAACCAATACTCACCCTACACGAACCCATACGAAACGCCATATATTGTTAACCGAAACACCCCAACAGCGAAACGCCGCAAACCCCACCTAGCTCTCAACACAAAACCACACCCTTCCACTCGTGGAATACGATCCAAATTACTCTGCACCTTCACCCGGCCACGCAGCATCCTCGTTGTTTTGCGTTATCACGAGCTTAACCTTTAAAGCCGCTCTCAGTGCCAAAGCTCTCGCCGAAAGCGGCGGTCGCGCGCAGAGCTGTCGGAAACTCTCGTCGACTTTTTGACATATTGACACGTGTCATAGTTTTTCGATTTCGCTGGAGGAATTTGGAATTCGGGGGGTAGTTGTCGACGGTTTCCACAGGGTCTGTCGATGGGCGCGTGCAGTTTTCGCGTTGTCTTATGGTAATCGGAAGAGGGCTTTAGAGTCAATAATGGTAGTCGTATGTAGATAACGTTGCTCACAAGTTTTCTATAATAATTTGTCGTATGTGAACGTTGTGCTTCGGTGGATATGACGATTACGAAAAGTTGGATTTGGATCTTCTATTGAGGTTTATTTTAAAGGTATTTTTTTTTGTGTATCTTACCGGAATTTCTTATGATCGAAAAGTGAATAATTTTTTTTATGGAGATTTTCTAATGAAAATGTTGTGCGGTTTCATTAAATACCAAATATTTGAGTTTTCGTTACCATAAGGTGAAATATTTTTAACGAACATTTATCTTTAAATTTTAATTTCATACGTACCTCTTTTATGTTTAATATTTTAATACGAGTATTCGCCTTCAGTTCAATATTCATCTTTTCCAATATTCTTTTCTTTTCAACATAAAAATTACATGAATTAAATATGGGGAAAAACATATTTCTTAATGCATTTTTCTTGTTTATGTATATGATATTTTCTCCAAAAAAAAAATATTTACAACTAAAATATTCGTTATTCGATATTGCATTTTCATGCACATTATTTAAGAAAATTTATTTTTTTATTCGACTTCTAGTTTTATTTTTTTTTTACAATTGTATCTTAAAAAATATTACAATGATTTTATGACTCTTTTTCGAAAAGAAATGTACAATTTTCTTGAATTAACATAATTGTCTTGATTTTCAAAAATGAAAAATTTTTCACCGTCGGAAAAAAAAATAATAATCTATCTAATTAAACTGGCAACTAATTGCAAGTAGTTATTTCGATTCAAATATAATATTTAAACGATATATCAGTTTATTATAATGGAAAATTCACACATTTCTGAAAACGTTGCCGTCGGCAACTTTTTTAATTAATATCCTATTCTCAATGACACTTCAACACATAAATAAATAACTAACTAACTAACAAGAACCGAACAATTCTTAAACTCTGTTCGATTCAATAAAAATAATTTTTTTTTACAAATTATACAAAATCCAACTGACGACAAAATATAAAGTGGCAGCAAGTGTTAATTTGCGAACGCGAATAAAAGTCAACTGCCGACGTTTCATACACTTTAATTAGTCGTCGAGTGCAAGACAAGTGTCGAAGGGACTCCGAAACAATAACGACCCGCTGAAAAAAAAAATACTTTTGTGCAATCGACGACAACAAATGCAGTCACAAAAAGAGCACCCCCGCAAAATAATTATCGTCAAGATTGGAGAGAGTGTTGGGGAACGGAAACCCGGCGAACGAATGAACGACGAAAAAAGCTCACTTAAAGCAATTTATAATTAACTACTCTTATAACGCGACATGACGGAAAAGCTCCGCAATACAAAGTGAAAAAAAAAAACATATATATACATATAAAAAGCTTTTCTCCCCTTTCATTTGACAATATTTTAACCCTCAAACGGGCGGAGCGGAATAAACAGGCTCGCGAGCTCAAATTAATCAAATTATGTCCGCTCTGACATTTTTTCGTCCGTTGATTATGTACATATTTGACGGATCGATCTGCGACATAATGAACAGTTTATTTTTTTCGTTTAAATAATAATGTTAGTGCTGTTTACCGTGGAATATTAAATTGCCGATGTGAAAGCGTTTTTGTGATCGTTCAATTTATTGTTCGAAGGTTATAGCTTTTACTCACTTTGTTGAGTGTTATTTATTAATTCCATTTTAAATTAATTTGTAAATATTCTTTAAAATATTGTCTTATTTATTCAATTATAACTTGAAAATATATTTCTTCTGTTGATCGTTAAATTTATGTCTTCTAAAGTGACTTTTATTAAAAAAATTTATATTACCAATTATATCTAAATTATACAAAGCCAATTTTATATGATAAACTTTTTTAATGCAATCGTATCGCGTTGATACGAAGTTTGAAAACACCAATTGTTCAGCACAACTGCACACCATAAGCTTACCATGAAAGCGTATTTTTTTCAGACGTCGTTAACAAGCGCAACACTTCATAATATAAAATTTCATCAGAATTCCACTGATGCATCACTAATTGACTGCTTAGCGCACGCATATACCTACACACGGCACAAACACTTCGATTGTCCACTGTTGGAAGCTTATTCACTTCGACGTTGAATGCGGGAATTTACTGACTCGGTGATTACAAAAACGCACACAAACGATCATAACGATAATTATGTATGCAAAACATTTTTTCCACACTTGAAAATATAATACGAGGCCCAGATCTTTAGATCGCAGATTACTACGCCACTGTGAGTCCTTGAATATTCATCAGTTTTTGTATTTTAATTATTGTTTCAGAGAAATTGTGTATTCCGAAGGCATAGCCATGTTGCCCGCTCAACAACTGGGCGCAATTAATCCCTGGCCTCCGGACACAGGTTTGCTGGACCGAATGGACGATCTCGCTCATAAAGGTATTTTATTTTGAATTTGCGAATCGTAATTTAATTTCGAGCGTTGCTAATAAAACGAAAAAACACCGTCGCCAGTGCGGAAAAAATTCTTTTCGCAACGCGCGATTTCTGTGTGAGGGAGGGCACGTTAAGTTCTCGATAAAATTACAAATTTAATATGAAACGCGCGCACTTTCGCCGCTCCGCGAAAACTTTGCGAAATATATGAGATATCCTCTTATATTTTATTTCATTTTTTTTTTAACTTCACCTCCGCGGGAAGTCTCGAGCATGCTTCTCGCAAAGGAGCCCGATGGGGGAAAAGAGAGCGCGGCCCGGTCGGCGAAATGAGCGGTGGAAGAAAATATTTAATGTAAAATAATATTTGATTTCGCTAAAGATAAAAGGCACCGTAAAAGGGTCTTTTAGTTTCAAAGAAATAATAATTTCAAACTGTCTTAGAGATAAAGGCATTTTCCCTGGGAAAACTTCTCCTTTATGGCCATTTTCCGAGCGAAATTAAAAAGTTTATACCGCGGAGTGGAAGCGGGAGCAGTTATAGCTATAAAACGAAGCTCAAACGGCAATAGGTACTTAAAAGCCTCTATATACATTTTTCAGCTCTCTAACGTTTTTCAGCCGGAATAACTTTTCCTATCTTGAGCGTACCTACCACGCCTTCCAAAATGTACATGTACATGCACACACAGCGGAGTTCGCTTTTGAACGCTTGCCGTATTTGATAAAATACCATAGGTTATATTGTATTCTATAATACATGTATTGAAGAATCTATAGAAAATTTCGTAATTTAATAAAAAAATTTTATTTTTTATTTTTCTTACAATCTAGTTTTTTGTTGTTGAAAAATATTTAAGATCATACATCATAATAATGTTAATTAATATCTTGTTTGATGAAACATCTTTTTTACAGCATCATAGATTAAATAGTAATCATTTAACTAATCATTAATATAAAATAATAGATAATTAAATAGTAGAAAAAATACACAAATCTAGTGCCACTGATACTACACGTGACGCCCCAAAACGACGCATCCGTTAATTTCACCAAACAATAAAAAAACTTTTTCATCATTCAACTGTTCAATGAAACATTAACATCTCTATAATTTTGCACAAATCCTATTGTCACACACACAAAGCAAATCAAAACAATGCACACTAATTCCATTGATACTATAACATTTGAAACTTATCTATTAATTTCACCATACAAAAACAAATTCCTTTTATTCCAAACTAATTAAATAAATATACATGATAAAACCATTAATAATTAAAAGTACTTTTTCAAAATTGAATAAAATACTTTTGTTATACATTATATTCATCTTTCATATTTTTAAAACAATTACAAAATCAAATAGATATGTCACGAAACACTTCAAATGATACACCTATTAATTTATTAATTTCACTACAATCTGAAAAAAAAACTCAAAACAAAATCAATTAACAAAACACGACATCATCAAATAATTTCAAAAAATCAACACAACCATAAAAAAACTTAACACATACGCCGCCCCAAACGACGCACCCGTTAATTTCACCACAACGCAACCGAACAACTTCCTCCAACATCCACCACCCACATCACACACACATGGACCGACATGGACATGAAAAAACGACTCGAAACAAAATAAATAGGTGAAATTATAGGGCGTTTCGTTTATCGGGGCGCGAGTGACGCTCGGTGTTGTGTGTCCGGCAGGTCACAGCGGGGTTAACCAACTGGGCGGGGTGTTTGTAGGGGGCAGACCACTTCCGGATTCCACCAGGCAGAAGATCGTCGAGCTGGCCCATTCTGGAGCTAGACCCTGTGACATCTCCAGGATACTGCAGGTGTCTAATGGGTGCGTCTCCAAGATCTTGGGGAGGTGAGTTCCTATGGATTTTTCGAGTTTATGAATAATTTTTTTGATATATCAATAGTTTGAAAATATCAAATTGTCTTTTTTATGATTGTTTATATTGGAAATTGTAGATTATTTAATTTATTTATTTAAATTTTCAAGGGTACAAAGAATGTTTCAAAATCAAAGATTCGTTGATATAATATGAAATGAATTTATTTTTTGGATTATTTTAGTAGTAGAAATGTAAATTTTTATGATATACTCGTATGTACGTCATCATATTGTGCGCACAGTGCAGATATTTTTAGTACGTTGATAAAACATAAAATCGGTCCCAGAAAAATGTGTTTTTAGCGTTCGCAAAAAAAGACAATAGTAACTTTTTTGCGAGCTCCTCAGCCAACCGTGAAACAAACCGTTCCTATGAAACCTCTCAGAGGAGAAACATATTGCGAACATGTACGTACAAATTTTATACGCGATATCCATACGGTCTAAACTCATAAAAAATCGTCGCGTATAATTTTTCATCGTTTTAATCCGTCAGATTATTCAATATCGACTTTTACAATATATAAACAAATAATAATGTCCCATCCACGATAGCAAAGCACGTAATCGGAAACCGCCCATCGGCATAGTTGCGGTCGCGTACATATCCTAGCGTTAAATTCTTGCTTAGACACTATCGTATTGCGTTACACAAAAATATTTCAGTACTTTATTGTCCGATCGAATTAGGCCACAGTCGAGAACGCGACGCGTCAACCGTACAACATTCGTTATTAAAAGAACACATTCGAAACCAAAAAAAGAATCAAGACTTAACGGACAGTTGGACGCCGCTTATGTATAATACATTTTTTTCGTTTCAGATATTACGAGACCGGTTCGATACGACCCAGGGCCATCGGAGGCTCCAAGCCGAGGGTGGCCACGGCCGAGGTGGTCAGCAAGATCAGCCAGTACAAGAGGGAGTGCCCCAGCATCTTCGCATGGGAGATCAGGGATCGTCTGCTGCAGGAAGGCGTCTGCACCAACGACAACATACCGAGCGTGAGTGTTTTTGCTCGATTTTCTATGTAGTTTTTCGATGTTTCGATTTTGTTACGGTCGGTGGGTTTTCAGAGGTGCTTCTTGCGCATGTCGTGCGTTTTTCTTTTTCACATGTATGTATGTGTGTGGGTTAATATTAGCGTTTATCTTCGAGTGAAATTGCGGGAGGGCGCACACCGAAACGCCGAGGGCGGTTTTCTTGTAGTGCCACCTAAGATCGGCAACCTTTTCTCTTCCCATTTTTGATATAATATATTTGATGATTTCAAATTTATAATAATTTTGAATTCCTTTTTTTGATTTTTCAATACTAAAGCGACGTGATGGTTTATGAAACTATACAAATTTTATTCAATTGCTTTAATAGAGTCCATAATTTTTAACAGACCATCAATATTAATTGATATTAGATATAGCCAATATTTGAAGTAATAACAGCGTACTTTGAACTCCTTATCAGAAGGAAAATTCTCCAATTTCCATTTTCTTTTAATTTTATACCTCATTCTGTAATATATATTACACAAACTCATTAATAATGAGTATTAATTAATTGAACAATCCAACATCAGTTTCGAACCACTGTACGCCGCGCTTAGACGTCGATTATACACAGGCATATCTACAAAATTCGTACATACACCAAAAGCGAATATATACAAGCGGATTTATACGTATATAAACACAAGTAAGAGAGAAGTCGGGTAGATAGAACTCATGCAAATTTCCATGGTTACGGATTCCAGGTGGGAGAGTCGCGGGGGCGTGGTGGGCTTTCGGTGTTCAGCTATTTAAAACGGGGATGCCCCGAAACGCTGATAATACACAAATTTATGGAATGAAATACGACGCGTTTGGCCAGATAAATCCCTTATCTTCAGAACACTCCCGGCAAGAGATGTTGGCCTGCGGAAAAACCGCAGTTCGCGGAAAACAAGCGGGAAAAGCGTTTTCGGTGGGAGTTTCCGAGTGCCACACGGAATTAAAAATGGAAAATTAACGTAATATTAATAATGCATAATGTATCTATATTACACGTTAAAAAATTATTATCACAACAAAATTTATTAGTATGAATTGGTTTTGATATTGTTAAAAATACTCATGAAAGAAATTTAATATAGAATAACGAAGGAGAAGTTTTAAATATTTCCATCTAACATACGCTTTCCCTTGATTTTTTTTTCATATTTTCCGTCGTAGTAATAAAGGTTTTTTTAACGTTCAAAGGATTTTTTTTATTTCAGCGTCGGGTGATTTATTTTATCGGAATTTCATTAAATGTTCGTTTCGCGAGGCTTGAACGTTTTTCTCATTATGAAAAACCGCAGATTTTTATACAGACTATGAAGAAATTTTTGATGAATCAACATTGTTTCAAATAAACCGTAATATGTCGGCGTTTTATATAAAACGAGGAATCAGATGAATTAATCAATCCATTCATTTGAATCTATCACAACTGATTATAATTATTTTCAATTAAAGTTAACATGAATATGAAACATATTTTATAACTGGTGAACTTTTACCCATACTGAAAAACATGCATATTTTTTATTTCAACAGTATTAAACAAGATCGTTTAACGTTTTAATTTTCAAAATCGCTCGATTGATCACAAAAACAAGCGACAACTTATCCACAAACCATCACCTTTCCAACAAAAATCACACACCCCCCGAACCAACACGGGCACGACCGCCCACGAAACTTCTCCATCATTCAGCCGAGCACACAAAAATACAAAATGTATAGCAATAATATGGCTATGAAACGTCTTTTTGGGGAAGGGAAGAAGCACGGGGAACGGGATATGATGTATAGCGGCGCGTTATCGGAAAATACTCCGTAACACCCCATGAATAATTTCGCGAAGACATTAGAGTGGCGCGCCGAACACAAAGGGTCGTCCCTTTCGCCCCCATTGCAATCAGGTGAAAAATGCAAAGTGTATTTTCTTTTCGCCGGCTCGTATTATGGCCCTTTAGTATGTATTGTGTGTAGACGTTAACGTGTAGTGTGTTATAAATGAGCGTTGTAGGTTCAAAAGTCGCTATCGTGAAGATTGTGATGTGTTCTGTTTTATATTTTGTTTTTGGAGAGGTGTTTATTATGTATAATATTTGCGATTCATTTAAAAAAAAATTTGAGCACTTTCAGAATTGATTGTAAAGTAAAAAGTTGAACCGTTTTGAATAAAGTAAATTCCATTAAGTAGTTTCTAAAAGTTAAGTAATTGTTGCGAGATAAGCAAATTTGTGTTTGAAATTATCGTGTATTATTGGTCTGAAATAATTAAAAAAGTTAAAATTCATTTTGGCGCTAAGTAGTGAATACAGGCGATAGGAAAAATTGCTCAAACTGCGGATAGTATCGGAAAAGTCTTATTCTGAACCCGATGTTAAATAGATTAAAAATAATAATTGTAGATGAATTCATAATTTTAAACTAAAGGATCGTATTTTTTCGTCACAAATATAGTTTTTCATTTTTAAAAAACAATAGAAAAAATTGCAGTTACTTATAAATATTAAGAAAAACTATATACATATTAACATTACTAAAAATATAATCAAACCACAAAAATATTTCATAATATATTCTCGACACTTTTCTGACTACCTATAATATATCGATAAAATATTTCAAACTGCAAATTGTGAATTTTGAATTTATGCACCCAAAATCTTTATATCTCTCGTTTTTGAGCTCCATTTTCCAAGGGATGAGCCCCGTTAAACCTGGTCCTCCTACTCCTGGTGGGATTTGAGCGTCTTCTTAAACTGTATACGGTAATTTATATTGACTATGTATTCCACAGGGTGACCTCGAAGTATTGCATCAAAGTTATTGTGATATTGTTTTGATGTTTCAATGCCAATGCATATTAAACGAGCATTAGAATTAATATGATAATGCATTCTATGTGGCGTGACAGTTTGATAATCCTTGGTTATCTCGATAAGTTTGTATACGAATATAACTTTAAATTTATTTAATATCTTTAGAAACTAAAACTATGAAATGAAATCATTCAAAATTTATCGAATTCAATTTTTTTTTAGAAAAAAAAATGCAATGCAAAGAAAATCTAGCGACTTCTCACGTACACCTAACCGGGGCGCGAGTTAGATATTGAAAAGTAAATGCACTCAAAATGGACATTGTATTTTGCATTCAAAGCAGAAATATTTCATAATTTATGGCCGACGCCGAAACGAAAAGCTTTCAATGGCCATTGTGTCGCAGAAAAGAGTCGTCCCTTATACATTATATTACAGTATTGTATATTTTACACACACATAACATTATTTATACGCGATATTTCCACAACACACCTTCGCGCACTAGACGACAAAAGACCCAGAAAATGTCGTTTTCACGCCTCCCCTTTTCACCCCCCGAATTAAAATCCTTCGGAGGGCCAAAAACTCTGAAAAAATCATCTTTCCCACCCGCAGCGATTTAATTCCGGCGTCATCATTTGTTCGGATCGAGGCGAAAGATCCGATAGGGAAGTATTTAAAATGATGGAGTCATCACGCCAGCAAATGACATTTTTAATATGATCTCATCTGAGCGATAACGACGCATCCCCTCAACCCCCGTTGAATATTCTTACACCCCCACAGCATAGAGAAAGAGAGACCATTTTGTGTGTCTCGTCACGCGTCACGCTCGGAATTGCCCAAATCGGATTACTCATATCGAAGATGACGCGTATCCAATATAATAACATCTCGCTGTGAAAATTCGGCGTAGATTGACGATCATTATTGCGCCGAAATTGAAATTTTTCGCCAAATTCGGCGAAAATATGTCGGCACGGAAGGGTTGTTGCGATCGATCTTTTTGTCGGGTTCAAAAGACTTCGCCGCAAATAAAAAAATCGTATGTTCTGCAACAAATGTATTAATCTTATCTGTCATCGGCATCGTCTAGCCCCCGGGGAGGTTTTGATATAAAAAAAAATAGAAATGACAAATCAAAGGGAGCCCCGTATTAAAACATATGTCCCGAAGCATTAACCACTCCGCACAGTATTCACAATTTTCAAGAGCCCCACTTCGAACTTCGCATTTAAATAAGATACAACTGATGACACTTTCACAAGGGTGACGCAAATGAATCGCCGTATCTGATTCGGGAACTATGCATTATTTGATGACTGATAATCGCATACAAATTGGTGTTTTGAACAAGTCAATATATTAAAACATTCCTTTTTCCAACCTATGTCGGGAAAATTCGTATCACGCATTAGATCGATCTACTCATATGATTCATATCAACGTGTGACAAACAAGGAATTTCCTATGACACGTTCATTACGTCGGAAAAGCGTTACATCGTCATATTTTCCGCATTATTTTTTTATCGGTCTGCACACAGCTTTCATTTCTCATGTAACAAATAATAACAATATATGAAGAATTACTCGATAAGCAGATTAGGGCCGCCAAGCGTGGTCTCGTTGAGGCCCCTCGTGTCCTACACGTGTCGGACACGTGTACGACACGCGCTCGCAGATATTGCGTCGACAGCATCTCGAAACTTGCACTATTATGATCGTGTGTGTAATGAAAATATTTCATATTTCGAGATAAGTTTCTAATGGAGTTTTTGCGATGCATTTTCTTCGGAAAAATTGAGGAAAACCTTTGAAAATGGTGGCTTCGTTTGTTTTTGTTTTTCATTTTTGTGTGATGTTGCGTTATTTTCTTTTTTAATAAAGCGAATGGTAGGTTTTTAAATGGATTTTTGAACGTGTGTTCGAATGTTCCCTTCGTCCCTTGCAACTAGTCAAATTTTATATTGTGGCCTACTGGCGCGTAAAGGATCATACTCGTTTGTTGCGATTATGACGGCTCACTGTCGAACACACCCTGTATATGAAATATGTACATTTTTAATTTTCTCTTAAGAATAGGAGATTATTTTCATATATTAATATTTAAATAAATCGTCCATATATCGCACAAGGTTCTTATGTAGATTTATTTATCCGATATTGCTCATAAGAGTAGAATTACAATTATATTCTGATCTGATGTTAATAAATAAAATTATCTTTATAACAATAAAATTCGAATATAAACTGAATTATTTTATTGATCAAAAATTAAAAAAAACATAAACAGTATTTGTCTATTCTAATTTCTTTCAATAAAACTTTTAATAAAATCAAAACCAATTTTAAAAAAATGGAAAAATTTGTCAACGATTTCAAGACCACCTTATAATCGTGGACCATACGTCCCTTATTACTGCGTTTTGCACGAGGAATTTAATTGTAATCTCTGTTTCTGGTACAGTGGACAGTCTCAATTGGCAACATCCCCCAGCCTGCTGGGTCCCCCAACGGCTCCAAAGCAAAGCCGGCTGCCACGGGGTGTAGCTTTTTACACCCCCGTGGAAAAAATGCAATATATTTAATATTAAATAAAACTCTTTTCGCCGCTAAAATTGAACGGGGAGACAGAGGGAACGGCCGCACAATGAGAGATATTAGCCGAGTACTCCAGTTTAAGCGCCCCACAATGCACGATTCAAAACGATTTATTGTATGAAATGTATAAAAAAAGATATATTGTATGGATTTTCATGTGATGACTTCATTTAGGCTTCCCCGTTTTTAAGTTGGTGGTGTTTTAAACGTTTCTCGTATTCTATGGTAATTTTATTGCAATTTTTTAACAAAAATTTCGATCACATTAAGTCATAAAATATTGTTTATTTGAGATTGTATATAGATATAGATAGTTAATACTGTCAATTTCTTTAAAAAATTGTATAAATATATTGTTTACAATATTTTTTCTTTAAATTTTTATCGAATTAATGTTTGTTATCAACCGAAACATATAAATCGATCATTTAGAAATCTTGAAAAACAAATTATGTTGAGTGCATTGTTTTTAAAATTCTTCATGCTTATAACACTATTTTTATTACATAAAAAAAAGTATTTGAACTACTCAAATTATATTAAGAATAAAAACCCATATGATACCAAACTCAATATTAGTTCACTACGAACAGCGAAGTTCATCTACTATACGGAATGACGTTGAGCAATGTTTAATAATGTCTGGGTCAAGGTGAGTTCTCGTTAACGGAATAAATGGTTTATTGAACAACGAGAGGGATTCCCGTGTCCAGATAGGGAATGGACCCTCCACCAATACCCATCGTAAAACATCCACAACAATATGTCGGGAATTCCGTATAGGGAGATCGCCACAGTGCATCACACAAAGAACATCCGCACCGGACATTCGCCGTCGCACTGAAAATCATTTGATTACATCAAAACACCATTCTAAATGCGGGAAAAACCTCCATTAAATTTCCGCGTCGAAAAAACTGCACGTTTACGCCTCGGAACAGCGGTGAAAATAAATTTTCACGGCATCAAAAGAGTGCGCGCGTCGCCATCCCCAGCCGAGAGCGGGCATAAAAATGCGTTGTCAACATGCATTTATACATGAGACGAGGTGTCATACCATATATTATGTTGGCAGACAACCGACACCACCCCATGGCACCGTCGGAGGCTATGGGGAACCGTTCCCGTGGAAGAAAGTGGCGGTACGCGAACTTTCCCTCCGCAGGGACACCGGTAACTCCGCATTTAATTATCAAAATTGATCTTGCGTGAGCACCGCGATGATATCACCTCATCTAGGGGATTGGGTTTTATTTTTATTTTTGTTATAAATTACATATGCTTGATACGTTGCATTAATTTGAATCTCTAGAAATTTGTTCTAAAAAAATTTCAAATCATTGATTTAATTTATATTATCATATAATCTGAGTAGATAATCATTAAATTCGTTCTAACATATTAGAAATTTATATGTGAACGATTGGAAATTTGCCATAAAATCAGAAAATAAATAGAGCATAGTTTTTTTGGGCCATGAAAGTAAAGGGTTTGATGGGAATTGATATTTTTGTATGCGGCCCCACACCCTCAAAGGACACGCGAGTTCACTACGTGTATGTATATAAAACTCACATGCGATGGTGTCTCTAGTCAACCGGGAAACAAAAGGAAGCTGTGACAAATGCTTTCAGCCCCATGTTCCAACGTTGCTCAGATTGCCAACCTTTAAAATGAATTTTGAAAATATATTTCGATCGTATGCAATTTATATTAATTGAAATTATAATATCATGAATATAATACAATATAATGATTCTAATTTTTACGAATGAAATAATATTGATATGAAAATGAAACTAGTTGTATTAATTGGATGTTCAATGATGTGTCATTAATATGAAAAACAATTCAATCAAATTGTTAAATTATTTACAATCTATGAAATACATAGTTCAATTAACATTCACCGGAAACATTCGAAATATACAAACATGATACCACGGAGTCTCTTCAATAAATTAATACCCGAAACATATTTTGAACTTCATTATCGATATCTCACAACAAAACATTTCCGGTAGAGTTTACTTCCCCTGAACACTCGGTGGTGATTTTCAGCCACCCCTGACACTACCCCCGATATATATGTCATTGGGGGTAGAAGTCGAGGACATTAAGTGTGATCTAACGGCGGCCAACTGTGTGGCCAAATAAATAAATAAACTCACTCTACGTATAAACCTATCGTCTCCGCAACCTACAACAAAGAGCGGGGGTGAAAGTGACGTAATTCGGAAGTTTTCAACGTCCGGCAAATTCCAACTTCCTTCCTTCCGTCAAAGGGATGAATATAACTGCCCGTTCCGAATCGTCATTAATCATCGTCTCAATCGTAGATTATTTCGTATATAAATAATTTTTTCAGCACTTTCGAGGGTGCTGGGGGAGCATTCGGCGTTATTTAACCGTAAATTATGTTAACGCTTTTGATATATGACACTTCAGATTTCACACTCTCGATTCTCCCTTCTGTGGTGTAACTAGATCGACGACAATGCAGATTTATAGTGTGTGCGTTCGTTTATGCATTGTGTCCGATGCGTTTAAGTTTGAATGTTTCGACTCAACTAGACCACAATGGACGAACGTTTCAAGTGTTATGAATTGCCCTATTTTTTACTTAAAATTTATATTTATTATAAGTAAAATACTTCTACTGATTTATGTTGTTAATTGATTATTTTCAATGCATTAATTTCCACTGATCATTGATGTTAAATAGCGTAAAGCGAGATTGAAAAAAATATCATCATCCTTATAATTAGATTACTTACTATTAGTGAAGAATGATTTCAATAGCTATTTCAAAACTGCGACACTTAATTACATTTAATGTTCAAATATTTGAAAAATTGTCGCCATAAAATAATGAATCAAATCTATCTACAAGCCAAATATTAAAACCCATTAATATTATAATATTTATGAACCTTCACATTCAACACATTTCAACAAGCCATATCAGCATCGCGGATCCACCTAACACACAACGAACCCGAAATTACGACATGGCAAACACGAGGGATGACAAGCACACACGACATATTATAAATACACGAATACTAGGGGGGGTCGATAACAACCGTCAATAATTGTCATAGTCGACACGGCGGTAAATGCACCGCGCTAAATGACACTAAATACCCACCCTCTTGTCTGCACAATGGCACCTATGCACGTTCCTGGGGACACCATAAAGGTCCCCAAACACACCCCGTGGGTACTAGGTGAAGCCTCCCTGTCATGGGCTACCCCCGTGTCCGCGTAATGAATGGGCGAAAATTTGAATAAACACATTTGAATTTAAATGAGTGATTCCGTCTGCAACGACAGATGCGAGACGTTTCGGGACGGGCGTAAATGCGTATGATTTGGAGGTTTTAATGGATTTTGGTTTTTTTTTTTTAAATTAAAATATTGGAAATTGGAGTTTGGATAGTTGAGTTTCTTTTTTCTATGTGATATTTATTGAATTTGATCCGAATAAATATTCTAATCAATCGATTGATTCAAATTTTCTGGCAACAACCTGATCATCGCGCATTATTTTATATAAGTGTGACTTTAAATCGGAATTTCACCCAAAACAACGCAATTTTTCCATCCATTTATGACTGAGGACATTAGGCGGTACCTTTCAGAATGTTTCGAATATCAAATATAAATAATATACGCGTTATAAATACATAAAACGGTCGTAAAAGTTTGCGCGTGTCCGCATTATCGCTCCGCCGAATTACGTTATGGCGCGTCGAAATTCGCGCTAGAAAATCCACCTACCTAAATTCGCACTCCCCCATTTTCGTATGACAAGTAGTGTCGCATTACTATAATTATATTCGAGACGTTTATGTGCCGCAATAAATACACGTACAAATACAGGGTGGACAAGTTTCGCATCACGGTGCACTGGATTTAGTGTGAAATTATGGTAAAACGCCATGTATACCATAGAAACAAATACAATAGTCTAACGAAATGGGAAACGTTGAATTTAACGCCGATAGCGGATTTATACGATCATCAATTCGTTTAATGATATTTTTTTATTTAACGATAAATTTTCATAGTGTTTTTGCAGTAAAATATTAATAACGAGATTATTATGAGAATCAATACGATTGATTATGCACGATGCGTCATATCATATTTGAACCGATGAAACTATCTTATAAAACAAAAAAACACCAAAATAAAAAATACACAAAAATTTTCGTACCATATTTAATTAATTAAAACTATTTTATGACAATCAAAATGATTAAATAGTAGTGAAAATCGCAAATTTTGTGGAGCCGTTGCCGAGCGGAATCATAGGTCAGGCACGCGGCGAAAGCTCGCCGAAGCGCACGGAACGACTTTTGTACTTGACGAACAAAAAGGTTCGCGTTCCGTGAAATTCGGGCGCTTTTCGGGGCATTCGATCATGCGAAATTCGCATTATTATAAATAAATATGCGCTCCAACCATTGTTATGGCGGTCCACCGGACCGTGGGCTCTATTTAATGTCAATACGCGAGACGCGTTGTGCTGTGCCGCTGTCGAATGTCGTTCGTTTTTATTGTTATTTATTCTTTTTCATTATTGTTATAATGATCGTATCGAAGAAAGGCTCTTTTGCATAGTTCGGTGGTCGATTGTCACGCAAGGTTGAATCGTAACGGTTTGAAATTGGTGAAAGACGAAACAACGTTCGAACGCTGTGATATCCTGTTGATTCGTTTTTTTTTTTCATTTAATAATTTACACTAATTAAAAATTAGATGTATTAAAAAATAATAATTTAAATTATAAATACAATATTGAAAAAAATTTAAAACAAAAAATCGAATAAAATCGAACTAATAAATATCGATTTACATATAACTTTTTCAAAAGCACTCATCCACGCGCCAAACGGTTGAAACGTTTCGGAACCGAAAATATGCCTCCAATTTTACAAATAAATAAATAATAATATGATCGAGTGCACTTTGAAAAGTCGATTTTTTTCGTTTTCGTTTTCGCGCGATTATTGTTAAAGAAATGATCCACTTTTTTCGATGCATTGTTCGACTTCAAATCGCTAAAGGACCGAATCGTTTACGCTTCACTATCATCCGTCTATTATTTATTATTGTGCTTCGCATAAAGGGCGAAAGCTGCTGGGGAAACTTCCCCATCACTAATGACGAATAATACGGAACAGAATAAATATATAAATGTATGAGCGTATGAAAAAAAAACTATAGTATTTATACTTTATAATAGTGTGATGTTGAAAAGAAAGGCGCCCCGTCTTTATTCTTGCGTGATCTTTTTGTTCAACCTGCATTCTTGCACCGTTTACGAATTTTTTTCGTATAATTTATATAAATGAAAACTCTCAATTATATTAAAATGCAATAAGTAGATTTCTATACAATATTTTTTATTGTTTGAACATCAAAAATTTAATTTCAGTTTTAATTTTTTCGGAACAAAAAATAATATAAGTAGTTTGTGCGGTCTTACAATACAATATAAAATCATAGAAATGTTTTTAGTTTCGCATTACAATTACTATTCAATGATAAATATAAATAAATCTGATTATAAATTATAAAAAATTACAACGATCGGAAAATATCAAATGACGACATTTTTCAGAATTACTAGTCTTTGAAAATAAAAGTCGGTGCACCCAAGAACGGGGCACCTAAACAATAAAAGTCGACTCTCATCCATGAAGTGTCCCAATGCAGGGGGCACAGCCCCCAACGGGGGCCACTGGGGCCCCCGCGACGCCCCGCAGAGTCTTGACGCCATTGTCAAGACACTGGCCCCCTACTGAGATTCCATTTATCGGCGAAATACCGTTGATGGAGTCCCCCAAAACTATGGGGCACCTATGCAAATTTTTGCAAAGGTACTTTTCATTCGCACGACTTGAAAATTGTAGAAAATTCATGTTTATTTAAACGGTAAATAGTTTGCATGGAAATTTTAAATTTAAAAATAAATAATCATCAAATATTCAATACAACGAAAATTTAATATATATGTACTGTATTCAGAGTCATTTTTCAAAATTTCATGGTATTAATTTGGCATTGAAGGCTTCAACAAAGCTTCTTCGGGGATTTGAACTCGGTGTCAATGAATGTATGGTGATTTTCATAATGCGTTCATTGTTGTCTTCGTTAATAACCGGGTCGAGATATATACATAACGGATCGTCTGTATATAAGACTGTTTACATGATAGTGTTTTGATGAATATGAAAGACGCGTCATAAAGCGTAATATGACTACATATTTATATCGTATTACGTTGTGTATTTGTTTATATAAAATATTATAAGTAATTATAGTTTCTTGTTTTAAGTTTTTTCTTGTTATGATAAATTCATTAAAAAATTTGTCATAAGGAAGATCTTATTGTTAGTTTTGAATAAATACGTTATGTTGAAATTCGTCCATACGTGCTCACATATGTAGAAATTGATTTCATTGTTTTCTATTTGTAGGGTTTCGAATAATAATTTTATTGCCGCCAATCCATTGGAGAGAGAGCCTTTCAATTAAAAACTTTTGATTCTTCTCGCACAAACGAATTGTGCTTTCGATTGATTTAACATCAATTACCGCTGTTTATTAAATTTTTCCAATTAATTTGATTGGAACTAGAAATTGCCAAAAGGAATAATGAAAAATAAACAAATGGACGAACGATCGTCGAGAAAATTATTCATTCATGACACCGAAAGAACGTTCCTTCTTCGAGAAAAAATAAACAAATATCAAAAATGAAAATAAAAAGATTCTATGAGTCCAATTCGCCGAATAATTATTGCGCAATATTCAAACGGTCGATCAAAGAGAGGAATCGTAAGAATTTTACAGAAATTCCTTCGGTGAATTCTTTAATTAACGAACTTCATCGACTCGCGATATTTCTGCGATGCTCTCGAATATTTTCACTATGGCGTTTTTGTTTGACGAAATCGAAATTCGACCGCCTCAAGCAATTTAACTGAACCCTTTAATGAAATACGTCTATATAATTTCATTAATACTATTGATCCTTTATAATTTTGAATCGTGATTCGAATTCTAGGAACATTTTTCGTCCACAATTGAAATAGTTTTCAACAAATATACAATGATAAGTTCGGGATCTACGACCGCTGTTTTATAATATTAATCTTTTATCATTCGTGTATGAATTTTTATATGTTGGAATACATAAATTCTATACATAAAAAAAACCATTTCTACATATGTAGGTTATGTAAATATTATTTATTATCTATTTAAATATTGGGCAAAAAATACAAGCTAATTTACATTTTTTTTTCAAATAGACTCTTCAGTATATTAATTTATTAAAACTATATTTATTCATATTTTACAAATTATAATCACTTGCACACAATTCGAATCAGAATAATAATAATTTTCTGATATACCTATATTACAATTTTAACGAAAGAAAAATTTGAACAAAACATCACCTTTATAATATGAATCATATTCATTCTATATTAAATCGGCTTAACAACACCAATATCACATTTCCCTCATAAAATTTTCCAAGAAATCTCCCATCTCCCATCTCCAATCAAACCCATACCGACACAACTACTCCAATCCAGTTTCTTCCCAACAACAATAATCATCAATTCCATTCTATATCAGATCGGCCTAACAACACTAACATCACATTTCCCTCATACAATTTTCCAGGAAAATCCCATCTCTAACCAAACCGACACAACTAATCCAACCCAGCTTCTTCCCAACAACAGTAATCATCACTTCCAACACCAACATCAACATTTATCACAACCAACAACCAATTCACAAAACGACCGACATCCAAGGCGACTTAACAGGCCGATCGGCTAACAACACACAAGCCTCTCTCACGCACACCGAAACGCCGGTCCAGAAATCCGATATGGTCTTGTCGACAAAGGTGGTCTATAACATGGACATGGCGAACTGACGGCGGCTGACAGGGGGTCCTCGGCAGGACCGCACCATGACAAAACCATTTAGTCAACATTAGACCGGTCTCGTGTGCGATCAAGCGCGGAGAGGTACTTTTACGCCGTTTGCGTGAAAAAATTTCATGGGAGGTTGTTTGGGTTGTTGATGATGTTGTTGGTTTTTGTTGAATGGGGTTTTGAGGTTGATTAGTTTGATTATTGATAGTAAAATGTTACGATTTGTGTTTATTCGAATTAATTAAGGATAGTTTTTGGATAAATGAAATTGAATTGTTTGATAATATGTTAAATGTTATAATTTATTTTGATAAAAATGATTGTACAGTGTACATCCTTGATTATTGTATCATTCAAGCTTTTCTCGTAACTGATATTTTATACAATGTTACTTTCGTATAGTCTTGATTGTATAATATAATATAAATATAGCGATGCGTCCATTAAATATAATATGATATAAAGTTTGTCATGTCATTATTTTTTTTAATCCCGATGATTTCTAGTACAGATAAATATTTTCAAATAAAATATTTTTATGATAAAATTTTAATCAAAATCGAAACTATTTTAATTTCAGAAACTTATTTTCCCTATTGCAAATTTTTAATTTGAAATTTAAGAATCTTGTAGTTAATTTTTAGCTATCAATAGATTATCAAATTTAAAAAATCATAATTTGTTGTAGGTATCTTCAATAAATAGGGTGCTTAGAAATTTGGCAGCTCAGAAAGAGAAACAAGCGCATTCTCCACCGGCTGGTTCTCCTGGAGGAGCAGTCTATGATAAACTGAGACTGTTAAACGGACAGGTATCAATATTCAAAATTTTAGAGTAGCTTTAGACTTTTTTCATATACTAGATAGAACGTTTTGAATAAATTCAACCGATAACATGTAGTGCTTTCTGTAAATATTTATTTCGAACATTGCCACATGCATTTTTTTTATTTTCTTTACAGAGCGGAGGATGGGCTCGAGCTCCATGGTATCCTGCGGCCAGATCGCCTTTTCTTCCAGCTCTCAGTCCAGGTCCTCCGAACCACCTGATGCCCGATTTGCCAGTCGCCAAAAAACGTAAGTATTCTTACTTATTTTGTTCTCGTCAGAAACACGATACATGTCGGTCGACGTTTATGTAACGACAATGACGTCATGGACACGTGACTGTTTGCAGCCTCTTTGTGCACTATCCGCAAGCATATTTAAATTTATACAGCCTATATACTCGGTTGTAGTTAGATTGTACGATAAACTGCAACTGGTTTTAAAATAAATAAATATTCAAAAAGGCCTTTGAACAAAAATGATTTTATCGCCGACGTTTCTTCGATGCGTGATAATTACATGCGACCGGTAGTACAGTTGACACGTTTTTATACGATACGTTAACGAAAATTATTTTTTTGAACGCATATTCTTCCATATTGAAAGTATATATGTATATAATACATACATTTTAATATGAATCATTTGATATTACCAATCGTCTACGATGAGTATCAAATCTTACGAACAGTATCCGACGCCTGACGATTTTCGGACATCCACGGCAACCGATCCGCAAATATAAACGCATTTTTTCTCTTATTTATTTTCTACATGTATGTACGAACAGGATATGAAAAAGAGAAAGGGAGAAAGTGTGGGTGGGCGGGTGGCACAAGGGCGGCCATAGTTACCGTCAGAAACATTAGCCGGCCAACTCGCGCGGAAGATTTAATTTTCATTTTTATTCTTTGAAACATTCTTTGATACGGACCCACCTCGTCTTCCTGGCCCTGCCTCCCTCGGGAACTCCCTCTTCCGGCTGCACGTGAATACGTTAACTTTTATTATGGTTTCAGGCTATTCGTGGACTCTCAACTAGACCGAACATTCGTGGGCGTCTCTAAACGCTTTCCTCGTTTTTGATTCGTTTTCCGAACAACTTTTCATATCGCTTTAACTTTTGCTTGTATATTCATCGTTTTCTATAAATATATATTTTTTATTGTAAAATAATGTAGTATATTCGATGCGTTATCATTTGTTAATGATAAATGGAATCGTTAATTTTAAATGTGTTGATGATTAAATATAATGTTGGGTGTTTCAATAGCATATATTTTGCTTTTAATGAACGTAAAAAATATCGTCCGGTCTCGTGGTGGAAAAATGAAGAATGTAACGACCGCAAGAGCCGTTACTTCGACGACGCGGGGTTTTGCTTCGTCGTTTTTTTTCTACGTTTCGTTTTATTTTAGCGCACCGGCCACCTCGTATAAATAAAATACCCCAAAAACAAAGCGAAAACAGAAAAAAATCAAAGGATTTTCACGCTACGATTGGTCTGAAAACATAAAGCAGCCGGTTCTGTGCCCCTCGTGGCGCTGAGCTTATTCATTTTCCCGACGGCGAGAACAGATTTTACTTTTGTGCCGTAGAATCGTTTTTTTTTTCATTTTATTTTATTTATTTTCGTTTATACATTTTTCTGCGTTTTATTTCATTATTCTGTACGCATTTTTTTATTTCGTTTAATTTTTTGCTGGTTTTGATTTTGTTCAGAGGCGCTTTGTGAGGTCGCGCGAAATGCCGAGCGAAAAGCGAACCAGAATCGGAAAACTAACCGCCGAAATAATTTTCACAATATCGCATACAAAAAATAAAAAGATTTTCAATATAGTAATTTCAATCAAATTTGCTTATTTCATTCAAATTTCGTTTGTATTTATAATAGTTCAAATATTCAAGCTTTGCCCCACAAGGATGGGGCAGTTGGATTCACGAATTGCTCCAACCCATGACTAAATAGATCCGTAGATAGATATGGATAGATACATCCTCCCTTGGCCATCCCTAGAAGATTTGAGCCACCCTTGTTGGGGCCACGCGTGTCGGCTTTAATCTAATAATACCATTTTGTTAAATTGATACTCTCGCCGCCGGTCTGCTTTGATTTGTTCATCGATTGCTTTTATCAAAGGGCAGCTCGATGTTTATTTAATAAACATGTGTTTCTATGATTCTATTACACTTTATATATTCAACTAGAACAAATTTGATTGGTAATAACGTTTTATGTTTAATTTCTTCGGTAAATTATTGATGAAAATATAATATTTCGTTCAATTTGTGATATATAAATATTATTTTTATTATCGAAAAATTATTATGCTGATTTTGGATTAATTATTTAATTGTCATTTTATAACAATATTTATTCGTTCAATCCACGAATAATAGAAAGAGATTTATAAATTTTGTTATATGTATAATATATTTTATTTTTCTAATGAATATTAAATATTATACATGGAAACTTTTAAGTTGTATAAAATATTTCAAATGACATAACTACATATGAAGCAATATTATACAAGATAAAAAGGTTTCAACAAAATCATAATTGTATAAATACGTTATATACAAAGCAATTATAATCATTTCCCAAAAATAAAAATAACGCCTTTACATAGATGGCGCTGATAGTCCGACAACATGCGCCCATTTTTCCCAAAACAAACTTACTAACCCAAATTTTTTTTAACTAAATATCAAAATACCAACTTTAAGATCAACATTAGCTTACAACACCCGAAAAAAATCATCATTCAAAATCACGCGCCGGCCATGCGTCGGCATTTGCGTGCGCGGCCTAAACGTTTTGCGGGCGCACAATATGTTACATTGCGGCTTTACGGTCCGCTTATTGACATAGCCGGTCGTGGGCTGTTTGCGGACATACCACACCATGGCACACCATACCACACGATGGCATGCTGCGGCGTATAGCCATAGCTCTCCGGAGCCAAGGATGTGGATGTGGCCGCGTGCGGCGGACATCCCCGCCGGGCCGACCGCTGATCAAAGCCCGTTTGTTGTGTTGTGTGTTATTATTTTGTGTGTATGTGTTGTGTATGTGTGTTTGTTTGTGTAGGTGTGTAGGTGTGTGTGTGTTTGTGTGGGTGTGCGGTGGGCGAGCGCCGATTGTGGTGCGAGGGGGTTGGTCGGGTGTGGAGGTGGTGTGGGAGGTTTTTGGGGTCTGTTGCAATTTTGGATGCGTTGGTGGGTTTAGATGGTTTTTAAAAAATGTTCAGAATTCATAGGTTTTATCATGTTGCTTTTTTTAGGGTATAAAATTGAATAATTTTAATTGAAATGTGATATCTGATTTTTAAAAAGCAATAGTTACTTTTTATATATTATGATTTTTTTAAAAAGATTATTTGAAATATATTCATGTATTCACATTGTTTTGTAATAATTTGTTGAAAAAATTATGAAGTTCGATTCTCGCATAATATACGTAAAATATTATACAATGTGGTTTTAATTCGCCTATTAAGTATGTTATAAGTGCTCCTTCAGATTTTCAAATCTTAAATTTTTGTCTTTCATGGCACCCGTTGTTTCGTCATGCTCCTACATTATAATTTCGGCAACCAAATATTATAAATTGACTTAATAATTAGCAAAATTCAAAACGAAAAAATGAAAAACAGCACCAATATTTTACTCATATATGTATGTATGTAGGTATTCATTACTAATATAAAATTCATAAACGTACACATAACAAAAATAAATAATCCAATTACAATTTCAAACATCCAACTTAATCAACGTAATAATTTGCAAATTTTATTACGAAATAAATTACAGGTACTAACTAATAACACACTTCATTACGAATTTCAAATTTTATCGCGAACAACAACGCGACAAAAATATTCACTTTATCTCTCGCGCTCACTATCAATCCTCATCACCTAATTAGAACCTTCATTCAAAACCGCTAATCTCGAAACGGATTGACAACCTCAAAACAATTTCAAACGACCACACAGACGTCCATCAGAGCCAACAACAAAGCCAGACGCACAATTTAGCCCTGAGGGCACCTAGAAGCTCACTAGACGAAAGCACCTGTTGAAGCAGACGTGTAGCGAGTGAGTAACGTAATGTCGGACGCCCATCCCACAGACGCGGCGAAGAAACTTTCCTATCCGCAAACTTCCATAATATTCCATAGAAGAGGCAACGACGAGGATGAGGACGCCGGCAACGTCTTCTCAGTTCAAAGGCATCATAATTTGTATCTGGGCGTCTTTGCGACTACTCCAAAACTGAGAAGTTTCTTCATCGCTATGTATCAAACTCGGCGCAACTAGTCCCGTCTCGGGCATAGTTGGATTATAATTGTGTGATGTGTGTGTGGTGTGTGTGTTCGAAATACATGGTTGTTTTACTTTGAACCGATGAAGGTAAACAGTCTTAACTATCCCTCGTGGACAGAATTCATTAGCCAGTTAAATCGTTTACGGTTTACACGATGCACCCCCGTGATATTTGATAGGGGATGTTTCGGTGAATGTTTATGGGAAATGGTTAAGCCTTTAACAAGTGTTTCGCATATCGTTTTTTTTATATGCCTTGATTAAATTTGTAATGTCTATGTTAATATATATTTTTAAAACATATTTCAATACAGCAGAAATTAGAAAAACAAACATCATTTGATCGAATTGATTACGAAAAAAGTTTATAATTTATAATATACATATATTAATTTTACAATAATATAAATTTATTCTCATTCATTTTTTAATTACGAATAAACAAATTTCATCACATTATAATTTATCTAAACTACTGATTTATTTCAACCGACCGTTCATTTTATTCCCATTCGGAATTACTTAAATCCCTTTTTGAGAACTGGATTAAAATTTATATAATAGAATTAAGCATCAATAGGGCATCTTTACTGTCGTTTAATTTTCACTACATGCGTATAATACGTGTCTATTGACACACTTGAAAGTGCACATACATATGTACGTTATAATGTGCCGAATAAATTTTCGAGGGGGAAACACGTGAAGTCTGTAGAATAAAAACTCACAATTCTCACAAAAAAGATCTAACTGTGTTAAATACACCAATTATTTTCTATCAACAAAGTTAAGCGGCATTGGGTACGATTAACACATAAAAGAACGATCGATAATTAATTAATTTTTCACCATTTGTCAAAAAGTTTATTGAATTCTGTAAAAGTTACTTTCTAAATATGTTTAGAAAAACTTTTGAACTCTTAATGACTTTGGAAAAGCCTCATTCGACACTCAAAGTTAGAACTTGAATTCATAAGTTTTAACCAATGTTAGAAACGAGAGCTTTGATTCTGAGCCCCTTGTGTATAGAAAGAGAACACAGTCGTCCCAGAGTTAAGTACATGTTTGCGCGAAACCGAGGGGTGAACCGAACCCATGTTTAAATTTGCTAATAGGACGTGTCCTCTGTCTGTTTATTGACTTACTTCATTCTGTGAACGAAATCCCCGCGAAAAGACATAAAACAGCACATGTATATACAGTACGTACGCAAGATTATTTTTATCAAAAAATATATTATTAAATCAAAACAATCATAATATAATGTTATTTACAACCCAATCAAGATTTCTAAACATTTTTTTCTTACAATGATGATGAGAATGAAAGTTTTAAAACGTTTTATGTCAAATAACCTCAGAACAATGATTGAATACAAAACCACATTCATCAAATAACTAAGGCACATTTTGCTTTAACGATAATTCGAAAATCTAAATCACTAATTTTTCAATAAACTATCATGTATTTCGTCTATGAAAATAAACAATAAAAAACATTACTATGATCATTAAAACACCTGCAGACGAGATGAAATTTACCGAGCGTACAGCGGACGTATTTCTAGACGTCTGCTGAAATTCAAAATTTCAACACGAACTGAAATCGCAAAAGCTCATTTCTAGCACACAACACACGTACAACACGCATATCTACAATTTCACCAGAACACACATATATCATATACAGTTTGCGTGATTTATAGTGCATAGTGTGACCCCATAGCGGGTTGTCGCAAAGTTGAACTTATTGTAAAGTATATATATTGTACACGGTGGCTGCATACTACGACTCTTATCTCAAACTTCAGGCGTCGGTACAAACACCCTATAAACTACCTTGCTCGCATATTATATATATGTATTTCAAGCGAAATATATTAGAAATTATCTGAATCTATATATTTCGAGGCCAGAGTACATGCTGACATTTTTAGCATGACCTTTTCGTGTTTCTAAATATATTGTGCGCTGTATGAACGATCGATATGTCTAGTCAATAGAGGTTGTTTTATTAGTTCAATGCGCATATGCATATTATAAAAAAATTCATATTTAATATTTTAATCAATATGTGAATTGAAATGCTGCAAATCAGTAAAGTCTATGTAGATTTCACATCAAAATTTGGGGTTAATTAAATAAAAAGATCATAAAGTTCATAAAACTCTCCATTTTTAATTTTTTCTTTCGAATGTGCATTAAAATCGAAATTTATTTACTTATTTCAATAATAATAATAATAATAATAATAATAATAATAATAATAATAATAATAATAATAATAATAATAATAATAATAATAATAATAATAATAATAATAATAATAATAATAATAATAATAATAAAGATTTCAATGTCGTTTTTGAATTAATTTGAGTACAAAACCATAATATTTCATTTCCGTTTGAAAATTTAGGTACGCCCAATTATTATCTATTATATAATTGCTCAATATCTTTATAAAAATTTTCTTATTCGTTCCCTAACACCTAACTCACAATATTTAAACTCAACAAAAATCAAACATCCAACCCCAACACCATTCACGAAATTCGCGCTTCAACATTTTTGACTTCCCTTCCGCCCCACGTCCAGCCCACGATTCAAACACATACACGCACACCAACATTATAATATATCATACGAATAAACGTATCTGCCATGAGATAATGAACGGTGCAATGTATAGAGAAATGTATGGGAGGGCCGCAGTAGGGCAGAGCCCTAAGCTGCGCGCTCACTTGGGCGTCACTAATGCCCCGCCTGCGACTGCGCCCCTCTCTTTATCTGCCCTCTACAACGATGCCGAAGTCGTCAATTCGTATCAGGATTGTCCTGATGGGTACTATCGATTGTTCGAAGGTTTAGGCGTTGAGAATTTTTGAGTGGAATTAGCGGTTGTTGAGCCAGAAGCGCAGTTGTCGGTGTTGAAGTTAGTGTTGGAAGTTAGAGCAAGTATCGGATAGAATTGAGTTGATTTGATTCGATTGAAATTTAAGTTTGTTAAAAAGGTTTTATTATTGTTTAAAAAAAATAAAAAAAGGTAAAAGTTTATGTTACGTTTTGTTATCGAGAGATGTTCAATGAATTTGAATGGAAATTTATTTACTCGTGAACTCGATATTATTATGATACGAAAAAACCCATTAAATAAAATATTTATAGCAGTCGATGTAATATCCGATCGTTTGCCGTTTTTGTGTCGTTTTAATTTTTTGTCAGTGTACTGTCTGAAGGGAGTCTGTCCGTTTGTACATTTTCCGCACTGAAGCCTTCAAACTGGGGATGGTTGAAAGCTGAAAAGAAAACATTTTACAGCGTTTACGGGAAGGGCACTTCAAAGGGACGGACACCGCATACACCTGTTACACCTAGTAAACGGCTTAAAAGCGTCGCCATACTGTGGGATATTTTTAAATTGCATTCTACTATTTTTAAAAGGTTTTCTCTATACGGGATAACTTGCGTTGCTATCTAAAATTATTTTCACTGAAAATTCAAACGATTCAAATACAGACCGATTTTGTGTAACGTATATTTTTGCTGAATCTAGAGTATTTAAAACTATTTGATATATCTAATTTAGAAATTTCAATATAATTAATATATGTATAATGCGTCTAATAAATAAATCAACTAAATTTTTCATTTTTTTCTGTAAAATAAAAAAGAAATTTTCCTTAAAATTCATTGATGACGTATTATTTTGAATCGTATAAGTAAAAGCAATCAACGATTTTATTGTTAGTCTTGTCGAACGTACTGGTTCCCATGTTGAGTTAAGCAACAAGTGTTACGTTCTATACATGGATGCACATAACATCAATTTAAGACCTTTTAACAAAATATGGTTTTTAGTATTCAAACTCATCTAGATATTTATTTTTTAGATTACTATCACTACAAAATTGACACATGATTATTAAGAAAAATTTACCAAACTTACAAAAGTCGAAACGTTGAATTAATCTCTTCAGATTAAAAAATAACAGAAAATAACTATACATATTAAAAAATAAAATCAATTCAAATCTCCAAAGCTTTTTAAATTACCATCGCTACAAAATGGACACATACGATTAAGAAAAAAATACCCAAACCTACAAAAGTCTAGACGTTGAATAAATCACTTCGGGTTAAAAAATAACATAAATTAACTATACATATTAAAAAATTAAATTAATTGAAATCTCCAAACCAAAACCCTATAAATACAAACCAATCACGCAACAACAGTCCGAAAACAACCGCGAACGCCCCTGCACCCACCCACCCATAAACTCGGCCGAATTTCACGCAGTTTTTCCCCGCAAACGGCAAGACACATCCACGGAGACACCCATCATTAGTCGGCTGCACACCGCGATTATAATTCGTCTCTTTTGTCGCATATGCCACACACGTGAGCATCCGCACTGGAGCATTAGCGATTGCGCGCGCGCAAATTAGCGGCGCAAAAGTGCGTGACGCTCGCCACTTTGCGGCTCATCCGCGTTTGATCGGCTTTGCCACGCACCGGCTGGCACGCTTACGCACTCTAAATAATGTATAGTATATAATGCGATGTGTGTAATGTGTTGTTTTGTCGTCGTACGTGCGTGGGCGCCATTATTAACGCACGCGAGACGACTTCAAAGCGGGTTTTTTGAAGCGCGCGAGGCCGAAGTGCGTTCGGGTCTTGCGGCAAAAGACGGTATGGGTTTTGGTTTTTTTGGGGGTTGTGTTAATTTGTTTTTAATTATATTGAAGTTTTGTTGAATGTGATATGTGTATCTATTCGATTTTGTAAGTTTGTGAGATACTTTTGGAAGTTGGGACGTACTTTTGTTTCGTAAAGATGCAAGGTCGCAAAATTTGATAGAACAATTTGGTTTATAGAAAATTCATATTGTATAAAATTCGTTTATGTCGAATAATTGGTCTTTTAGAAAGAAATAAAAATAGTAATTATTTTCTTGAACAATTCAATAATAAGACAAAGCTATTTCTAATTAAAAAAATGTGTGTTAAATGTAGGAAATGTGTCGAATAAAAACGATGTAGGTTTTTTGAGTTTTTGATGTTTGAAAAGGTTTTGCTAATTTTTTAACTATCAAAATGATCAA
Organism: Hydropsyche tenuis; assembly: GCA_009617725.1. Lineage (NCBI taxonomy): Eukaryota > Metazoa > Arthropoda > Insecta > Trichoptera > Hydropsychidae > Hydropsyche > Hydropsyche tenuis. Next base: position 1,003,394 of record VTON01000021.1, on the reverse strand, counting down.
TGTATTGATCAATACTTATTATGTATATTTTTTATTGTAAAATAAGATGTATTCAATACTGTTGAAAATTGAAACGTTTTTTCACTTTACATGACTCTGATTTTAAATATAATATAATGAGATTTGAAAAAGTTTTCATTATACGAATTGTTAATGGATTTTTTGGTTTGACATGCGTCTTTCACGAAGTTAGATAAAAAAAATCGACAAAGTTAGTTAAATAATTGAGTTACATGATTATCATTAAATTTTAGTTTCAGTTTTAGTGATTGAATAAAACTTAAATTTTCAACTACTTGAAATTCAACTTTTCCTCATTTTCACAAAGAAAAAGCACAAACTTCCATCAATATAAAAAAACACCTTGACCTGCACTGAAAATTACACGATATATCTATCGTAAAAACAGCAAACACGTCCCAAAAACAACTCACTTATTTCAGGTGCGGATATAAATAAATACACCCATATAAATAATACGTTAACATTTCAACATACACACCCACGAGCGAGTCCCCTTTGTGCGCGTAGTCACACGCGCCGCTCCCGCTCCCCATATTCATTTATTTTAATCCATAACTCATCAAACGATGTAAACGGCGAAATCGTTCATTTGTAATTAATGCACCACCCTCTACGTACATTGTGTGTATGTGTGCGCGGTGTGTACGTGAAAGCGCTTTAGGGTTCACGGGCCAAAGGCTTTCGCGTTGCGGGCCTCCATGGCGCGCTGGTCTTGCAGGCCTCGGTCGTTTGTGACTGCTAAATCTGGGGAGGATGTTATGGGTTATTATGGGTTAAAAATGTGGGCGTGCGTGCTCGTTTTCAGGTGGTGAACCAGATGCGTTGAGGTGTGCTGAAAAATTTAACGATGTCGTTACGCGAATGCTGAGACAAAGGAGGTTCTTTATGTATAATGAATGGCGGATTTTGGATTGTTTTCTGTGTAGTATTTCAATAGTATATATTATATTAGATTACTGACAGTAAAAATTGATGATTTGTCGCTCGAGTCGCTCAAATCGCCAGTACCGAGACGGCGTGCTTGCAAATTTCTCTTCTTGATTCTTTATATATTCTGGCATAGAAAATATCCGATATTTATTTTTTGGTTCGCTGATACACGATGTATGTATGTGTAGTGAGAAAATTAGGAATTGATCGACTAGTTTCAGTATCCATAAATTTCTGTTTTACCACTATCCTTCCTTGCAAATACTGTACACAAATGTGTATGTTTATATATATTTGTATAACCTACGTCAAAAAATCACTATCCCTGCGCCATTTTTACGTGTCAATAAAGTACATAAAGTTTCCCCCTTCGCGGGAGCTACCATCTTCTTATCTCATTGTCGTGTGTACTTTTTTTTCCGCCCGAAAGATGAATATAAAAAACGGACGTATAGCTATAAGAACTCGATGAACGCGGTGGTCAACCATTTTTGTTTAAAAAAATTAAAAGCATTTTAAATTTAAAGTCGATCCATATTTGATCAATTTAATTAATAAAAATATTTTAGAAAATAAACTGATTTTTTCGCATTTTATATTATGGTATAATAGATCTTTTTTATATTCATCAAATCATTAATTTACTTATAACATGTTAATTAAAATCAAATGAAACATAATTTAATCCATTTAAAATCAAACTCTTAACAAACATTGATTCACTCAGTCTTTAGTTACCATACTTTTTGCATATCCATATTTCCGGCTCACTTTCCTCAACTTGACAAACCCTGCCTACCACTGTATTGGAGGCGATGCGTTGAGTGCGTATTATTATTTATAATGCCCAATATATTTGGCTGCTGTCAGTGCCAACTTTTTTTAAGTGAGTCCTACCCTCCCCGGCTCCTTTCCCTTCCATTTTTCCGCGGCCGGGAAAGCCTCGAAGACAACGAAAGCGTCGTCGTAAAAGAAAATGGAAAATCGCACGCATAAACGGCCATAAACTCGACTCCCGCGCCAGAGGAGGGGTGTAAGTTTTAATCGAAATTGGCGGCCCCCTTTCGCCATTTGTGTGAAAAACCCCTTTTTTTAAGTGAGACATTATCAACTCGATATAACGCCTTATTGTGCGGCCTGCGAAATTGGCGTTTCGATCGCCTTTTTTGGACGATTTCGTGTTATCGTTTCGAAGCAATGATGCGAAAGTTATGTATTTTTTTTTATAATTATATAAATTTTTAGTTTTATATGAATTGTTTGTTTAAGAGATTCCGATCTTATGATTTAGATTTGGTTTCGTTAATTTTGATATGTTTGTATATTTATATTAAACAATTTATAGTTTAATATAGTACGTCGTATTAAGTATGTCGTTTTTTATAATATCTTCATTCAAGAAATTCAAAAATATTTATATAAAATTATAAATTCATTAATACAATAACAAATCTCAAATTTACTCATATGTCATTTTGAAAATGGCACCAGAATGCAACCTTTCAACACTGACAATGCGACACCGACAAAAAAAGGCCTAACTGGGTGTCATTCCTTCATATTTAGAGGAAAGTCCTCTCCTCGGCTTTTATTCCATTTGCCCGCCTATTGTCGTGTTATCTTCGACCGGAACTCGGGAAATAGGGTGGGTTCCAGAAGAGTTGTATGCCTCTGACTCGTACCACCAAAAAGCACTAGAAAGGGACGCAGATGACACCAGAGGCGAAAATTCAATGGAAATTCGTATCCATTCTTTTTCTGCAACTTAAAATTGACTCTTTCGCCGCGTGTCGAGGTTCCGCTCTTTTGCCGTATTGATTTTCAAATTTCGACAATGATTGTTCGATTCAAAATATTTTTTACTAATATGTAAAAAGAAATTCATGTTTCTTCAGAATTTATATTGTATATTTATATCATGCAATGTCAGATTGTTCGAAATGAAAATTGTGGGGGAAACGTGATCGTAATGTTCGTCACGTACAGAGGCGTTCAAAAGCTCGACACTTTTCACACGATTGGAAAATTATCATTGAATTTTGTTTCTCGTTTAAGGAATTTTGTTTAAAATAAACAATTTCGATCAGACGTAATCGATTGATGTGGAAGTGTTTAATTGGATGCGCTCAAGGTGTGTCGGAATCTGGAAATCGAAACGCTGCTCGGTTAACCATTTGATTCAATTCAATGAGTCGAATGGTAACACCATAATAGTTAGACATCGTCTTGATAACCCACGTAATTATACGTTCATTAAATGGAAAATTGTGTTAATTTATATTTGAACGAATCAAACGCATATGAATTTCGTATCATTCCATTAATATCTAATCGTATGTAATGTATATAAAATTATTGTGGGTCTGGTTATCAACATTTAATATTGATAACCAGACCTTTCTAAAGGTATTGAAAATCAAACGATTTTTCTATATGCAATAATCATTATGGTATACAACTTTTAATATTCAGAATAATGCTTTTCTGAAATATTATCGGAATATTTAATTTTTTCGCTTATCACATTTATATTAGGGATGTCATTACCATGTTTACCGGTAAATGATCCAGATAACAGTTCGGTAATTTACCGGAAATTGTATTTCAAATATTTTAGAAAAGTCGGTTTTTGTATAGTTTTTTTTTTGGGAAGTATTTTTGATTTTTCCGCCTATTCGTTATTTTTTTCGGTTTTTCCGGGTTTTTATTTATAATTTAATTTACTGGTAAACCAATAGTTAGTGAAAAAATTATCGGATGATTGGTTAATGAAAATTACGGTAAATTTGACATACCTACATAATAATGATAAAATTAAGGAAATTTTTGATGAGTTTGATTACAAAAAATCATCCCTTGCAAAATTTACTCAGGATAACACTGATTACGTTAATTATTTCTTAACTTTATTGTGAATAGATTTATTCGAAAATTTAAAATCATTGATTGGCCCACGAATTAACAATGAAATTTCAACACTAAAAATCTTTCAACGTCTAATTTTCATAGACAACAATATTGCCAATTACCATCTACTGACAAAACAAGTCACTCAACTCCAACGACATAACCCCAAAATCCCAAACCACATCCAAAACACACATTTCCAACTCACACCTTCCCAACCCCCAATCCAACACCACTCAAAACAACCAAGCAGAACCGAAAGCCGGCCATCACCGCCCTGCACACCCACACAAAACCACCATTATCGACCTTGAAAAAGCCTCAGAAAAAGCGAAGTGCACGCAGACATCGGCCGGCGCATCGTCCGGGTCGCGTATAATCGGCCTGACACATCCATTACACGGGACGGTGGCTCCGCGTCCCGGGATTTCGGGATCCCGGGATCCGGGAAGCGGAACCGGCGGTGTCGGGACCGGAACCAGGCCGGATTTGTCGCTTGTGTGTTTGTTTGGGCAGAGGCGGATCGGGGTTTTAGATGAAGGAATTTAAGATTAAAATATGGATTGTGGATGTGGATTGTTTGGTTTGTGGTTGAAAAGGTTTTTTAGTTTGAGGGTTAGTTGAAATATGTAAAACCGATGGCGAAGGTGCGGTGTATGTCAAAAATAATTCAGATACAAGTATGTTATGTATTGTATCGTGCTTTGTTTAAATTTTAAGTTCGATAATATTTTTATTTTTTGTTCGTCAAAGTAACATTAGTTGATTTTGTATTGTTTAAAAAATCGCCGTTCATGTTATTTTATTGATCAAATGAACATTTTATTTTTAAAAAATGTTTTGAGTTATACATTCAAAATAGGCACTTGAACAAAAAAAAAGCTTGAAAATACCCAAAATTTTATTAATATTTCTTTAAAAGTTTTGCTTCTCTAAACCCACCCCTGAAAATGGGTGAGTTGTGAACTGTGGTTGCGTAGATATCTCGTCGGAACGATGGTTGTTTAGTTATGATTTGATATTTTAGTTATTTTAATTATTGTTTTGATAATATAAAATTGATGAATTTAAACATATTTTATAATATTTTACGAATACTACGATACAAAACATAACTGTATTCCAACTATCGAAGGGAAATTAACTAGTCCAATTAGGATATAAAAAAAAACATATTTTCAATAACCTTCCAAAATCAAAACTTACACTAACCACTCCTGATTCCAACAACCATCTAAAAAACCAATTCAAACACATCAACTTACTAATTTTTCATAAACAAACATCACTGAAAAATAGAACATATCCCATTCAATAACAAGCGAAACCACAAAAAGGATCAGCCCACATAAATTTCAATATGAAACAGATAGGCGAAGAGAGAGCATTATGTCGTTCTGGCTCGGATGCTTCGTTGCACTGTCGCTTTCTAGCTCATCGTTCACCATTCAAAACCACTATCGACGTTTCCGCATCCGGATTCCCTTTGTTCCATACACCTCCACATCCTTCCTCCTTCCTTCCTTCTGATATTGTGGAAAATGCAATCTTTAACCGACACCGCGCGTGTAATAACACGTTAGAATTTATGACGGTTTCGCGTCGTCGTCGTCAAATACGACGTTTCCCATTCGAAATGCGGATGATTTTAAATTTTTATGGTTTTATTTAATATATTCGGTTTGAGGTTTGTTCGAATTCAACGCTTGGAAGGAGTCGGAAATCGCGCTTGATAAGGACCCGTGTATAAACTGCGAACATTGCTAAATTATAATTTTCATACGTGGCATATTCACAACCTTTTTCGTTTATGTGTATAGAGTTTGCCAGAAAATGAGTTTGTACATTTTCAAAGTAATTATATTTAAAATATGAAACTCATACTGTATATTATAGATTTATGTTCATTCAAGTTTTTTTTTTCTTCGATATAAAAAAAAATATGGACAATAATATGATACATGTCACGTGTTTACTTGTTCAATGTAAAAGGATCGTTCGTTACAATTTTTATTAGACTAGCTTCGAAAGTTTTGCTTGTGAAAAATATTCAAAAGAAAATGTACCTTATTATTGAAATTTTAATTTTTGTCTCATACCAACAATCTTCAGATTATACAAGCAACCGGCATCAACAATGCACAACATCCCAAACGATCTCAAATAATCAACATCACAAAAATTACAAAACTCCGCCCAAAATTCAAAATCGAACTCACCAAAATCAAACATCGAAACCCATCTCACACACACACACACCATCGAAACTACACTCGAAACGCAGCGCGACGCCACAATGAAAACATCGAAGAAGCGCGCTTCAGAAGGGCGCCCATGCAATAGCGACTCGGAAGGTTCGAGGGGTCGAGAGGGCGTCACGCTCTCTTTATCCAGGGTATGTCCCTCCTCGACGGAGAGAGGCCTTCCTCTCATCCACAGCCTCCCGTCCGACCCCGGACCCACACCCCGCGACGCCACTCCAGTCCTTATCGTCACTTTCTGCCTGAACGCGTTCGTTATGCGCCCCCCGGGGATGGGGGGAGGGGGGATAGGGGCGCAGCCCCACAGCACCCCGTGAGGTATATCGGAAGGGGCGCAGACGTAGACGTAGCGTGTATGCGACCAAGGCAAAAAGGTATCAGACGTTCGTATCGCTTTTCGTTCGAACGGATTGTAGGGAAAAAGGGCGGTATTGTTGATGTTGTGTGTGTGTTTTTTTTTAGTTCGGATTGTGGTTTGATTTTGGAATCGGTTGTTTTTGACATTTGTTGAGGTTTTTTGTTGTGATTGAAGTATGTTTTTTTGTATTTGGTATATAAATATCGTTTGAATAATTTTCATGTCTACTGTGAAGCGGTATATTCAATGTGTTATCGAAAATTTGAATCCATTCAATCCTCTTTTTACACGGGGGATACGTTGCAGAGACTACCGTGTAAAAAAATGTGATCATATAAAAATTGTAGATAGGTTCCATCGGTGTATTTAGATAGAACTTCTATCCAAATGTACTTAATAAAAAATGTGTAATGTGAAAAAATTTCGTCATATAAAATCATCAAAAAATATTGAAAATTTTTATTTTATAACTATAATTACATACACATAAATATAATAGTATACTGGCCTGTATCGAATCTTACCATTGTGGCATAATAATACATGTTTTTATCATTATATCGTATCAAAGTAAAAAAAACGATTAAAAAAATAATAGGTTCTTCTTCCTTGAACCGTATCATTTCGATACCGTATAAATAGAGGATTGTGTATTTTTATTTTTATCATTTAACAAGGGATTATAGATTAATACTACGCAATTATGATCATACATCAGTAATGCTACTTATCACATACAATTTATTTAAGTTATAAATATAACCAATAAAAAACTAAGATATTATAATCAAAAACTAGAATAATCGAATTTATCTTCAATTTTGAAAACTAATGACAGGTAATATAGCCGTATCCTTTCATATCAAATATACATTTTCATAATAGAATCTAAACAAAAAAAATCAACCCGTAATACGAAAAAAGGTAGAAAACGAAGCAGCTACTCTTGTAACGTAATACCATCGCATGTCGATCCACATAGAACTCAGGGACAGACTTCGCTATGACCCGCGCGCGTATTTTTCCGAATTTTTCTTACACACAAGTATTGAATGTCTCGTCCGTTGGCCACCTGTCGTCCTGACGAAGGACACCCGATCGACAAGACGACATCCTCACCTGTCAACCGCCTCATAACACGATAAAATGGTAGAAAAAATAGTCGATGCGAAACTCGAGCGCGTCCGACCGAGGCGCGACCACACCGGTTCCTTATGGAATATTAACAATATATGCTTTCCGAAAGTTACTGAATACGTTGCCGTTAATTTTCCACATCTCGTGGGATGTCGTCTCACGCTTTCGGTACGTTTTGACGTGTTTGTTTGTCGGGTGTTGGTGTTATCTGCGATCGCGCTTCTGCGACGGGAAGTTGGCAACGGTTCGCCGTCTGCGTATTGTCGACGTGAAATTAAAAATGTGGTGATGGTGTGTGTTTGGCTGTCGGGAAAATTCAGGAAGTACACTTTGTGGAGCGCATAAAGGTAGCCTGGATCCTGAAAAACGATATTTTCTATCGAGAAAGCGAAACGTATTAATATTTATCGCGCCGCGGAAAGATCTTGTCTGTTCCGGAAGCGTCGACACGGCCGTACTTCAATATATAAATATTTTTTTATACATAATATAATACGATATAAAAAAAAGCTACTCGTCCCATTAATTTCATATTGTGTATGCCTATTAAAAATTTCGATTTATTTTTTTCGCAGAAACGATTTCACATTTTCACACAAATTGCTTTTTTCAAGTGTACACGTTTCACAAAAACACAACGAGTATATAAACATACGATAAATTTTCATAGAAAAACGCAACACATTTCGAAACCGATCGTATCCGAAAACGTCCGATGGCGCATTTTCAAAAAAAAAAAGCACAAAAACGCGCGAAAATTCCCCCGCAATAAAAATAGTTTACGGCGGGGCCCTCCAGGGGCGGAGGGAGGCTTTCGAGGCAGGGGCGGCCGCCGTTAACTTCCGCCGTCGGATTTATGGGCGGATTATCGGGACCGCCCCGCCCTCGCCCCACCCCTGGCGTATACACGTAAATGTATACAATGGCGTGTCTGCTATGCCGATGTGTGTGCGCGTTGGATTGTTGGGTTTTCGTGTAATTGATTCGTTTTGTCGTGTTTGGATTTGTGGTTTTGTTGCCTTTGCGGTGATTATGTTCGTGTTTTGTGCAATTATTAGTGTTGTCTATGTGTTTTTTTATAAATTATTTTCAATTGGTGTATTGTGTGTTTCAGCTAATGATCTCGACGGTTTGAATTCTGATGAGACGGGATCTGGGGATAATAGTAATGCTGGATCTAGTGCTGGAGCTGAAGACGATCAAGCTCGTCTCCGATTGAAAAGAAAACTTCAACGCAATAGAACTTCGTTTACTAATGATCAGATCGATAGTCTTGAAAGAGGTATTTGATTTTTTTATATAAAAATAACAATATATTATGATAGAAACGTTTTGATTAGAAAAAACTTTGTGTAAAAATAAGTTTGCTTGTTATAAATAAGATCGAATCATTAAATTGGACGTCTATTCGTCAAAATCGCCAGAAAATGGTGGACATTTACCATTAATTTAACGCATCATCAGGTGCCATGTGAACCGTTCAGCTTTCGAAGGCAACATTTTCACGGCAATGAAGTTATATTGTAGTAATCAAATATCTTAAATCAAACAACATAAAATAATCAAACCAAGATATACACAAACTGAATTTTATACAAAAAAATTATTTATTCAATTATGTTTTTATTACAGAATTCGAAAGAACGCATTATCCTGACGTTTTCGCACGCGAAAGGCTAGCAGCAAAAATAGGCCTTCCCGAAGCACGGATACAGGTAAAATAATTTGAATTTTTAAACAAATTAAAAAATAGAATTTAAAAAACACAAATACTCAAAGAAACATTTAAAAAATCCTTGCATATCATCAAAAACGATGTATCAATAATTTATTACTAATGTTAACCCGAAAAAAAAACTAAACACCTATTCGAATAGCGCACAAAAACTCCGCTATTCAAAATCCGTTTCTAATTCGTATTAAAGGATTAGCGGATTGTTTCAAAGGGCCCACAGCCGAGGGTAGGACACAACCCCACAACCCGACATCCGTCGAAATCAAAGAGACGAAACGAAAAGCGGGGTTTCTTTGAACCCGCGACGCTCAAAGCGACATGGAATCAAGCGAAACGAAGGCTCGACTAAATTTAGGCACTGTCGCGTCGCGCGAGGCTCTATTTTATTTTATTTTAATACATATATTCGTTTTGTATTTTATATAATGCGGGCAGACGACGTTTGGTCCGTCCTCGGGCACGCCTCATTTGACGCCTAATCGCTCATACGACGGCCCGCGAAAGGGCTACCAAATAAATGGTCGCCACAAAAGAAACGAGTCTCGTATTATTATTCGTTTATTATTTATTTATAGTTGTCGCTTTCGGTCCCGAAGATTTTTCGGAGGACGTAGAAAAAGCGTTCATTGTCCTTTCGAAATATTTTCGGACGAATATATTCGGCGCGGCGTTGATAATTTGAACTGAATCGAAATTTTATTGTGCATTTTGAACTTTCAGGTGTGGTTTTCGAATCGCCGCGCCAAATGGCGGCGCGAAGAAAAGATGAGAGGCCAAAGGAGATCAGGAGGAGCCGGTGGTGGAGCAGCATCAGGTCCTGAAGTCGGAGCACCACCTCCACCTCCGAGGGCTACCTTGGCTCCACCGCCTTACCATCCTCATCCTCATCATCATCACCATCCGCACATGTATGCCCCACCGCCGCCCTTGCCCATCGCCGATACTTACAGGTTTATTTTCATTATTCACGCATATTTCAAATTTAAAATTGCTGAATTTTGATGTTGAATATATAAATTTTCAGCGAATTGGAATCGGCGTTCTTGCGCGGCGGTCCAATGTCATCAATGGGCGGTTTGGGCGGCGAAAACTGCGTCCGAGAGCCTTCACCGCCTTTGGATTCTGGTTATGGAGGGGGCGGAGTACCCGGGGGCACAGCCGCAGGGCCTGGGGGCTCCGCTTACTGCCCGCCGCCTCCGCCCCCTTACGACACCCATTTGGCCTGCAGCCCCATACACCAAGGCTATCACATGAATGGCCATCACCAATTTGCCTCTAATGGAGGTTCGTCTACTGGTAATGTTATTTGCTATGAATGTAACGGTAATGTTGTTTGAAATGGTTATTTGTTGTGTTTGTTAGAAATTATGTTGGATGATAAATTTTTCGTATATTACGGAATTGATAGTGGCATCTATGAATGATTCGTAAGAGCTTACAAATGCAAACTTTTTTAAATACATTTTTTTATGTTTGAAATACATTTTCTTTTTTTAATTATAATGTGATAATGTTATTTTTATATTTGCAATCTCAATATTTCAATTTATTAATTTAACGTTATAGATATAATATTTCTGGAAAACTATACATTGTAAATTGTAAAAATAAAAATATTTCTAAGCGACAAATAACTAACTTACATAATTAATTTCAACAATTACTTACAATTAGTGATTCTTAAATTATCAAAGCGTTTTTGAATTTCTTTTTCAGAATTTACTGGTCTCATATCACCGGGAGTGTCAGTGCCGATAGCAGTGCCAGGACAGGGTCCCGATATGACCCAACAATACTGGTCAAGGCTTCAGTGACCCTGGTGGCAGTAAGCGAAAATTTACTTCGATATTTTCGTATTACTAGTATTTTACGATTATCATAATGACAGTGTATTTTTACTCGCTTAAGAGCGGTTAGTGAGTTAACAATCTTGATAATTTTGTCGCAATGAAAAATACAATTAAAAGAAACTAGTCAATGAACAATATGAATAGGATCAACTGCAGTATTTTTCTGAAATTTTGACTGTTAAAAGTATACAAGAAACATATAAATAATTAGTCGATTGCCATATCAGTTGCTAAGCAAATGTATTGTATGGCGATCAAAAAATCATCGGTAAGGGTTTTGGTTTAATGTGTGAATTTGTACATTATTCTTCATAGATTCAAACATTATCACTAATTTAAGAAATTGAAAGTATACAAAAACGTATATGTAGATAAATTTAATGAAAAAATGAACATCTTATTGAAAATATCTTTTTAAACGTAGTTTAAGTATACTAATCATATTTGTATATATCAGTTTGATGGTTGTGTAATTCAAAATGTGAATGCTATGCACTCATTACGTATTTAAGTATTTAATATAAATATATTTTCCAAACAGATATATCTTGAAATTTTGAAAAGATATATAAATCGTATCACAAAATAGTCATTACACAAACATTATGTTCATTTGTACATCCATGTTTATTCATTTTGATTTGTAGTAAATTATTCAAGAAAATACTTTAAATTTAATTTTGTGAATCATTTCACATTCAATATTACATCATTAAACTTTTAATTCACATTTACTTTAATTTTTTTTTATTAGTCAATTTGTAATAATTATGCAAATTTAATTCGTAATATATTGACATAGCAATAATTTCATTTTAAATTATGATTTTTTTATTATAAAAAAAGCTTGTATTTTGTTTTAAATCATTAAAGTAACAAATATATTTTTTATGTTGCTCAAATTGCCATGTGCACAGGAATCATCCAAAAATTAAGTTAAGTGATATTTTCATTGATTTGTGCATTCAATTTTTGCTATGCCAATATGAAACATATCAAAAAACTACCTATAATGTAATGATATTAATAATTTAACCTTAAGATCATAAGTAATTTTTCCAATTTATTTGTTATTTATATTTTTTTTTATACTAACCTAGTATTTACTCAAACATTGAAGTCGATTTTCAAATTATTTCACCTACATTTTCAATGCCAAAGAATTTCTTTTGTGTTTAAATTCTCTCAAAATGTATATAATAACACAATTTTCAAATGTTTAAAATAACTTTTACACTATTGAAAAATAATGAACTATAAGAATAAATCAAATAGTTTCATATTGCAAATATTCTGCTGTTAAGTTGTTTCAGTAATTTGTTTAAATATTTTTACTTTATGTATTTATATGTTATATGTGTAACAAAATGTGATTCATCGTTGTTATTTTAATTTCAATTTAGGTATTTATAAGGTAAATTGTGTAAACAAACATTAAAATAAGTTTTATTAATAAGCCATCCATTATCATAAACAAGTTTCAATAAAAAATGTTTCACAATAACAATTCATATTATTAAAACCCTTGTCTTTGAAAGAAAACTCCATAGTGTGTAAGATGAGGAAAGTTTTGGAAATAAAAAAATGTATTTGTAATAAAATATATCTATTTATTGTACAATATCTAAGCATAATGTTTTATGAAAACATACACTTAAAAACAAACAAATTCACAAAATGTATCTAATATACAAACATGTGTATAAAAAAAATCATTTAGAAATCTACATTTAAAAAAAAAATTACGATTTGCATAAACATATGCACATTTCATATTTACAAATAGGCACAAAATTTTTTACTCATGTCAAATTAATTGGATGATAATAATTGCTAAAACACAAATTACTCAGTCTTATATGATTCATGCATACAAAATTAAATTTTAAAAGTGTTCATTCGTTCAAAAATTCCTCCAGTGTTTTGAGAAACTCGTCATCTTCCAATTTTAAATCTTTTATGTTTATAAACTTACTAGTAGAAGGTTTCATAGGCACAGTATTAACACAACTCGCTACAAGGTCAGGAACATTTTCTTGTAATAATTCAGATTCACTGAATTCCTCATCTGATAGCGTATCAAGAATATCCTCAGAAGTATTAGATAGTAAACTATTCTCTTCAATTTCAACATTTATTTTAGGCTGCGTAAGTCTATTTCTAATTAGTTTAGGTTTTTTTGGAACATTGACATTTAGTATTTTACAACACCTTTTGCGTGGTTTTAAAGTAATCTTTTCTTTAATAGTTCTCAAACAAGCTTCCAACGCTTTATCGTCTACTACTTTAACATTTTTATTTGTCTTTTTTTCATCTGAATTATCATTAGATTTCCTCTTTTTAGCGCGAATTTCCTCTAATGTCAAAATTTTGAAATCACTAGATTCTGTCTTTGGTCTTTTAGGCGCTCTGCGTAATTCACTGTGAATTTCATCCAAGCTCATAGAAACGTATTTTTCCCGCTGTCGTTTATCAGCAGTTTTATATTTAATTTCATCATTGGGTGATCCGAAACTAGTTTGGATAGTGATTTCTGGAATGTTTTGATAGCACGGATAAAATGCAGCAGCTTCTTCTTGTATACGTTCCAGGCGGATTTGTTCGAGTGATTTGATAGTGATCACTCTTTTCGAGTCATCCAACAAGCGATTCTTCACAGGCGTCAAGGAAGGCACACTCTCTGAATCAGACTCTGAAAAATAAATTATTTAAGATTAATAATCAGAAATAAGAATTTCATCTTTCAAGCATAACATAAAATATTTTCAGGTATTAAATACAAAAAAAAAATATATAACAATATTTTCGATAATTACTGATCTGAAATCTACAAACTTACCAAATTCGGAATACTATATTGTGACAAAAATAGATAAATAATTTATTCCACATGATTTAAGTAAATAGTTCATAACACTTTGTATTTATTGATTTAAAATTACTTATAATGTTGATGTTAGTGGGATTGGATAGGAAATACAAAATCAGGTATAAAATAATTACAAAAATCATATGAAATAATTTATTTATTGAAATAATGTTTGCTTTCTATTTTTTAACAATGCTGACATTAACACAAGTCATCAAAAACAAAAAAAACTTAATTTATTCAGAGTATATGTGAAAGTTTAATAATTCGATAAATACAAAAACAAAAGCAATTTTAATAATGAAAAATTAGGCACTGTTCTTTTTTATTATTATTTAACATATACTCTGTTATAATAAAAATCCAAATAAAGTAATCTGTCGATACGCAATAATAAATACTCGTATGCCAAACAAGTTCAAAAATGCAAAATTAAACAAAAAACTTCTTATTTCATATTATAGGCAAATAAAAAATACTTTCAAAATCATAATAACTTGCCGTTCCATAATGTTTTGACAACTTTTTGCCAATGTTAATTGAATAGCGCATAAATTAAAAAATAAGTTATAAGAAAAAGTTAGATATTGTACCAACATAAGTAAAGAAGCAATATTTATCAAAAATGTCACGATTTTCGGTTTAAATAAATTACTCTACTATTGGTTCTATATTATTTCTATTTATTGAACTCTTCACTAGTAAAAAATATCACTCATATTGATACTTTTTCATGTAAAAAAAACTAAACATTAAAAAATGCGCAAATTTGAAAAAAAATGCTTGAAAATGCAAAATACAAGAAAAACTGATATACACAGACAAAAATCACATTGAGGAACGTTAATGACAAAAATATAATATACTGGTACCTTATAAGAAACGTTTGAAATGAAAAAACAAAATGATTTATCAAGCAGATATATAAATATTGTAAAGTTATTTGATTAAAAGTAATAAAATAATATAAGTCACATGTGGTGTGAGAAATAATAAATTTGGAAACAAATTAACAACTAGCCTTCATCCGATTTATACGGACTTCACTATTCATAACATGGAAGAAAACGTTAATTTCTCAAAATGAAAAGAGTCGAAAACAATTATTCTATAGTTTTACACAAATACAAAAAATGTTTTCAATCCAGCCCACCACCGACTAATGTTCATACTCGCAATAAGTAATTTACATTATGCCCAAAACATTACAGATGAATTTAACTACGAAGAAAAGAAAACAACGGTTAAATTAATTTAACGTCAAATGAATTGCAGCAGCGCACGAGAGGTTAGTATTCTTCAAAAATAATGCTAGTTCAGCCTCGCAAAATAAGCTGCCCAATTTGAAAAGAAAAAAAAATGGAAGTACTAATTACAATTTAAGATATAATCATAAGCTTTCCTTACATAATTCTAATTTTAATCAGTGTCAATGATATATTACTTCACATATGATTGAATGAGTTCACGATCCACATCACCAAAATGTAACGTTCAGTCAAAGACCAGCTGAAAGCTGTGTTAAATGATTACGTCGCAATCACTCATTTTTTTTTTTATGCATGTGTGCATATATACACATAAAAATTTATCGATCGGCAGAAAACATCGGCTGTTTTTATTGAGCTAGTGTTTATATGCGCACATGCTTTTGTGTATAAATATTTTTTCAAACTAAATTAGCATCAAATCAAATCACAAAACAGTTTACGAATAAAACCTTTTCCATTGCAAATGGTCATCGTTTAAGATTTTCGAGACAATGTATACTCAAAAAAATTTCATTTCTGATACATATATATATATATAATTGATAAGAGAGCGTGCGTACAAAAAGCATCGACTATTTGGTATTAGTTACAAAGAAAGTTCTCGAAATTATGGGAAACTAAATTTGATTCTACCGGGAAATTTCTGTGTCTATAGTGATCAAACAAGTGAAAATTTTAAACAGTTGATTCACCGAATGTATCGATATTAGAATTTCATAAATGTATCCTATCTAATTTTAATAGTGAATAGAATTATATATTGAAATTGAAGAAAAGTAAATTTTACTAAATAAATATTCAGTTAAAACAACAAACAGCAAACAAATGCAAGAAAAAATTTACAACTATTTACGCAGAAAAAATATCAACGTTAAAAATATATTAAAACAACAAAACAAATAACAACTTGTACATAAATAAGATTAAAATATGAAACTGACTTATGTAACTCCATTTACATATATAGGAGATCCATAGATTTTTTTTTTTACAATAAGAATACTTTTGTTAGAAATGCTAGCTTTCATAACATATATTCATGAGAAGTTTTAGAGAAAAGAAGGGAAAAAACAAAACTTTGATCTACATAACAACTTTATTCTGTGGTACACTTCAAATACGTTCACTTCTAAGAGTAGATATTTTATTTTTAACATATGTAATTGTTATTAACACTCATTGTTGAAATATATTTGTAAGTCTTGTTCACTCATATAAAAACTTCTAATATTCTTTGATTCAATTTATACAGAAATTTTCACAAACATTAACATATGTACGCACAAGCCAATTTTCCAATAAATAGTTTATTGTTTTTTTTTTTTTTACAAGATTTATTTTGGAATTGCAAAATCTGGAAAATTGTTTTGCTGGCAAAATCACAGAAAAATTATCTGAAACATGCGTATTTCATAATTTTATTATATTTCCATTTATAATTAAATCACTACTGCACTATATCTTCAAAATAGTATGTAATGTGGCATACGATATTTGATAATTTAGAAATAGGCATAGTTCAATGAATATGTGTATAGAATATAAGCTGGAATTTTCTCTCTATCGTATGTGCACAAATAATTTTCATTATTTTCGATTATTGAATAATCATTCATATTAATATAGGTAACTAAGTAAAAAAGTCATAAAATAATTTATCTATAGCTATATACTTTGAATTTTTAAAGCTATTTAAAAATAGTAAAAATTCAAAATGGATAAATCATAGCTTACAGTCAATGTTACAATCAACAATTATTTGTATAGTAAATAATTTATCAAGGAAATAAATATAATGTTTGATATCATATTTTTCAAACGATATATACATATATATCACGTATATGTATGTCTGTATCCATATATAATGATATATATATGTATATCTAGTATTCAATTATAATATTGTAACACTCAAGTGCCACCATTTTATTTGGTATATATAGTAATTTATCGTTTAGTCTTATTATTAAACGTGTTTTATATTTTAAACACGCAATGAAAATAAATCCTTCGCATTTAATATATTTTTGTTGAACATTTATCATTTATTTAATAATAAATATAAATATTCTTAATAAGACGATTACATATGAGAATTCGCACTCACATTTTTATGAATACACGAAAAACAATAACAATGGGAAATACATTCCGAAAACAAAATAAATAAAATGTCACACGATAAACATAAAAATTGTGGCACTCACTCCAACATTAATTTTTTTTCTTAATATTTATGCATCATAAAATGTATATAATCAAATAATGAATTGTATATAATATTTTTATTGATCCTATATACTTTATATAAATATGAAGTCTACTAATATTTTAAATTATACTTTACTATTGTGTATAATCAAAATTTGAATGATAAGGCTTCAAATTAAGACTATCGTGTATTAATTTTCATCCCGTTATGTTCCCTATGAAAGCAAGGAAATAACTCGGTGTTTCATGGGAAATAAACGGCTGAATACATAAATATATATACTTAGTTTAAATATGCACCTCCCCAAAAGTATCATCTCTTACGATCCAGCAACGATAGACTAATATAAGAAGCAAAGGCAGTTACATATTTGAAAGCATCATATTGCGAATTACGTTAATAAAATGATTAATATTTTAGTGTGAATGTCAATCGACTTTATATACTGACATTAAATCATATTTGAAACAGTGAGAGTATTATGTAGCATTCATAAATATTATGTTTCCGCAATTAAAATAGAGAGTCATAAAATGGGGCAGGGAAATTAAACAATTTGTATTTTACATCATCATCGTAAAATGATGAGAGGGTATGACAGTTGTCAATATAGACGCATACCTTCTTCGAGATTAACGAGCAGTGGATCGTGTGTCGGGCGCCTATTCTGATGAGCGGCCAGAACAGCGGGAGGAACGCTGACCATTTTTGTCGGATCCATCACAACTGAGTAAAAATTGTAAGTTAAATTATTGATCATAATAACGCTAGATACTAGGGAATCATAAAAAATAACAACCTGGTCTTCTGGATGGACGCTGAAAGGTCGGATGAGCCATAGCGGCGACGGCCGCTGCAGCATTTGGAGCCGCTGGCATATTATGTATTGCGAGACCTTGCTCTTGATTAACCACTGGCATCGGTTGACCGACAACCTGGAAAGATAATCGTATCAAACACTCTGTATGAAAAAAAATAGAAATATCTTAGCTTTACATACTTGTTGAGGAAGTTGTTCTTGGTCTTTTTCTTTGTTACGATCTGCTTGTTTGTGCAGGAAAGGACAATGCTTCTTAAGACAACCGGTCGGTTGCGTTTCCCAATAGCAAGGAATTTGTTTACGGTTTTTCTATAAGAAAATAACAAATATTAGTCATTGCTATCGTTGGATAATACCAACAGAACTAAATATAAAGTAAAACATACTTTAAGTTCCATATGGCGATATTTGCATTGGTAGTCGAAACAATTTGCTAACTGCCAATTATAACAAGTCACTTCGCAACCCAAAGCGAGCGGTTCATGTCTAAACTGACACGTATCACCCTGAAAATCAAAATCGTCAAAATCTATTTGCATAAAAATAGTTCAGATTAAAAACTGTAATTGATATTTACCTTCGTGCACTCCGAGTAATAATAGAAATAACAATCGTTGAGCTTCTTTTTGGCGTCCATCTGAGCTTTGTCCATTTCGTTCGATGTCTGAAAAAAATATTTACATATTAAAAGAAAGACTAATATTTAATGTTGCAAAACTGTAAAGAAACGTTTCAGAAAAACAACTAAGTAAACATAATAAATAACGTATCGTAATTGACGTATCAAATGTTTAAAAGTAAACGTGGAGGTTGCGTTCGGAAACGAAACAGTTCTACATTTGTCAACGCCCAGTTGAACATATAGCGATAGAAAAGCAAAATCGACTTGTGTATTCGAACATTCTTAAATCTGCAGATGAAAAATCAAACGAAAAGTCGCAAAATATATATATTTTTAAAACATTAACGATCAGCTAATTGTGACTATTAAAATGAGTCGTCAATGGTTTAACCTTGTCGAATGCATCAATTGCCAACGACTACCGTAGTTAAACTGTGAGTGATGCAATCATTAAATAACTAAAAAAAAAACGTTCGATTTTCAGTACTCAACCTCCTGAGGAAAAATGTCCTGATATCTGATAATTTTGAAAAAGTTTCGGACAATCTTTAGCATCACCTCGCACCAAATTATATTGGCGATATCAAGACGTGTTTCCCTTCCACTTTCCCTATAGAAAAACTGAACACGGGGGTTGTTCAGGTAAAGGCTGCATTTATTTAATTCCGCATGTTCAGGCAGTCAAAAGTCTGAACGTATTTACTACTGAACGCATCGATGGGTTAAGCTGAACGTATCTTATTGAATCAGGTATTCAGATCGAAAATATTTTATAGGTGTCGTTATATTGACAAGGTGCAGGGTGATAGCAAAACGGCCCCAAAGTTTCATCGCATATTACATCGATATAATATAAAGAAATGAAGTAAATATACAAATCGAGATGGTTTGACAGCCCGAAAAGAGAGAATCGAGGTAATCTGTAGCGTCACCCTGCACCAAATTATATTACCGATATCTAGATGTGTTTCCCTTAAACTTTCCTTGTAGAAAAACTGAAAGTAGGGTTTAGTTGGACATATACCGCATTTATTTAACACTGCATGTCTTAGTCAGTCAAAAGTCTGAACATATTTATTACTACGGGTTAAGCTGAATGTATCATATTCAGATCGAAAATATTTTATAGATGTCGCTATATTATGCGGGGTGATAGGATAGTGGCTCTTAAAAAAGTTTCATCATACATTTAACATCAAATTGACAATATAAAGAAACGGAACAAACCCACAAAAATCGAGACGACTTGACAGCTCGAAAAGAGAGTAAATACGTCAAAACCAAAAACGCATCAAACCCAAAGAATGAGGTTAGGAAACGACATGGAACTTCTCCACCGTTTGACGTAAGCGGGAACGGAAACGAAAATACAAATAGACTCACGGCTATTTTGTCGCAACAGAAGAATGTAGCATTCGATAGAAGCTAGCGTTTGATAGAAGACCTAACGAGCTGACCAGGCTGAACGTATCTTATTCACTCAGTTATTCAGTTCAAAAATATTTTATAGGCATCGCTATATTGTGCGGGGTGATAGCATAGTGGCTCCAAAAAAAGTTTCATCATACATTTAACATCAAATCGACAATATAAAGAAACGCAGCTAACACACAAAAATCAAAACGATCTGACAGCTCGAAGAGAGAGTCGATACGTCAAACCCAAAGAATGAGGTTAGGAAACGACGTGGAACTTCTCCACGGTTTGACGTAAGCGGAAACGGAAACCGAAACGACAAATCGAGCAAACTCACGGCTATTTTGTCGCAACAGAAGAAGGTAGCGTTCGATAGAAGGCCTATCGGGCTGACGGGGCGGCGGGCAGACGGCAGACGGGCAGCGACGGACCGATAGAGGGCCGTTCACGACACGGGTGCTCCTCTGGTGTCTGTCTGGTGTCTGTCTGGTGTCTGTCTGGTGTCTGGTGTCTGGTGTCTGTTGTCTGGCGCTCCAACACGATCTGGTGAGAGACGTCAACGTCTTCGAGGAAACGTGTCGCGTCCGTCCGTACGCCGCCTCGTGCTGCCAGCCACTGACACACTCCCTCGCGGTCTAAGCGGTGCGGGTTTTGACGTTGAGCTGGGGCCACACGTGTCGGGTGTTTTTGGTGGTTTTTTGGGTTTTTTGGGTTTTTTTGTTGTTTGTTGTGTTGGTTTTTTGTGGTTTTTTTGTTGTTGGGGGGGGTTTTTTAATATTTTTTTGTGTTAGGTAATATTTGTTCGTTATGCGGATTTTGTTTGGATTGGATCAGGTATGGGCAAACTCTGGCCCGCGGGCTGGATTCAGCTTCTAAAATTATTTTTAGATCGATCAGTTTTAACTTTTTGAAATTTAAAATCAGTTTTTTTTTATTGCACTTTGAGTAGAATTACTCATATAAATATCTTCGAGTTTGCTATCTGACGCGTCGAATATCAAATTTTTACATAAAATTTTTCATTCCGATTTTCGGTTACGGTTCAACAACAAAAATATATTTAGGTTCGGTTCAACTCCGAATTTTCAAAAAAAACCGTACACTTGCAAAAACTGACTTTCCTAAAAATTCCAAAAAATATTTTCTAAAAAAAACGATACTTTTCAAAAATATTCGAAATAAAATTTCGAAAAAGAAATTACGAATTACGGAGTTTTTGTTATTTTAACAATGAATTTTCGTTACTTTAGCAGCGAAACGATGTTCTGATTTGTACCTAGAAATTATCGAATTGAGTACTATACATATAATAATTTCGGGTAACGGAACATATTGACTCGTCAAGAAATAAACAGGCATGTCACTTTTTACTTTCTTAAATCACATGTACTCCTAGTATTTTCTTTTAGACTGCACCGTTCGAGAATTCTAAATTAGAATTTAAAAAATTATTGCAAAACAATTTTTACTTTCTTAAATCACATGTACTCCTGGTAATTTCGTTCAGACTGCATCATTT
The DNA here is from genome assembly GCA_009617725.1 of Hydropsyche tenuis. Lineage (NCBI taxonomy): Eukaryota > Metazoa > Arthropoda > Insecta > Trichoptera > Hydropsychidae > Hydropsyche > Hydropsyche tenuis. The sequence continues at coordinate 981,460 of VTON01000021.1, read as the reverse complement.
GGAAATTAGAAATTTAAATTTTAAAAAATATCGTTAAACAATTGGAGCAAAAATAAAATAAAAGTAGCTATTAAATGATGGAATGTTTTTATCCCCTTCCAAAATTCGAGGCATTACTGTTCTGATGAATGCATGAATTTTCATAAAGAATCTTATCTGAAATTTTTTATTTATTATTATTATTATTACAATTAGATTTTTTTATACCTTATAACGAATCAAATATTACCGTTTCAATAGTCACTATAAATGAAGAAATGAGTATTAATTCATACCACATAATAAAATTATCATGCACGTGAAAATCATAAATGTTAGCTGAAACGTTATGTATGCGATCAAACCAAACCGATCATATGAACTTAGCGTACCTCCAAGAATATAAACTATGCAATAAAGTCAGGACATTGATTTAGAAGAAGAAAAAAAATAGTACTTTAAGATTTAGACGTTTCAAAATTTTTTCTCAGAGTCACCCATTTTGAAAATATGAAATAAAACGATGTGACAATCAACAGCATTCCGAGCCAAATGAAAAGAGCAACATCGATTTATGCAAATCCTGTTTTGAGTAACTGAAATCTACTAAGAAAGCTGTAACAAATAAATATTAAGGAGTTTTCAAGAAATAAATGAAATCTGTTTAATAAAAATGAATTTATCGAAAAAACGCATTTTGAAAATATTTATTTTAATATAATTTATTGAAACGAAATTGATATTTAAAATGGTATTCATGGTATTTTAACCCTCGTTAAAATTTGTATTAAGCTAGAAAATCAATTTATTTGAAATGGATTCAAATAGACAGACAGACAGACAGACAAACAAACTTTCATACTTATAATAATATAGATATAGAATCTATATTATAGATAGATAGATAGATTTATCGACTCAACAAAATAAATTCAATCTAACATTGAGATAATCATCATCATCATCATCATCATTAGCAGCCTGTTAGTTATCCACTGCAGGACAAGGCCTTACCAGACAAATGCAGTAGTCTAGGCACCTCACCGCGCTAGCCCAAGTCGTATTTTGGTGAGGGACATGTACCATAAGAGCCAGTCCGCCCATGGCAGCGGAGGAGGCTCTCAGACCAACGATAGGCATGTCTATGTGTTAGCCTCTGCGGTCGCTGTCTTCTGAGCGGATCGTGATGATACCCAGCGAGACAGACGAGTTAAAGACTATGCAGACTGCGCCCTCGCTGACCACTTTGCGATCAATGACCGCCAGTTTGACAGACGAGGCGAGACCATGATATAAAAAATATATTTTCACGCGAATTCAAATTCGGATTAAGATTTATAGATAAACTCAATATAAAAATTAAGTTCAAATCTTTTTATTTTTATAATAGTATGTGAAAAAAATTACGAAAAACTCGAACGACTTTAACGCGTGCTATACGTCCAGCGTTCTTAAAACGTATGATTTTTGGGTAAACTTTGTCTACTAATGAGTTCTTTTATCGTTCGGTTTTTTGTCAACTGTGATCATTGATCTTTTCGTACTTGATATTTTCATGTGGCCATGTGATGTCTCTGAGGTTCGAAATTGCTAAATCTGTGATGCTATTAGTATGATTTTCGTGATATTATATAGGAAAAATTGATATGATACAAATACACACGTGTTATAAGATATAATATAAATACAATTGTTTGCATAAATATATTGTTTGATTCCTAGATGGATAAAAATATGAAATTATTTAATTTGTAAATATGGATTAAAAAAAGAAAGTATCATATTAACCCTTTATTGCATGGAGTAGCAAATTTACTACAAACCGGAATTTCACGTTTAGATCGCTTAAAATAAATAAAAATTAGCCATTGCATAGTGTTTCTAATAAACTACAAAGCTGTTAACGTATTTAGTTCATAAAATGACCATTAGGCGCGTTACGAGTCTCAATACACTAATCTAAAATTCATTTATGACAACATTGTCAGTCGAGTGTGTTGTGGTCTGTTGTGATTTGATTTTTGAGAAGTTTTCGCCTGATTTTGACCGAGATAAAATTATTCTGTGATTTATATGTGAGTATTTTTTCATTTTTAACCTAAATAAATGAATAATTATTGATTTCTTCAGTGCAATTATCAATTTTATGTTCGTAGCTAATTTGCAACATCATGTGGCGGTGGCTACTTTTGAGAATTACCTTTTATACATTATTTTCATCCAAAAAAATAGTTTTATGCTTTTTTTTCATTTTGGAATGTCTTATAAAAAGAAAAGTAAACATGAGCCCCTAACAGAGAAAGAGATAATGGAGATAGTGGAGACATTTGGTGATAATGAGGATGAGATGGATGATTTATCTGATTCAGATACTGAAATTGAAATCAATCGCTTAGTTTTGGAACCTGGGGAATTGGTGGATGACACTGTTGATATTCAACAAGAAGATCAAGAAAATCAGTCAATCAGTTAACGGGAGAAATTAATATTTCATCCAAAAAAGTTTTTTTTTGTAAATTTATATATAGGATAAGTATGTAAAATGTTTCTATTAATTTTTGTGGTCTGTTTTTTTTAATAATAAATGTATGTAAAATGTCTAATGCTTTTATTTATATTTATATTTTCCTCAAAAAAAAAAGTGAAATACATAATATTTATTTTTATATTGACTAACCATTGCATGATGTAGCAATTTTGCTACATTGCTTTTTTTCTATTATTTTGATATTAAACTTTACATTAGATTTTTTTAATTATTTTTGTAATAATAACTTCAGTCAAAGGAACGTTATTTTATTATTTTTTTTTATTTTCAAAAAATCATGCAATAAAGGGTTAAACACATTTGAATTAGTTATTGTATTTGATTTTGGATAAAATAATAAACTGAATTAATTTGATATACTCCTATGTTCAGGGTATGTTTAAAAAGTTTTATTTTCCCAGAAGTAAAAAAAATAAAAAGAATATAAATTTAAAAATTATATAAGTACTGATTTATTTCATATTGTTTCAATAGGCAAATTACGCTTTTACTAAATGTTTTAGTATTTTTTTTACAGAAAATTAACTTTTTGTAGGAACTTTTAACTCACCCTTAACAAATAAATAAAACAATCTTTCCTTTTCAACTTTAATCAAATTTCACAATTATAATTATAAATATACATTATTGAAAGATATTTTTAATTCACATTAATCTATCACAGGATAAAATGAAGAGCGACAATCCTCTTCTCACATCGAACGGTTAAACATTAATTTGAATAGTGAGTTAAAAATATAAACTATCGATAGATAAACATGAATTGAACCACTTCTCAAACATATTATCTGTAATTTTGTCAATTTTCATTCCATTACTAACTTTATCGAAGAGAATATCTTTTTATTGATATTTTACTTGGAACTCTAGAGTTAAGTTTTGATATCTTCCCGAAACCGTCTCGACAAAAAAATTTTAAATGAAAATAATTTCAAAAATAGCACAAACAATTTATACATAATTTACACGTATTGCATATTTTATTTTTATAATACGAATTTTTACAGTAAGGTAAAGTACGAATAAAATAATACCAGAGTATTTCATATTAATAATAACTAACAAATTGATCGAAACAATATGCAAATGATTATTTAGTAATACACATCATTAGCATAAAAATTCAATACAAAATTACCATAAAAAGGTTGAAAAATATACAAAATTTTAGGTAGTCTTTAAACTTTCACAAAAATATAGCTATACAAATATACATATATTGGAATTTCATGAAATTTCACATGATCGATCGTTAATATTTAATGCCGGAATTATATTTGTATTTAATTTTAAGAAATTAAATCGTTTTTTAACATTGAAAAGTTGTTATTTCTATAAGGAAAAGATATTTTTTTTATTTCTATAAACGATAAAAAAAACACTGGGTGATTATACAATTGATCTAAAAAAAAAAATGTGTTCAAATTATTATTACAGTAAGAATTAAATAGTTTACGAACAAATAGACAATTTAAGGTACTAATATAGTACTTTTAGACTATGTTATTCTATTTTATCCCGATAGAATGATTATTTGAATACCACTCTAGTCAGAAACATTAAAACAAAGCAAAGTTAATTATTCTATGTTAGATTATTTATTTTAATTTATCGCAGCATTTCAGATAAAAATAGAACGCTGAAAGCAAAATCAACTTAATATTACACTAGATAGTAAATAAAGAAATACATATTCAACTTGATGAAATCTTTTCAGATTTCGTGCCATACAAATTATTTAATTGAAGAAAATTTTGTTACATAATAATAATTTATTATAAAATAAATTATTTATTTATTTATTGAAAAATAAACTATTTTATCATACTGAGGAATAGAACAAGATCATTTTAACTCATTAGGTCTGATTTGGAGAACTAGTAGCCTGAGCATAGCACATGCGACAAACTGGAGCTGGTCGACCCGACGCTAATCCTGACAATGGAACGTGTTTATCTATACATCTTGTACAAAAAACACCTCCACACTTCCAGCAATGATACTAAAAAAAAAATTTGTTAATATTATACATACATCGTATTGAATATCAAAAAAACATGAAAAGATAAATACCTTCCGACTAAAGTGGTCAAATGGAGTAGAACAAACGCATTCTTTTATATTCTTTATCGTTTTCCAATCCAGTGCAACAGATCCGATTTCCTCCTCTATCTGTAATAGGTCAGTTACTGGAACTCCTCCGTGAATAATGATATCATCAGTTGGTACAATAGAACATGGTTTATCGTTAGGTTGAGATTTGTTATCGTCAATTTTGAGAGGATGATCATCATTGGCACAAGCCATTTCTGATAAACTTGCATTTGTTTTCTCATACATCAATCTAAAAAATATATATATAATAGAAAAACGGTAAAGAAATAAAATAAAAATAATATGTATGAAAGTGCCAACATACTTATTATCAACTTGATTCGAATTATTGATATGATTAACAGTTACAAAGTCATTTTCATCTTCTTTATCAGGCGGACTATCGTGGTGAGTAACTTTCTTTTCTTTGGATTTCGAACTGCTTCTTGAATTTCGGTTAACTATCATCGATTTGAGAGATGAAATTCTCTAAAATTATACCATGTTGTTGTAATTTTTGATTCTAATAAAAATTGTTTTTCTTTTTTTATACCTTTGTGAGGAATGTAATGTGATCTTGCAAAGATGATGTATGATCAGTTGTTGCTAATAACAAATCACCTAAAGGTTCTCTAGGATGTACTCCATTTTCAAACCGGCAATACATGCCTCGCCAAAATCTATTAAGAACAGTTAATTGCTTATTATTTTGCTTTTTATGACAAAAGCTTCATTAAATATTAATGATTAACCTTATATTTTGACTGATCAAATTAGGTGCCAATAAATCAGAAGCAGCTGAAGGATCGTAAAGTGGATTGTAATATTCATTCATGTGGCTTGCCATATAACCCCATAAAGAGAATGTTCTTTCAGACAATCTAAAAATACGAAGGAAGAGATTATAAAAGAAAAATAATTCAATCATAACTTACTAAAATTGATATAAAATAAATCTAACCTTAAATCTAATCTATCTTTTTGACAATTTCCTACAAAGGTGCCATATTGACAAGCATGAGCATTATCATACAAGGTTAACAAGAAACGCTCGTTGAACTGGAATGCGGCAGGACGAGCTCTCGACAGTTGCCAAGCTGCATCTAAAGCTTGTGCAAATACTGGGGAACGTTCTCGCGCTTCTCCTGCAACATGTCCGCATCTTTCCGAAAATTTATGTCCAAATGACAACCATTCTTTTTCAATCAACGTCTGAAAAATATCATTTCATTTTATAATTGTAGAGATGTTGAAGAAAAAATAAGCAATTTAAAATAATTAGTACCTGAAAACCTTTTACAGTTCTATAAAATGGATCTAACATTAAGCAAGCTAAGAAACAAACTTGTGCTGTACGATCCCAACCGTCACTACAGTGCACAAGAACGGAAGAACCTCTAGAAATGGCTCTAGCAACCGAAGCAGCTGCTTCTAAAACTGACCGTACATGACGAAGCCATTGAGATGATTCTAAACCAGCCAGAAACGAAGACATAGAAGGAGCTTTTTGTTCACATGCTGCAAAAGAAATATTATATGAAAAAAAAATTAAATATGAAAGTATTTTGAGATAATGTGTATTTTGACTAACTCTCAATAACTTTTTGTAAGCTACTCCTCATCACATGTATGTTTTCAATACCGAGAAATTGAAACTTAATATTCTCATAAAAAGCTTCATTTTCATAACCCTTACCAGCAGCACGATTTGCCATAGCATTAATCTATACATAGAGAAAATTAATGAAATTAATCATAAAAATCAAAATATATAAAATAGACTATTGAAAACTTACCCTAGGCCTAGTGTCAACAACATACATCAAACCACAATTGGGATTTGTCCGCCTGATACAATCTAGCATTTGTTCATCTTCCAAGCACCTAGAAAAAATTTGATTTAGTCTTATTGTTAATAAGTAGAAAAAAATCAAAAAGTAACGTTTTGAAAATGAAAAAAAAGTACCTAGCACTAAAACCACTCAATGGCTGAGAACATCGAGTGATCGATGCTTTATTGTGATGGAGATATGTCAGAACTGGTAATCTTCCTCGTGATCTAAAGCGGGAACTTCCCAAAAGCACTGCCGATGATGCAGATGCCGGTACATAGAGATCACGAGGATATGTATCACAAAGCTAAAATTTGCAAACATACATATAGATAAATTTCCAACAATTTTTTTCAAACTGTATTTGAAAGATAAAGACATACATCGTAATCTTTATTAGTCGTGCACAGCACCCAATGTTCATTTGGAACTCTCATTCTTTTATACTCATCGCGTAAATCAAACATATCCCAGCCAGCAGATTTGGCGATGTCATCCATACTCGAAGTATAATGGAAACAGTACAAATCTTCAATGTGAACTATAAAAAAAAAAATTTATAAAATAACGATAGTTAATAATATTTTTAAGAACATTGAACTCCTCAAACCTGGTTGACTCATTTGTATCAGTGATGTATGCATTTCGTGACAATCTCTCTCTCTCGGGATGACAAATGTGGCACTCTGAAAGGTCTTGGTGCGTACTAACAATGGTGAACCAGCTGTAGATAGAGGTAAACGTTCGGTCGCGGATATATGTGATAGTAGTATCTAAAATATAAAATTTCATGCGATGTGTTATTAAATTTTCTATTATAGTTTCGGTTACTAACCGTATAATTACATTGAATAAAATGAGCACTTTACCCATGTTTCCTTCTTCAAGTCGTGATCAACAAATATCAAATGTGTGGCAGTTAAGTAAAGTGTTCCCTTAGAAGGTGTTTTGGTGTTGTACTTATCTAGCATTCGAACATTTTCCAACTGAAACAAAAAAAGGGAATCATAAGCACAGAACGAAAAAAATCAAATTTCCTGATTCCTTTTATAAAATTAAACTCTAAAAAATCTTTTCAAAGCAGAAAAGTAACAAAATTTAAGGAAATTACTTTTTTAAATAGTTTTACTTTTCTTTTTCGTTATTAGATGAAAAAAAAATTTTTTATGTAAGGTAATATGATAAAGAGAAAGAACAACTTCATTAAATATAGACAATAAACAATGATATATAATGACAGGATGTTCATTTATAAACATAATAAAACCTGTATATCTAATGAAATATAACATTTCGTGATAAAATAAACACTATATAAATTTGTTTTCAATTAATTATACAATGAGATAATTAAGGATATTATTTCTGAAAGAGCATTACATTAATTAGATAAAACAATCGTTATGAACTTTTGCTACTTTTATTAAATACTTTCTATTTTATTTTATTTGATAACATCCATAATATGAATTATATTTAAATGGAAAGACTAAATATTTTTTCAATTAATTTGGGTCATAATATACATTCTTATAAAATAAAACCAGGGACGAAAAACATTTTATCTTATATTTTGGCACGACGAACCTGAAATGTTTGCTGATATGAAATTACGATATGTGCATTTTTTCGCTCAGATGAACATCATGTTCTCGCATTATGGATGAAGAGGCACGCAGAAAATTCGTCCTCGATGTGAGAAATTGAGTATTAAAACGAAAATTCCTTTTAGGATACTAAAAGAGGGAACGCCATATAACTTGGAACCAATAAACGGACACTTTCCTTGTAAAAAAATAAAAAAAAATTCTCGTAACGTTGCTAAATAGTAATATAAATAAAAGAGAATAGTATTCAATTTCATCTAAAGGAAATGGACTGCTGTGATAAAAAGTTTCAATTTGATACATACACATTTACAATTAGAGAAAGAAAAACAGATAATGGAAAACGTCAGCATTTTAAATTCGATTAGCGGAAAGTATAAAAATGTGTGGTGTCAAACAAAATATGCCAAACAAGAAAATTACTCATAAAAATTGGAATATAAAAGGAAAGTAAAACAAGCATTCGCATAAAAAAAAATTCTCGTTTGTCTCCAGGGTAACATTCATCAAAATTTCAATGAAGAAAAATGAGGCAATTTCGAATACGTGTATACAATAAGAAATACGGGAATTCATAAACAGTGAAATATTATTATGAAGAATAAAGAGAAAACTCGTCGTCGACATGAACCTCATTATATTAGAGTGGATACTTTCGTACGTTAAAATAAAAACGACACGCCGACTCGTCTCATTTATCATTCAACGAACGACAGATAAATAACAATTCTCAGAAACGAGATCAAAATAAGACACAATTTATCCACATACAACGCTCATCTTGAATTATACTTGACGGCTTAACGTACCGAGAGCGTGAACTTTGCACAAATGCCGCGCGAAAACCCCACTTAGGAAAAACCGCCGAGGTTTTTCCCGCCCACGGTGAGAATTCTAAAATGTTTATTTTTCAGATCCGCGGTGGCCAACGGTTCAGAAGAATTAAATTGGATCAAATATTCGAGCTTTTATCCCCCTCAATGCAGCCGAAAACCTCAGATGATGAATAAATCATGATGAGAAACGAAGCGGGTCCGCTTTGAATTATGAAAATTAATTTCGGTGAAGGGAAAAAACGTGTAAGGATTAAGTATTTTAAACATGTTTCGTGATAAGCTCGACCAATTAACGAGGATATTATATATGTATATACTTGGCTTTTGGTTTTCGTATGCGGGTGGGTTTATATAAGGCGTAAAATTAAAAATGAGTTTGTGTATCGTAGTTTTAAGCGTTTGTGAAAAAAAGAGTTAGACCAATTATTTTGGGACCCTATTCCATATTTGAAAAGGGTAAACTTAATTATCGTTACGTATTTTTATAATAATTAGAAAAATACAGGAGCACTTATCTTATTTTAATTCTAGAAAAACGAGGGTGTGTTGTAGCAGCAATTATTCAGGTAAATTAAATAAGTTCTTTCAGAGTCGTACTAATTTGATTATTTTTCCAAAATAAAATTTTCCTAAATTTTTTATATCAAGACTTGAATATTCTATTATGTAAAAAATATTTTTTTATAGAACTGCCTTATTCGGAACGAGAGTTTAAAAAATCAGACGGTTTTTCAATACACTTATCAAAACAAGGATACAAAAAACGACCTTTACGTAAAATCACGCTCCTCCGAAGATCCTTGGCCTCAACGACCTATACATGAAAATGCCTAACAAAATCATGAAAACCGAAGATATACCCTTTCGAGGACGCTCACGTTTTTCATCCTTATATATTATCTTCATTACACGTCTCCATAACCATACCCAAACGAATATTTTGCTAGAGTTCGGGTAATACTTGATCCTCAGCACGTGCGCCCTTCCACATATTCCACACACTTCTAAGGGTAAGTTATTCGCGTAAGGCACTGTTTTCCCACATTTCATCTAAAATAAACACGTTCGATAGCAACACCTTAAATTAACCTACGTATATAATGATAAATCGCAAGCCTCGCTCGGATTAATGATGCGCCTCGACGATGAAAGGATTCCACCAGTCATATATGAACTCTTTGTGTGTATGAGGAAAAATTTCTTTGATGCTCAACGCGTCCATATCGTATAGACAAAATTACGTTATTGTGCAACGGACCGACGAAATACGATCGTGGGGAAAATAAAATTGTAAAAAAAAGGATATCGGGGAAATAAGTTTCCGCGGGAATCGAATGCACGCCACCGGATTCGAAATGGCGTAATCTTTTGTGTAAGCGAAAACGAAAAGGGCGAGGTGTTTTTTTTAGGAGACGCACGGGAAAACTATTTTTCCAAGGAAAATCGGCGAAATATTCAACGGCGTGTTTTACTCGGCTTTTCCGGAATGAAATTGTTTCATCCCGTACAAAAAGCGCAAGTTATAAATATCGGAGAATGTATAAATTTTTCGAGTTATAAATTTGTAGACGTGGAAAAAACCGATCGAATTAAAATTTTTTGAATAAGATAAGTTTGTGATGACGAAGAAAATTAAAGATAATATTTGCAATTTTTTGTCATATGAAAGCAGGTATGTGTAACAGGCGGACGATAAGTCGCCGAAAAAAGCGCTTTTCCTTGCCAAAAGTTTTTCCCTGTTGTTTATACACAAAAGAAAAGACATGGAGAAAGGACGCGAATTTTTTTTACATTTTACTTAAGCGTTAAAACGGATACGAGTTTTCCTGGGCGTTTACGTGACGCCCGTGCGATTACATCTTCTTTTTTCCGTCTATTTATACCGAGACATGTTCAAGTCCTGCAACTGTAGACATTTTTTGCCGCAGACTGAATGTTTTTCGTAACCCTTGTCGCAGGAGCGTTCTAAAAAAAAGTATCTTCCAAGAATTAAATCTGGGCACGAAATATTAACCTTTCTGTAGTATACAATGGCAAATGTAACGACGGAAAAAAACTTTTTATTCAATTTAAAAGTAAAGTTTAAAATTGTTTCAGAAAAACGAAAGTGAAACAATCGCATGAATATACATTTTGATTCGTTGTTTGTACAGTATAATGCGGTGTATTAACTTATTCAATAGCGAAACAAAGTTTTATTAAGTAAATATTGTATTTATACTGAAATGGAAAACGTATTTATGCACGATACAATTCAATGCATATGTAATATTGTATGAAAGTTTCGCAAGTATAATATCATTAAATATATTTTAAAAATCTAAAATTGCAATATGAAAACAAAATTAAATCCCAAACACATTCAGTATGTATGTATTTAAAATTTAAATTTCATTTACTTTTACCCTTAAACCCTTTATTTGATCAAATTGCGAAAAACAAACATTCGTATTTTTCAGTCGGAACGAATTGAAAGAAAAATAATACGTTTAATCAAATTTTAAAACCTCTACAACACACGAAAAATACTTATAAATTTTTCAATATATAAAATTTACATTTAACGTTATCAAAAAACTTTTTTCGTTAATATTAAAATATACATTTGAACACATATTTTGAATCAAAATTCCATTTTTTTCGAACAAGTTCGTAATATAATATGAAAATTTCAACTAAAAAAATGAATGCATATTGAATCTCTCCAACTTATTCATTACTTTAATTTAAAAAAAATCATTATCTTTTCCACTAGTTAAAAATGGCACATACAGTACTATCGATCGAAACACAAAGACTACACCTCCGCACAAAAAAATCAATCCAAATCACCTCGAACTAAAACCCTGCCAAAATGTAACAACCCTCAATAAAAAATACTTTCAACGAAACTTCCCATTTTACAACCACCGCGGACTTTAAAAAAAAAAGACAATTACGTTATCCGTAATTCGCACAACTTCGATTCGCGAAATTAATATGCGCGGAACGCTCGCACGCAAATTGAACCATAAATAACCGATATAATCCGGCATTATGTTAACACGGAGGCCGTTGTGTGTGCGCGATTAAACCGGGGTTAATTTTCTTTCGGGTTTTTCCCGCTTTTCCGGCCCCGGGGATTTGGCGGTTCGATAAATGACAATGGCCGCTAATCGGGGTCGCGGACTTTAGTGGTAAAATGAACGGCGATTGGGGATTAAAGGACTGGTGTTGTTCATTGAAATGTGTTTTGGATTATGAGTTGTGTGCGAGGATCCCAAAATTATCGTTGCCCATCCTTTTTATGACAGTTTATGTATAAGAAAGGGGAATAAAGTAGCGACAGTAAAATTAATCAACTTTATTATGTTATTGGTTCATTTCGCTAATGTTCATAAGTTTTTTTTATTTCTTAAAAAGTATTGTCGGTAATTTATTCCATATTATCGATAATGTCGAAAGTTAATTCTTTTTAAATTACGGGTGAGAATATAATTTATGGTTGTAAATCTTGGCGAGGTTCTGAAGGAAGGTTTCGGAATATGTACATATGTAAAATCGTTTTGAGTAACATATTAGTTTCTATTTTTTTATTGTCCGGTTTCGGAATAAAAGACGGAAAAATATGTGTCTAAAAAAAAGATTTTCCCATCGGATATTTATCACTGCAAACGTCAAAGCAAATTTCCTCAAATGGTTTCGATAGATAATCTTTTTATCCTTATTTATCAGCGACCTTTTTGTCACGTGCGATGTTTTCCTAAATAAAGATATGACGTCTCTCCTGGGACGCATTACGACTTTCTCTTTATTTTTTTATATATTTTTTCAAGCACGTTTCCAACAATACACGAGATAACCTTCCTAGACCATTACATGCGTTGTATTTACACGCATTTATATTAAAATTTATAGAGGACAGTACAATTACAAGCGTCTAGATTAATCCCGAGTAATTACTTTCCGAGAAAATTCAGCAGGAAAGCGCACTTAGATATGTAAAACGCAGAGCGTACCTTTTTATTGCCGACGAAATTCAACAACTCCAGAATTACACGTAAGCCCGGACTTTCATACATTTCGGGTACCAGGGTCGAACTAGGGTGAAAACTCGCGGTCGGAAAATTTGAAAATGTACAACATACACAGCGCATCAATAAAACGGGAATCTTTCCGAGGCACGGGTCCGTCGGGCGTTGTTCGACCCCGGATAAAACTTGAATAAAACAATATTTCGTGTTCGCAATTTCCCGCCTAAACCGACATCTCGTTTATGGCATATTTAGAGCATCCGGAACAATTTTCCGACGGGAAAATCTTGGACCTTGACCCGCGACCGTGACGCAAGTCGGGAAATTCGAACGGAAATGCACAACTCGATGTGCGGTGGGTCGGAGTTCTGATATTGATCGATGTCCTGCTTTTTCCAGTACACGTAATTTTCCATTGAAATCTAGACATCTTATACTTATCTTATCTTATCTTATCTTATCTTATCTTATATTATCTTATCTTATCTTATCTTATCTTATCGTGTTTTTTAATAAAAGTTTAAAATTTTACATACAAAAGCTTTCACTTTGTAACTTTATGGTTTCGTAAAAAAAAAAATAATAAAAGCAACCGAGGGACGCACAATTGCGTTTGTTTACATCGCTTTATACAAAAATGTATTTTTCTTTTCAAAAAAAAAAGAAGATAACAATACGCTCGTGATTTATTTAAGATTCTACCTTTTGTGAATGGGAAAATTTTGTACGTTGAAAAAATTGAATGTAACGTTATAAAAAAAAACGAATATAATATCGAATCAAACGCTTAATAAAATGGATAAAAGAAAAGCGAGGCATTATATTAAATAATGGCGCCGAAAATACGACTGTCGGCAGTGTGGGGAAAAATGGAAATTTAATTTACTTCGAAATGATTATTGCGCTATGTTTAGGCGAAAAATCGTTATCAGACGTAGACATTTGTGTTCCCACGCAAAATTCGAATGTGTGTCTGGCGTTGAACAAAAACCGGAAAAATCAAATTATACATTGAAACAATCAGAAGAGAAATAATGAAAACAGAATTCGATTTAGAAACTTCGTTAGAGTTCGTGGAAAATGAGAATAAACAAATGTTTTTTTTACATACGCCAGTTTGTATTATGAGACAAATATTCGCACCTATTTGTCGTGTATGCTCGAACGTATCGAACACATTTTCCCGACGAAAGTTTATTCAGGTAAACGAATAACAAACTCGAATATATTTTTTGCTGAAGAGGAAATTTATAGAAGCCGCGTGGAAATTTATGGAATACGAAGGGAGGCGCATTTATTACAGCCTCGGTGCATATTTACGCAAGGAAAACACTTTTTACAAACGTCAATAAAAACCAGTAATATGTCCGTAATTGGGAATTTTTTTCATATTTATTTCACGCACAGTAAACAATAAGTATAAAATATGAAAAGCACTTTTGCTGCGTGGAAAAAAATTGTCATTTCGGAGGTAATTTTTCAAGAAAATTGAAGGCTATATATTTTTACGTGCGCGATGATATACTCATATTTTTCACTATTTTTTTCGATATATGATACATAAAAAACATCGCACACGAATTGAAAACATTTATTTTCATAATACGAGGTAAAAATATTATGAAATATCGTATTACACTGAAATATTTTCACCGTCTTTATATATAAACACGCCTGATAAATTCGATATCGTTATAAGTAAAGTTAGAGCATTTTTTTGTTTTGAAAAAGCATTAAATTGACAATATGAACGTTTATATGTTTCTGCAACAGACGAACATTCATCGCGTTATCAGATAAGATAATGAAGTATAATATTAACCAAAATGAAATTTTATGAGAAATAATCGATACCCCGCGAACATAGAATTTTGAGGCAATCAAAGTTTTGTGAAAACATTTCGTTTGAATCTGGAACAAAATTTTTTCAATTTTTTTTCACACCATGAATTCTCAAAAAAAATTCCAAGACGTTTTATCGACCACGTCGAATCGAAAACGTAAAAAAAAAAGCGATAGCAAAATAAAACCATGACACCACTCTCGAATCCAAACCAATACGGGTTACCACCGATACATCTTATCGACCCATCGCTGAAAACTCGCAACCGAAATAATTTCGCAGCTATAGATAGCACGCAGACACGGAGCACTTCTTTTCAGCTGAAAAGCGTCGCCATTGTTCGGCGCGACAATTCGAATTTCCGCGAACCGAACGGGAACAATGGCTGCGCGCGAATATTTAACGAGACGCGAATATTTCAGAGCTTCGGCCGCCCGTGAATGCCTTCAATTAATAATTCGCACAAATTGCGAATCCGCATGAAAAGCCTGAGTTAATATTGGATTCATCGAGTTGATTTAGGCGTCATTTTTCATGGTGTCGGATTGTTGATGGAACGTTTCGGGTTCGGTTCCGCGAATGCCGATTTGTCAATGTTGAATTCTTGTTCGTTAAATAAAAATGCATTAATAATGGAGGCGTTTTGGATTCGTGAAGTTTCAATTTATTACCTTATTGACGACGATGTCTCCGTATATTTCTTCTGGAGGTTTTCCCTCGCTGTCTATGTGGAGCCAATTTTTCAATCTTCCCAACTCTTCCAGCACAGTTTTTCCATTAAGCATATTCTCGAGGGCCATGTTCGATCGCGGTTTCGACGTTAAGAAATATTTTTGCACGATAAGTGAAAAAAAAATGTCGAAAAGATAAGGTTGGAATTTTCACTTTTTCTTCCACATCAACAGAGAAGAAAATTTATCAATTTTTTTTACATTTTTCCTAAAGAACGAACGTTAAAAATGAATACGATGCGAGTGCGTTACGTGTAAAGTTATATAGCACAATTAGTAGGTCGACGTAATTAAAGCTTTAAATTCTCAATCTTCTAAAGCCTACGTTAATTGCGTGTACACAAACTTTACTTTAATCGAATTAGAAACCAAAGTTTTAAGATTCGTCCCGAGTGCGACGGGGAGATGACGTTTTTTCGTGACGAGATTGTCAAGGCAGATTTGAATTCTTCTACGACAAAAAAGTTACTTTCGAAATCGACGCAACTCGTTAAAATTCACGTCTTTTCTGCATCCATCTGCCGAGGACGGGGAAGGTCGTCACGAAAAGTTTTACCCTTTCGTCTTCAGACGAAGCTGAAAAATTACGGCGACGTAAATGTTTGATATGTCGAAAGCATTTCTCCTTTGGGAATGTGGCAAAAACGTGCATATCTAGCAAACCTTCTTATATATTTACTTTACACTCATACATTATACGTATATTATATAATCTCTCTAGGGTCGAAATCAAATAGATATTTCCTCTTTCGAATTCAAAAGAACACTTGTAAACGTAAATTTACATTCCAACGCATAAAAAAATAGTAAGTCTATACATTATATGACAAATTTTCATGAAAATTTATCGAAAAGTAATCATTCAAAAGATATGAATAAAACAGACGCATGATATGGACAAAACATACAATCATCTTCACCATTCTATAAGTACCGCTTTATCGACCGTTTTGAAATACCGTGTTCCATAATTTGAACAGGTACATAACTACAAATTCGCTCGAAAATACACAAAATCTGGCAGATTTCAGGCAGGCAAAGCGTACGAGCAGACATGTGAACGTTTATCAAAACACGGCCTGTTATGTGGCACAATCGTAAAATAACGAGACGAGGCAGTAAAAGCGACGAGAGAGAGCTTTCCGGAAAAGCTCGAAGCGAATATAATAAAAATATATGTTTTGTATGCGAAAAAATTACATGTGCGAAGTCTGAAGTCGAATGCGATTGAAGCTTTCCACTCACTCCGAAATATAGAAGGATAATATTTATGGGTATTTATATTTTCGGGACGTGATGTGCGAACGTAAAAAGATAACTTGTGCGCTATTTTTTTGATTCATTGCGAAATGCGAAAATTTTGAAAACGAGTCAACGGTTTTTTCGATTTAACCGAAGTTAAGCGACGATCGGTGTAGTAGATAGATGAACGACTTGAATAAATGGTTTCAATATTCAGCTCTTGAAAGTAACCTTTCCAGTATTACGTAAAAAAAATCGCGAACTCACGATAGTCACAAAAAGGCTTTGTTCTGTATTGGACATTATATAGACACGTGCGATAACAATACATAAAAATATTCCTAAATCGAAACCAAACACAATAATGTAGAATAAATTTACATAGCAAATACAAACAAGCACTTCAATTCAGACGAATAATTTGAGAATAAACAAGTGTAAGCTCATCTGAATAGAATCCCAGGAAATTTGTATTTACGTATTCGTTACGTATTTATTTCGAAAAAAATATAAATTTGTAAATCAATTTATTATCGAGCCAATTTATTATCGTATGCAATATTTAAACAGGTAATATATTACGAAATCACATTGCAAACAATACATTTACACAGCAAACAATAACATTAAAATCGATGAAGACAGAAGTCACACTCTATTTTGGGATTTTGATCCTTGACATGTGCTATTAAGTCCTTATCTTACGTTTATTGAGAGAAACTCGACGTTACATATTAATTTCAAGTCTCTCGAAGCGATGTTATATTGAATATCAAATATGTTTCGTGTTTACACGAAAGCAAGTTTTCAGATTCGAATTTTCGTTTGAGAAACATAAATCAACAATATATCGCATAGTTTCGTTTAAATATTTGAAGACGTCGCTGAAAATATATATACATATTAGAAAATTATGCGAGTTACATAAAAATTTAAAACGGCAAATATTTTTTTTTTAATTTATTGGTCAATTCAAAATAATAAGTTTTATTTTCAAAAAAATAAAAATTAGTACTGAAAATGCGAAATCATTAACTTAACGCTAATTTTGTTATTCAAATTTTTATTGAGATTTAATTATAATTGTTTTTCTAGCCATAAAAACGAGATTTTCCAATTGGGTTCAACTTCACCGTTATGAAATAAACACAGTTAAAATTTAACCAACTGGCACTAATCTAATTTTGGTCGGTTGCAAATAACAAGACAGGTAATAAATTCACGGAAAATTTACCAAAATTGAAATTCAATACTGCCGAAGTGATTAATGTTCGTCGATAAATTCGTCTTTTGGAAAATCCCTTTTTGAAAAAATAAAAAAATAAAAAAGCAGACGGGTATCATTATCGCACGAAGAGACGATTCGTCTACAGTTTATAAAGCGTCTATTTTGCATAAAATTTTAATATAGTTTTGCGCGTAAATCTTTTCGAAGAAAATTCGCTATGTATGCAAATGCAAATGTTCTATCGATTTTGTCAAACGAGGACATCGGTGTCCCATTTTCTAAATATAATTCGATCAAATCGAGGAAAAACCGCTTAAATTACGCGCGTTTCTAAATAATTCGAAAACGGCAAGTGACAGCTTTCATTTCCGTAATGTCCGCTGGAGATATTTCAAAAAATAATGTTAAATGCGAATCGGGTTCCCATAAAAAATAGATTCAATCACAGCGAAACGTTTATGAGATCATATAATATGCGTTTACGATTGTATACTGGTGAAAAAAATATATGTATTGTAAAATTATTTATATACAAAAATTACTTTATACATTAGTTAATCTACTATCGAAATTACGACATGAATTAAAATAGAATTTGATTTCGTACTATTTCGAAACAACAATAAGTTCATATAAAATACATTAGGTAATTGCGATATTGGGAAAATCGGGAATTGTGATGAAATCCGAAAATTCCTCGAACTAATCAGTAATTTATACGATCGAAATGGAATTCCTTTGCTCAAAATAAATTACGCGATGAAAATTTAATTCAAATAATAATATCACTCTTGTAATACAAAAATATATTCATAGTGTATTTTGATCCGCAGACTCACTTTGACTTTCCATATTAATTGGGGCCAAATCGAATGGAATTGAATACAGCATTAGTGCTTACTACTAAGTCTATCAAATCCGGACGTTCATTATCGGAAATGAATATTATATTTCGGTACATAAAAATTTAACGATGCCATCATCCGACTTTGCGAGACGAAAAAATACAACATATACAACACGTATAAATATCCACCAACATACAAAAATAAACAAAAATACATTTTCTCTCAACAAAACACTAAACATCTAAAATCAAATCAATTTCGTCACAAAAATTTCACAACAAAATTTTTTTTATACCATTTCAAAAAATTTAAACAAGCCCAAGATTCAATTGGTCCAATTCGAAAAAAACATTTCCCGATTTTCCACCGATCCGATTATTTTCTTCCGAATCGTCCACCCTGTTGATTCTCACACAAAAAAGACACCCCGAGCTATATTTACACGACGAAATTCGGCCGATCTATCAAGAACAGACGGCCATGCCAAACCCACCACCCCGAGCCCCGGCTCCCTCGAAGGCTTTATTTAACCCATTGGGGCACGGTTGAGCGGGTCATAGCGTGCCCTGAACGCGAAACGGATCGATGGACCGTAACGAGAAAACTGCTGACGGTGGGCCGCCCACGACCCCCATTAACGCTCCCATAACTTTCAAGAAGCAATTATAAACAATGCCTCCGGTCCGACGCTCACTGTGTACAAGGAGCCTTTTAATTACAGATGTATGCGGTGTGAATTTTAATCGAAAGCTTGAATGTGTTAAGATACGTTCGAATGAGAAGAAAATCGTTTTCGGTATGTTGTTCTAAAATGTTTTAAATGAATTCGTTGTTAGTATGATAGTGTTTTAGTGGCGTAGCTATTATGAGCCTTGATAGCACCTCGAAAAAAAAGAATAATAAATGAAAACAAACCCGGAAAATCGATTCACAATAACTGAAAATATAAATAAAAAAATCTTAAGTATGTACGATGAATTGTCTCATGATGTTCCTTTATATGTAGAAAATGAACTAGTCTAGATACCACTGCCAAACGACAACACATGAAAAAAAAAAAGTAAGATGACAATTTATGAACCAGTGTTTGTGAAAAATTGTGTTGAAATAAATCGGAATTATAATTGTAAAAGGTTTTCTCATTTCGTTTTTAGCTTTGGATCTTCAATTTTCATTCTTAAACGGCAGAGATAGGTTCTCGCATTGGATATTTAAAATTTTTTAATGATATCTTTTTATCAAAAAAGTTGTGCATTGCTTTGCGGACTTCTTAATTTTTTTAACCCGTCTTTCTTCGATATTCTCGAAATCTGTTTATTTACATTTACAATTAGTGGGTTATTAATACTATTATCAATTGAATACGCAGAAGATTCCAAAATGCCTTTGAAATGTCATCTATTCAATTTTTATAAAAATAATAATTAAAAAATACATGGGGAGCCCCTTAGCTCTTTCAAAATCTGCAAGTGGGCCAAATTTTTCTAGTTACGCCACTGGATAGTTTATTTCATTAATT
Organism: Hydropsyche tenuis; assembly: GCA_009617725.1. Classification (NCBI taxonomy): domain Eukaryota; kingdom Metazoa; phylum Arthropoda; class Insecta; order Trichoptera; family Hydropsychidae; genus Hydropsyche; species Hydropsyche tenuis. The sequence continues at coordinate 961,140 of VTON01000021.1, read as the reverse complement.
TATTTGATTTTCGTGGATATATTTGAGCAGATTATTTAGCGTCGCCAAAATCAGGGATTCGAGTACCAGTCCCTGCTTTTACGACGCACGAAAAGCACATTAATTTGGGGCAACATCTTTATGAGGGCAATAGTTGCAGAAAAAGATTAATTGACCAACGTGTATGGGGCGACTGCTGCCTTATTGACTCGTAAAAATATAACGCTTGGCCCCGTCCGAAAATGTTTTAAGGGAAAACTTTCGTAGATTTTCAGCTTAACGAAGCCATCATTCAAGTCGCGGGAGGCACGAGTATAAAAGTTAGAGCGAGTGCTTGATTATGAAGCGCCTGCTGCGAATTCACCCCAATTAAAATTAATTAGTCATCCCGGTCTGGAAATTTTCCCGAAAAAAAAAGCACAAAAGAGGCTTTCCGAAACCGGCTAATTGTGCACGGTTCATAAAAATGCGTGAAAATAAGCAAGTTAATTAATATAACGGCGGTACTTTTATACAAACTCTAAATAAAGAACGAGCCGACGGAAACGTTTATTATAATATACAAACAAACTGCGCCTGATGAAATATGCATTATTTACAGCACGTATTCCAAAGTTTGAATGCTCGATTAGCGAACAAACTCACGAGGCAACACATTTCGCCGACATATCAATTTAATATACGAAATACAAGTTGAGACATTAATATAATTTACGCGACCGAATAAATTTGACGACAATCAAGCCTTAATCTCATCTTACTTCCGCAATTACACCAACCCCACAATCGCAATCACACGGCGAAAAAACCCTTCAAACTCCATCCGAAATGTGTGACCCAGTATCAATCCCTCCCAAATCCACTTTTTTTCAAAGTTGAGATTTTAATGCAGATATATAGTATCCATTGAAATGAACAATTCTTTCATATAAAAATCTACCAAATCCTTCGGAATTTGGTAGATTTTTAACATTTTAAGACCAATATCTCCCAAATCCTCACGCACGCGCAATCAGCCAGATCAACCGGTCGAATCCACCAATAGGAACGCAGCATTCAAAGCTGCGACCGTTTGTTGGCCGTCGTCAGAGTGAAGTCAGAGTGAAGTCAGAGTCACTTTGTTTTTGTTTCTGGCGATTTAAAATGGACGAAGACAGGATCCAACAGGAGGAGCCAGTTAAGAATATAACCAGGAAAAGGAAAAGGCAGCCTAATCGCTGGAAAATCCTGATCCTTAGAATCAATATCTCCTATCTCCATATTTATTTCCCTTTTTTTGCGTAGTGTATTGAAATTTACATGAAAATATACATACATGCCAATTTGTTCCAAAGAATCCAAAGAATAATTTAAAAAATAAAAGTCATAGTTAAAAACGATGGTGAATAAATAAGAAGTTTTTCGTTGTTTGCCAAAAATTTACCAAAACGGATTTGGGAAGAATTGATACTAGGCTCCACAAACGTCACACTCCGACCTCGTTAGCCCGAAAACGACGCGTTTTCCTCAGTTCAAATTTCCGAAACTCGACCGCGAAACGAAAACGGCGCCCTTTTCGAAAAACCGAAATAAAAACCGGCCACGAAATATACGAAAATTCCGCATACTCCTCGGGATTACGACGTCCGCCCTTTGCACGGTCGGATAGTACGTGACTCAAATGTCCAAATTCCGACGGTCGTTCGCGTGTAGGGGCCGAGTCCCTCTTTATGGGGCCCTCATGTCGGGATAGTGTTCGGATAAAAGTTTCCGACGAAAGTGTTAACCCTCGATCGGGAGAGAGTGTATTTCGAAAATGTGGCCGGGAAAAATCTGACGTGACTGGAACGAGGCTGGGAAGTTTTCACGGAGAGGTCATTTCGGTCGGATGGAATTTTATGGAAATGTGTTTTTGATACGCGCTTGTCGTATTTTGAGTGTTTTATAATGAGTTGGTGTAATATAATGGTTGAAAAATGTGGACCGAAATTTAAATATTTATAAATCTAAAGTTTCTATGCGAATTTGCTAGAATGTTTCGTTACCTGATAACAATTATGCATTCTAAATTTCAGCTCTAGAATTTATTGCTCTTTATATAAAGTTTTCGTCTAACACTTCTAAGCCATGTAAGGAGCTGTCTTTGCTGAATTGAACCCGAATAAAAAGCCGTGTTTATTATCAAAGTCAAACGAAAAAATAAAATAAATAGTTTCGAATATAAAAGGGTTAAAAAATACATTTTTTTTATTCGATTGACAAGTACAGCACGCGCGACGGGTAATTTCGCAAAATCTTTCACGTAGGGACATAATTGAGAGATTCGTTTCAAAAATGTTGCGAAAAATAGTCAAGAAAAAATATTTGAATATAGGTATTTATAGACAGATCGAATTTTGCGATAACGGTAGAAACAACGGCATTTAGATGTCGACCTGGAACATCAACTACACAAACACGATCGTGCATACATGAATAAAATATTTAAAAAAAAAAGTATAATGACACTAAAAAAACGCGATCATTAATAAAATCGTATACGCGTATATACGAATAATTCAAGGAATTTCGTTTAAAGTATATTAAAAACGACACACTGTATCGGAATGAAAAATTTTCTATACACCCGCCGCATACCGAATAGTTTTGTCGACAAAATAATACTTGAATAAATATAGTCTGCAATTAACGAATTCAATATCAAAAGATAATATGCCGTACTATAGTAAGTATGAAACGTCCGATAGGAAGTGGCTCTTTCATCGTGCTCGAAGCGATGGGCCCTAAAATTTGTGCCGTATAATGAAATTTCTAAAGATACCAATAGTACGCGAATGGAGAGAAATTGTTCTAGATTCAAAATCAAATTCTATTATATTATATAATCAAATTAAAGTGAGATGTTCAAGTTTCGTTCTTAAATTTAATTTTCTAATTTGTAATTAAAAAGATTTTTCGTCGATTTCAAAAGTACCGTAATTTAAGAATAGTGGTATCGCAAAGTTGAATAAAATGGGTTGATATAATAGATATTGAATCGAGATGGATTTTAATATATTTTAAATCAATTGATGAAAATGTCATTGAAATATTATATTTCATTTTATGACGTCAATCGAAAAAAAATAGGCTTTTATTACAAGAGAAAGAACGTGATCCGAAATCAATTACGTTCAAATAATATAAAGAGTGTTGTATAGTCACGATTCGATAGAATGATACCGTTTAAATTTTTTCGAAATTTTCCAATTAAATGGTAATTTCGTCTTTTCCTTTTATCGAAGTATTTAGCTAAATTTGCTGGAAATAATACGACAGAGCTAACAGGAGATGGTATTATTACTTTATCTTTTTTCATCAAATTAATTTTATTAAGCTCTTTCGACGAAATCAATTTATATTGTTTAAAAAATTCGTTTTTTCACGAAATACTTCAGAGGTTGTATTCTAAAATATATTTCTCTTTGATAAATAAAATAAAAAGAAATTAAACTTCGAATTTTATTTCTTAGAACGTTTATTTTATATTGAGACTTCTTATTTCTTCTAGAAAGAATTTTCGCGATTTTCAAAGAATTGTCAGCTTTAATCAAAGTTTATTTAAGTTATATTGAAAAGTTTTATCTACACAAAGCGAAAAGTAACGACTGAAAACAATATTTCAGGACAAAAGGAATGACAAAGGGTTTTCTATTGAATCCCATATTAAACTATCGAATAACTCTAAATAGACGTCAAAAATAGAAGAAAAAAAGAAAATTGCCAAATATAAGTACGAATATCACATTACAATACGAAAATATCATTTTTATTTAAATTTTCAAATTATCCGCGTATCTTCTTACACAAAACACAATTGCTATCATATCCTCAGTAATACAATTAACATATTTTCACATATAAAAATCGCAATTTACATAATCGTCTACAATTTTCAAATAAAATTCCGCTACAAAAATTCATTTCATGTAACAATGAAAGCACGAGCCCACTTCAGTATTGATTCCCATCAAACGATGACTCCTCGGAATTAATCGACACTGAATAACTTATGCAATATGATTTTATGCAATCGAGCGACCTACAGTTACAAAATTTTTAAACCAGAAAAATATTCAAAAACAATACTTTATATAACACAGTATACTCTCGATTATCCGGGCTGATTCCGGGTGGACACGGATAATCCAAACCAACATTTTTTTTCTCGAAATTTTAACTTAAGAATTACTAACTCAAACACATAAGGAGAAATAAATTTTTTTGACAGCAGTCAAAATCGACTCGTGGCGAATGTTTCTCGAATGTTCGACATTTTTGTGTCGTAAATATCCAAACGAAGAGTACAACACATTATTACATCACGCCGTTTGTTTCGTATATCGCACCAATAATGTATTCTCATTAAAAAATACAATAATTTAATTAAATTTATTGAATATATTTTATCTGCAAACCAGATGATCCACAGCCGGATAATCGAGAGTATACTGTATTTAAAATAAAATTTTCCACTCCGAATATATCAACCTAATTTCGTTACAATTATACAACACATTATATTTCAATACCGAAATGAAAAAATAAAATAAATTCACATGATAAAAAACAATCTTGATCAAAATATATAACAATTTTCCCTCAACGAAAATCGCGTTAACGACGCAAAATAAAACGAAAGCGGAAAATCAGCTGAATTTCATGAATGAACTACTCCCCGGAGTAGGACTTTCAGCCACAAAGCTGAATCCGGTAGCCGAATGTATGTACTCGGATATCGATTTTGCTGCACCCCGACCCACCTTCCTCCCGGTTTACGTACGTACCCACTTGTCCATATCCCTCACAAACAACACTCCCGAGTCCTGGAAGAGCCCTAGAGTTTCTTTTTGTTTCTGCCCACCGTGATCTATGTATGGTGTTTTCCAGGCCCGTCCAAGTGCTGCCGAGGAACAATCGAGAAGGATCCGAACCGTGTACCGTTCTCGTCTCTAGTTGATGGATCGAATCAATTTGGAGGACGAAATGCGACGGGATGGAAAATAAAAAAGGAATCTCGTTGGAAATTGACGAAACAAACAATTCCGCGAGGGATGGACGTTAAATCGTTGTAGGGGATGTACTGGGAAGGAAGGATTTCGGGGTAAAATAAATGTTGGTTTTTGTTATATCGTATATTGGATTTATGTTGTAATGCGAAGAGTTATTAATATCCGATTCGTTGGTCGATTAATCGAAAATATGCCGTGATGCTCGATAATATTATATTGTGAACAATGAAAAATATTATTGCGTATGCAAAACAAAATTTAATATTAGACACGAAAAGAATATTTTCCGAATTTAATTTTCGAATACAATGAAAATTTTTCATGAATATCATTTGAAGGTAGAATCGGTGCGCGAATATAATATAATGCGACATATTTTAACATTTAAACGCGTAACCCGTGACAAAATTAAAAATAAAATTGCCGTCAAAAAACGTTATATGAAAACGTCGAAATGAAAAATTTCACTACGTCGAACAACCATGAAATTTTAATGCCTTTCGGCACATTAAATATCTCTCCGTCGGCTATTTATCGATAACCCAAATCCCGAACAGGCGATAAAACAAAAATCGAACCCATCGAGTCAATTTAAATAATAGAGAACGGACAACCGGGCAAAGAAAACCCTTCAATATCTCGTTATTTGCACAACGTCGAGTTTGCGAAACCGAAACAAAGCATAATTGTGTAATCGCATTCCGAAATTCAGACCTTACACTAAACGAAGCCAACTATACCCCGGTCTCCATACACCCACCATCAATTTTGTACCATAGAATGACAAAAATTCACACGCCCCATAGATAAAACGACAGAAACTATTCGAAAGGTGCGCGACAAAATTCCGTTCGAATAACTCGCCCGTACAAGGGACCGAGGGAGCTATCCGATTTTTTCCATTTTCCTTTTTTACAGAAAGCAAAAGAGCTTCGAACAGGCGTGAAAATTGAGCAGGAAAGCTTCGCGAGGTAGCCCAAAATAACGACATTAGCGAGCGAAGGTCGATATAATAATAAAAAATAAGCACACGGCTGAAAATTGCGGGCGAAACGATGTACCGTGATATTATAATGACGGTGTCCCTTATGGAGACATGAAACGTAAGTTTATTTATAAATCGACGAATACGCTTGATAAATCTATCGTTAAATTATTATTTATGATGTGAGTTAACATTTTGATTTATGCTTCACGTATATTGTTTCGCGATTCCGATTCAATAGTGAACACGCGATCGGAAGTGCGCTTTATATAGTAGTTTCATTTGCGAACGAGATCGTTTCAGCATATAATATAAATCGTATCGTAAATTTTCCTCTGAATTTGAAAGAGGCTATTTCATAAAAAAAGGTACGCGAAATTGGGGGTCAAAATATTTTGACGAAGGTTTGATTGATGATAAGCGAAAATTGATGGGCGTACAACGCGTCTGTAGGAGCATAATAATTAATAGTGTGCACAGACAAGCTCCATTACCGCAACCTACGCACATATACATCATATTTATTGATCGGTTGTAATATAATGCATATTCGAAATTCATATTATTCAAAATAACGGACGAATAACACGAAAACCGAAATAAATAAACCCAAGAAACGTACCTCCCTAGAGATTTCGTACAAGCGAATAAAATACGATCGAAGCGAACTCGGTAAACATTTATTGAAATTAAAATAAAATTCTTAGAAATATTGTTTCGTTCCGAACAATAAATAGACGTATTGTTTATAATCGGAGCGAAACAAATCAAAGATTCTCTAATAAAACAATTACATATCAATCAATTCGCGCACATGCGGAAATAACCGTTGTGCAATTTGGATGCAGTTCAACATTCAAGAGAATCTTTGCACTGACCTCGTCCTATTTTTGACAAAATCAATTCGGGTACATACAAAAATTGAATATACCAAAAACGAACCCTCCACTTTTCGAATATGGGTCAAACTACCGAATCACATAACCATTCCAACATTCAAAACTCCATCGAAAAACTTATCAAACGAACTCGGAACACTCGCGATAGCGATTCCATACAAACACGTGCGACCTATCACAACAATCAAACAACAGCACTCGCACCGCAAACACCCAAAGACAACAAATCGCGACGACAACCGAAAGACACGACACAAAGGCCCACGAAAACGCACGACAAAAACTCCAACGAAAACTCCAACTGAGGGCCTCCTCAGTGGGCCTCCACGAAGCTCGCAGCCCGACAGTTCGGGCCCCACTGAGGCACCCCTAGGGGTGGCCAATGGGCTGGAGCTTTCGGGAAGCTTTGGGGGTGGTGGGCGGAGCTTTGGGATTCTGCGCAAAGCACGTCGGCGGTCTTCGGAGGCTCACACGGCCTCTGGATGTGCCGCTGGTCGGTTTTGGGGATGGTGGAAGGGAGGTTGTGTGGTTTGTTCGGAGTTTTGTGGGGTGGAAGTGAGGGTTGGAGGCTTTGTGGTGGGTTTGATGGTGTAGGTGAGGAGGTGAGTGTTTTTCCGAGATGAGGGTTATTTTTGTTGAAAATATAGCGTTGGTTTATGTTTAGATATGGCATGCGATGACCTATTGTTGATAACGGTGTGAATTATGATAGTTGAGAGAATATTGTTTATAAAAAGTTTTTATTAAATATAGCTGTGTTATAATAGATGTGTAGATTTAAAAAATATATGAACGAATCAAACTTTCGTGTGTTCAATTTTATCTGAAAAATTTATTAAATTTTTGTTCAAAATATTTTTTAATATTTCAATATAATAAGTGGTTAAATATTTCAATATAAATAAAATGGTTTATAAAAATATAAACAACATACTGAAAATTATAAATTTCGAATTTTAAAAAATCAGTAAGATTTCAGTTTTGACTAAATTAAAATTGAATAATTCTTTGCATGTCAAACAATGATATAATTTTGTTGTATGAACTTACAAGAAAAGAAGACGCATTATTATAAATCATTGAAGAAACATAAAGAAAATCAGCACATTTGTCGTTTGTAAAAAAAAACTTTTCATACTAGCAAATCATATTTGAAGTATGTATTTGTGAACATTTACTTTTCAATTTTTGAAACTACCTACACTTGTAAGAAAAATTATTTATAAACGGTAATCTGAAATTTTAAAGTAAATCAATGAAAGAAAAATGAATATGTACTTGCAAAAAATCCATATAAAATATATTTATTAGGAAAATTATCATTAAAATAACTGTATTTTGTGAACTAATAACTAATTAATGGTATACTATATATAACTACTCGAACCAAATTAACTAGAAATAATAAAAATGAAGTGATTCATATTATTGATATTGAGTGATATGCCAAAAAACAAAGAATTGAACTGACACATTTAAGTAAGAATTAATTATTAATTATACATATAAAACGATGATACATATATAACGATGAAATTTATAAAGGGAGTGAATTGCGAAATAATGTATTGTTGACAAAATTAAGTATTGTGCAAATTGGTGAAAACAATAAAAATTATACTAAATTTATTTGTATGCATAATCATATTTATATCAAAACCCAATACGTACAACTAAAATAACGATCAAAAACGTTACAAATTATACACGAATGTCGCGAAATAAAATAAATCAGCTCACCTTCGGCGTCTTGATTAAATCCATTTTCAGGCGCGGCTTCGAACTCCTACGTTGATATATCAAAAAAAGCAGCAATCTTAGACAATCAACGCATCAAAAATGAACACAAGAACATTTCTGATACTAAGAAATGTGAAATATCAGAAAACCGAGCGAATAAAGGACAATAGGAGCGATCTTATCCCATATGTTGTCACGGGCGAGCTGTCATGCTGTCAACCGAATATCTTGCAGAAACGTTGGCCCAAAACTCTACTTTTATTATTACCATGACTTATTTTTATTATTGTTATTATTCGAAATTCACTTTGTTTTGAATTATGATTTCATAAAATTATTAAAAGCCTATTTTAATCCGTATGAATATGTGTTATAAATTAGAAATTGGTTCATGTTATTTCTATACCAGGTTTGTCCAAAGGGCCACCACGGTGCCAAAGTGGCCCCCACTTTTCAAACAAAAACAAACATAGCAAACAGAATTTATTCCGAAATGTACTCATCGAAATAGTTTCATAATAGAAATAAATAACTATATCAATATTTTAATACTTATTACGTTTTGAATTTACAATAATTGAAATTTTGTGATTTGAAATTTGCAAGTGGCCCCCCGCATACTGAAATTTTGGACAAGCATACTATACTGTTTTACAGGGATTTTATTTTGGGGGGCACGGGTGGGCAGTCGCCCCTCTCCCCTAAATTTTTGGGGTTCAAATAATTTTGAAAAGTGTCGAATGATTTAAAAAAGTGTTGACCTTTTTTAGGGAAAAACGTCTGGGAACGTCAGGCAAACGTCTGGGAACCGTAGAACACAATTCACAAAAAAATTCGAAATATGCTTCAAATATATTTTAAAGTATTGCTTAATTGGATTATTTAACTCTCTTCCATTGCCTTAGTGTGCGACTGTCGGTGTATGTTGATGTCGTGTACGTTAATGTAATTTGCGCAAACGTCTGATAACCAAAAGAAAAACTAACAATACTGGCAACACTGCCGGCTCGCGTCAAATTTGACGTTTGTTTGTTAGCAGTTTCTCGCGAGTTTTCGAGGGTTTTGTCGATACAAGGTTTATAAATGTACGCTATATGTCCTGCTAAATCGTAGATTTGCAATAGTACTTATATATTAATTTTTAATTTCGCTTTTTAACAGCTTTCATTATGTCAAAACGAAATATTGCCTATATCAAACCCGACGAACCGGCGTTTCTAAAACGGCTCAAGCAAAGTATTGGCTATAAGGAAGGTACCACGGTTGAGACAAAGGTATTTATTTATTTTAAGATATATTTTTAAATCAAGTATTTTCGCTCTATATTTCTTCTGATATAACTTGACTACTCACTTTATTGTTTTCTAACTTTCTTTTCAACTTATTGAAAACTCGAAATTCTTAATAAGTACTTCTCAATCGTTTGCATTTATAACATTGAGAATAAATCTTGAAAAAAAATTTCAGCTGCCGTTACTTAATAATAAGACATTAATTAATCGGTAGTTTAGTTTGAAACTTTGCCAGATGGACCAGAAAACGTGTCTGATAATGAAAGTGAAGAACCCCAAGTTGTAGTTTTGGCTCCTGGAGATTTGACTAAAGAAGAAGCAGAAAACTTAAAGAAAAACATAGATCTAGGTATTTTTAAAACTGAAAATTGATATTCTTTATTTTTTTCATGACATACTTTTGACTTAATTGTAATTTAATTATATAACATCCATTACTTTTCTTAATATTTTTCATTTCATGCTTTAAACGTTAATTCCTATTTGAACTTTTAATTGAAATATGATCAATTGAGATTTCTTAAATTTATAAATTATTCAATTCAATTTAATATTAAATTTAATTATCTAATACTAATATTTCAGAAAATGAAAATAAACCAGCAGACCTTAGTCAACGTATTGTATTCAAGTCGAAGAAAAAACCAGAAAATGAAGAAAAACCAAAGAAAAACAACAACGAAAACCAATCTAAAAAGAAATCAGTAAATGCCTCGAAATTATCATTTGATGTTGACGATGAAGATTCTGATGACAGATAATAGCAGCAATACATTTGTGCAACGGACAAAAATAACTTAATGGATTCTGCAACTGCAAATGGTTTCAATTACCAGAACCATAAATATTTATCTTTTTTAGACTTTATCAGTTATTGAAAACGGTTAATTAACTACGGTTAATCAGTAAAAAAATTAGGCATCGTAAGAAAACTTTATTACAAATATAAAAATAAAAAGTGACAATATCCATTGTGAAGGATTTTATTATGCTATTATACATTATATTTTTACAAGTTCAAATTGTACAATATACATATATTTTATTTTACCATTTTGCTGCGGGTTGGATGTGAATTATTTGAATGGCACATAAACTAAACAATGTATATTTTATATTTCGTATAAAACCCGTAATTCCACCTCCAAATAAAATACCATGGAATAATAATTGTAATAATTATAAGGCATATTTAAAAAATGTGTATATAAATGTTTAATATTAAATACTTCTCTATACAAACTAAGCATAACATTGAAGCATTTTTTACTCTTCCTACAACAAATTAATTAAAAATATAAATGTGTACAAATAAATAGTAAATTAACACTTTTATACATCAATTCCAATTTCCATTTTTCAAAAATCAATAAGTACACAATTTTGGCACAATATTTAAACAAACGTAAAATGTAATATATATATATATATAAATTGAAAAATCAAAAGTTATATCAAGCCATCATTTTTCTTTTTCGAAAATGTATGGAATTGGGGTTTTTTTTAAATAAAATGAAATAACAAAAAATCAACAGAAACAATTTTTTCGTAAAAATTTAGCGCTCCATAATTTGGTTTATAAAATAGATATTTTAGGTTTACACAATAGCACCGTTTTCATCAATGTGGATGCTAAATTTCATTATTGAAATATGTATCACTTGAAAACATTATATGCAGCAAAATTTTTTGATATATATGTTCAAATTCATCTAAATTTTAGCTTTTGAAGAAAACAAAATTATAACTTGTAATATTCACTCGAGTTTTAGAACTAACAAACACTCCAAAGATAAAAAGGAATAGTACCAAAATTACATCGAAAAATCAGTCTTTCAAAATCATCACCGAGATATCAACAAATGAGAATGTCCAAATATATACTTACTATTTATTAAAGAACCATTCTTACTTATTCAGTGATCAATCCAATACAATGTTTCATTAATACTTTGACCAGAACATAAAGTAAACTGTTTATACAAAAAAATGATTGTATTTATTTATATATGATTTAATTTAAGTTTAAATGGTTTTTTTTTTTATTATTTCGATGTAATTTATGTATGGAAAAAAACTAACATTTTACTTTTAGGACACAAACGTATGACATTCACTTTAATACGTGGATAAATACCAGCTATATACAAAAAAAACCTCAAACATGTTGAGTTCTGATTTCAATGATCGATTTAAGTCATTTCTCCATATTGGTCCGAACACATATTACTACACAAAATACTAAAAATTGAGCCATAATTTTTACAAACAGCATAAGTCTTCGAAAAAATAGACGATTTTAGATATAGATTGATGGCTTCATTTTAATACTTAAAAAAAATTATAAACGCATTGGAAAATTCGAAAATGGAAAACAAAAAGTATTGTACTTATACAATTTTCAAAAATAAGGACTCAATTTGCTCATTGACAAAATTTATATATAAATATATGAATGTTATAATAATCAACACTATAAAAAATTTGCAACAAATTAACATGAGCTCTAATCCATTCAGAAATTTATGTCTTGAAAGAAACATCAAATAATCTAGCTTTTTAGAAATGGAAGAGTTAAATTAATGCTAATCAAGCTAATGAATATATTATTTTAAGTAATGTTTGAGTAGTATCACATTTTTTTTCTCACATAAATAATACTAAACATAGATTAAAAACTTAAAAAAAATGCAAACAAAAGCATCAAAAAATCAAATTTTTTGACCTAAAATTTTATACGATTATTCAGACAATTGAAGTAATGAATTCACAGTGGCGTCTTTGTTACCTCTATTTGCCTCAGCTACAGATTTTATGACTTCTTTATCTATGCTAGGGAACATTTCTTGAATCTGAAATAAATAAGAAAACATTTTAATTTACTAAAACTTATTAATTATCATCTCCCAAATCTAGAATCATAAAGTTTCAACTTCAAAGATAAATAAATAAATAAATAATCTTCTATGAATTATTAAGCTATTAAAAATGAACTATAATAATTATCAACAATATTGTAATAAAAAACTAACACTCTAGACTTATTCTCTCTGAAATAAAAATTGGTAAACACAAATTTACCTGTTTTAATTCTTCTTCTGTTAACTGAACGACTGGTGGAGGAGGTTCAGGATTGGCTACAACGGCTTGACTAATCGGAGGCTGTCCAGGAACTTGAACGGCAGTTGGAGGTGCTGGATACACTGCCATGGGTGAATAACCCATCATAGCATTAGGGACCATAACTACCGGAGGATACGTAGCTACGTAAGGCATCTGGACTTGTATGGGGGCTGTAGTCTGTAAAAGATGTAAACTTTCATAAATTTGAACATATCTTATTTGATTAATAAATAAGTTCCACGATGTAACATACCGTACTAAAAACCATATTAATCACACCCTCCATCGCATCACCTTGTTTTCCATTTAACCTGTACCAATCTTCGTGTGTTTCACCCTGCAATAAATTCAATACATTGAATCAATTTTTTACAAAATAAAAATACTCTCAAACCAAACGACTATTTACATAAATATACCTTTATTACGGAGCTTGGTATGGGAACGTGCGCCCAAGCGATCAGCTCGTCCATCGTAAACGAACATTCGTCGAATATTTCCAAGTAGATCGTTTTGACTCCAGGCGGTAAAAGGCTGAGTAAAAAGTATTTTCTTTTAATTTTTATAAAGTACGTTTGTCAAACGTCCAACCTGGAATTATACAAACCAATTAATGATTTTATTCCAACGAGGATTTTTTCCACCGCTAGGATCAGTATGCGTCTCATATAAACAATGACCGACTCGTAAGCGAACGTATGGATCCATGCGTGTCATACCTAAAATGTACAAGATGAATTAGTTTGTGAAAATTTTGAACTACCAATAGTAGTTTTGAAAAATATACCATAATTTTTGACAAGTTTTGCTTGAACTACAGTGATGCTGAGGCGACCGGCGGGCGCACCAGTTCCGGTCACTAACTGGGGAGTGAGTTGTTGCTGAAGAGCTATGGCCGCTTGTCTGTCTGCAGCTTCTTGTTGAGCTGCACGACTGGTGGGATCTGAGCCCACTTGTAGAAAATCGTCCGGCAGAGGAGACAACATCACCTGCGATTTCAATCAATTATTACATTTTTATCCAACAGAAAATACATAAATTCAAAATACAGGCATGGATGGCTCGTTTATAAGGGCAAGTGGGGCAGTGCCCCACACACATTTCTCGTATTAAAAATATTATAATAAATAGTTTTTTAAAAGAAATGTTATAATATGTCAGCGACTTGACAAACGTCAACAATGTTTATTTATAGTCAACTTTGTAGTGAACAAAACGGGTATATAACGGCAGACGGGGAGACGGCGGACTAGGCAGATACTTAGTGTCAAGGTCCCGTCATTGCCGGCTCCAGTTTACCTGCGTCTTTGACGCTCGCAAGTGGTATAGAGTTAACAGTCACAATAAGGTAGATGGAAAAGACCTGTATTCTTGTATACAGATGATAACTTTTCATCACCTGCTAAATCTCTTTTGGGTGAAAGCATGTCTGCCCGGGTGTATATGTATATGTATTTTCTATACGATTCGATAAATACATTATTCCATTAAGTTTTTCAACATTTCGTCTATATTTCATAAAATATGCTTTAATTTTCAAATAAAATATGAATGTACTAAAAATATATTTTAATTTTTTCAGGGAAAAAAATTAGGGGAGGGGGAGACTTTTGCACTGATCAAATGATCAAAAAAATTTTGTCGTCTTTTGATGTTAATCTTCATTATTCAGAAAAGTTATTTTAAACATAAATAATTATGACTATACCAAGTGCTTTAACACTTAAATTCAAGATTTTTCAAAAAGTGGAGTTCAGTGAATCAGTCTGTGCACTGAACGGCTCATATGGGATTGCCCCTGGAACAATCCCATACCTCAATATGACTCATGCTATTATAGCTGAGATCACGGCCAAAAGATTTCGCAGGGCCTCGGAGAAAAATTATAGGCCAGATCCCTACTTCCAAAAAATACCCATTCATGATTTTTCCAAACAATCATTGCCGTATCGTTCGAAAAACTATTATTATAAAAATGATCAATAACAGATTATTTAACGAGAAACAGTTTGCAATTCTCCAACTAATCAAAAGTTTCCTTCAACCAATCACAAAACGCCTCAATAATTATCAACATATGATTCACACGATAACGAAAATAGTTTCTAACGAGAGATTTTTCAACGACAATTCACAGAAGTCGCGCTCTCAACGTGAATGGGAAACGAAAGGTCACGGGAGAGTGGGCGTAAGGACCTGCGCCCTCCTGGCCGCCGCCCTCTCTTCGCCCCCAGGCTGGACCCGCTCCGCATCGAGGAGGGACTGCGACGACTGGTCGGCCGCCGTGTGGCTGGACGTCGAGGCCATCTTCGTCGCACTGCACAAGGCGCTGAACATCACCCAGTCGCAATGACGGGGTGCGCTTATCTGAAGTCACGCATTCGCAATCTGACTATTGTTTGTGTAGGGAGCGATTTTCGTGAGGTCGCGTTCACCACGTTTGTTGTGTTCATGGTAGGGCTTGAAATTTACCGACAAATTTCGATTACCGGTAAACGGTAAATAATTGGTCTCGTTAGCGGTGACACATTTGGCACATTTTGGGCGGTTAACCGGTTTACCGGAATTGCAAGCCCTAATTCAGGACTTCGAAACGTAAGGTTTTTCGTTCCGGTTTTCGGTTATGGTTCCAAAAAATTTAGTTTACGCATTTATTTAATGCCGCATATCTCATTGTCAGTCAGCCAAAAGTCTGAACGTGTTTGTTACTGAACGCGTCGATGGGTGTAATTGAACGTATTCTTCCTGAACGTATCATATTCAATCAGGTATTCAGATCGAGTTTGTTTTATTTTTATATATATATATATATGTGTGTGTCGCCATATTGACATAGTGCGAGGGGATAGCGAAGGGGCCCCACAAAATCGACTTTCCTAAAAATTCCGAAAAAAATTCGAAAATTAAAAAAAAAAAAAAACACTTCAAAAATATTCGAACGTTTGCATATTTGAATATCCGATCATTTTTTGCTGAACCGAAATAAACTGATTTTTTCCGATTCAGTTCCGGCAAAAACTTCGGTTTTTAGCCGTTTTCGGCTACGGTTCAGTGTTAGTTCGAACCCCTGGTTGTGTTGATCGAATTCAAATTTTATTCGGTGACCAGACGCGGGGCTTCGAACCGAAACTGAACTGAACCGTAACCGAAAACCTACGAAACCTTTCGTAATTTCTACAACTACATAGATATAATAAGAAGATTTTCAAATAACAATCTTTCATGAATTGTGCATTTTTCGAGAATATTCTCGACTCGTATCTTCCTCATACCACTGTCTGAAAAATGGTGGGGATGTACAGTTTTAGCCATAAGGCAACATTTGTCACTCGCGCAACACCTGTCATCTGTCACGATGCTAAATTCTCGAATTTCGGCTATTGCGCATTTATTGCTCGTCCGATTTCGAGTCTATAAAACGTTTCTATTTTATTTATGTTTTGTTTTCTTATATAAAACATCCCACATCCGTTGAATATCTGTGAATGAATCAATGTAAAAACCTCCCAAATATATTATCGATGAATAAATTTTCAACAAAACATTAAAATTTCGAAAATTATCACGATAAACCTTTATGAAACATTTTTTACGTTTTTTACGATACTAATAACGTAAAATAAATTGTTTTTGAAAAACGTTGAATTATATTTTTTTTCGCGCGTAGTTGGTAACAAGGTTTCGTTTCGACAGTTCGTCGGTTGACGTTCATAACCTTGGCAATTTCTGTACTTTGCTTGAAGTGTTTTTCTCTGTTTTCATAATGAATAATAAAAATTTAGTAGATTCAGACCTTTACGAATTATTAGGAGTAGCGTTCTCTGCAGAAGAATCGGAGGTACGTACTTGATTCTAATTTTTCTTTAATTTTGCACACTATGTATTGACAATTGACAGATAAATCAATTCTATCATTACAGATCAAAAAAGCTTATCGCAAGAAAGCGCTAGAATGTCACCCCGACAAAAATCCAGACAACCCGAAAGCTGCGGAGCTTTTCCACGAACTTTCGAAAGCCTTAGAAATTTTAATGGACACTTCAGCGAGGGCAGCCTATGATAAAGTATTGAATGCGAAAAAAGCCGCCAAAATCAGACATCGAGAACTCGACAGCAAGAGACAGAAACTGATCGATGACCTAGAAAGGCGGGAACGCGAAGCCGCGTTGGAATCCAAGAAATATAAGACTTTTGACGAACGTAGTGATGCCGAGCGGTTGTTAGCTGAAATCGATAGATTGCAAAGAGAAGGTTCTAAACTGTTGCGAGAAGAACACGAGAATATGTCTAAACAAATATTTATGGAGAAGGAGCGTTTGTCCAGTGCCGTTCCCGAATGGGTGCCCAGCGAAAACAGGATAAAAATCAAATGGAACGTTCCTAAAACCGATCCGGCGAACGGTGGTTACAGTGAAAATTTATTGAAACAGTTCTTAAAGAAATATGGTGATATCAACGAACTGATTATTCTTAATAAAAAAGGAAGTGCTTTAGTAGAATTTAGTACCAAAGAAGCTTCTGAAATGGCAGTGGAACTGGAAAAAGGTAAATGCATCGCTCAGCAACTTATATTGAAATTAATAAAAGCTTGAATTATATTTTTCTAAAGTTTGATAAAATATTTTCAGGTATTCCTGAAAATCCTCTCACTTTGAAATGGATCAACAAATCGAATGCTTCAAATGGAAAATCTGCTCCGATCAAATCTAGCACGTCTGGTTTAATCACAGAAAAAGACTATGAAAGTTTGGTTTTGACAAAAATGAGACAAGCTGCTGAAAGACAAAAATTAATCGAACAAATGCAAAGAGAAGATGAAAATTGATTATGAATATATATTTTAATAATTGTCGTCGAATTTTGTTTTCAGATGTTACCATCTTTTTTCTAGGTCCAATTTTTGTATTGTATAAATTAGAATAGAATTTAAGAATTCACTTCGAAACAATTAATTATTATTATAAAATAATAATGCATAAAATTGTTATTTGTATGTATTGTATTATCTTTCAATTGAAAAGAGATTATTTAAGAATTTTTTTTTTATTTACTAACAGAATATAGCTTTGTACAAATATTAAAACGAAATAAAATAATGTCCTTATATAATTTAAAAAAGAATGTATAATTGGAAAAACATAATAGTTGAAAAGCCATTAAAAAAACGTGCATTTGAGAACATAAAGTTGCGATAATATAAATAAACAAAATTTTCTCAACGAAAACGTTTTTTTTTTAAATTTAATTTTGATAAAATGAGGCACTAAATATTTAAAGCACTTATTGTGTTGGACTACTCTTAGCATTAACGGCTTTCTCTGTCAGCATTAACAAATCACTCAGTCTTTCTATCTTTTGACAATTAAGTTTCATATCACTCAGAAGCCTAACATAGTTATCAACGTCGACTTTCAACTGAATCCTGATCTTATCATCGTCAGATGTTCCAGTTTTTTCCGTACTCGGTTGAGGTTTCTCTCGAATTTGTTTCAATCGTCTCAAAGAGTCTTCTGTTTTTTGCACAGAGGTCAAAACATCATCAACTGCGATATAATACCTAAATAAAATCATTAATTTTAGCATGAATGAAAAAACTTTTTAAAATAATGTATTTAAAAGAAACTTACTGGGCACTTATAATAGAAAATATATCTTCTAACCATGAAATCATCGATTCTTCACCAATGGTATGCTGATATGCACTGCGAAATTCGTTTGGGCATTTTAATAACATAGTAACGTAGCCGCAAGGTTTTGTTGGTATTTCTCTATTAGTTTTTCGAAATAGTCTAGGAATGTCGTTTAATTGTTTCAAATGGACAATACTATCTGCGCTTATTTGACAAACTATATTCTTCTGTATTTGCGGTAATTTTATTTCCAAAAACGATTTGGACTCCAATAAGCATTTTTCTAGAATTTCTGGCTGTGGCATTGGATCTAACCTAGTTTTAATAATTTCTAGGAAAGTAGGCAGACTATCGGCGAGTTTTCGTATATCAGTATACAAAAATATTAAAAATTTTAATTTCTCCCAATTTATTCTATCGTTGGTATTTTCTACAGGCATATTTTGGTTCGATTGATTTTGACTGGACCATGGCTAAAAGTGTAATTGGTATGAATTAAAATAATACATTAATATAAATAGAAGAATTTAAAAGATACCTGTTTGATAGCTATATCGATCCAAGTACAATATCTGGACAAGATTTGAAGACTTAATTTAAAAAATCTATGGGTCAATGCGAGAATGAAAACCCCATGAGCCCAACAAGACGTTAATGATGTCCAACAAACCTTGGTCGCGTTCAATTTAAATTCATTTGGACTAGAATCCGACGTGAAGCATTGATTGTTTATAGTCTCTGATAAAACATTCTCAAATGAACCTATAAATGAAAAAAATTAGAAAAGACAAACATTTTTGATAAGAAATAAAATGACACAAACCTGCAATTTCTTGAAACCTGATCTGAAAGTATATTGGCAAATTCCATTTTTGTTGAAAATTTTTGTACTGGGAATGACTATGAAATTGTTCCACTCCTTCTTCAGTCTCAAAATATTTTTCCAAATTTTTAATGAAATCTAAACTATCATTGTATCTTGAATAAAATAATTCTGGATTTCCAGGAGCAAAAATCGACGACATATGAACTTCTAGTCTATATTCGATTTCAGGCCAAAAACTATTTAAAATTATATTGTACCCTTTTACTGATGTTGATTTATTAGGTTTAGTGATAAGAAGAATGTCTTTTAATTTTTGATCGATAAAAACTAATATATTGGTATAAATTCCTTTTAAGCCATCTGGATTTTTTTGCAGTGCTGGTTCACTTATAACATCATGCATTGCAGGAGCGATAACTTTTTTTCTCAACAACGTTTCAACTTCTGAAACTTGATCTAATGTGGCAAATATTTGCAAACATCTATACATTTTGTCAGCTTTTTTCGTATTCAAACTTTCTAAAAGCATTTCTCCCAATGTGGACTTTATTACGTTGCCTATTTTCAAAACTTGTTCTTTTTGCTCAGAAGTAATAAAACATTCACATTTCGTAATGGTAAATTGTAACTGATTGAATTCAGACGATGCCCTTTCTATCAATTCTTGGGTAATAGTTTCCTTAGATGAATCGTCGATATTCAATATTTTAGATAATTTTTGAAGAGACACCTGAACTTGGCCCAAGTATTGCAAACTTCTTTTTCTTTCTCGAAGCATTCGTTGTTGTTCTAAACGACCAGATAATTCTTTCATAGCTTCAGATAAACATTCACTGACATGCTGAAAATTAAATATTAATAATTATCATTTAGTACTAAATTTCATAGTGCAATTATACTGTAAATAAATACTAACCAACACTTGTTCTCTTAACTGGCCTAAAGGAGATTGAATATTATTAATTTCTTTGTCTAAACCAATCAAATTAGCAGACAAATTAACAAAATCAGCATAATCTTTATTTATCAATTCTATCATAGCGGACCTCAAAACTTTGAGATAAATACCAAGATCATCTCGCATAGTTTCCAACGATGCAGCATTTCTGTGATTATGTAAAAATACATCGACAGAAAAATTATTCTGAAAACAAAACGAAACTCGGTTAAAAAATGTAACAGCAATAAATGTTAAAAAGCTTTGGTAATTGACATTTGTCTATACACGAATCAATAAATATACATTTTCCTTTTAAAAATTAACTGTTAAAATTAAAAAAGAATAGATTTTGTCTTGGTAATCTTTACCCCCAAAAAATGATTCCTGTCAAAACAAAGACCAGCGGGTCCTTTAGGTAAATTGATTGAAGGTTGCATACTAAACGAAGAGAATAAAATAAATATATAATGTTCACTGATTGTGAGCCACCTCACTACTTTCCACTGACAAATGACAACATGCGATTGACAACTAGGTCAGGTTAAGCAACTGCGAAAAATCTATAAAAATATATAGTGACTAGAGAATATGGTGACGGGATCTAAGCGCACATGATCCAAGCGCACATGTTTTCGTAATTTTCAAATTAAATTGGAAAACGTTTAAACTGTTCACAAAATTTATTTAAAAAAAATTATTTCACGCTCTATTTGTCGATTTAAATTGACTTGCGTTGCAACAGAATAAATATATTCCACTTTAAATAATTTTTCAAAACACATACCTATTTATTGATACTCAACGGTCATGCGAGTTATCCGATACAAGTTGAAAAATTGATAACTTCTATATTATTTTACAATTACATAAAGTAATAATTTCATACACACATAAATAATACAATATTTACATCATATTACAGAATGAATTTGACTTGATGTGTTCTGTGACATAAAAAAATTTTGTCAAAAATTTGAATATTTTTATATCCTTTTCTAAAATATTATCTGGACACATCTGGATAAAGCAGTAATCTGCAATCAGAGCCGAGCCGTCCATACGAACAAGTGGTGCGATGCACACAGGCGGCCCAATCGAAGACACGAAATCGATGTCCCGGATTTCGATGAAATTTATTTTGGGTATAGATCAAAATTATTGTATTAATATGGTAAAGTATAAAAACCCAATACCCAGCCAGTTTTTAATTAGACGCATTTGAAGTTTCGATTTTTGGACGTACTTGCGTATGATACGTCAATAGATGGCGCTCCAAAGTTTAACCCTAAAAAGCTTGAATAAAAATGAGCTAGCGCGTTACACAGCATCGATATGCCTTTTAATTTTCGAAGTCGCCATAGAACGACTGCAAACTTAAATTTTATTTCAATCTTGTATTTTTGCTGCCGATGGATTGATTTTTCGAAAATTTAAATATAGAACACAAATATTTCGTTCATACAATAACGGCAAGCGGCGAATGTAAAGTAATATTATTAGCAGAATTTATAAACTAGCCCATATCTTATTGTTAGAAGAGCGACGCGCAATTCATAATCTCTAATGTGCGGGATATAAGAAGTCATTGGCGTGCAAATGTTGCCTTTTTATTAAATTTGCACCAATTCCCCCCACTATTATTAGTCGACCCGAATAGTCGATAATAATTGAAAGATTCAACCATTGCATTGTTTCGTTTTTATTTCTTTTTATCGTTCATGTCCATGAGTTTTTAAAGACTTAATTTCAATTGCTCTAGTACCATGTTATATTTTTCAAATTGATTTTAGTACTCGTTTTATTCATAAAATGTTTCAAAATAAAATTGAAAAAAAAAACAATTGTTTATTCAAGTGAAAACCTAATAACCTTTGTTTGAATTATTGAATTACTATTTTTATTTTAATATAATAATATATATTGAAACATCGAGGTCATCAGCTTCATTTTGAAATAAAAGTAATATCCCTCGACATTTTTATATTTTTATGTTAGTGTGGCATCAGTTGAAATTAATTTCATGCGTACATATTGAATGATTCAATGGATACTTTATAATTTATTTTGGTAATCACATAGTGGCAGATCAAGTCAAGTGGAAGCCTTAATAAGCGATAAAAAAAACTCAGGGCTCTCCCCCTTCGAATTTTTATTTATTCTGCAATTTTAAAATTCCAAAAAAAGTAATTGTGCCATAGGCGAATTTTTTTTTTTCATTTTTTCATAGGTCATAAGATCTATACTAGTGAGAGAAATTCCGAACACTGGAGAAAAAGGTTAAAAAAAACGGTACTTACAAAAACCAACTTCCAAAAAAAACAACACTTCAAAAATATTCGAAACAAAAAAATTTTATTACTAAATTATTTTATTCTAACAATAAGACAATTCTTACTGTAAAATCAAACAAAAAAGAAACAAATAGTAAATAAATTTAGCAGGAAATGAGATAAAAATTCGGGGCTCGTTTTTAGCTCGTCAATATAGGGGTCCTTAAGCAGCCACTTATTGTTAGCCTCCATATTGTTAAACACACCACTGGGATCATTTATTTTCAATTACAAATTATAAACATTTTTTTCGTATAAAGTAAAAATATGTACTTGTTTTAACAATGTTTATATTTCTTACAAACAACAAAATGTAAAATAGGTCAATTTTAAGAAATTGTATAAAAAAAAAACACATTGTGTAATTGTAAAAATGACAAATTTAATACAAATATCGAATATTTGTTCACCTCAATACAAAGAATCAATTATTTTTGGTTGGTTTTAAAATTAAGCATTCAAAAGCATGTAAAATTAGTATTACAATAAAAATAAACAGTATAAAAATGCGAGTACAAACTTCATAATCATATTACATATTAAGATATTGAAAATACATACGACAACAATTCAAAAATTTTCATAAAACGACTACAACTCTATAACATTTTGATCAATCTTTGGTTTAGCTTTAAGGACCGCATCCAGCCTATCCGACCAACTCAAAATAGCATCGGTATGATACGTTTTAGCACTATGTTTGATGAGGATACTCCGAATCAGCCTCCAGTCGCGAAGCCCCGACTCACACAAATCGTCCATCTTTTCGCCGCCGAACAATTTACATGCAAAACAAAAGGCCGCATCCTTTTCTACTGAATAAACCAGCCACGTTCTGGATTTTGACTTGTAAATGTACAAATCGTTCGAAAAACATCGATTTCGACTGTCCGATGGGTAATTGTCCAAAAAGGTCTGTATAGGGCCTTTTCCCACTATGTGGTCTATTTCTAGTTGAGTCAAGCTCGCCGGCCATTTTCCGGGATCGTCGTATTTGTCGTCGAAAACTATGACTTGGACGTCGTCGGGACTGTCGTTTTCTTCGTTTTGTTCTAATGGAATGACTTCTTTTTTTATACTAATTTTGTCTCGAGGGAAATCGAATATTTTTTGTTGTGTGATTAGCGGTTTCAGTGGAGCGTTTGAAGAAATAAAATATCTTCTTATGCACATTTTGTGTTTTAAACTGCAATTGCCTTCAGGACAACAGACTGGTTTTTCTTGGTCGGTCAAGTCTATGCATATTCTTTTCGAAGCTTTTTCCATTGTCTGAAAATTAAATAAAAAACTGTTAAGTGATAAAATTTGAGAGCGATAAAATGAAAGATCAGTATTCAATAGAAAAGTTTGTTGAATGACACAGTCAAATCTAACCTTTTAAACTTCAAACTAATTTTTTGAAAGTGATCAATGAAATATTTCATGACAACAATCTTAATATTACTATTCGATGTTTGAATTTGAAGTTTAAAAAGTTTAATTTAAAAAATTAAAATTAAAAAATATAAATATTTTTACATACCTCACCATAAGATCCTTCACTTTCGGTTTGTAATTTGTGAAACAGATTTCAAGATATCATACAAAATCAATTTCTTGATTATGTTCGAAACATCGATCGGGGTAAAGTCTCAACATCAGAAAATCGGACAAGAAACGAATTGAAAATTCAAACGGACGTCTAATCTCAATTTGGCGGTCGCTCGGCGACGGTGACAGAAAGTAAATACCAGTCCTAAGAGACACATTGACGTTCATCTTGGAAAAGCCGATTTTAAGCGCGCTTTATATTCAAAATAATCCCTAGGATTACAAAATTACTTTTAAGTATTTAGTGCTTCATTAATCGTATTATTTATGTTTTAAATTAGGCGACTAGACGTTTGCCCAAACGACACTAGAATATACCGACAAGTTTTACAATTAGAAGAATTGGGAAATCACATGATGGTTAAATGTTAAATGATCCAAATAACGCTTCGTAATTTATTTTAACCATACTATTTCGAAAATTTTCGCGGATTATGTTCTACCCTTATTGTCAGTGTTGAAGGACCGTGTGTGCTACTGTCGTTCGGGAAAACGTTAATATATTCCGATAAAATGATTTAAACCATATATATTATGATTATTGTTTAATTATGAATCGATCGGAGTTTTTCGATATTCTTATAAACGAAACAGACCACATCAAAATCGAATCGAATTTGTATTTGAATTTGCGCAGAACAACCGTTCCGAAGCTGCTATTGAAACCCCACACATAAAGTTAAAGTCTCTATACAACCGATATTAAGGTTTATATTTGAATGTAAAATACAATATTCTAGCGCAAACAAAATTAAACCATATAACCTCGGTAATAAGAAAGTGAATTGTGTACAATAAATAAAAATCCAGCACAGAAACGAACACGTAACTGAAGCGACGTTTCCGAAAAAGCGACGTTCGGCGCACAGTTCGTGTTCGGCGCAGCTGGGCATTTTGTCAATAAGGAACGCAACCGTTGTCGGGCACGTAGGTCAACGAGGCAGGACACGGAATAGACCACTCCTGTTCGCAGATAGGACAGCAGCCTAATAGAGAATAGAGGATAGAGAATAGAGAATAGAGAACGGGACAGCAGTCGGCCAGAGAATAGGACAGTGCGCAATCGCCTTGCGGTCGCAGACTTGAACGCGGCGGACACCTCGCAGACATGGCGGACAACGAACAGAAGGCACAGCAGCTGATCGCCGACGCCGAGCGGAAGCTTTCGTCGTCGAAGGGATTCTTCGGGTCCCTGTTCGGGTGAGCGATTCGGGCGGGGTCATTCTGTGGTCGGGTGAGAAAATGTCGCGGTTCGAGTCCGCGTCGGGCGAGCGGCCCGTTCGATATTGCCCGGCTGTCAAACGCGGTCGTCGTTGTCCTTTCGACCCGGTGATCGATAGTCGGGTTTGTGTGTCCTTTATTTTATTGGAGACGATGACGTTTTCGACCTTGAATCGCGGCAGGCGTGCCAACTTTTCGGTGGCGAAATTGATTTCGTCGAGAAATGCATCTTATTTACGTTCGAATAACGATCGGAGTTTTATATAGGATTGCAGACTGTCCTTTATTTGAAAGGACAGAACGTTTGGCTTTCCTGTCCTTTTTCTTTTTTGTATTTAGAAAAAATGACAATGACAATGTTCCTTTCTTTTATGGATATATGATATTTGGCATTGTATTTTGACACTACAAATATCTTCTTTTTTTTTTACAGTATCTTTAGTTTTATAAATTTCAAATAGTTTTGCTGCATTTTCGAATTCATATTTTTTTTATTGAATTCTAATTATAATTCTTACAATATGGGTTTTATGTTTAACAAATCGACTAATTATTACCTAAATTTAAAAAAATACATTCAAATAAATATTAATTGTGAAATTCAATTTTATTAATGAACAATCAACAATGTATTTCGAAGTGCACTTTATTGTGGTGCAACAAAATTGTAAACTCTAACTTTATATTACACGTATTTTATTACTATTACTATAAATAAAAAACTACACGTAGCTTATCTACGAATGATTCAATTTTCTACGCTCACATAGTTCCCGTTGAAACATGGGCTATGTGTGACTCGACATTTCTTTGTTTGATTACAGTGGTGCGAACAAAGTCGAAGATGCCGTCGACTGTTACCAGAGAGCGGGCAATCTCTTTAAAATGGCCAAGAAGTGGAGCCAGGCCGGCAACGCTTTCTGCGAGGCGGCCGGTTTGCACGGAAAAGCCGGTAGTCGACACGACGCCGCCACAAACTTTGTCGACGCGGCGAATTGCTACAAAAAGAGTGACACAAATGGTAATTTTCTGATCGTTGTGAACGCTTTTCCTCTTCATAATCGCTAATACGTACCGCTAATACGTGTACCGCTAATACGTGTTTACTAATATGTGCTTTTAATATTTTGCAGAGGCTGTTTCGTGCTTGCTGAAAGCTATCGAAATATACACAGACATGGGAAGATTTACTATGGCAGCTAAACATCATCAAGTATGCACGTTTTGATGTTGTTTGATCTTTTGTTTTATCGATTCATAATATTGTGGTTTTTGTAGACTATAGCTGAAATGTACGAAACTGAAGCCATCGACCTAACTCGAGCCGTTCAACATTACGAACAAGCCGCCGACTATTTCAAAGGCGAAGAGAGCAATAGTTCTGCTAACAAATGCTTGCTCAAAGTTGCGCAATATGCCGCTCAATTAGAAGATTACGACAAAGCCATCCAAATTTATGAGCAGGCATGTTGTTTTTTGTCAAATTTGCCGTTTTCTTTTGTGTATTCATCGTAAATTAATGTCGATTTGTTTTTAGGTTGCCACTTCGTCTCTCGATAGTTCTCTTTTGAAATACAGTGCAAAAGAATACATGTTCAGGGCAGCCCTTTGCCATCTGTGTGTAGATACGTTGAACGCTCAACACGCCTTAGAACGTTACGAGGCTCAGTATAGCGCATTCCAAGATTCACGAGAGTGTAAATTAATTAAGGTATTTCGAATCAGATTGTCTTCGTTTAACATTATGTTGATAAATCCTTCATTTCTTGTTGTCTGTTAAAAGGTTTTGATTGAACATTTGGAAGAACAAAACGTCGACGGGTTCACCGATGCCGTCAAAGAGTACGACAGCATTTCCAGGCTCGATCAGTGGTATACTAGCATTTTACTACGCATAAAGAAACAAGTCAATGACAATCCCGATCTCCGCTGATTGCCTCCGACCCAAACGTTGTTTGTGGCTCCTCACTTTAAAGTCAATAATGACCCATTTCTTCGCTTTATTGTTTGCTTAATTATCATATATTATTGTATTTCGTTGTACTATGGTAAATCGGCTTTTGACGATTACAATCAAACCGATGTAGAAAGCTTTATGTTTTCATTGTATGAGTTCAACATCGTAGCTCTTTTGAAAATATTTATTCTTCTGTTGTTCATCCTAATTTCAGCTAATTTTTGTTTTAATAAGCTATATGGCAAATATAATTCATCAAATTTCTAAAGAAAAACTTCTTATTGAGTTTTTTTTATTTAATCATCTCCCACTTCCATATTTTGTTTTGCTTGATTAAATTCGGGTCATTATTTCTTAAGAGGAGTGCTTTATTAGTCTTAGATATGTAATCTTATGGGAGAATAATTAAATTTTGTTATTCATATTTCTTTAATATGTTTATTACATAAACGTTTTTTGTTATTGATATTTTTGTTTCAATTTTATTTATCAGATTAATATTATATTATAAGATACTTCATATTTATAAGATTATATTCCTTACTCTTAGTCTTAGAATAGAATCACCATTAAAAATTTGTGATTTTTGTAATTGTTTCTTTGCGAATGGATCATTTTCACTCAAAATTTGTGTAAAATGATTGTATGCATGTTATAACACTTCAAAGTGTGATTTATTATATAATATGATATGTTAATTTGTGATAAGTCACCAATTTAGCACTACAAACTTTTAATACAATAAATTTTTATCCATTAAACATAGTATTGAAATAGATGAAATTGCAGTTACGACAAAACATTACTTAATAATTTACAAGTAAATTTTAAATGTTTCAATATTAATATAACATGTTTCGAATGATTTTTAATAGAGATTGAACATATTTTATTAAGAAAAATTGAAACCTAGATTGATTTATCGATTTTGTTCCACTTGTTATTTAACTATGTATACTATTTATTGTATTAGAAGTAATTGTATTCAATTTCAACCGTGATATAAAATTAAGTTCATATCCAGAATTTTGTATTTTAAAGGATTTGAATTTTTATACTTTGTTATGATTAAGTCGTAGTGAGAAAGCTGTTACGAATATAATTTGTGATATTCATGATTTCAACTCTCGTTAAATAGAGTACTTACTGCAGACATATTAATTTTTCATTGGTATTTATAAAAATACACATATGCTTTCCCATGTCATTAGGCAATAGACTTGTTTAAAACAATGTTTGACATATCTCAGTTTATATTTTAAAAAATTAATTTCACTTTGATACTTGAGAATTTGTCTTGAAAATTTTTTTTTCAATTTTAATACATATTATTGTTTTATTGCATTAACAAAATTCTATTTTGAATAAAAATAATAGATATTGTACGCGATTAAGAATATAATTTTATTTCGAACAATTTAATGTAATACAGAAATATTCTTAAATACATATTCTATTTAAATTTTTCACATAATTTCATTTTGTATTTTAATCATGAACTATATTTTTTAGTCAAAATGTAATAATCTCTACATCCTATTATACATTTCATAAACTTTTTTTCATCATTTTATTTTTCATTCCATAATGTAAGCGAACGCAATAGGTACTTTACCATAAGTTTGTATACTAATATAATGCAATTCTATGGTTTTTTTTTTTTTTACTTTCCATGTTCATAATTTTGAAAAGGATCATTTCTGTTGGAATTATCTGTATCACTAGTGTTTTAAGTATTTTTGGATTGGTGTTTAGGATGTTCCTAAGCCTAGCCTAACCAGCTTATTGGATTATACTAATATAGCAATTTGACTATAAATTATAATCGTAATTATTGATATCTGTGTTTATGCAATAAATTGGAATAATATAAACTGTGTTTGGTTTGAATACTTATTACGTTTCATGAATTATTCATTTTGCATTTTTTCCCACAAAATTTATATATAATACATATACATATGCAATTATCACACAAAAAAATTTCTGATATATAAAAGATTTTTTATATATACATATTGTCAATAGGTATATGTAAATTTATCCAAATTATGTTTGAAAAAAATACCAAAGCATTTGACCCTTTGTTAAAATTATGAATCTGACTCATGGTATGTATTATATGTATCCACATTGAAAATTATAATACAGCGATGAAACATTTGCATATGAGCAATGAGCTTATAAAATCATATTGAATAAATGGAACAACGACCGGGTTATTCCAATAATAAATTTCTTCATTTTTATCATATCGTCAGTCAGAGTTCCACAAGTTTCTTACTCATTACATCGGATTTTGCACTACTAGTATGCAGTTTTGTTTATCTATTATGCTATTCTTCCTTACCGATTGTGAGTCAATTTGATTTTGAATTGGCTTTCGAAATTGCACTTTGATCCCAAATTTTCGATATTCATTGCTCGAAATGAGGAAAAAATGCTTTTTCAACATACGTATTTAAAAAACATAATGAATCACCTTTTATTTTGGATAAACAGTTTATACTATATTAAAAACGATACTGACATGTGGGTATATTTTCAAATCGTAAACAGTGTCGCGGAATGAAAAGTTGGATTGTAAACAACAGTTCTTATCGGTAAAAAAAGTCATTTGGGGAATATAAATTTTCAAAATAATATGAAATCCCAAAATATGTACATGAGGATAAACAATTGTATGCTGGTTTTCCACTTTCTTTTTCTCTGCAAGCTTTCATGCTGGTAAATTAATGTAATGAATCACTATATGTATTTAGGTTTTTTTTAATTGTTTGAATATCTTTTTCAGAATAATTCTCCGTATTCGATTGCGTACATAGTTTTTTTTTTGTATTCGCAAATCGCTCTATACCATTATTAAACGTATGCAATGATAATAGTGCCAAGGAGATTTATGATTTATTTTTTCACAGGTAAATTTGTGTAGTGATACTTTGTAAATATTTAAATTGCTAATTCTTCTGAATTTATGAATCATGCAAAAATTCATGCTTCGAATCTCATTCACAATACTCGACAATTCATGTCACACTACTAATAATCGATTATCGTAATCACGTTTACAAAGAATCCGAAAGCCTTCACATGCGACTTTCGATTCTGTATTAATCTTCGGTCACGACAATGCAATTATTATTCTAAGAATAGGTGGAAATGAAGAAAAAAAACTTCAGGATCCGACGGAAAATCACCATTACGTTCACAATTTTATTACCAATCCGTGCGAATTCATACGTTCTTTTCATCAGAAATTCGTTTTGCCTCTTCACCACCTCGGCCGAGATATACTTTCGAGGTTATAAGAACATGACCCGATTCAGAATGATTACTATAGCGTCTTATCACTATAGTTGCAACTTGCAACTGAAAATGTATTATGGTAGTGTTGATGTATCTGCGTGAAATGGGTTCCAAGATACATATCTGACCGGTCTCGAAACGAAAAAAATAAAATGCCACGGGTTTTCACAGAGGTCTTGCACCTCATGTTATGATACCACGGCCTTTAATGTTGGGATGGTTTAAATATTGTTTTTTATTCATGTTAGCTTTTGTATTTGTTTTAAAGTGTGGGTGGTTCTATCTATTTCTATGACGTTATATGAGTTTGTTAGAATTTTTCTGGTTGTTTGTTTTTTTTTCTGTGACTATGTATTCTTGAACACGATTTTACGCGAGAAAAAATATATTTTCTTTGGAAAAGTTTACCTTATTGGAAAATTTTATCTATGAATGTCCTCTTTGCAGTATTTTTTATTATTATTTAAATTTGTGAAGCATAGAAAAGAGTAATCTGTACATTCAATAGTAACAATTCTCGAACAAATTATTATAAAAATATTGTTTGTTTCATGTCGAGTTAACAATATTTATAATGCCAAATTAAGTTAATTGATGTGTATTTCATTGACTTTTTATTTAATTGTATTTACCCATTCAAATAATTCGATATTTTTACAGTAGAGTCGTGGGTGTAAATGCTTATTGAAGTTAATTATCCCAACACAGTATAATTATTTTTTCAGTGATTGTTACAACTTTATTATATTTTTTTATGTTAAACGCGAATGTCGTCCAAACAATATTATATGTATATTTTTTTTCGAAATAAAGTGCAATCAACAATACCACGACGTAACAGGTTTCCCCGATACCTCAAACTAGCTACATAACATTACAACGAGGCAAATAAAATAAAAAAGGTTTAAAAATGTCAATTGTTTGGCTAAATCGTTATGTTTCAAGGCTCATTTTTTATGAATGAATTTGAATCTACAAAAATTACGATTACGCTTTCGTAATCCAATTTAAACGACTTATGACGAAGTGATTTTGAGCCATTCAGATTTTTTATATTTTGATAAGCGGATTTGCGAAAATATTCCAACTGAGGATTTGAATACAAATTTTATGGTCAGGTCAGGTCATTTAAGCCAGGTCAGGTTGACTCAGAAAATAACGGCCTGAAAACTTAAATTTTAAACATGCATGTTACCAAACAGTAATTAATATTTAAAAAAAAAAGATTGTTATTTAAAAGAACAAAACACTAATAAGTCAAGTTATTACATAACTAATTTGTTTTCCGAAAAATTGTAAGAGGTTAATAATTTCTATGGAAAAAATAAACATTTTAAAATAATGTCCAATTTGATTACACGAATTGAAAATTTTGAATTTTTGCACACAGCGTCATCTATGCACAATATTTGCATGGCAAAAAACAATAAAAAAAGCCTCAATTTTATATAGAGTCCTCGACTTACAACCGAAAAAATAATACAATTTTTTTTTAATTAATTATTTTTTGAAAATTACTTAATCATGAATTGCCTTCATATACGGCCAATGCATTTCGGATAAAATATAAACAGTTCGAATTATTGCATGTATTAAAAATGAGAATTGGTTGTATTTTTTTTGTATGGATTCGATTTATGACTTGTTCAGAACGTATCTCCGTTTTAAGTCGAGGAATACCTGTATTTGCAAAATTCGATGAACGGAAGCTTCAAGAAACGCTTAAAAAATACCAATTTCATCAGAAAAAAAAAACAAATATTGCCGTTTCTATCAACACCATCACTTCGACTACTTCGAGAAAGGTCAACTGCATCGAAATGTTTACAGAGCGCCGTCCCGAAGATAACGCGTCCAAGAAACCAGCCACGAACGGACCCCGACAATCGGCCCAAACTTGGTCCACGGCTTACTTTCAAAACGATCCTCCGAAGCCGGATTTCGACAACCTTATTCCACGTCGATTTGGATCCTGACATCGGAAACACGGACCGGTTTCTTCCTCTCCGACTCGAAATTCCCCAGCCGCCATTCGTTTCCCGGCCCTTAGCCGCTTTTCGCGAGCGTGTTTTTGAGTATGTTTTCCTTTGTGGACGTGTCTGTTTCCACACAAACGAGACATCCGACGCGAATAAAACAGACGTAAACTCGTTTTGGAGTCAGTTTGGTCGGTGACGCCGGTGGACGCACTCGTTACGACGCCATTAACACTGCTGACTTGTCTGCCATTGCTGCTCCTGAAGGACTCGGGACCTTTGACCTTCGCTCATTGGTCAAATTCGAAACAAGATGAATTCTATATAAAGGTAATGTGACTGGTGAAATTGTAGAAATTTAGACGTGCCCAGCATCCGTTATTCGGAATTGTGTTATTTAAGAATCGTCGACGAAGCAGCACGTAACATACTTAGGAACGCCATCAAAATGTCTGATAGTTTTGCATTTTGCGTATATTTCACATAGAAGCAGACGAGTTGTATGTTCAATGTCGTCAGTTTCGAGTCCGGTCGTTCAATGCCATCCATTTTTGCGCTTCGATGGGTCGCTTTTGAATATTCTTTACATGTGTCCGATGGTGGATTTTGTTATAAATTTGATAATGTAGTGTTTTGTTTTATCTGCGTTGTATGACACTCGGTGGTCGACCTTTTCAGTTGTGGATGTCAACATCGAATAATAAACGTTGGATTCGTGATACAACCTCGAATCTTTGTTTTTATCGTGGTTTTTTTTCGACTGTTAATGATCGATGGATAGTCGCATTGACGCGCAAAGGCCGCGTTTTATTTATGTATCGAGACAGTCTGCTAATTACTGCGATGGTTTTGTGGATGATGTCGACATCAAACATGACAAATTATCGGATAAATTCGCTGAAATGTTTTGCTGCAATCAATAATGTGACCGGGAAGTTTCGAAATGTCAACTTATTCGGTTTAATTAATATAAGTATGAATGTATAGGTGTAAATTCGGCTGATTTTGACGAGCGCGCCTTAATATAATGTTTATTTGCTAAGAACAAATATTGCTCATGGCGTATTCCCATTAGTCAGCGGTGTTTTATCGCAAAAGATAACAAAAATAATTGCTCTAGTATTGTTTGTTCGGGTGTATCGAATCTCTTCGATGCTCTGTGTGCTGTTTCCTCTGTAGCATAATGGACTTGAAATAAAAAAAGGTTGTTATTAACGTAATTGCGAGTTGAGTTCGGAATTCGGATATTACGTAAGTGTCATTCAAAATCACAAAATGTATTCATTGAATTTTGTGTTTGATGAATCTTTGGGGATAAATTTGGCGGATGCATAATTTATGTTTTTACCATCAATATTGTAATTTGATGAACAAGCAAAATTTCCCAAAGCGTGATAATATACATAAGCATTTATATTATGTTTTATATTTTCGGGTTTTTCCGATTCTCATATTTATAAAATTTAAACACGTTAAATAAATATTATTACAATATTTACAAGACCGATTTCAACTTCTATGCGAAGAGAATTACTGCAATCTATTTTTGATTCACCATCAAAACAATTCTAATTTATACATATTAACTTCTTGTGTAAAATAAAGCACATAAAGTGAGATACCGTTTCTTCGGTTTACATACCAAATAAGTCACACCGGAAACCGCTTCTGAAACAGGCGATTTTTAAAGATATACTTTGATATATTTTTCATATCAATGTTGATATTGCGCGGTTTTATATTTTATATAATAAATAAATGCATTAAAATATTTCGCTTATCAGAAGGAAAAACCCAGAATATTTTCTTAACAGTTGCGGTTTGCATTTATCCTGTTTAAACGATCAACCTTGAATTTAACGAATAATATAAAAAAGTTTTGATTTAGTACACTTATTTTTTCGTATTGTTTTAAACATTATTAATGGCTGTCGATAGATTACAAATTGGTCATGATTTCTATATAATTTTGATTGTTAAGATTTTTTTTATTAACTTTGCGGATTAAACTTACTGTTGTTTTTATTTTATTTTTCAAGACTTTTATCATACCTATATACGTTTGAAATTCGTCAATCACGATTTATAGTAATTTTAATATTTAAAAAAATCGTGAGTAATCAGTTTTCATTGTAAGAATCTTTTTACATTTCTATTCTTGATGAATTCATACGGAAATATAATGTAATATGCATAAATGTGCGAATTTATTCATTACATATTCCAATCAAACCGATCAATACAAATTATAATATATTGTATATGCATATCGAATCTATGATTACTTTTAATATTCCAACGAGTTATAAATCGATTAAGTACTTATTAAGTTGTGCTATTTTTTTCAATACAATTGTACGATTTACTGTTATTTTCGACCTTACGTTTATTTTTTTTTACTTTCCGGAACAAATATTTAAAAATAAAACAACTGGGGATAATTTTATCTATTATAAAAACTAATCTTTTTATTTCAGTTTCTTTTGTGGTGTGTTTTTGTTTATCGTGTTTTGTAGCAAATCGATCTATTACATTTATATTTAGATCATTCATTTATATTTTAAAAAAAAAAATACAAATATACCACTATGAAGCAACAGGTTTTCTAAACATTAATATTATATATTATATATAACACATTATTTTTTATTAACCCTGAAAATTTCTTATCAAGTAAAATATGAATTTGTCTCATACAACCTGTGCGTTCAATGCAGGAAAATACTTTTTGATGTAATTAAAAATCATTTTCCCTTGCCTGGTAATAAAGGAAAAATTACTTTAAAGAACTGAATATCGAAAAATTTTTTCGTCAAATTATCTTATATCGACAATTTACGTATCCGCTACATACTGCTTAACCTGAACCTGTGCTCGGTAAATTATTGAAACCCATTAAATATGTATTCTTTAGTGTTTCTTCTTAATTTGTAATATTTAATTACCGTATTACCGAAAAATAAGTAATAATTTTTCAGAATGCTCATAATATAAGCCCCACTGTACATATAAGCATTAATTCTTGTATATGTTTAATATTAAAAAGAAAAATAACGATAGAAAAAATATGTAGTGACATGTATCACACCTTGTCATCAGCTAAATGTGAAATCGATTTACCCATATATGTATAATATTTTTGAAATAAAATTTATCTTTACAGCTTTTTTATTATGCACGGGCTTAATCCTGGGAACGATAGTGCTCGTCGACAGCCAACGGGTGAACGCTCAATATACACCTACAAAACAGGACATAGACGCGTTCGCCAGTATGAGCAAAGGAATTGAACAGTTCTCGTTGACACTCTTGCTTGTGAGTTTTCAGAAAATTATTATTTTATTCAATTCAAATTTATTCCATCAATCGCTTGAATGAATCTGTCGAAATAAATAATTTTTTCGTTGCTTGTAATATAATTGTCAAAAAATCATAATATTTTCTACATACTTTGCAAGTAATTTACTAGTCTCTGTTAATATGTTTTTCTTACTTTATCTTTTAATTATATATCCGAATCTCCTGAAATGCTTGATAATGTTTTCAACATAAATATTGACGATTGTATTTTCGAGTAAAATATTAAAAAATAAACATACCTCGAAATAAGACCTGTCGAAATGTTTTTAGAGAATGGCACTAGACAATGGAGAAAACAACTTCGTCATCAGCCCGCTTTCTGTATGGACCATGTTGACAGTTTTGTCCGAGGGTGCAGAAGGTGAAACCTTAAAGGAACTGAAAGACGTCCTTCGACATCCAAATGACAAGGCCAGATTTGGTGCAGTTTATAAACTGATCGAAAGAGCGTTCATTGTGAACACGTCTACCGTTGAGTTGGCTTCGACTAATCGATTTTTCGTCGATCAAAAATATAACGTGAGTATTGTCGGTTCTATAAATAAAGATATGAGTATTTCTAAACGGGTGCTTTGAGATGATTTTTTTCTTACAGGTAAATCCTCAATTCCTCGATCTGCTTAGCAGAGACTACGCCACTGACGTGTCTTCGATCAACTTCAGAGATAGAAATGCTGCGGCTACTATCAATAATAAGATCCGTGCGGATACTAGAGGAAAAATTTCAGAGTTGGTCACTCAAGGTATAAATTACACTATTCGAAAAAAATAAACTGAAAACATTTTCAGTCAAAATAATAGAC
This sequence comes from Hydropsyche tenuis, assembly GCA_009617725.1. Lineage (NCBI taxonomy): Eukaryota > Metazoa > Arthropoda > Insecta > Trichoptera > Hydropsychidae > Hydropsyche > Hydropsyche tenuis. The sequence continues at coordinate 924,153 of VTON01000021.1, read as the reverse complement.
GATTTCATATTTCTCAGACGATCTTGCCGATGCAGCGATGATTCTGACGAATGCGGTCTTCTTCAAAGGCCAATGGTCATTCCCATTCAATTCCTCGTTGACGAAAATCGAACCTTTCTTCAACTATCAAAACCAACAAACTGGAAGTGTGAACATGATGTACCAAAGAGGAACTTTCCCATATGTGAACATGCAAAAATTCCAATCTCACGTCGTTGAGTTGCCCTACGGAAAGGTAAAATATTGTACCTAAATATTTTGATCATCTAATAATCGAAAAGTGGTCTCATGAAATATCTCAGTAAATTATTCTCATGAACTGGGACAGTTTAAGAAACACGACTCATTTGAGTGATTTGTTTAAAATCATCATTTTTTTTTTTTTTCAATCTAGGCGGGGTGTACGAATTTCATAGAAGATACTCCCGGTTGTAACGACGAGGTGAATTTTAATTGTACATGATAATTGGCTTATTTAGGAACACCGCTAGAATCGTTATTTTCACTTTTAGCTTTTGCCACTTTTTACTTCACAAGGCAGTAGGATGCTAAATTGAATCGCCATTTTATGCACAATTTCTTAAAAAGAAAAAATCATTCATTAAAAAATCATAATTTTAAGGAAATCAGAGTTGGTTTATGTTAATTTTCATGAAAATTGAACTATCATCTTCATATTTGAAAATATTCGGTGATGGTCACTGTACTAATTATAAAATTTACAAATCATTTCTCATTGCTTATTATTTCGAGATCATTTATAAATTTAGTAATCATCAAATTTATATCTAAAAATAGTTAACATATTTTAAGAATATGGTGAAAATGCACAACATCACTTTTTTATCCATATACATATGTATAATAGAATTTAAACCCTTCAAATAATATAAAGAAATTTCACGCGCATTAATAATCAAAGTAATTCGAAAATATTAAAAATAAAAATATTTTCAGGAAAAAAGGCTGTCGATGATTGTGATGATACCCTACTATATGATGTCATTGAGGCAAATTTACGAAAAATTCACAACAGTCGAAATGAAGGAGGTGATAAAAGCTTTAGAAGATGCTGCTGCTGAATACGAAGATGACGAAGTTGATGTTTACCTGCCGCGTTTCAATATCGATAGCGACGTTGTCCTCAACGAAGTGTTGAATAATGTGAGTTAAATTTCGCAAGAGAAGATAAAGAATGAAATCGAGTCGATTTTCGAATACGGGTCCTCTACTAACGACGGTTCGCACTTACGATGGAAAACATACATATATGAATATTTTTTTTAATTGATTATTTTTCAAAAATTACTTACTACAGTTTTTTCCCTTCCAATTCAACGTTTTATATTTCGAATCCAACATTTTACATTTCAAATACAACGTTTTACACTAAAGCTGTAAAACACAAGCTATCACTTAAAGGCCGATGCATTTCAGAAAAAAATATGAACTCATTCGAAATATTAAACACATTATAATAAAAATGAAAATTTTGATATAAATAGAATTGATTGATATTTTTTTATATGGATTCAACTTACAAGCGATTAGACTTAAAATACCATGTTTCAGTAACGTATAATATTTCCGTTGTAAGTTGAGGAAAACCTGCACTTTGAATATGAAAGAATAGCAGATTCAATCTGAAAATAATTCTTCATTGTTAGGTCATTTCCCTTTTAATTTTTTTTTATCGAAAGTTCTCTTTTATCAATTAATTTTTAGATTCACGAGGTTAATTATTTTCAATAATTAAATCATTGCAATAGATTATGTTCAATTTAATATTTAATCAGTCTTATAACACGCAAGATTTCTTTCTTTAAATTTTTTGAAAATATTCGTATACGTTTTATGAGATTTTTTTGCCGTTTTAAATCAATATTAAATTTCATTTTATAGATGGGAATTTACGATGTGTTTGACAACAATTACAGTGACTTGAGGCACATAAGCACAAGTGGAAAACTTTTCTTATCACGTGTTGTACATAAGGCACGTATAGAAGTTAACGAAGAAGGAACAGTAGCCACAGCCGTTACAGGTACATTTTTTTATAAATTCGTTAAATCTATAAATCCTTTTTTTATATTATAAAATAGATTAAAGACACCTTTCACCAAAGAAATATTATTTTATAATAGATTGTAATATTTCATTTATTTTGTTGACAGCCGGAGAACTGGCAAACCGTAACACTCCACCCAAAGTGGTCGCCAACAAACCATTCCTCTACTTCATCTACGAGAAAAATACAAGAATTATCGTTTTCAGCGGCACATACAAAAAGCCGTCAATTGTTTAATATTTAGGTATACGAGTAAAGACAATGTGATCAGATGGTGATATTTGAAAAATTATATATGCATATGTGTAGTTCGATTTCGCTGAGTGATATTTTTTTATTTGTAAATTTAAATGAAATAAATGTGACAAAATTTTTATATTTGCTACTGTAACTTTTTAAACGTGATTGACCGTTTTTGAGGCTTGTGGGTGACGTTATGAAATTTCAGAAATTCGTTAGAAGGCTAGTCTAATGCGAAAAGCACTATGACAAAAAACAAATAATTATCGTTATAAATAAACTTTTTTGTTATGTTTTTCATTTTAGTTTTTATACTTTTATGTATAATATAATATATAATACTATTTCCCCTATTTGAGCATTTTTATATTAAATTATTTTGTTTTTTTTTTCACTTATCAGTAACATAATATATTATATAATATTAGGAAGACCGTAAATTTAATAGAAAAAATTAACAGTCATTTTAGTGATTATATATAATAGATCTTGAAAATTCTGGACCAGAATATTTTCATCAAAAAAGATCAATACGTTACTAATGAAACAAATACAAAAACAGTAAATATGGAAGATTAAATAAATTTATAAAATATACAGTTTACAACCAATTTACTAATCACTGAAAAGGCTAAAAGGATTTTCTAAATATTTAAAATATTATATGTACTTTATTATTTACATTCAGTAAATAAAAAAATCACATTATTGATCTTCTGAAAACTAAAACCAATAATAAAATGTTTCAATTTTTATTACGTTTCAGCATATTCAAACTATCATTGATATTAAAGTACTGAAAATTGAAATACATCCAAAAGTCTTTATACGGTTTCAAAATATCACTGTTCAAAAAAAAAAAAAATTTATTTTTCACACGAAAAAACCGTGTTAAAAACACGGTTTAAAAAATTATTATTATACCACAATTGGTAAGATCCGGACCAGGTAAAGTTATTAAATGAAGATTTACGACGTTTTTCGATGATTTCACATGGCGAAATTTTGTTATATTACACATTTTTTATGAAGTATATTTTGGATGGAAGCTTTATTTAAATATACTGTTGGAATTGATCTCAAATTTTTTAATATCTGATTGTGAGTACAAATATTATATTTCAAGGAACATAATGAGGAAAAATGGTACGCGATTATTATTAGGCTCAATCAGTTAAATTAATATTAAAAATATTGATATTTTTTATATGGCATAAAAATTGTCAATATTCGAATTCGCGATACAAAGACTAGAGATTTTTCTCAAAAAATCAGTACATTTATTGATGAAGCCTCAAAATTATGCTTAAAAACCAATAATTTCCTTTATGCTTATCCGAATTTTCGATCAGTAGCAATCTTTTTCAAATGGTAAATGTAAATGGTAAATGGTAATAAAATAAAACACTTTTGTAAATACGAACAAGCCATTACCGTGGTTATGAAAATTTACTTTATTTCAAACTATCAATCAACGTTTTCAACATAAAACCGAAAAAATACACGTTTATTTATTTACAGATAATTCAAAACAGATTTTCAGAGCCCTGTTATCAATCAATCATCAATTAATCGATCATCAACGCCATCGACCAATCACCGCGAAAATTCAACAACTACTAATAATTTATATAAAATAAAATACTAGGATTTCATCATACGAATGCTGCGAACTTCCACAGCTATCACTTTCCATTGAACCGCTTAACACACTCAAAAAACCCAGCGATAACTCAAATTCACACATAACACAGCAAACGAGTTGGACGAGGCTGCACCGCAGTATCATCGCAGTCGTCATCGCTGGTTTTCCCTGTGGCCAGTCGACGTTTCGCCATCGAGGAAAGACAACACTGTCATCGGATTCACTGGCGAAAAATACAAAGAATTTAAATCAAACTGTGAAGAAGAAAGAGAATTCGAATATATTTTGTTTTTTTAGTCAGTTTGTTCCGTGCGATAGCCTTCTTGTTGTTGTCGTTATTGAACCCGCACGAACTCAATATGGTCAAGACTGGTTTGTATAATTTATCTAATTGTAAAATGAAAAATATGTTTTTAATGTATTCAGTGTAGCTTAAATTTTGCGAATCGATAAAAATTGTATTTTATGTCGGAAATATGTATTTTAGTCATACATATATTGAAATGTTTTACGTGTAGGTAGGTATGTCATGTACGAATCGAACTATTGTTAATTATCTGGTTTTTCATGAGTTTTGTAGAAGAACGAATCAGTTGGGAATTCCAACCGCACCCATACGTTTGTTTATTCGAATCACGTGGAAATCAATTGTAACGGAAACTATTTGAAATATTCTGTATATCATAAATTTAGTTAAGAAAATGTATATTATTATTGCATTTTATTTATTGTTAAACTCGAAGAGAGTGGATTTTTTTGTAAATAGCGGTCAAAGTTACCGGTTTTAAAGTCAATTTTGATACTGTTGCACGATGATATTTCATTCGTTTTTATCTAATTTTAAAAGTCCTTGAACTGTTGTTTAAAAAAGGTGTTTTTATCTTGAAAAATAACTTTTGTCCAGCACATTTTTCAAGCTTTTGTTAATTCTGTATAAAACATTATTAAGGAAAAAGCTGCGGTTTATTGATAAAGATTTTTAAATATATCACAATTAACCCGTTAAATTAACCTTATGGTTAATCATTATTTATTTTATTTTAGTGATGCACTCAGCAATTTTTCTGAGTTTTCTGGTTTTTACTAATGCTGAAATAAAAAGCGCTAAAAGGAATGTACAATTTGGACCCGTTTCAAATAATTTGTATAAGTTGACAGAAGGAATCGATCAATTTTCTATCTATTTATTAAAGGTAACTTGTTTATGTTATAACTTCATAATCAAAATTAAGGCATTTCTAAATTATAAAAATCTTCAAAATAAAATATTTTATTTTAAAGGAAACAATAAAAGAAACAACTGAACAAAATTCAATTTTAAGTCCTTTGTCTGTGTGGACATTGTTAAGTTTATTGTCAGAAGGAGCTAATGGCGAGACATTATCAGAAATGATCGCAACACTGAGGCATTTAAATAAAAACGAAACAATAATTGCGTACAAAGGCATAACTCAAGCGCTTTCTGAGAGGAATGATTTCATACAGCTGGAAATATACAACGATTTATTTATGACTAAAAATATACAGGTTATATTATTTTAATGTAATTTTATACAAACACAATAACATTTATTTTATATTCGGGTAAGTTCCCTTAACATATGAAGATTTCAATAGGCTATATTGATTTCTAGACTATTCATTTAATATTATATGAAAACCCAAAGAAAAATCCCGCAGAAAAACGTTCGAATCTGCGCAAACGAATTCACCATTTCGTATTCGGGACTCGTAAAAAAAAAAACAATAAAACCTTGAAATTTCCCGAACCAAAAAAAGACTACAATCCATTGAAAAATTAAGTAGTTTACACGACCCAAAAATATTGCGCACGCACCACAAAATTATAACAATTTAAAAACGTGACGCGTGTCGGTGCACAATGGACGATTTCGCGATTCCGACTATTACGTTTAACAACTGAATTCCAACTCTATTTTGTTTGCAGCTATCACAAGATTATGTGAATTTGGCGGAAAATTTGTACAATGTCAACGTTCGGTACGCCGATTTCGACCAAAAATCAACATTGATCGAAATGAATAAGATTATCGAAAAAAATACGCATGGAAAGATCACAAAGGCATTCAAGGAATGTGCGTTACATTTCTTGACCAGAACTTTTTTTGGGCATTTTTCTTTTTCAATTTAATTTTCAGTTTGTTTTTTTAGCCGATTTGAAGGATGCGCTTGTGATTCTGTCCAACACATTGTTCTTTAAAGGGCGCTGGTCGATGCCTTTTGAAAAAGAAAACACAAGAGTTAAGCCTTTTTACGATAGCAACGGAAAAAAAATCGGGGAAGTCAATATGATGTCTCAAAGGGCTCCTTTTTCAAATAGGTACTTCCAAGAGTTGGAATCTGATGTTATTGAAATACCATATGGAGATGTGAGTTGCTTGAAAATTTTCTATTATAAATATAATATAATATCTGTCGATATATTCAATAATATTGACTTTTGCAGTTTGATTGTTACGATTTCTTCGATTTAGTACCTGAATGTACTGGAGGAGAAAGGATAAAAGAATATGTAAATATATACATACACACATACATACATATACAAATATTTTTTGCTTTTGACGTGAAAGTTACATTCACTTTTATATAAAAAATATGCATTTTTTGTAGAAACCTAGGTATTCTATGTTTGCTTTCGTACCAAACATCAAAATGACTATTGATGAGTTATTAAACAGACTGAGTAAAACATCCATACGAAATATCTTTGATCTTATGGATAAAGATCCAATGAAAAATCTTGACGCAGTTGATGTTGATATGCCTCGCTTTAAAATGAATTCTGATGTTTCTATGAAAGACATTCTTGTGAAGGTGAATTTGAAAACAAACTAGTAGGTCATGTTACAAATTCAACACATCATAAATATATTTATTTTTTTAGATGGGAATTTCAAAAGCTTTCGATAAAAACAAAGCAAATTTTTCTCTCATTTCACCGAACAAAAAATTGTCTTTGTCCAAAATTTGTCACAAAGCTATTATTGAAATTACAGAAGAAGGAACTGTAGCTGCAGCAGTTTCCAGTATTTATTTTTTTTATAAACTCATATTAATTCAAAACAAAATCTTTTTCATCATATAAAAAAATTTCAGGTGGACTTTTGATCGATCGCATCACACCAGGAAAAATTGAATTAAATAAGCCTTTTGTTTACATGATTGTTGAAACAATGACAAATACTTTAGTATTTACCGGAACATATGGAATACCTTCATTATACTAAGCATAAATAAAATTATTCAATATTTTTAAATGAAGCTTTATTTTTTCCGTACTATTCATTAGAATACTCACAACAATCTCACAATGTAATCAAAGAGAAAATTATTTGAAAATATAATACATTTTCGATTTAAAACAACGGTTTTTTCTTTAGAACATTTTAACCATTATAATTATCTAGCATACGTTTCTGACTTGAAAATTTCGAAAACGCCCACCGCCTGCGATGAATATTAATTTTCGACGCTTTCTCAAATTCAGACGAAAAGTCCGCTTCGGATCCACGCTGAATATTATAATGATGCATCTGGTTTCGGATTCGATTTGTTAATTAGCTTTTCCCAACTCTGGCAAATTTGCGTGCGTTTGCGAAATATTCATGCGTTGCGTCTGTCGCTCAAGGAATGGTGGAATTCGGATGGGAAAATAAAATGGCAATGTTCCTTTACAATTCATTTATTAAATATAGTTCTTCATGTCGTACATAATATTACATATTATGGTTCTGTTCTGTTTTGTCAAAATACATTTATCTTTGTTAAAAATATTATTCATGATACGCATGACAGAGATATTGATAAAAAAATAATTAAAATAGTTCGACTTGATATGTATGTTATTTTTTTTTTAATTTTTTGGCATTGAAATCACATTTTCGTAAATAAATAAAAATATTAATCATAAGTGCAAAGCCTATTAGAAGAGAAAAAGCTATTCATAAATATATGAGCAACCTAACAGATATATTTTGTAATTTATACTACAATACACTTGATCAATCACAATTTGCTTTTTTTGGTTTAAATAAAATGATATGTGACAAATTCAATTTTTCTCATATATGTAATTACTTTACCTTAAATATTTATCTCAAATATAATTATTTACTTTAAATGTGATATGTATCATTTTTAGCTGTGGCCATGTATATTTTTATATACATATCCTATATAATATGCATGTATTCATATGAACATGCATAAAATATTTATTTTATACTTACTCTAAATACTTTAATTTAAATGTGATATGTATTTTATTTAGGGAATCATATATAAGAGCAAGTTCAAAGTAATATTTTTCGTTGAAGTTGAAGCCAAATAACATTATCTTCACACACACATATGTATAAGTTTATATATATATTAATCAAAAGTGCAACGTACATATATACCAAAACATGAACGTTGTTTTTTTTATTTATTAAAAAAGGCAATTATCACAAAATGCGAACTGAAAAGAATTCATAAAGGATTTTGTAAAATATATTACGAATGGCAATTATTGCGCTTGAGATGTTAGTTGTGTCAGTGTCAGGTAATTGCCATTGTTGCAATTTTACAAATTCTCGGTGCTGCCGAGGGTTTTAATGAGTAGTCATTTCAAATAAATATTCTTTTGGCCCTGTAAAGAATAATTAAGTGAAATGACAGTAAAAATTGACAAACATAATTAGTTCCGTGTATAAATACATATTAGTATATATAAAATTTTGTATAAATATTTCTTTCAAAGATATGTACTTTGTGGACGATTTTCATAATTGAAAAATGATATGTCTAGATATAATATATCATCAATTTTAATCATATGATATGTATGTATAAGAATACGTTTTTTCAGACAAGATCTACTTCCTTTTTTCAGAAAGATTGTTTTTTTAAGTGTGTAAAATAAGCAGACGACATTAAAAATAAATAAATTAGAAAATAATTTTAGTAGAATTGGAGCCTGTCTTTCTCACTTACGTTACATAATTTAATTAAACCATCATCAACTATCGATATGTATGTATAATTTACATGACTTTACCAATGAATTATCAGATTTTTTTCTCTAAAAACATACTAAAGTTATGCTAAAACATTTAAAGTTTCAAAAAATACTGTCTTTTTCGATAAATTATCATCGAATTGGTCGAAACATTTCGACAAACGTCCTCATCTCGCAAATCCATATACATATACACATTTTTTTGCATTTAATTTTAATTGATGTTTAATCTTTTTTGAAAATCAGTGACAGTGATGATAAATTCATTAATTTATTTTCATATAATAAGTGGCCTGGGGGGGGGGGTCGATAGTTTAATTAATCACCACAATCACACACAATTCGCGCAACTATCATCCGAATTTTAAGTCGTTTCATCTCCACGGCGAATTTTATTAAATTTTTGTTCACGATTACCATCTGTATATTTTCAAAGTTCAATTAAATTTCTAATTCTCTAATAAAAGGTACAATAACTCTTTGATAATCTTGGGATTATCGTGTTGGATTTTTTCATATTTAAAATTTCTATAAAATATTGCACAACATTTAGGACATGCGAAAAATTACTTTAGACCAACATTTTCGTTCGCAATGAAAGCGAACGAAAACACTGATCGATTTAATGATATGTATGATACAGGTGTATAAAATGTGGCGTGAAAAATTCAATTTTTTTACAATACATAACACCTTTGTGAAATGAAACATTTACAAATACATCGATCGGCCGTTTTTTTAGATATAATCAATGTTATGATTAATATACGTGTACATTTGTACGAGAATGATATTATAATATCTAAAACCTATTTACAGATATTAGGTAAATGAAAAGTTAAAGAGGAAAATTCTTCTACCCCAAGTGGGTATTAAATTTTTCAACTAAGAAGTTGTGGTCAATTTAATATCTAGTAAATTTTCTTAAATCGACATTTTATGTGGTACGATTAGAGATGAAATGTTTTTATCATTAATACTCTTAAATATAAGAAAGAAATTTATTCCATCGTTTAAATTTTGTCCGAATCCTGCTTCTACGTAAAATCAATGAATTCAAATAAAAAATGAAATCTAAAAAAATGTTTAATGTGGATGAAAATTTAATGAGTAAATTATGATTCGGAAGGATTAAAGTAATGATATGATTACAAAGAGTATTTTAATTTGGATAGATCTTTTGAATAATGATTCGTCACCAAATCCTTCTCTAACTAGTCCTAAAATCTTTTTCAAAACATTTCCTATTAACGTATAAAAAAAAACAAACAAAAATGACTAAGTCAGTACAAAAAGCTATAAACAAGAAAAAACTGACCCTGTATACTGTGACTGTCCTATAAAAACTATGATATTTTTGTTTCAATAACGATATGAAATACCCTTCAGTGAGAGATTGTCGATTTCAAAAATGCAAAATATTTGAAACGAATTATAAATGTTTTATACATTTCCATATATAAACGATTATTAAAAATAGTTTCAATTTTCAATTAAAATAATATTTGACTAAAATTTTAAATTGGTATTACTAACAAAATGTTTACTACTATCGTAAACTTTTTTTAAAGGATGTTTGAATATATTTTTTAAGATATACATAAATCCCCATATCCATTTCTTTTCACATCTTTTCAGATATTATCCATCGTTTCAAAACCACGATTGGTGACTAGAGACTTTGAACAATTCACATAAATAATTTTATTTCGAACTGAAAAAACACCAGCCTTTCACAATATTGCAACTATATCGATTGGCAACGATCAAGATGACAATATTCGAAATAAAATCGTTTCATGAATTGTAAATTTGAAATATTTTGATGCAAAACACCTTTTTTTGCCACACATTTTCACGCGATAGCGTTGAAATATGAAAGAAATATATTCGTTTTCATATTCAGTTATAGAATGCAAAACAGATCGCAGTCGACATTCGAATATATTATTTTTCAATGATCAGTCAATAACGATCTTATTTGCATTCGAGCTAGAATTGTTAAGGGTTGTTCGAATTTTTTCACATATAAAACAATTACCATTACACGTTACTACACTTCCAACGAAAGAAACAATCATTTGCGACAAGAATAAGCAATCGTATGGCATCCGGTTATTATTGAGTTGCAGCATTATTTTTGATATACGCCAAATCTTCAAACGACCCTTATAAACGATATGAATTCACACAAATCAGCATTACGATCACATCGAACGGTCTATTTCAATACGGAACAAAAAGATGATCTTTGGAAGAGACAGGGAGTAAAACCTCGAGAAAAAAATGGTAGGGAATGTGGGGTTTCGATACAATTATTTTTTTTTTTTAGTAATTATACGAGTCGTATGGTAGGTAGCTGTAGAATCCTGGGTTGATGGGCGCTCTGGGCAGGGGATGAACGTAGAATTGAGAAGCAGGCTCGGGCGCTATTCAGTCGAGGAAGCCCGTGTTGACCAGCTTCTCGAGGAAGAACTTGACATCGCCAAGCTCCGAGTCCTTGATTCCAAGGGACTTGAGCATGCCCAGGTCCCCGTTTTCCACAGCCATGAACACGGAGCGAAGGTGCTCCAGGTCGGAGCGCATCAGGTGCAGCGCGGCGCCGAAGTCCTCTATCGTCTGAGACTCTGTTTGCCAATTTTTAAAATTTCGTTATTTAAATTTGATGTGCTATTCCAATATGTATCTTTTGGGTTCGTTAAATATCGATTATATGAACCGGACTTGATATTAAAGATAATTACCGGATTGAAGTGTAAAGGACATGGTCGTCATTCAATTGTTTTCAAAATTGTTCAAGTGCATCTTTTGATGTATGGTATACGATCATGTTGAGTAATTTAATAATTAGTTCTGATTATTTTTACTAATAAAACAAATATATTGAAATTTTGAAGATGGTCGAGCGTTCCGATCGTGGAATTTAATTGGATTTTGCGCGTCACGTTCATGTGCCATGCACTTATACCGGAGAACGAAAATATATTATACAAAAGTTATACGAATTATTTAGTTTTAATACATATTACTTCGTAGACAAAAAATCTTACTACCATTTAATCTCTCTGAAACTTGCTTTAGTCCCCCGTCGGAGAGATATAAAGACTATATAGCAGGAGTCGTCTAACTTGTTATAACAAAACACGACAAACTTTGAATATTTGACATTTCAGAAAACGAGTTTCGTTACAACTCCCCGAAACAAACAGACGCTGCTAAGATTATTAAATATTATATATACATATAACACGAAACCCAAACGACCTATACCGAAAACGTCAATAAAACGCGGCTCGCTGGCCAAGTTTTGACCACCTCTGAACTTACGGCGCTACTTCTTTTTAACGAGAATAATTTTGGCCTTTACCTGAGAGCGCAATGGCAACCTTTTCAACGCCACCTAAAGGTGCAAGAGCATCCCGTGCTTTGCTGCCAAAGAGCTTCTCCAAGTAGTTAGGTCCGTGCGATGCCAGTAACGATTGCAGAAACGAGGCTGTCTCTTCAACCGGCGGTCTCTTGGCTGAAAATGACGAAATTATTGTATCATTAAATATACATAATACATCAAGGATAATTCCATTTGTTCATGACAATCGAATCCGATCAAATTATAAATAATTGGTCTAAAAAGCGAGTTCCGTTTGGACAATTGAAAACGTCTGTCTTTAATACGGTATGACGCACTCGAAAAATGTGATTATGATAAAGAAAAAAAAATGGAAAAATATCGCTGAAGTGTGATTTCAATGAACGGTGTTCCCGTATTTCAACTTGACAATGAATGCATTCTTTATGAAGCCATTGTGCCCGAGCGTTTTCAATGGCTCCTTGGAAAATGTTTCGGATTTTCCGGTTCAAATTATGTGTGAAAAATAAATGAGTAGAATCGCACAGTTTATTCGAGTACACGATGTCGATTTATGTTTTTTATTTGGTATATAAATCAGTCTTTTTAAACATTGTTTGTATTAAAAAGTTTTTAATTAAATTTGCGGGTGAAGTTTGGAAAAACTGTAAGTTTCACTATTTAGCAAAAAGATACTGCACTCGGGTGCCGCATGGAAAAACTTTGACAGAGCAATCGTAACTTTATGTGAACGTTTCATACACAAAACTATATTTATGCAGCTTTCATAGTTGGAAATTATTATATTTTCTCGCATAAATGTTTGTATTTCTCCAGAAAGTAAAAAGTAAAAATTCATTTCATGTTTGTTATCATTTCAACTTTTAAATTTGAAACTATCAAATAAATATATAACTAAAATAAAAATACTTTTATCAAACTGAATTATAATTAAGTGTTTTGATTATTCCGTTATTTTAAATAACAATAACATAATGTAATTAGATGTATTCATTCCGGTATATATTTAGAAGTTTGTATGAAAAATATTGGAGATGTGTTCACTCGAGTGTAAACTCGCAAAACACATATTACAATAATAAAGTTATAAACGAAATTTGCTGAAAATTTTGGGGCTTTACAACTTCTGCAAGTATTATATAATAATGTGATGTAAAATAAAAAAAATTGCAAAAAAAAAAACTTTTATCAAATTATTTACGAATATTGATGTAAAAATTCTGAAAAATCAACTACATATAACAAAGATGGAGCAACTCAGACTTTGTAATAATGTAATTTGTGATTCTGAGAATTTTCCTTTCAACTATTACCGTGGAAAAACTTGACAATGGGAATTTCACAGAGCCGCTCGTATGACAAAATCCACTTCCGCTTTTCCGCTGGAAAATTCAATTAGTGCGCTATGATATGAATGTGGAAAATGTTCTGTAGTTGAAGAGAATGCGGAAAATGTTTTAAAAGCGGGGAAGTTTTGTGAAATTTAGTACATTTCATAATTGACTGGTTTAATTATTTTAAATGCAAATTGCTGCTAATGAAATTCGAGCTGGATTAATTCATGAGTAATTGATAAACAATGGTTACAAGTGTACAACTCAATAATATAACAAGATAACGAAAAGAAGAATATCCAAATATTTTTTTGAAAAACCATTTTTTTTTTCAAGCTTTTTATTAGCTTGCCCTGACGCACACCGTTGTTTATTTTTAAATACAAGCTCACTGTTAACAAATGAAAATGTGTTATTCCCTATAGCAATAATCTCGTATTTATCTAATTTTTTCCAACACGAGATTATTCCAATATTATTTTTACATTAGAAAATTTCCATTTCCTTTGAAGTAAACCCTATACTAGCGGTATGTGGCTTTACGGATCAAAAAACATCGTTTTCCTGCGAAAAACCTCGTATTTTTTCCTTCTACGCTATCGGTCCAAAAATACGTCTGTATGAATGAGACTTTTTTCGACACTAGGGAGATTTATCCTTCAGAGGTTCGCTTTTTTTACTTCACTTTATTTTCAGACAATTTTTCTTCGGTAGAAAGATGCTTTGTCTCGCCACCACCTGATGGCCGACCATTCATAATCCTAGAAATGAAATGGATGATGATAAAGGATACGCGTTAAGAGAGCGTGACGTCTTCTACGTATTTCAGCTTCACGTGGATATATTGCTAGTCATGATGCAATCAAAATGCCTTATATGCTCCATGTGTAGAACATCGCTATATTTTGTGGGTTATTTCTTTTTGGTTATTTTGTACGAAATTAACAAATAAATAACATTGACTTTGAAAAAAATACTATTATACATCCGTATTTACATTAAGACAACAATTAAGAGATTGAAATATTTTTTAAGACATCAAATAATAATTTAACATACTTTTCACTAAAATATCGTTTAAAATATTATAAGTAAGCTGTTATTTTTAATAATTAAAAAAATATTATGTATTATAAAGACTAATAAACTAATATGATTATGCACATTAATATGCGAAACACAATGGCAATACGCATTAAAGATTTGAATTTATCGTAAATCATTCATATATTTCCAAACTGAAAATGTTGAATATAATCGAGTTTCATTTCAGCTGAAATGGCGATAAATTCGCAAATCGAATCGGAACTGCCGCTTCGGAGAGCAATATTCGGTTCGTCGTCGTTATGTGTGGATATCGTCGGATATTGATGATATATGCATATAAAATGATTTTATTTATATTTTGAAATATGTATTGATTGTTTTGAGCTTTTTTATTGCGGAATTTTCATTCTAAAATTGTATTTCATTTTGCGTACAATTTATGAAATTAAAAAAAATCTAAATATTCTTCTCTTGATATTCAATTACGTGGGCGAAAATTTTCATCCTTTTATCTTTCTCGTTTGATATATTATAAAAATATACAGTAAATTAAAATTTCACGCTTTCGAGGAATCCTGTAGGATATTTTAGAACGCTTTTTCAAGTGAATTTAAATATTAACTCGTTAGTCACCATGAAAGGTTCGTAAATTAAATGCATCCCAATTTTTGCTATCTGAAAAAATAGAATTAAATAAATAAAGAATTCGGAATGGATAAAAATAGTGTTAATTAACGACTTTATTTGTGAGTATTCATGCAATATGTATTCGAATTTCTAGTAAAAACCAGTCGTTTCGCAAATATCACAAGGCAAATTCGAATCCGAATAGGAATATATTTTTAGATACAATTCCGGATTTTATCATTTATTATGTATTGTGCCAAAATCAGCAGTAGGTTTTTTTGAAAAATTCAATATTCAACGAATAAAATTCATCGCATGTTTTATTAACACTTGATCAATAGTAAGAATTTAATTTGAAAATAAATTTATGAAATTGTCGTATAAATTTAAACTTTTGTGTATAAAATATTTCTAAAAAAATCTGTTATTTTTTTTAAGAAAAGTATTTTAATAAAATTACATATTGCATATATTCAGAACGGTTGTAAATGTGAACCTAATTGTATATATTGTCCGTCACAAACGTCGATAGTGATATTTCGGGATAAAAGTTGTATACCCTCAAGGGATAAGGTAATCGAATAAGTTGGGACATAAACTTTTTTACAATCACCTTAAATTGGATAAGTTTTCGGAAAGCAATATTGCCCTACGTTTTCTATTCAATTTATACTAAATGATTCAATTTTAAAAAAAAACTATAATATAACAATAAAAAATAAAACATAAAATATTTTAGTTTACGAAAATAAATAGTACTTTTTTTTATATTTAATCACAATTTTTATATTTGAAATAAATTCGACGAAAACAATTTCGATATTTGTTCATTTCCCGAACTAAATTGTTTCGATATTCTAAACACAAAATTTGAATGGAAGACACGAAAACTTTACGTTCGGGCGAATAGCGTCAATTCCTATCGATTGAATTTGCAAGTCCCTTTTCAGTGAAGAAATTCGAATTTTGTTTAGACGTCAAGTACAAGAAGGTTGCTATTTGACTTTTCATATACTTATTTGAGCATTTAAATATTAGTCAAATTAATCTTTAGTCACATTTTTTCTGTTATAGAGCTTTTTATTTATTTTGAATTTATTTCTATTTTTTGCAATACTGTGACGATTATTTATTCTTTTCTCAAGAGTAAAATTGTATAAGAAATAAAAATAAGGGAAATTTTTTTATATTTATTATTAGCGACATCTACGTATCGTTTACGATGGTACAATAAAATGACCAAATATGGAAACCATATTTCTATGTATTCACACTTTGGATACGATATGAAAATCTAACCAACAGGTTCAGATATTTTATCCAAATAAGACTAATTTTGGCCAATAATATGAAAAGGCAAAGGGTTTTCCTCATCAAAACATGAAAAAAATACATATATAAAATTCATCGGATGTATAGAGAACGAAGTCGACTCGGTTTCATTTATTCGGCAATTTGCTAATTTTTTCGTCCGAATTAGGCCAAATTAGACCCGTTGTGGTGTACAGTGAACGAGTCGTTCCCAACGGGAATCACCATGAGCTTTCGAAAAGGTCACTGGAAAAGACCAAAACCCACCACGCCCATGTAATCTTCAAAGGGAGCAATTTCGAATTAGCATACACATGTATGTTATTTCTTTACGTTTCATATTTGTTTTTGAGTAAAATAATTTAAAATTTTTGATGGGTTAGCTTTTTCATTATTTCTTGATTGCAAATTTTAAAAATTTAATTAATGCTATCCACTTCGATATGGATGAGCTTTTTAGATTCGAAATTTGAAATATAAGTTGTGTTTTTGCTTTTGAAATTCAAGATGTGTTTTATTTTTTAAAAATGATTGGAAATACATATGTACATACATATGTACCAATATTTTCGTCTTAATTTTCAAATAAAACAAAAATACGAATTTGCTATCATTTTCAATATATTGATAATTGTTAAATAAAGTTGATGAACCACATTACGTAATATGATAATAATTTTATAAATTAAATGAAATTGAAACTCGCATTAAAACATAGTATAATAAAATATTTAAATTTAAACAAAGAAAATATTAACTAGATCTCTCTGAAGCATACAAAGAAAACGCGCAAAAACCTCAAAGAATTCCCGTACGTTATCATTCGCATATATTATCATGCGAAAATGTAATATTTGCGTTTTCGCCAAATAAAAACCGTACAAACACCAAAACCAAATTATGAGGGTCGTTACGCTCGGCTAATCATCGCAATTTGTTTGTTTTACTCGAATCGAATATATTAAGCCTCCATGATAAACTATAATATTCAAAATACGCATAATTCGAAGTAAATAATCCACAAAACAACATTTGGTGTTCCATTTTCGACATCAGTACTAATTATGTCCATAATCGAGCCGTTATTTGCGGTTCGCTCGTTTATCAATAATTAGATTGAGCATAAAAGATATTTCACTGAAGCCTTCGCTTGTAAAGCGTTCGTGTAACACGAAAGTCGATTTATCAACGGTATCTTAACCTCGAGTTAGGCCTGTTGTTCTGATGAAGAAAATTTAGTTAGGTTTAATTATGTATTGTAATAAATTTGGTAAAATTCAACGCCATCGCACTGGTAGTGAAGTTCGTTACAGTTTCGTATGTTTTATTTATAGTTTGATTGATTTGTAATTATTATTTTTTGTTTAGTTAAGTATGAAAATAAAGTAATGAAAAATTAAACTGTCGAAATATTTGATGGACGTACTGAAAAATATGATCGAAATAGAAAGTAATTTGAAATGTCAAAAACAAGAAGATTTTTTATCTATGTTAATACAAATACAAAATAAATAATTATACTCTTATACTATAAAAAAAATAAATAGAAAAACTCCCATATTTACTGATAAACAATTTTACTATCGATTTCAAACTATATCGAATCAAAAACGTACACATTCTAAAATTTAAACACATCCACGATTCTAAATCGATTTCGTCCCATTCAATCCAGCCTTCAATTTTCATTCATCTAAACAACAGCCGTTCTTCATTCATTCCAAAAAAGCTTCCCATTTTCCACAACGCGGAAAAGCGACCATCACCGCCGGGAATAGCCTGGAAAACTCCCCGAGCGGAAAATAACCCGCCGCCGAAAGTCCCCCCTTTCCGGAAAAGTGAAAATGGCGCGGCGGTTATGAATTAATAACACCGCTCCGATCGGAAAGTTCTAAATGAAAACAAATCCGGCGAAAGTGGAGGCAGAGCGATCGCTTATTTATCGAGTTCGGTCATCCGAGTTGAGCTGTTTTCGCATTCGATTATATTCGACGTTTTGAATAATCGTTCGGTAAGTTTTCGACGAAGGGAGCTTTCGTGTTCGCGCTGTGTTAATTTCGAATTTCGGCGTCTTCGTAGAATCGTTCATAAATAGGCTGCTCTAAATTCTAATTGTAAGAATATTATTAATTAGTTGGCATGAAATAAACTGCATAAATTTATTTGTTTACCTTATCGTGTATAAAAGTTAGATTTTATTGTAAGCATTAATTTTTCATATATACGCTAGTTTATTTTTAAACCTGCAATATTTTAGTTTGCCCCTAAATAAAGTAAAGTCCACAGATTTGTATCGTTTATTTTTTGCATGTTTTGTTTCTATACAAATTAAAATATTACGATTATTTTTTTTATTTTATGTTTTATAACTATGTTCAAAATAGTTTATTTTTGATTCAAATAAGTAAAACATAATAAATACGCAAGGTGTGAATTATATTTTTTATATAAATGTAGCAAGACATAAAAATTTTTCAGATGTTATAAATAAAATTGGAATACTTTCTCTTTGTTTGCTGAACCCAGTACAAGAATATGACAAAAATGACGACAGCCATTATCTTTATGTTTTCACTTTATCAACACTAAAAAGAAGACGGGAAGATGTTGGAAACATTTCAGTGTGACGATGGTCAAGATAAGATTTATGTACCTATGTACTTTTATTCCATCGGGAAATATTTCTATTTCTTAAAATTATATTCAAAGTATTTTTAAAATAAATAGGTTTATAGAATATTTTGCATATTTCATGACACAATATTTTTTTATGATCACACTTATCGAATTGGCAATCTCAGAAAATATTGTTGATTGTTCAAATTATATCAACGGAAAATTCCAAAGCTCTATAGTGAATAAAAGGATTAATACGAGTAGATAAGATTCTCGAATGAAACGTTAAAGTTTAATCACCTTCAATGTTGTTTATCCTGGATAAAGAAAAGGTAGTCTTACACAACAACGAAAGTACAAAATTGTACAATTTAAAAACACTTACAATACACCATACTGTACCCAGAAAAGCACGAATAGAAATTTTAAAAGTTTCAAATTGTTTCGGAATTAAAACAAAACAACTGCTCGAATCAACATTACGTTACAATAACAGTTTGTTTTTAAATAAAAATAATAAAATTTAAACATAATATAAACCAATCACTACATACCACGAATATATGCTTTATTATATTATATTTAAATCTATATGAATTCCAAAAAAAATTTTAACTCCATTAAGAAAAATAAAATGAAACAAATAACACTAATTGTGAATTACTATAAAATTCCAAAGCGACACATTCGAAACACATACACACAAATAAAACAATGTACCAAAATTGAAACCATCCGAAACAGCCCTGAACAAAGGGAAAAACCTAAAGACACTGGAGCTTATCCTCGCTCTCAGTTTACGGGTATAAGTTTTCCGCCCCAGGCCATCCGCCCACACCATCGGACGGTGGGCGGCTGAAAAAACACCATTAGCAAGGTGTTAATGGAGTCGTCTGGGCGGGAGGGTGGATATTAAGAGCCACTGCGAAGGCTTTAATTCGAGACCTCCGTACTTAGCAGAGAAGAAAAACTGAAGGAGCATCACGGGGAATTATCGTCCTTTTGCACCGGGATTTTATGCCCTGTGTGTATGTGTGCGATTCCACCAGCCGAAGCTCTGCTATTTTGTTCTAGAAAATTCGAGGTGTTCGTGGAAAAAGCCTGTGACATTTGGCGATGTCGAGTTTTACGGGCGACCTTTCGATTGTGATAGTGTAGATTTCGTATGTCAATATGAGTTCGTTATTGGAAAATTCGATCACTGATAAAATACGACGAAATAAAAACACGGTTTTGATTCTGGGTCGTTTTGATTAGTGGTAGTTCGGAAATTGCTTTTTTCGCAATATAGAAATAAATTGATTACGTTCGTTTGTGCCATTCATGCTTTTTAATGGATGATACGTATCTTCGCCATTTTTTAATACTGATAATGAAAAATAATAAAAAAAAACCCATTAATTTTACACGTCAATGTTCAATATTACAAAAACACATCTCAATCGAATACATAATTCGTTATACTAAATATAAAACTAATCCATTATGACCCGAAAAACACATCACAATTTCTCTCACGTAAAAAACATTTTCAACATCCAATTTTCGAGCTTCTAACGTGACAACCACCGCCTTCGAATTCATCAATCCCCGGCCCGACTCCAACCTACATTCGAAACTAACCGACAGACAGACGAGCACCAATTGCGACGTTTGGAACAGTTCTGCTGCACCGCAATTAGATGGCCAAGACACGGCACGGAACTATTATGCGGAATTAAACGCAAACAAACGCCGCCGTGTGGAAACAAACATGCCGCACTTGATGGCCGCGTTCGGTTGGTTTATAATTTATTAGAAATTAGCAGGGATGTGGATGTTTGCGAGTGGGTCGTAGTTTGCTGAAGGTTTTATATCGGGTTGTTTATGTGAATATTGATGTTCGAGGTAATTGAGATCCCGAATGGGATTGAATTTGTTTGTTTTCGCGATTTTGGATTCGAATTACTCTGGATCGATTTTGATTATGTATATTTTTGTTTTTTTTTAAGTGATTTTTGGGAAATATAATTGGAAAATTTAATAATAATGTATGATGAGTAGCTTTTGATTTATAAAAAGTTATCAAATATTAATGAGAATCAAAAAAATTCACTGAAACTAATTATAATCAAAGTTAGTTAATTAAAAAATAAATGAAATGAAATACAATACTTCATCAAAATCGTGTATTTCTTATATACTTTTAAATAAAATCCAAACCTTTTTCCATAAAATGAATATATTTTCAATTTCAGTAATGCTTTTTGAAACTCATCGTGTAATTTGAAACATGAGTATTTCCTTGTGACCCACATTTAATAATTTTTTATTCTAATTAATATTTTAACTGTAACATTGATCCTCATAATATAGTCGCAAAATATAATTATCAAATGAAACACACCAACAAAACGTATCATCGAAATTAATTAACACCGCAATATAAATAGCAATACTTTTTCATATTTCGCGTATTACTTAAACAAATTAAACAACCCGTCACGCGAATACATATCGACGATCGCGAACACGTCACATATTATATTATTCGAAGGCATTTTCCACATACAATATTTATTCGCAGAATACGAAACATACACATAATATTTTCGCAATCCACTTACCGGCTGTGCAGAGTCTGGAATCTTCGTCGTATCCGTCGGAACAATCCGGTGCTCCGTCGCATAGATACTGTATGGAAATGCAATTTCCATCTCCGGGACATTTGAAAGGCTCGTACGGATGGCAAGCATCACCTGAACAATAAAAAAATAGAAATGTTTATATTACAAATACTATAAAAATATTCAACCGATCGATAACCCGCCTGGCGTAAAATCGAATGCGAAAAAGCAGCAGAACACTTCGCTCTTCAGCCGGCGAACAAAGGCAGTTAATTAAAAGCCGAACCTTTGTCGTCGTGTACGAGAAAACTGTTGTTCGGAAAAATTCGCACAGGAAAAACTTCTTAACTAGTTTTCCTGACGCCACTTTGTACGGGGCGTTTTACGGGCGAGTTTTTCATTTACGTCGCCGGGAAATTGGGTGATACGCCCGCTTTAATACCGCATATGCGTACGTGTATGGTTCATGATGGTTAACTGCTTTAATAACTAATCTATACGTGTTGGTTTTTGGAAAGTGTCATTCGATGTCATTTAAGAACATTTGTATGCATATTTGGAGGTGCTTAATATGTTAATTTAGCTTTTTTATATAAATAAATTGATTCATTTTTATAAGGGTCTAATATATATTATTATATTAATAGACCACGTAAAGTTCAACTTATTTTTGACATTATTTAAAAAAAAATAGCTACCTAATATATTCAAAACAGTTTTTTTGCTAAAAATAATAATAAAAATAATCAACTTAATTTTTTAGTTATAAAGAAGCCAATTTATATGAGCTTTATCATATATAATATGTACTACATCCATGTAAAATTTTCTACATGAAATATATTCAAAATTAAATAACACAATAAAGTTATTAACGATCTATGTAATATGTACTTTTCAGAGTATTCTGTGTGTAATCTTATATTATACAATTTCCCATACGTTATGTGCATGTTTTATTCTCGTAGATAGATCGTACTGTGGTAATTCAAGCGGTGAAGGCACTCGCATTATTCATGCGGTGTTCTTTCCAGTAAATGTAAACGGTCGATTTGAATTTTGAATATATACCGCTCTCTGATTATTCGAGTCGGTGCTTTCAATATTTTATTATTTCGCATATTGGATAAAACCGGCTGATGTGAAAAATCATCCAAAATTGTAAAATCTTTCGTTGATTAAACATTCGTTTGGTTTTAATTTATACTTCGCAAATCAAATACATATGTTAAATTGAGTGGAAAAGTATATTAAATACTATACGTGTGTTAATATGGTTATCTAAAATCTCTATTTGCAACCATATTAAATAACGTAATTAACATGTTTCGAGCTATGCTCTAATGCGAGAAATTGGCTATTAGCATAATACGAGTATTCGGTTTAACACGTAGATATTTTTAATTTTACTACTGATATTCAATATTCACAATTGAATATGAATTCTATTTACCAAAAATACAGCTACGCATCCAACTTATGATAACAAATTATAAAATTTTAGCATATGCTCAGGATAGAAACTAGACGAAAATATAATATCACAAATGTGGTGCCGCTCGATGCTAACATGATTTAGAATTATTTAGATTGTTCGAAAAGGGACGACACGGTTGTTAATTTGCAAGATCGTCTGCTATTTCAGATGTGAAATTAACGACCTTGACAGATCTGAAATTCAATAGATAATGAAAGCCTTTGGGGAATGAAAAGCGGCTTTGACTTACTATAAGTAATTTACTAACGTTGATTTACTTATGTATGCGAAATATCATCACTTATGTCTTCTATTTTAATAGTCCCACTTTTTATGTAGTTTTTGTAATTTTATTTATTTTTTAAATAATAACGAAAAATTAATACGAAATGTACCATACATTTGAAAATGTCAATATGGTAGTATTTTTAAGACCTCGAGTGAACATTTACCACTTCACATCGAAACCATTTTTAGAGGCTCGTAAATCAGACGAGATGTTGCGACATTAACAAAATGTACGTAACAGCAACTACCACCTACTTACATTCTAGAAGTAAGACCATGTGAAATATTAAATTCGAAAGGGAAGAAGACAAGGAAAATGTTTTTCGACTCGCTAAGGGCTGTCACGAGTAAAAACTCACTTTCCCGTTTGCCGCTCGAGGCACATTCAATTTTCTCTATCAATATTGATCGTGGAAATTTTTCCGCTTATTTTGTCGAAAAGGTTACTTAAGTGCCAGCCCACGCAAGTTGAATTATTCCGCCGAAAAATTTCAATTAATTGCGTAGTTGAGATTTAATGATCGGAAAAGTTGTAACATGCCGCATAATGTGGGGTGGAGTCGAGAAAATTGCCTAAGTTTGGTTGTTTCAAATTTACGCTGAACATACACGATGAATATTGATGATGAAAAAATGAACGTTTTAATAATTTAGCATCGTGCCTTTTCGAAATTATATTATGAGTTCGCATGGTTTATTTTGCATAAAGGAACGAGAAAGCGGTTTCACTTTAGCTAACGATTAAAGAAACGCACGAAATGTAATAAATTTAAAATTTAAAACGCAACATATAATTATAGAAATATTTTTTCTATTTAAAATTAGACTTGCGAAACGTATATATTTATACACCACTCAAATTTATTCAGGCTTTGAAACAGACGTCTTTATTTCATGTGTGGTAATCCGGCAGCCGCTTCTACCAAAATAGTTCTCGTGTTGCCAGCTTACCACATCCCATACGAGAGATGTGAAACTAATTACATTTGTGCGTGTTTCAACGAAATGGCTTTTATCATATTTTATTATGATCAGATAATTCTACCACCACTTAGATGTGAACTTCAAAATGTGCGAAATGTGAACTGAATTACTAAATATTGATTAGATTAAGATTACGTTAAAAGTAATCGAGGATCGAAATGATTTATCATCATTATATCATATTAAGTTCATGTTGCTGAAGAATAATATATTTTTTTTAATAACTGTTGAAAATACGGGATTTTTTTAAACACTTTCATATGGAAAAAATGATTTAAATTTTAGTATACATATGTCCTACCGAAGCAGGATACGTGATTCAAATTTAAAAAAAAATTGTTATCAAATAGTTTTCGATCAAAGTATAATACATCCAATTCTCTTTTTATACGGAGAATACGTTCTAGAGATTATTGTATAAAAAATGGTGACCATATAAAAATTGAAAATAAACCCCATCAGTATATTTTGATGAAACTTCCATCTAAATATACTTTATAAAAAATGTGTAATGTGGAAAAATTTCGCCATGTGAAATCATCAAAAAACATAGAAATTTTTTATTTAATAACTTTAATTGTATACTAGGCTGCTCCAGATCTTACCCTTGTGGCATAATAATACATTTTTTTATACCGTGTCAAAGTGAAAAAAAAAACAGTGTAAAAATGATAATCGGTTATTTTTTTTTGGACCGTTTTATTTCAGAACCGTGTGAAATAAAACGCGTAAAAATAGTGTATATCATATAATAAATGAATGACCCAAATGTTCCTTAACTAACAAAACTAAATTATGATGATGATAACTAAAATTTATATAATCCGAAAGATTCACAAATAGTAATAGTGGTATCACAATTAAAAAACTCAGCAGTATACCAGTACAATAAAAAAAAATTGATTCGACCACTAGCCTAGCACTTTTCCAATGACTTTTCACTGAACAACCAAACCATATAGAAAAAAGTTAAAACATTCGTTTCACGCTTTCCACTAATTGAACCAACGAAACTAGACCGTATTGTTTCAGCCGAGGAACTCGATATCGGAAACGCGCGTGAAATATTAACAAGGTGGAGCAACAGGGTGGGCACGGGCTACAAGAGCGCAGCCACCAAAAGGTCGTGTCATATTATCGGCGATATGTGTACGTGAAACGTGTGTGTTTATTGCCCGCCTCGAAGTGCTTTGTTTTATGGACGCGTAACGTATCGTCGCTGGGGTGTTTTACTTTTTCATTTGGAAATGTACGTTTTCGATCTTGTCCGTCGTTGAATGAGAGGATGTTTAGATGTGTTGTGCATAAATGATGGGATTGTGTCCGGAGTGCGATGAATTATTTCGAATCGTAAATTGTGGTTCTTGAGGGTTGAGGTCGATGAAAAAATTTTATGCAATAATCATATTCGTTAAAATAATTTTCATTGAAAATAACATAATATGACTTTTTTATTTTTGCTAGTTCTAAAAATAGTTTTGAGGCTCTTCAACTTTAAAGCTTTTTGTCGTCTTCGTTATTTTTTAAACCTTTGTATATCCACGAAACGTTTTGCTTTTAGTTCTCTTTTTTATCAAAGAAATAGAAAGCAGTCGCATGTAGACAAAACGTGTAAATAATAAAGATGAGAAAAAATGGTATTTTTTTTTCAAAGAAGTTGCGTATTCATTATATAAAAGCTTTGTTGTGTTGCGAAACCAATCTCGCTTTTCCAGATTACATTTAAAACTCGTGAATGCGCGTTTTATTTATTAACTTTTCGAGCTATTTGAATACCTATATATAGGTGAGAAAACACTCAAGATTTTTTTTCTAAAGAAATCACAATGACTGTGATTGCGTAAATGACATAAAACAAGATCAGATGCTTTCTGATAGAAAACTTTAGCTCATTTAAATTTCCGATACTGTTGAGTATCAGTCGAATGAATTTGTGAATTTACTATTTTTAGTGGTATCAAAATACTTAAATCTTCACAATTACTTATTTAATATTTAAAAAAACTTATCTATCATCAAAAAAATGGATATTCGAAAACAAGATTTGAGTAACTTAATTTATAATATACAAAATTTACGGAATTTAGACAAAGTTTCTTGTTGAGTTACTACGACTGAGGTAGGTTGGATTAATTCAAAAACTAAAATAACCAAATTTTAATAATAAAATAATTCGACACTGGTGCTACATGAGAAAAGTTCGTAGACCTGAGTGTTAAATTATGGGAACACACACCGCGCTTAAAAGCATCTTGCTGTCTTTTGAGAAAACCAATTTAGTTCTGACACGCGCTTTTAGGTGCTGAACATTTCGTCGAACTTCAAAATTTGAAATCCTAATGACATTCGTATTCATACGACATTCGCGTTGAATTTATACGTGTACGTGTACGTGTTAAACTCGAAATTTTGTACACGAGGTGAAAAAGCGAAGGTTTTCCAATGCGATTCACGATTGTCATAGATGGGTTCAGCTTGTATATACATTTTTATTGTCTCTGTAAAATATTGAGTTTCATGTTATGGAATATATAAACGCAATATATTTTACATGTTAGTATTATTCTTTTTTTTATTTCTTTAGTGATTATTTTCAATTTTTAAGGAAATTTTCTGAATAATATTATAGTTTTATTAAAAATTTTCTCGTTTCCTTTTTCAGTCAAAATAATGTAAAAAGGAAAAAGAATGTTCGTTGAACCGACATACACGGACAAAATAGCACTATTATTCACTATGCATAATAAAGCGAATTTATGTGATTCATTTTTTGTATATTTTTAGACATTTTGACCTTTATAAAAGATTATTATATATTTATATTATTTGGACTGTTGTAGTTTTCCCAGTAAAAATGAAATTGCACAATGATGATTTAGATTTCAATACAAATCGAAAATTAAATGTTATTGAAAAATAAAAAATCTGATCATGCGTTTTAATTATAAACTTCTCTGAAATCCTTCCGATTTTGAACGTTCATATAATTGGAAAATGGAAAAAAATTCAATTAGATTTAACTGGAATTCATTTTCATCACGTTCAATATGAAACCGAGCTCAAAGGCTTTCATTTCGATATTGGATTTATAATCCAAATTTTAATAAAATTGTAAATACCTAAAAAACTACATTTTCAGATTAATGAAAATGAGGAAAAATACTCTTATAAAAATAATACCATCAAATACAAAGAATTTAACGTGTGGAATTGTATATATTATAAATACTCACATTCAAAGTCACATAAATTTTTAAAAAAGGATTTACGTTAAAATAGAATATATTTAAATATAATATTTATCAGAAATATATAATTTATTTAGATTGTGTATGTTTTCTGTAAATATAATATTATATAATAGAGTAAACATTTTAAATAAATGTATATCACAACATTCACAAATGAATTCTAAATTTTTCGAGATTCCAAATTTGCAACGATCAAAATTTTATGTTTATGCAAAGTTTTATTCTGGAAAATTCATCTTCAAGCCTCGGCGCAGATCTAAATATTCATGAAACCTCCTTGAACGGTAGCAGGATTGCTCCAAGGATATAATAATATTATATATAGGTGTTTCGCAATTAAACTTGGATGTCTCTAAACGGCCATTTCCGAGGTCCGAATTGCAAATTTGTATGCAAATTTGAACTCTGAACAAAGACAGACTACATTCAATATAGAACATATGAAAATACCATTTAATATTAAATAAAAACTTTGTTTTTTTTTCTATGACATAAAATCAAACATTGAAACACATCGAATTGAGAACAAACAAAGTGTATCGAAACATTCTTATTCGACTTGTGTATAATATTGAACAAACAATGTAAAACTAGCATAAAACCCCACGACAAGTCTTCGATAGAATACTCCAACTCTATGTATATAATAGTGAAAGGGGAGGTGAAAAAAGCACTTTAGCTTGCCTATGTGTGGGAAATGTCAAACGTCGCGATTTTCAAAGGAGGTTGACGTGTAAAAGTCCACCTGCGCCCGAACGGCTCGTTTCAAAAGCTCGTGTGGTGAGCTTTCGAGACCCGATTTTAAGGGTCGCTTTAGGGCGGAAGACCCTCGCAAAATCAGGGTCTTAAATTTAGGGATCAGACCTTTACGATGTTGCCGCTTCATTGTTCCTAGATTGAGGAAAGGACGATTTTGCAACTACGATAAATCAAATACCTGCGTTTATAATCATCAGATGTAAAATAGCGAGCTCAAATATTGATTTATATTTTACAAAAGCTTAAGGGAAAAAATTTATACTATGAAATTGAGGCACGCCCCGAGAAAATGATGAACAAAGCTTTCACACAATGGAACGGAGAAAATGCGCTCGTTCGAACGCATCTGTTGAGCGTTCGAGCTTTTCTTTATGTACCGTATTTTTTTTTATCGCTCACCAGAATATAAATTTGAATATTTTCGCGGTAAAACAAGTTCAAAGGATTTTCGCTCTTTTCGCGCATCAATCAAAAGCAAAACGAAATAAAGGCTAAAAAAATAGCAGTTCGGGCAGATTTTTCCAGAAACGACTCTTTTGAGCGACACGCGAAAAAAATATTCGTGGAAGCGAACGCCCTGGAAAAAATATAAATAACGTAATGTTTTCCAGTGTTGTTTTTATTTCGAGGATTTCACCACCGAAATGAATTTACTGTTAGCGAAAAACAAATCTTCCGCTCAAAATATTAATACGCGCTCCCAAATCCGGTCGAAACTTTCGTTTTATTAAAACGAAGCACGAAATTTAAAAAGCTCACCATTTATGAAAC
Organism: Hydropsyche tenuis; assembly: GCA_009617725.1. Taxonomy (NCBI): domain Eukaryota; kingdom Metazoa; phylum Arthropoda; class Insecta; order Trichoptera; family Hydropsychidae; genus Hydropsyche; species Hydropsyche tenuis. The sequence continues at coordinate 894,739 of VTON01000021.1, read as the reverse complement.
GTTTTCATCAATCCGACATTCAAAATGAAACAAGATTAATTAATGTTTCGTAAATAAACTCATTAAAACCATACTGAAAATATTTTCACACCGTTATAATTCTAAACATTCATTAAAGTGCGTCCGAAGAGGTACTTTCCAAGTCAACGCCCAAGTCAATTATTAGTTTACTGAACTCTGTCGAAGTTTGCTCAAAGCGAATTAATTAGATACCGACATTTCAGCACATATTTATTTAGGTCAAAGCATTTTCCTTTGCGGGCGAATTAATTTCCAAAGAAAAGATTGCGGACCGAAATCACTAACATTCTAAACATACGCCCAGAACAGCAACACGCACTCGCCAATAAAGACTTCGACCGCTCAAGTTTAAACTTCGCATTAATAATAGCACGTTGAAACGATTAGCGTACGTGTTCGCAATTCCCAGCCCATTAAATATTCGCTTTACTAAGGAAAATGGATTAGCATGACTAAGCCACATTTCATAAGGCATGTGCGATACGCGACAATGGCAATAAACACGATACGCCTGATAAGCATCTATGTGCGAGGTGTGTTCGACATTGTCCCATGTGTTGAAAAATTACGCAGAAAAAAATATATCGGAAATTAAACTGTTCGAAATAGTTCGGTGCGTCATATCCGAAGTTGAGCGAAAATTAATTGAAAGTTTCAAAGCTCAATTTCGTACGGGTAATATTTGCTCCGTTAACTGACGGGAAAATACGAGCTTTTGTAAGAGGAACAATTTATTTTGTTCTGAAAGATCTTTCGTGCGCTTCGAGTGGCTTTGTCTCGTTATTTATCATGATAAAGAACGTTCTCGAAGCCTTTTTACAGTCTCAATTTCTTGATATAAATTTGAAAAAAAAAAATACAATATATATATTTTACACAACTTTTAAAAGCATATTATTATAAAATATACAAAACCAATTGTCCGAATTATCTGAAATTAATTAGAACGCAACAATTATCGATCGCGCACAATAACCTTGTTCAATTAGCATCGATGACGTCCATTTACCACAGAACATCAAACAGACCTCACAATATTCAATTCGATTGACCATTATCGAATTACCAACGAAAGCACAATTTTTCCACCCACACAGCTGCGCACTAATTCAAACGCCCACACAATTCAGCCGTGTCCTAGTCTCTGAGGATCCTTTTCGCGATTACGTGGATCTTGAGTGTATTAAGAACAAGTACGCCTAGAAAGTTAATTAAGTGGCTTTCCGTGACATTATAATTTGAAAGACGACGAACATACGATTACCGTGGCTTCCACGTCGAGCGATTTCACGCCCAGTTCACTCCACTTACACGTGTAATATTGCACTGTGCTTCACGACATTGTTTGAACGGTTACGGCCAGAATGCAATTTCCTGGCTTTATGCATATTCAATATGTTCGGGGAATGGGAGGCTTGTGCGCTGAAAGCGAGCGACATATTCTAGATTTTGTTAGTTAAAATATGCACTGGGTGTGAACTACGATTTCTTTATTTCGGATAAATGATTATAAGCAGGGAAACATAAAATAGTTATTCGTCCAAATAGTCATAAAACTGCCGAAGAGAATTCTCACTGGAAGGAATAAATGGGAAATATTTCGTAAGTAACAAAACCTCCGTAAGTTCGCACACAGTAATACCTCTTTGGAAAGGTCATGAAAGAAAGGAACTGGAGAAAAGCACTACTGTATGTAGTAAAAAACAGCAGTTTTATTTCGTTGATGGAAAAAAAAACTAAATATACGACTTTGCTTTCAAAAAAGAAAATAAACGAACTTTCGAACCAATCAAAATTGATACATTGACTGCGATTGACAGAGGTTCGATTGAAATATAATATTTTTTTAACAATACCTTAACAATCTACTATGAGATGTCACATTGATATACAGAAAATACAAAAATTGACTATTTCAATATTTTTTAACTAGAAATTTTTTAGAACTTTGGAATATAAAAATGAAACAAAATCAAAACGTTTGTATAGGTATATAAGTTGAAACAGCCGCATATGGCTCTGGCATTTCAGCGGTTTTTGCTGAAGCAAATTTGCCCGTTTTAGAATTGCACCCGTGCGAATACACGAACAATACAGAAGCTAAAAGCCTTCTAAAAGCAACACATATATATTTATAGCAACAGCAAAGGCAAGTTTAAATTAAATCGTACGCGATTTAACCGTATTCGAACCGACAAATCGCCGAAACGGGTGGCTAATTGGCAGACGTTGAACGTACACCGGAAACGTTAAGCTTAACGATTTTGAAGCGCTGTGCTTATAAGATTGTAGAACTTTGGGTGAGTCGATAATTTTTTTTGTATAAGAAAGCTTTTTTAGTCGCTTTTTGGGATTACAAATTTTTCGTGGGCGATTTTTTTTTTAAATTATACAGATTTAAATTTGTATGTTAATATTCTACCTTAATATCTTTTTTTATGTAACATAAATATTATTTTTTATTAGCAAACATGATAATTTTTTTTGTTTTAAATGTGTATTTGTATATTTTTTTTTTTCGGAATTATCAAGAAAATGTATTTCCTGGTGATGAAATCTTGATATCTTGGTATTAAGGATTTGTTTTTATTTTAATAAGAAAAAAACAATTACATAGCTTGATTTTCTTTATTGATAAAAAAAATAATACCCGTGTGACTATTGGTTGCACATATATAGAATTTCAACAAAGCTCAAATACCCTTCTAAAATTAAGTAACTGAAGTACAAAATGGTCAGCTTTATTCTGAAGAATAAAGGACAATTTCTACGAAGGGAAAAGCGGAAAATATGTCCACTTAAATAATAAACTATTTTACGTCAACCCTTGACCAGCATTTATATAATACAGCCTGCTTATAAAGTATAATATTGCTACATAGAATCGTTATATTAGTTTTTATTGACATTTGTTGACATAATATTATTAAAAAAAACCGGAATTTTCACCCTCATCAATACCATTAAACCTCCTACTTTATAATGGAGACAATTTAAACGTGCATTTTATAAAATAAATATGCATTTATCCTGAGCATTTAATAAAATTAGTGTGCATTAAAAAAATAATGTGTTTTCGTAAAAATTACTTTGATCGTTGAAAAAAATATCTGTACCTTAAAACTAATAAAACGTAAATTAAAATGAATATAAATAAACGATCGACAACGCCGTAGGGCGAAATATTATACTAACCGCACGACCGTTATTTACAATATTCACAATAGAATTTTTTTTTAAATGGAGCAAATTGTTAAATGTAATTAAAATTAAAATTTTAACGAAAGGAAACGTTGAAAATTATATTGTATTGTCTGTTGTGAAAAACTACTCTGGTGACGTTACACCTCTCGATCACTTCAACGCTCGCATCAATTTTTTCTACTAGCATTGTTCATTTCATGTATTTTAAAGCTCACTATAATGCACAATACAAGATTATTTTATATACATTATTCACGACTCTTTAATGAACATCGTATATTATATTATTCTATTGCACAAATAATTCGCTTTAAGTCACAATACACGTTTTCAATGTACACTTAAATCGCACCCCTTTCTAACAAAAGATCCGACCCACCACGCACAAAACCAAAAAATTCCTTATCTCCACACTAATGACACCAATCCCAAAAACAATATAACCATAAAAACATAAACCGAATCCGAACTAAACGCAAAAGCGACAAGGGGGTGCTGCAAAGTAATCGTGATCCCCGCGTAGTCGTTGCGGCCCAGATTAGGCCCTGGGTCGCGACGCGTTGCGAATTCGCGACAATAATGCCCGTTTTGAATATTAAACGACCCGTTTAACGGATCCGTATATATTCGGTAATTGACATGTTTAATTTTGCACCATGGCAATAAACGTCGACGCAGCGGGTCGCTCGTTTTGATCCGAACTCGACGGTTTGACGTTTAATAACGGATAGTGCGGGGGTGTTGGATTTTGTGATGTGCTGAAATTTTGATTGTTGGTTTTTGTTTGTTTAGTAATAAGATTTTGTGTGTGCGTGTGAGAATTGATGTAAATTTAATTTCGTTTTTTTATTGATAATTTTAGGTGAAAAAAATCTTGATGGGTTGATTTTTGTAGTTCGTTTTAGATGATGAAAAGTCTATGTGATGGAAAAATGTACATTTTTATCACTTTAGTTTATTTTTAAATTGTTACGTATCATGATAAATTTAAATCATGTTTGACGTCGCTTGTTTAGTTTGTTCATCTGAAACTAATATGCCGATATAACATGGTAAATGCGTCACGTTTATCAGGTTTGAGTTTGATATGACGTGTGGCTTTGAACGTGACATAAGTTTATCGTTTAACATTTTAGTCAATATAATAATGTTCGTTTTGTAATGAAAGTCATGAAATAGATAGCAATTTGAAAAGCTTTTTTTTTATTTAGAACTATTGAATTTGTATGATAACATGAAAAAAATGAGAAATCACGGTTTCATCTGCAAATAATGTCGTCCTACTATCAACAATATCAGTTTTTCTGTTCAAAATGCACTTTGAAATATGAATCTATAGTTGTTAGAGTACTCGTGGAAATATAACGATCATGGCTTCATATTACAACACCAGTAACGAACGAACGCGCACTGAATATATTTTCATCGGATTTTTCCGTTAACAAGTAACACTAATGAGACTCGTTATGGTTCAATAACGATGGCGAAAATACCATCAATACATTTTCCTAATGAACCAATACATAATGCGGCTACTGAAAATGAACATTATGATATAAACATCCATGAAACGAACTTTTGAAATAAATAATCGATATTATATTATTAAAGTATTTAAGATGAAAAAATACATACATATATAAGTATGAATCAGACTTGGTGGCAATCGGTAACTTTTTAATATAATATATATTTTTTAATTTTTAATACAAATATGATCCGACATAAAAAAAAAACTTTAGATTTTAAAAATATTGTACCATGGATCACATCTAATACATGTATGGATAAAACGCCACCTGCATAATATTTATATTAAATATACAATATCTTACATACATATGTACATATACATATCTTATTTAGTTATATTCTACTCTGCGCATGGAAAAATATAATGTATAAAGGGTTTTCAATTAAATTAAATAGTTTTTTTTCATTTTTGTTCCAGTATAATTGAAAACTAAATACATTTATGTCAATTTTAGAAAACCCCATTCGAATATATATTACCTTAGAATGAGTTGACCGTTCAAAGACCGCATAAAAGTCAACCTTTTAAATCGATTCGGTTAAGATACTATTCTCGTTTCTTGGTAAGTTTTCCGAAGGATAAGTCTTAAGGAAAAATCGTATAAACGACATTAATGGAGTGCCATGGTGCAAAACTCAAACGAAAGACGAAGGTACAAAGCACAAAAAAAAATAGAAGCGAAAAAAACTCAATTTATTCGACAATCCCGCGAGATCGAAACGAGATTTTCGCGTAGGCGTTCTTGAAAAAAAAATAACGAGAAGGTCTCCTGAGGTGATAGAAGCCTTTCTTTCGGGTATCGCATTTCTGATTGAAGCTTCGTCTGAATATAGAACCTCACTACGGCTTAATAATAGAAAAAAATCCTAATTCACGTGACAGTTTTCCATTAATTCTACCTACAGACTCTAATGGTTTCTGAAAAACTTGAGAAAAAAATGTAAGAATTCCTAAGAAAGTACATATTGAAATTTATCATTTATAATTATATGATTTCGAAGAGTATATTATAGTTTTTATTTATATTTTATTTGAAGTGAGGCTGAATTTTATCAGTTTATATAATTATATAAAACAATATTTACAGTGCATCAAAATATCAAATTAAGTATGTACTATGTATGTATGATCACTAACTGAAAATTCGAATATTAAATATCAATTCGAATCTATGATCAAAGAAACATTTCTATTTTCGTAACTTGCCAAATATACAAGTGGTAAACTGACATTGCAATCTCAATACGGTTTCTCAGATTTCCTTTCTAGGAAATGAAACCTAAGTAATGAAGTATAACTAATCAGAGAGATAACTACCAAGATAACATTTCAAAAGCACCATTCTCGTTTCGATCTCGTCTGAAATAGCAAAAGGCATCGACCCATTTCGACTTTTTACAACCTTTAGCAGAGTCATGTCGAACACACTCGAGCCTTTTTCAACCTTTTTATTACTATTAAAATTGAACATTTGACGAATAAGTATTTTACATGATTTTATTTTCGATCAACACAACGTTTCGCCTGAATCTTCTTAATCATTATTACGCAAGAGTTCCCATATCAAATTACCACTCGTATCGAAATTGCGTAAACCCAGCATTCATTTTGTTCGATTTATCGGTCTTTTCGAGGTGGGTGGTTAATGAAAACGTTATTTTTTTCCTCAACAGGACCGGTCAGATGGAAGTTCTGAAGACGACGTGGATTTATCGTTCTCGTCTGATAAGGCGCCTTGTTAACACGCTCTGATTTACAGGTGGGAACGTATGAAAAATAAATGAAGGCCGTTGACTGATATATTGCTTCATATACGGCTATTTTTTATATAAAAAATCTTTGTTACAAAATGTTTTTTTCCAGTTTTTTCCCCTCTTTAAGCTCGTTCAGCGTTATATGGGATCAAAATGCTCACGGTCTGAGATTATGATGCCGGCATGTTGTGAGCTATTAAAAAGAAAATCTTATTTGTTGCGTGCTTTAAGATAATATTGAAATATATATTTGTTATGGTTTTAAGTGGACTATGTTCTAATTTAATATATCCTTTGGCGCTTTGTAGAATATTGTGATTTTTTTTACGATTTAAATCAAAAAAGTTATCAGCTCAATGCCATAGATGTAATTTTAGTAACAAATGTGCGTTTTGATAATACAAATTTTGTTGAAAATATATATTATATCAATAGAAAAAGTATGATTGGAAAAAATATTGTACAACAAGTACAATGTAAATAATGAATTATATCTATATTATAAGAATGAAAGCATTGTGCGAGTTCTAAAGAAACATTCTTGTGTTGAATAGCTTTTATAAATATAATTAAACTCTAATGAATAATAGCCTAATGATAGCCTGCAGAATAAGAAGAAAAATACAATTTTCCGCAACAATCAAGATTGATAACAAAGGCTACTGTAAATATATAAAAAAAATACCATTGAGTGAAATAAAGCTTTTTTTAATAATAATTTATTCATATTTACAATTTTATAGAGAAGAATATTTTATATTTCCAAACATCCAAATTAATTGTAGGAATTTATTACTATCTCAATCAAGATAATACATTATTTAACAGCGACGCAAGAGTCGACAACTTTGAAACAATAAAACTCGTGATATGCGATGGAAAATTACACGCTTTCACACCACAAAGCTTATCTAGACGAAAATTCAACCATTCTCACGCGAACTATGGTAACAACCACGGTGATATTTACATTTCTTGTATAATTACGAAAAGCCACTACAGAAATCTTTAAGAATTGTGATTTACCAGAAAAAAACCTCTATACACTAATACAGACTTACAAAGACTATATTGAAATTCAACTCCCTATTAACAATATATCTGGAATATCTTCACTTAACACGATGTAATTTCATCTAGACCTATTGAGGGCTCGGAAGCTCATAAAAGCTAGGAACGAAGCCTCTACCATGCAGAACCTCATCGACTAAGAACTTGGAGACGACGACAACGACTTCCGAGCAAATTGCTCGTCGGACGTATTTTGACAATTAATTAAAAGTGCCTACGTCACGGAAAGTCAGGTTCAACGTTGGAATGGGTGTGGCTTTGAGGCTTTGTCGATTTTTATTTTAGGACGAAAGCTCGTCGAAAACTAATTAAAATTAATCTCTTGCGATGCGGAAGCTTTTGTGCATAATTGACTTAAAGTAATGAGATTTTTTTTTAAATTCGAGAAGTGAGATTTTTCTTCGGTATTTTTTAACTTTTCTGTTGATTGGTTTAATTCCCTTGTTGCATTTTGACGTTTATATTAGGAAATGCGCGATGAATTATTAATATCGGTAAAAAAATTATATTTTATATTAATTTTTGTTTATTATAACTTTTCATATAAGAGTACTATGTATTTCGAATTAATTTTCATGATAATGTTTATTTTAAAATATCACTTCCTTTCAACTTTAATGTTTTGAAAGAAAAAAAGGAAATTTTAAGTGCACAGAGATAAATAAATGTTAAATGTTTTCATTTAATTTCTATCTTTGTTCTGAAACAACGTTTATAAAACACATTTATTTTCCGTGATGAAATTTTATTCCAGTCTTGCAATTTTAAGAAAATTGTTTGGTATTGTGTTATTTGCAAATCTAATACATGTGAATATATAAATAAACAGATATACGAAATATATATTTATATCAAACTATAAAAAATATACAAAAAATACAATAAAAGCAACATACATACATACATACATACATACATACATACATACATACATACATACATACGAAACCATTAAATTTGAATTGAAAAACTTTTTCGCAAAGATAGACGAAAGCGAATATGTGAACATGAAAAGAAAATTGGACAAAAAACTTTCCATAATGTAATTTTACGTTGAAGTTGGTTCCACGATTATCAAATTAGCATTTAAATATTTAATTTTTCACGAAAGCTCTCGTTTTAAAATATTTTCATCCGAAACGAATATTTTACCATTTATTATTAGCAAAGCGCTTAATTCAATTTATTTTTTTGTATTCGACATTGAAAGCGAAAACGTCCATACATACGCAACCAACAGAAAGATTGAATATAAATACGAAATTAATACGCTAACAATTTCAGCTGAAATTCCAAGCTTAATTAATAAACTCGGGCTCATGTATAATAAATAACCGCGTAAAAGTTTCGCCCGTCGAATCAATTAGGAGTGGGCAGTAAATTTTAATGGCAATTATTCGAAAGGCAAACGTGCCTAGTTTCGAGGGCCAATTTAAATCGTAACGAAGCGTAGGTGTCTGGAAATACGCAGTTAGTTTATGTGTTGGAATACATTACTGGTGAATGTGTACATTGGCTGAAAGTGTGTAAGGATGGACGTGAAAAGGATCCTTAAACGAACCGACGCGATGGGCGGAAAAGGGCCCCGAAGGGTCTGAAAGGTGAGAAATCTGCATAACCCTATGAAATATCCATAAATCTAATTTAATGTAAAAGCGAAAGGAGGTGGGCCGTTGCCATTTTCTATTTCGACTAAATGTTTTACGACCTTTTCGAAAATGTACCCTTTTAAAACGAATGTTGTGTGCGCGCGTACACACTTTTAAGACTGAAATATTGCGTTGTGGGTGTGTACACAATGGACGAAAAGCAAAATAAATAAATGGATTTTTTTTCGAAGTTTTCAAAGCTCCGTTCGTGTTTACATAATTTTTTTGCGAATAAAAATTCAGCGAAAAAAATTACTCGAGTACGCAATCGATGTACGCTCGGATAACCGTCTTGATTTTTCATTGTATAAAGCCTTTATCAAATATTTATCAAAGGGAAACTGTTACCCATGTATAATTAATGTTATAGAAAATGGAGCTTTTCCACATTGACTGACGAGGTCACGATCCCATTTGTTAAATTTGTTAGCTAGTTAATTAATTCATCTCGAAAGATTTCTGATATGTAATTATACACTTGTTCTGACGCTGCTCAATTAATATAATTACATCCGAGAAAATTTTGAGGAGTGGTATGTATTCGATAAATTGTGAAATTTTCTGAACTAATTCATCAAAATGATAAATGAGCCAAACTTATTGTCAGGTCGAAATTTGAAGGTTTTTAGTTTGCGGTGCGTAATCAATCTAAATGGATATCGATTTTTTTTCAACAATAGCCGAAGCGAACACTATCAAAACTTTTCACATACACTTAACGCTATTTATGTAAACGCTTAATTTTCTAGTGTAATTTCTAGAGCATCTCGTCTCAACTTTAACAATATTAATATCGCAAAACTCATTACAAGTTTCGGTTGAGTGTATGTACAACGTTAAGTTCATCCCACTTGAGTATTCCGAGCTGCATGCAAAGGTTTCCGACCCCATGGAGACCTTTGTTCACTGGAATACGTAACCTTTCCGACGATTTTAATTACACTTTTTAATTTGTCATTCGCAATGAATACGCGACTTTTTTTATATAATTCGAAAATTTGTAAACTGACCGTAAACGGAGGGAAAAAGTGCCTCAAAGTAAAATATTATAAAAAGCGTCGCACGTTTGACAAATCGCACTTTCGCGTGATGGTTCATATTCGAAAAATTCGATACGCATAAAAATGAGTGTGTGGGTGTTTTGTTTTTCACGCTTTTTCAAATATACGGATGTTATTATATATTGTTGTGGCAGATGTTCGTTTTGACATTATTCGTTAAAACGAATGTTCACTATATGGTAGTAATATTTTTGGATTAAATATAATAGGATTTTCGGATATGTTGCAGTTTTCAGCGTCACATTTTTGCTAACGCATTCATATGAAATTCCATTAAAAAATGAACTTGAAGTAAATAAAAATGAGATCATATTCAATTTTTCGATATGTAAATCAAATTTTGTTTACGACCTTTTGGAATATTCATTCCCAGTTTACAAATAGTATGATAAATTTATTAATATTGCTTTGAAATCATTCATTCAATTAGTTTGGCGAACTGTAGTTTTTCATACTGAAAATAATTTTATCTGTAAACTATTATTTCAAATTTATTAACCACAATTATATATAAAATCTGAAAATATTTCAGACGTGAAAACTCAATGATAAATTTTGATCGAAAACGTTCTCAAACCCGTTATGAACATAAATAAGAGTATTCATGAATCAAATTCGCACACAAATCAAAATCGAATCTCGCAAATAATGGATCCGAACGCGAACAAACATTAATCGCATGACAAATTTGAATAGCAATGATTCGGATATGATTTGAATAATGTTACGAACAATTTGATTTATTGTCGGAGGTACGTGGGCGACTAGACATAATGTACAACATACACATACACACACAGATAGAAACTTCGCAAATTCGTCGACGTGACAAATATGGAAATTGTTCTTCGAAAACAGATCGGAGTGTTGCATAAATTTCGGCGGGAAAATTTCCATCCGTGCGACATGGTGACGGTCTTTGTTCGCTTTTTGTGTAAAATTTTGTGTTTTAGTTATCGCCGAGTTTTTACCAAAACGGAACGATTTCAGCGAATTTTGTTAATACAATCGCAATAAAATAGTCGTTAATTTAATGTTATACTATAATTCTATTATTTTCAAATATATTTTCGCGGAACTTATTTCATTAATCATAAAAAAAAACTCGGAATAAATTATTTTGAATGGAATATTAAATTCATTTTAATATTTTCACGCGATATAATTACGAATATTATAATAATTAGAATTTTTTTTATATCGAAAAATCGATAACGATAACATTGCGTTAATTAACCTCCATTACATTAACGCAAATTTAACTAAAAGACATATACCCAACGAAGCTCCTCCACGAACCTCACTACCAATATTAGAAATTCAGACGAATACATTAATTAAAAACTCCGAAAAGATAAAACGACACCTGAACACTATACACAGGAAAATTTCATTTCGAGCGATAACATCATCGTGCCGACGACACCCGAAAAAAGGATGAAATTACAACGTCCAATTTTCATCAAGCTTCCAGCCGACATGAAAAACGAGAAGCCCTCAGTCGACGTAGGACTGGCAAATAAAACATACACATACAGTAGTAATTATGTATAATATAATACCTGCACTAACACGGACTCGTCAGGCCCGACAACGAGCAGAAATTAAATTAGCCGCTTCGTGGAACATCAGACGAGGAAAATACACAGGGTCAGTCAATACAATTGCATATACGTAGAAGACGCAGTTGAGAGAATTTACTTCAGTTTGCACATGAGAGCTGTGTCGAGAAAATGCATACTTTGCGGACGTGTGTGGATTAGTTTCGTACGTACGTTGAATACGCGTATCTCGTTTGCTGCAATGAAAAGCTTTCGAGTACGTGAGACAATTGGTAAAGCTTATTTTGATGGTAGCTTGTATTTTTGATTAACTAATCAATTTTGTAATTATTTAAGCTTAAATCAATTTTGATTATTTTAATAGTAACTTATATAAAATTTATTGGAGGATGATTCTGTTGGAAATTTGACCAATTTTCCTTGTTGAAAGTCAATTTTCAAAGAGCTGAATATTGAAATCATTCCAAAAAAAAAATCACATTAAATAGTTGAATATTAATATTTATTAAACCTGAATTTCGTTGATATAAAATATACAGTTCTCGATGGAAAAAAATATCGAAAAAAAAAACCAAATCGAACGATCTGACTATTTAACATTAACAAACCTCAGCTAAACGCCACATGCACGAGATTGCAAAAAATTTCACATTTCAACCGGAACGAGCACTAAAGGAGCTGGCCAAACCTCCAGCACGATCTTCCGAAGAAAGGTCAGCATGCATAAAATAACCGACCGTCGTCCAATCTCGACCACTCCCCGAGGTCCGATACGGGCCGTTTCGGAAATCGCTCTCGGAACGTCGACCGACACTTAGGAAACAGTTCCCGCCAATTTACGGGGTGTCTGGATCGGGAATGTTCGAGAATCTTTTCGGAGATGATTTGGAACGCTAGTTCGGGGTGTCGGTGATTGTTTTATTGCCTTTTGAAGCGAGTGTGTGGGGAAAAGTTGCTCTTTCGAGGTTGGGTAGTCGGGTCGTTATCTGGGTTTTGAGTTTTGAGTGTGTGGATTTTGTCTGGTTTGGTTGAATGTTTCATGCAGTGAAACGGGGATTGTTTGTGTAGTGAAATTAATGGGCGTTGTGCCTTTTTATTTAGTTCTTAATTGTTCGCTGTAACGTTGCGGTGAGGTTTAAATTTAAATTAAAGCCACGCAATGATACTTTTTTATCATTACCATAATAAAGTACGGAAAACTTGGAAAACAAAATATAATTTGAAGTTTCCGCTTTATCTTGTTTATTAAGATTTTTTTTTGTTTTTCTTTGTTAAAGTAAAATTATATTATGTTATAAAAAAGAACGGTTATTAATTTCGTCATATCGATATCGAATATAATACATAATTGAAAAAAAAATCAAAAAAATAATACACCACTTGAAAATATATTTATTCTGGAAATATATCAAAAACGAGATAATATCGAAGAGAAAATAAAATAATCACGACCGCGATGCTCGAAGAATAATAAAAGGAAAATTCCATGATACACAACGGTTCGATTTATGTTTACGCGACAACTTCACGGTACAAAATAAAAGATGGGGTCGTGATGTAATAGCGATTCATAAATTTTTTCTTTCAACTTTTCACATTATATAATTCATTGACTATTAATGATTAATCAAGACTATATTTCATATTTAAAACACATTAACAATTAAAAAAAATCATAAAAGCCAAAACGAACAACCAAAACGGAAGATCGCACGCACATCGCCATTCATTAGCGCCATCTGCACACCGCTCCAACAAACTAACGATTTCCCATATCCGACCATTCTATTGAAAGGAACGAACTCTTCCAAATGCGACTTTGCGCTATTAAAAAAGCGGAACGTGTTCGGTGTAGGGCCTCGTGCAAACATCGCATGCAAGGGTATCGATCGGTGACCCGTTGGTCGCAGCGCACAAACGCACACACACACCGTTTGTGTGCGCCACAAGAAACTCACCTGCCCTTGAATTGTTGTCATTTCGTGTGCGAAATATGCGATTTCACTTTTCTGGGAATTTTCGATCGGAGCGTCGTATCGGTCTGGCCGGGGGAAGGGCGGGGTGGGGGAAAAGCGCTTGGATCGATGGTGGAAATTCGTATGTGTGCAGGTTTGGGTTTTTTTGAAATTTATTTGATGCTTTTAACTTATTCAGAAGTGAATTATAATTTGTTTTTGCGGTTTGAAATTTGTTAAGTTGATATCGCGAATCTTATGGGGGAGAAATTATGCGTTTTTGTTCAAAATGAAAAATTGTTTGATTAAAATGAAAAAGTGCCACTCGAAATGGTTTTTGTCAGATCGATAGCCCTGAACCATGAATCAAATTGAATTAGATCGATCGTTCATAGCAATAAAGCAGATTTACTCAATTAATAATGTCAAAGTAAATCACGCGTTGAAAATTTATCACGGATACTCGCTGTCGTGATTAAATAACCCGTGTTCGGGACTGACTATTGAAAATTTCGATACGTTTTATATTTATATATTCACAGCATCGATATTTTTTCAGCCGAATGTTAAATTATTCAATTTCGTGTTATCAAATTTGCGCGAAAAGAAAATTAGTTTAGAGCCGCCGACGTTCTTTCAATCTATTTTTCACCCCTTAGTAGAAGCCGATGAAACAAAATTGATTCTTCGAAAATTCAATAATTACGAAAGAAACTCGATGCCATTATATTATAGCACTTAATTAAAGCACTCAACGTACGAAAAAGAATGGAAACGAGTTGGAAATATCATTGTGTTTTCATATTTTTATTCAATCTTACAATTAGAGAAAACCTGACGAACCGAACATCTAACAATAGAATTCCGGTTTTTCAGAAAACTCGAGTGCAACTCTTGAACGAAATAAAACACATAAAACGTACAGAATTCGTTGCAAGATAAACAGAGCTCAATTTACCATTGTTGCTTCAAATATCAGTAAGTAAACAGAACAAGTTCGTTCTCTTTTTTCGTCACAATAACATTGAAACGAGAACTCCGGACGAACAATTTTATTTTACTTGTATAAAACGAGCCGCATTACTTTTTATTTACCATTGCAAAACTTGCGCAATATCTAATTTTATTTTATACCCTAACAAAATCCACTAGTTGAATGCGTCCCAGAAAATTGGCCCGTTTTGCCGAATAGTGGGTCATGGCTCGACTGCATTATCCGAAACTGCTGGAATTGACCTTTATCTACTTAGATACGAATCAAATAGTTCACTTGTCTATGTAAATTGCTCAAATTGCACACGAACAGATCAAAGGTCGAACTCGGCAGACACGATTCAACTATCGATTGAGCCCATTTGATTGCTGTAACATCGCATAATATAGTGTTACAGTGCGCGATAAAAATTATCTCATTTTATAAAATATCTTTCTCGGTAACTAAAAATATATCGAACGGAATAATTTCAATATGTGTTTGTCTTTTATACATCTTTGTTTGTTCAACAACATTTTCCCATTGTGATCCGTGGACGTTTTGAATAAAATATGTACATACATACATACGCGAAATCCTCGATCGTAATCAGAAGGGAAACCTAAAAACGATGTTTTTATAAGTGCGCATATTTGGAAAATATACGTCGTTCGTGCTCATATTGCGAAAATAAAAAGCCTCCGGAGAAACTGAAAAAAGCCTCGCCATAAACATGAATGGGATTCTCCCTGCGCATTTTGCAAATCGCCATGGGGATGTATTTGATCGTATGCGAAATGAATCGAATCGAATGTTCCGGTACGTTACATATTAAATTAGACCTTTTGTTCCGTATGGCTTCATATGCAAAATAATACTGAAAATCTTCGGAAACGTAATGAAATATTGCTACAGGTCATATAATATCATATGCTAATATTATTGAATAAAACATAAATGAATATTTTTAGATCCGAGTGCCATCTAAAAAACCGCATGTGATTCATTAAAAGCGTAAAGCTTCCAGGTTCAAATAGAAGCAGAGGCTTTTACGTTATCCCTTTGTGGGTTTTCCTTTGACACTTTTACTAATCACAACTCGAACACGAGCGGACAAAATCAGCCTGTGGCTACGATAAATCGCTTCCTTAAATAATTTTCAAAGATTTATCATTTCGATAAAATCAGACGTAAATAACATCCGGACAGTCCGATAGCGAAGCAATATGGACTGAACATTTGAAAAAGCGAACGCTTTTAATCAACGCTGAAAATTTTACGCTCATATTTTCTCAGAGAATTTTCCTTGGATAAATGTAGAGCTCTCTCGACAATTTTTCACGTTTGAATTAGTAATATTTTTTAGTGTCTCTCGGAGATTTGTCATTTTTGTTAGCGCAATATTTAATTTTTATTTCAGTGCAAACAAAATACGTAGATATAGAATTTTTAATTATAATATTATACCGAAATACAAATTTCCTACTAATATTTCATCTAAAATTATTTTATAAATAATTTTTTTTATGTACGGTAGTCACAATTCTCTATAAAATGTGTCTCTAAAACTAAAATTTTCACATAAAACGAACGCTAAGTCAATAAAAGAAACTACCATCGTAAGCACACAGAACTAGAAAAAGGTTTCAAGGAAAACATATGTCGTTAAAAGTGTGACATACGTGTCTTGAAAATGATCGAAATATATTATAAATAAAGTACTAAAATACATATATTTTCAAACAAACAATACAACAATAAAATCAATTTGTATAAAATCAGCATACGAACACAAACGAATTTAATAATAGAAAATCACAATAAGTCCAAAGACAATTGAGTTTTGTTCGACGGAAAATAGGAATCTAACAATAGAAACGTGCAATTCGAACAGTTTCGAATAATCGAAAGCCCGTCCGTTTGTTCGTCTCGTGTTTATTGTCGCTCGCAGGCTGTTCACATTGAAATCGAGCAAACGTTTAAAATGGCGGGTACACGTAATAAAAGGGACGACGTGAACAATTTAATAATTCAGACCGTACGCTTGGGAATCTGTGGAAACAAAGCCTGTCCAATATAAAACGTATACAAATACTCTTTGCCGTACTTGAGCAAATACTCGCGCGAAACCAGCGCTTTCCAAATCGACACACATACATACAATTTTCAAAAAGCACCATATAAATATTCGGATTTTCCGTTGTTTTAAAGAACGGCAATTTAATGTTACGTTCCTCATGTATATTTTTGCAATAAAAACGCGTCGGAAAAAAGCTTAGTGTATTATAAAATACAAAAGGTTAGCTAAAAATATATAATATAAGTATGAACTCATTGAATATGTTAATATTTATACGATTGGATCTTGCGAAGGAAAACTTTTGAAAATCATCTATATTTAAAGAAATATGATAAAAAAAATCCGTATAAAAAATCCAAATTACCAGAGAAAAGAAAAGCGCCGTTGAAAAAAATATTCGAGAAAGATAATATGAAAAACTTTTCTTCGAATACGCCCACGGTCGGCTAATGTAAATTTATTTTAGACACAGGACGTTATGTGATATCATTTAATGGAAGTTTCAAATTTTATGTAATTAATTAACGATGTTATCAGGAAAAGTCAACGGTCGATGGGATGTCATTAAACTTCGTAGATTTTTTGTTTTCATTATTTTTTTATGATACTCTTTGGATTTTAAATATATACTTAAATTTTGAAAGCATAGTAAGTATATGTAAAATAACCGAAACGTTTTAAATTTTCATAGGAAAAGTAATTTTGCGAAGTGTTCAGATTATATGAAAAAATCTTCGAATATAAAATTCTTCGGATTTCAACATTTGATTTAAATTATTAATAGAAAACTTTTTCAGTGGAAAACTGGTTAAGATATACTTACATCAAGTTAAATAATTAAAATGGGCTATAAAATGTATTTTATATTAACGACTTCATATTAAAATATTATTATGTACTTATTAATGTTTCGCTTTCGAAAATAACAGTAATAATTGTTCCATTAAGTCATATTCGCATTAATCAACGTTAAATAAATACATGAGAAATTAAAATAGTAATAATCAGCTTGGTTGTGTAACTACCACGGAAAACGAGCCTCTTTGTCTCTTAAAGCTTTGTTGTTGATGTAACAAAAGGCAAAAGAATCGACTCCGCGAGCTTATTACTCGACGCGAACTTCTGACAGATTTATGTACACTTTCGGCAGAAGTTTTATACTAATTTAATGAAAATGTTTGGAATTAAATAAAAGCATCCCCATGGCGCCCCTTTTTCGTTTTATACTTAACTTGTGATTTTTGTGCAAAGTGCTTTTAAAGTTGACTATCAAATTTTTATTGCATATTAAATAATGATGTTCGATTTTCACATATTTTTCTGATTTTAAATATTTAACGCGTCGAGTTAATTATTAGAACTTCGCCATATACCATCTCATATTTTATTCAATCTACTCATAAAAAAATAAAAATAAAATACACTAAGAAATTAATAGTGAACTGAGCATACGTTCTCACGGAACATTAATCACAAATAACTAGCACACGCACATTTTTCATCCGTTTTTTTTTCATATTTTAAATAAATTGTACATGTTATATTACATAAAAGAATGTTTATTTCCAGGTAAAGCTTGTTCAAAATACGAAAATAAATTCAGGCTTAAAGTTTTGTAATTAACGACAAAGAAAGCGGTTTCAATGAAAATACTTCGGAAGTGCGTCAAATTCGAACGAAAAGCAATTGTTTTTCATCAAAAAGGAAACAGTCAAATCGGTCTATGAATAAATTATAACTTTCTACACAACGTTTACTCGGTCATGAATTTTTAATTTTGTTAATTTATCATTTTGCATTCTGTAAAGGTCCCCCGAACAACAAATAAATTGTCCTTTGTTCATTTTTATTCAGATCAGATAATGAAACACGTAATACATATGTATAATAATATTTAAAGCGCGTAGTTTCCGAAATTACGCAATAAAAACAAGGTCCTGTTTTCAAACTATGAAAATTTTCATAAAAAATTCCTTATTTTTCTCTTTTACGTATTTTCAAAATTTTTATATATTATTATATATTATAAAAGGTGATGTCAATCAAATTTCAACTTTGACATGTGATGTTTGAAAATTTTTGCGAGTGCTTTTCCAATTACATGAACCAATACGATACGCCGATCAACTTAAACGAACGAGCATAAATATTTAACGATTGTCATGTTGAAATCAACGTTTATCGAAAATTTCCTTACATTACCATTTTTTATAATACATATTCCGTTTTATACGATCATTTATGTATTACATTTATATACATATTTATCTAACTGTCAATTTACATATTCGATTTGTCCTAATTTGTGCGTTTACTATTTACATACGTACGTGTTTCGATCCAATTTCATATTTTACAAGTCTGTTTGTATTTTGTTATAAGTTATGAATTATTTTCATAAAATTTTATCACAACATTTTTTCTTTTGATAAATCAAAATGTTTTATAGTAACTTTTGAAATAAGCCATTTCTACGATCAAATCAAAAGAATTTATGAAAAAATGTTACTGTTCACAAAGATTTATTATTTCATAACCATTTTTCATGTTGTTAAAGGTATCTATTTTTAAACATGAGCGCGTAAAGAAGCGTAAATATTCGCAAACACGCACAAATTCTATCGCTACATTTCGTACCAAATATAGCTATCGAAAGAAAATTGACGAAACCTTTCCAAAAACCATCCAACGAATTCAATGCAAAAAGGATCACACAAAATTACAACGTATTCCTATCTCGGGCTTTCTTTCCGAGAATCCGTCGCCAACAAAATATCTTTGTAGAAAAAAATATAAAATCGAAAACATTTTTTTTTCTGCGCAAAACCGAATCTCGAATACGCAATATAAATATTGAGATAATCGAAAGTGACTTACCTGTTCTTTTGGCACTGAGATGACCATATAGACGTGACAGGTCTATGGCCCTTGATGCTTGAGGAAGGGTCAGACATAGGACGGCCAGCAACAAGGCTGCCGCGGCTGTCTGCTGGGTCGACATGCCTATGAATTCGTCAATAAAATAAATTAAAACTATTGCATAATCATAAGATTATACATATTTAAAAATAACAGGTCTTCAGGTAAGTATTGTAAATTATTGTTAGTAAAATAGAATTTGGTCTGTATCAAAAAAATAACGCAATTCGAATCCAGATGTTATCGCAATTTTCATATTTGATATCGAAGATGTTCGTATTCGTTCGGTGTGGTTGTATAAGAAAAACCAATCACATAATGCATTTTATAAAAAGGAAAAACGATTTTCACGTACGTGTCGTAAAAATGTGGCCTGTAAAAGCGTTGTGGTTCAGACAATGCGGAAATTGCTCTAAATAATTTATTTCAAAGAAAACTTCATGATTAATTAATAAAATCGTATCCTTTGTACATGATATTTATAAAGAATTGCTTCACAATTTTCTGTCTGCATGACTAATGTAATATAAATAATTTTGATTTACGTAATTGAAGCCTTTCTTATTAATTTCACTTTGTGCAAAATGGTTTTAACTTTTACAGTAAAGAGGAAAGAAAATGAAGGAGTAAAATTAATAAACGATTTGGATTTCCTGAAAGAAACCCTTTCTAGCACAACGAGAAACGATTGAAACATGATCTACTCATTATTTTTATTATTATTCTCATTTGGAATTAAACTGTAATCTTAATTATTCCTAAATACCTTTTAATTCTGAAAAGACTCGGATTCCCAAAATAAGACAAATCGCTTGTCAATTTGAATGAATGTAACCGTTTAAATTTTCAACTTTTATTATGCAGAAAAATCAATTTGATAACAAATTCGATTATGAAATCTGAAAATGATATTTCATTCACTTTAAACATAAATAAAAAACAATGTATAATTGTTATCAATAGATAAGCTTTGCCGAATATATTAATTCCCTCCCATAACATACTCACTTAATTAGTTAATTGTAAGATACAAGTAGCGCGGTTAGTAAAGGGACATAATCGCGTACAGCTGAAATAGGATGGTTTCAATATTCAGCTTCTAGAGAATTATTAAATAAAAAATAAAAATACCCAAACTCCCAACGGTACATTAAAAATGTGAACTTTACATAAGCTGCATACGGAAATATAATAATCATGACATACCCGAATAACAATAATATACAATTTCCAAAGCACACCCTCCAGGGAATATTCGAACGAGGATGATCTCGACCTGTACCGCAAGGTCGACGATGCCCCAACATATGCACTATTATTATTTCAAAACAGAGATTATGTAATACGTTTACGGCGCCAAAGCCTCACCTCATACAATATGCAACATCGTATATATTTCATGTGAGCGTATATCGCGACGGTCATATTTTGTGAAGCGATGAAAATTTAATTAAAGCCCCATATGCCATCCGACGAGGCGACACGTAAAGGTCGAAAATCACAGCAAAGTGCAAGCCGGGTCAAACGAGGGACCTGAAAACGCGAAATATCGACGGGTTATCTGCCCCGAACGGTGTATTTCAGTTTGTGGTGAAAAGTGTCTGAATGGACTGGAAATGTTCGCTGAAAAGGGGCTTGACGAGTTTTATTAGAGAAAACTTTCGACCTTATGTTTGGGGTCGTGCATGTTTTATTAGAACGGGGAAAAGGCATCGGTTATTCATGCGGTAATGTATGAAAGCGAGAAACCGTGTTTAAAAAAAAAGGACGAATTGAACGGCGTAGCGGTGTAGGGCGAATTTCTTAATTGAAATGGAGCTCGTGTGAAGTTGAAGTCTTTTTTTAGTCGGGGCTTGAGTTTTTTATGTGTGAGTATTGAAAATATTGAAATAACTTCGGGAAAATTTGTCTCACAACTAAATCGACGGGAGGCAATTGCGTTTATCTAAAGGTCGCAACATTTGTCACTTAACAAAATTATACAAGTATTTCTTATTGTTAGTGATAGGTAATTATTAAAATAAGCAATAGTTAAGTAAGTATATGATATAAAATAAATTATAATGATTAGTAAATCTCCAATATCAAATACCTTTGTTAAAAATTTTATTGAAAATTTCGAACATAAAAACGATGAATTCATTTTTTTAATTTTATTTTCATACGAGAATATTAATTAAATGAGATTTTCCCCATTATTTCGTAATATTAAAACGCATCTGTTCGAAAAAACATAAAAACATCGATAAAATTACATTTATAACAGTCTCGCTTCGAAATCGAGCGAAATTTGAAATACGGTGAACTAATTAAGCGCAATTTTTATTAGTCGTAATAAAACGTTAACGATTCTCGTAATAGCGCATAGACACGTACTTTCCTGTATCGTTTGCCGTTAACGCGCTAAAATTATGTATATTTTCGCATATTAACTTTTTCATTTTGCGTACCAACACAAAGAACACCGTCGGCGAACGAAAGCCCGTGTGTCGACGCCACAAGTGGTTACAAAATGAAAAGTTGCAGAAAAACACTACTCCACGACTTCGCAAAACGAGAAATACAGACGCTCGAAACACGATTTATTATTTTCCATCTACGAATTTAAATTTCATACCATTGCGCAAATTTTATAATATCGTGCCAAAGTTTCATTAGATCAAACCATAACGATTGTACGTATAAGCCGTATTAAATTTTCTTTTTATGTATATAAAAAATCAAATTTCAAGAAACTCCACCTATGATAAAAGACAAGAACGTGAAAATTATAAGCTATACGAATTTTTTTTTTATATATAAAAAATAAAATTTCAAAAAAACTCCATCTGTGATAAAATATAAGAAAAGCATTTTCCATAACGATCTATTTTGAAATTTCGAATCAAGTCCAATCGAACAACGAATCAAACACAAATTTCGAAGCCAAAGAAAACAGAGCGGGAGGCTTTCGCGGGTGGCGCAGCACCCTCAACAACAAAGAGCTCTCACGGGGGCTCAATGGGGGCTCAATGGGGTCCTACCTGATCGCTATGGGGTGACACGAGGGGCTTCTGGCGTGTATGGGAAGCGTCCGCACCCTGTCGCGTCCGGCAGTCGAGTGAGTGACGGCAAGAGCACAGCGTCCGACGCACCGCTCCGCCACCTTTTAACTGAACGCGTCGGCCCACGTACGGGAATCCGACCAATGGCAGCGCGCCGATTTGGCGCGGGCCAACGCTTCGACCAATCGCAGCGCGGCTACGGTGGACTGGGTAGGGGGAGAGGTGCTTCGCGCTTTGTACACCCACATGCTATAGTGTGCTTAGACGTTTGTGTGTGCTTTTTGTTTTGTAATAAGATTCGGGTTGGATTCGGTGTTTATAAAACGGTTCATAATTCGTATAAATTCGAAAAAAATATTCGGTTGGATTCGGTGTTCATAAAACGTTTAATGATTCGGATAGCGGAAATAAAAAGGTTGTATGTCAGGAGTGCGTTCTGTATGTAAATGTTAATGTTTTAAAATGTGGTTGGAATTCCCGAAATAGGTTTTTTGTAGAATATATCAATAGAGAATTTGTAACGGTTGTGTGCGTTCTTATGGGAATTTTTTGACAAAAATCATTGTATCTCAAAATTTTTAAAATGGCACTTAAATCCTTTTTTATTTTCAGTATTCATTTGTATAGCAATATTTTTTATATAAAAGAATTTAATGCTAAGCATAGTATTTTGTAAGGACTGCAGTAATGTTTATTAACATTTTCTATCAAAAAAATTCCACTATAATCAAACAATCATAATAAAAAAATATACATTTACAAAAAAAAAATAGACCAGATTCGATGTAATAAGTTCGATTTTTGCATAACTAAAAAAATATGAATCACACAAACAAACAAGCAACTCTGATTTCTATCGCAACAGATAATAAGGACGACAATACGACGTACCCTGATTATTCAGGGGGTGGTAAGGCTTTTGGGGTGAGAAAGTGGTGGGTCACGGCGCCGCCAGGGCTAACTGGGGCAACGGCAGACGGGTTGTGTTGGGCGAGGTCGCATACAAAGGGGCGAGCTGTGGCGTTTTCCCGACTTGTTGTGGGACTAGGAAAATCCATATGGTGCGTTTCGTTCGCAGGTGGGAAATCTGCTTTGTTTCGGTGGATTTTAGCTTTTTTCCAAACGCCCGGGGCTTTTATAGTGGTCGGGTTGTTATTGGGAGAAGGCTTCGGGTGCATCGTGACGAGCTGTGGAATTTTCCCGACTCGTTGTGGGACTAGGTAAATCCATATGGTGCGTTTCGTTCGCAGGCGGGGAAACTGCTTTGTCTCGGAGTATTTTCGCTCTTTTCTGAGTACCCAGGGCTTTTATTATGGTTGGCGTGTTGTTGGGAAAAGGCTTCGGGTGCATCGTGGCAAGTTGTAGCATTTTCTCGACTTGTTGTGGGACTAGGAAAATCCATATGGTGCGATTGTAAAACTGTCTTGTCTCGACGGATTTTCGCTCTTTTCCGAGTGCCCGGGACTTTTATGGTGGTCGTCGTGTTGTTGTAGGCTTCGGGTGCATCGTGGTGAGCTGTCGCGTTTTTCTGACTTGTTGTGGGACTAGGAAAATTTATATAGGTAGCGCGTTTCGTTCGCAGACGGGAAAACTGCTTTGTTTAGGTGGGTTTTTGCTCATTTGTGGGGATCCGGTGCTTTTATGGTGGTCGGTGTGTTGTTAGAAGAAAGCTTCGGGTGCATCGTGGCGTTATGTTTCGTGCAGGTGTAATATGATGAGTGAGAATGTTTGAAAGATATTAGTCATGAGAATGTGGGGTTGAAGTTGAAGTTGTCATGGGATTAATGGGGGTGGTTGTGAGGGTGGGCGTGTATAGTGATTTTTTTTTGATTAGCAAAAAAATTTAGGAGAATGTGGTTTTAGCGTGATTGATTATTTTGTTAAATTTCGTTATTCTATATGTTGAACCTTATAAGATTTTTTTTAATGGAATATAATCAAATATCGTTTTAGCTATCTCTAATTGAATATGTTTGTTATTGTTTTTATAACTGTAATATTATTCATAAACATTCTTATAAATAAATACAACCTAATTATTGGGTTATGATTAATTATTTTTCAAATATTACTTATAAATTAATAATAAAAATTTTGATATAAATAAAATTGATTGTTGTTTTGTTTTTTCATGGATTCAATTTACGGCTGAAGTTCAGGAACGTATCTCCATAGTAAGTTGAGTCGAGGAATAAATGTTTTCTATTATTTCTCTCATACCGTGTCAAATTCAATTTTAACTAAAAGAACAATCAGAAATGCTTTCGGAAGTATTATTAATGTACGTAATTAATGTAAGTACTTATTTACATACATAGTTTTAAATGAATAACATATCACCATTATTTGTGAAATATCTTAAAAAATATGTAAGTATTTCAGATACATTATCATAGATGCATCACAAACAAGTATTTTTATTTTTTAACAAAAATAGGGTGACACATTTATTATTTAAGTATAATATGTCCAATATTTTGCTCAGAAACTTCACCATCGTTCACGATCAAGAAATCTATAAGTACTTAATAATTAATACTTAAGTAATAGTACTTATCTTATCTATAATAAATAAATTACTTACTTCATTTAGCCAAATAATTATGAATATTCAAATAATTTTTTTTCTTGGTCGAATATTAACTTACGAATGATGATTTGATGATTGATTATCGATATGTTTACTTTTATAGGGAATGCTTGATTATATTGATACAGCGAAATAACGAATCCAGTGAAAAGTAAGCTTAACCCTTTTTTCGAAGTTTTCTAATTTTTTTCAATAACTTAATTTGTAATCATCATCATTAACAACCTATTAGGTAGTTATCAACCACAGGACTAGGTTTCATCAATTAATGTTGACAGTCTGGGCTTTACCTTATCGCGTTAGCCCAAAGCGAAGATAAGGAGAAATTTGTAATAATGAAAACAATAAAATATAACTAAAAACCTTGTTAATTTTATTCAATCCTTATATAAACCACATTTCATAAACCATCATATCATCATAAGTGGCTTATTAAAGTAGAAAACCTTTTTGATACATTAATTGTTTTTTCATTTCATCATTAGACGTGCCAGGGACGGATCCAGAGGGAGGGCGGTAGGAGCAACCCCCCCCCCCCCGCGGATGGAAGAAAAAATCTAAAATCATGCGTTTTCGACAAGAAAATGATTATCAACCATAAAAACATTATTTTTGCAAAATCAACACGAATAACGCATTTTCAAAAAAAAATTTCATATTGTAACCCTGATTTTCCAAAAAAGATCGGAAATATTTTTGCGAATTTCTCACCCAACCTAACCCAACATGTCGCCGCAAGATGAATAAATTCGCGTGAACCTAACCCAAGTATCGGAATATTTTTGCGCATTTCTCACCCAACCTAACCCAACATGTCGTTTATGTTGAGTAAATTCACGTAAACCTAACCCAAGTATCGGAAATATTTTTGCGAATTTCTGACTAAACCTAACCCAACCTGTCATCGAATTGTCATCAATAATTGAAATCCGTACTGGCGTGTGGCGTTTGATACGTCAAAATATCAAAACTTTGAAGTCGTTTTTAATTAAATTGGCTCGATAGTGCGCTTTTAAGTATACTTTACCATATCGATACAATAAAGGTAATCTATTGAAAAAAAAAATTTCATTGAGATATTCGTTCCGAACCTGAGAGCTTCTCCTCGTGAGTGTGTGTGTGTGTGTGTGTGTGTGTGTTTTTTTGTACGAAGAAAATCTGAAAACGAACAATGTGGATAGAAATTGAAAACCTGAAGTGATTTCAACATGGATCGTTTATTATAAGGAACTGTCAAAATTTACAAAAATACATTTTATAAAAGTACTAAAAATATAACATATTTACACATACGAAAAACACAACCACTTATAGAGAATAACAATAAATCGTCACACCTTTCAGGCGTGTTAATGTAATTTTCATTTTATACAATATATCCACACAGGTACTTAATCAGCGTCCTTCAAAAGGAGATTTTCGAATTATCATAAAGTTAACAAATCTTTCTACCTAAATAATTTCGATTGATTATGTACATAAATTACAATGCTATCAAAAGACGCGGTTTTAATCGAGTCGAAAGTCATTCGTTGTCGTCGTCGGAAAATGACAGCCGCCTCCTGATGACCGTTAATCGTCCTCTACCTTCGGTGACGTCTACGAACGGGAACTTCGCCTTCGTGATGCTAATGTTGGACGTTTCCGTCTCCGTTGAAGATTCTGATGAGAAGCTTTCTGACGACGAGTGAAAGCTTTCTTTCTGACAATGAGAGCGCTTAGCCAAACTCCTTTTGACCAAATGCTCGGATGAAGTACTCTTCACGAGCGTCCCTTGGCGGAAAGCGGGCGTTGATGGTGACTCCGGACCGTCAATCATAAATATCTCTTTCATGATTATCTGTGAAAAATGTAACGAATCAAAATCAATCCCTTGTCATATGAACAAAAAATGAAGTGAAAAACGTAATCATTGCGATAGGTTACCTTATTCTTCACCGAAGTATTAGTCTGGTCCGCTCCAGACGCCTCTTCTGCCCTCACGCTCAGGAAAACCATGGTGACGGTGGATTTCGTCGCGAAAGTCATTTTCGAAACAATATTCGTTCGTACCGTTGATTGTTGAAGATAGATACAGCTGTTAATTCTCACAATCAGCAGAGGGCGAATCGTCCAAATGACAAACGGGAGCTTTGTCCAAGGAGTGCTTCTCGGTCGACGTCACGGATACTACTTGCTGGCTCCTCCTCGGACAGCTTTCTAACGGTACAGGTAGGGTTTTGTAGTCAACCAGCGCGCACTTTTGCGCTCGGACGCTGTTGCACTATCGTTTCCACAGAACGACGAAAATGCCGATTCACTTTATATTTTGCGCACCGAATTATTTTTGTTCAATATTATTTTTATTTCGTGATACATATTTGGAATATGATATGCGCCCGAAAAGGTTGGGGTTTGTGTTTTATTAATCTGACATTTTATTCATGTCGAACAAATTAAGACTAAGAATCTATTATTACCATTGAATACTTACTATATTATTAACTAGGTACATAGTTACTTATATATTTTTTTAATCTTTAATTTAAACATATCTTACTATCGATATTTCAATAAGATTGAAGGTCAATCTTGGATGTCATCACCAAATGATAATTTCTTTCTGATGCTCAGGTTTTTAAATTTTGCGGGATTTTCTTTAATTTCGATTTTGGGTTTATTGGCCAACATAACACAATGATGCTGTACCTTATTTTTAGGCGTAACTTTATCCGATGATTGAACGACTTCATTTTGCAATGGAACTTCTTCGTCTCTGCTGACTTTCTTCAAATTTTTTTGGACTGTTTCTTGGTTCAACGATGATTGTCCAGGTGATTCATTGCCACTCAATAAACATAACTCTTTTATTACATACTATAACAACGCAAAAAAATACTGATCAATACAACAATTAACATATAGTATACTTAATTACTTACTTATTAAGATTTCTTATATCTTGTACACGTATTAATTATTAAATTACAACTAGGTACCTTTTTGTTCTTGAAAATACTTGTTACGGTCGACTCTGATGAATCGTCATCCCTCAAGCTCAAGAATCCCATCATCACTGCGACGTTCTTGGGAGAAGACATCATTGGATTTCAACTTGAAGTTTCGTGAATGGAATGCCTAACTCGGGCGAGAATGTTTGTATATTCAGCTTCGCGATCGCGTACGACAAAACAATCAAATTTTGGAATCGAAAATGTTTATGCGATGTATGCTTTTCGATCGACGTTTCGATTACTTATGGCAAGGTTCGTCACTAGGTTCGCTATTGTAAGTTTGATGACTAATCTAATAATAATAATAATAAACAAGTTTATTATCGGTCTCCAACGAAATTTCTCTTTCCTTAATACATGGATCCACAAATTTTATATAGGCAAATAGTCTACTTAATTGAGTGTTACAAGTTTCTTTTTTTAAATATGCCATGGAGTACTTATTCATTTATTAGAAGAACAGAAATACCTAGTGGAAATTTAAATATTCTAAATTAAGTAGTTTTATTGACAACGATCGCGAATTAAATTTTTTACATCATTTAGAAACCACAAACGTGACTTAAGTAATCTGTTATCCAAATTATGATAAGAATCGAAAAATTTATTGTAAAGAAACATCAATTATAAAAATAATAATAGGTACATACTTAAGTACTCGTTGCTTAATTTAAACAAAAAAAATGAGATTTTCTATTTATCAAATTCATATTTGAATATGCCAAATTTATTTTTTCTTGAAAAATGATTATAATAATGAAAATTATACAAGAAAAATGATATACAATAATACTACTTAATTATGTAACCGCATGTTAACTACCAAAGTACTTGCTCATACAAAATTTATGAATTTGGATAATTGAATGATTGAATAATCTATTTTTTCTTAAAACCTGAAATAATCAAATTTACTTGTTTGTTATTTTACAGCGTACTAAATTTCCACCCTGGTACATCAGTACACGAATTTCCATTTTTTCTTAGAAGCTTTTTTACCTTATTGTTAGTTAATATACTAATCTCTAAAAAAATGTACGGAACCAAAGGATTATGGTTACCTGCGGGTTTTCCGAAATGCGCATCATAAAAATAACCGAAATAGGTACTTACACAATAAATTCTCCTTTTTTGGGTTAATGAAAACTAAAATTAATTTATTCAATATTTTTTCAATATATACCTTCTTAAGTACTTAATAAACACACGGAAGTGTGTAAGTTGTTTTTTCTATAAATTCTATACTGATCTTTATGCAACAGTGCACCAAATTTAACTGTCAATTTGTTTAATTAAGATTAATTCGTTATACCTGTTACAATATCAATAACAAGTTCGATGAAAATTGATAACCAAATTTAAAGGAATTATGAATAATTTTTAATGATGTTTGTATTATATAATAATTAAATTTTATTTTAGCTTTCTTGGTTAAACTAATTTAATTTGGTTTCATCTGAAAATTATATTTTAATTTATCTCAAAAAATTAACCAAACGGTAAGAATTATTTTTTACCTGCTAACAAGTAAAATTTTTGCGAATAGTCATAAAATAACCCTAATCCCTTAAGTATTTGCATCCGTTTTCAGCTTTACTATATATAGCCTGCATTTCGAACATTTAGGTAGATTTCAATGAAATCAAATATTTTCACCTCGTTGAAACTGTCGACGGTCATACAATTAATTACTCTTGATGAACGTGTTGATTCTAAAAGTGTATACTTCGATGCGCTTTTCTTAGGCTGTTAGCGAGGATTTTTCGCATTTTATTAACTTATTGTCAGTAAGTTATCTAGATCGATCTTTCCTGATCGATCGATCTTACGTAGTGGAAACACTACGTAAGTAATATGCGCACGACATAATGATGAATTGAAAAAAAAATGGACATGATGCATATTGTGTATTGAAAAAGTCATGTTCTGCAGTAAACGTTTTGTTAACTGTTTATAATAGTTGTATTTTTAGTGATTTTCATCAGTAATGATTTAATAAGTGATATTTTAATTTGTTAAAAAAAAATCAATTGCTTAATATTTAAACCTGAAAATATATAAAAAAAGTGCTTTGAAATTAAAACTAAAATTATAACATATGTATAAGTACTTTTTTTATTTTCAATATATTTAATCTAATATACATTTTTTTACTTAAGCTAATCACATGTGTTACTTTGGTTAAAACATTAGATATACAAATATTTGGCATGATAACTATTATATTTTTAAAAAAGACAAATTAATTAATCAATAATGACTGATTCTACATAGTAGATTTTGATACTAATTCATACAATTCCAATATGGAACACATTTATCGAACTGGTAAAATTAACAATATTAAAAAAATCAAAACAAGCATTGACACTAAATAATATATGACAAACCCTATCAAAATCTTAAATTTAACTTAAAATTAACACTATTTTGAAACTTTTTACTTTGTCTAACTCGAATCCTCTTCATCAAAAATCAATCTTTTCCTAGAGTGATTTAACGTGTTTGAAGCCCTTCGTTCCATTGACTGATCGGAACGATCGTCTGATCCACTCCTCGGTGTCTCCATCGCGATGTCAATTGAAGAATCTGATGAGTCTCGTTTTGGTTGTGCTTTACTTTCGCATGCAACACAACCGTTGTGCACGTGGACAACTTGACCGTTGCTCACGTGGACCACTCTGTTGCTTCTCATTGGATCAAATCGATTGTTCGATACTCTGATTTGATTTCTGCCCATTGGACCAGCTACAGGTTCAACCCTCAAGTTTGATGAGAACGAATCAATTGAATCCAAATCTCCTACACTGTTCAAACGTTCTACAATAAACTATAATTAAAAAAAAAAACAATATAATTAGTTAAATGTAAATTATTTGAAAAATTTAATTAAATTATGTTGCAACTAACCGTTCTTGTGATTTCTTCTTTTTTTGCGACGTTTTTTGTGGAATTTCCTTCCATTAGACTCAAAAGAGCAGCAATAGCTGAATATTGAGAATTAAGCTTGTAGTTCAGTGGAAGGCAAGACATTTTAACTGATTTACAGTCGAATTTGAAATAGATCAGGCAGGAGGCTTTTCGGCGCGTGCTTCTTGGTCTGAGTCACAACAGAAAATGACAACTCATTGAACGATGATTGCTTACCTGATGTGAAGCCTACTGCCGAAAGCACACCCTGGGAGTTGTTTGGCTGGTTATTTTTTTTCCCCCTTTACACCAGTGGTGACGAATCTTTTTTCACTCACTTGCCGAAATATCCAAATATTTTTTACTATTATAATTGTATCAGTAAATTTTAATGACAAAAAAAATCAAAAATTTTATCAATTTAACGATACGTTTGATTTTTCTTCATATACTTTGATCAAAATGAACATCACAATTATTGTTTTATTACTGCCTTACAAATCTTGATATCAATTAATTGACTTTTTTTCAATGACGTTTTTGTATTTGTGAAAAGCCTAATTTCATCAATATAATCCAATGTTTGAAAAACATTTTTAACACCTTAGCTATTACAGCACCTATTGTACAACTGCAGATAAATAAATTATTGTACGCCGAATTTGCTTCATTTAATAATTCTGAAATTTTCAATTTTCATCCGCAATTAAATCAAATTAAAAATTGTAAATCGTTTGGGAGCCAGACAAATTTTTGTACATGCTACCTCTGGCACGCATGTCATAGGTTCGCCATCCCTGCCTTAGAACTTTCACTTTATGTTTTGAGTTTATGGATTTTCCTTTCCGTTGGACGTTACTAATATTGAATTATAAAAAAAAAAAACAATAGACATTTTAATAATCGACAAAAATGTTTCGAAAGATTTAAAGAATCTTGCGATGAGTGTTTTTTACATATAAATATTTTTTGTATTTTTAATGAGAGATATAATGATTTAAATTTTTGATTTGTAAGAAAGTTATGAAATATTTGCTAGTAAACAATATATTATATGAATATTGATTTATAAAACATGTATGTAAAAGATTTATGCATAATTAGGATTTAAAATGGGAAATAGTGTTATCATGGACTATTTTTATTGTTTTCATCTTATTTTAGATTGTAGAATTTGTAAAACTTGGAAATGTTATCTCATTTATTATTTATGCAAATTTGTATCATTAGAACATTCGAAATACTCAACGGATGTTCTAGGCACAAACATATGCACCCCACATGGCCATGCGACGGCCACCCCCGACTACAAATCAGCAAAGATGCATCTAGAATCTTCGAGAAGCCCGAAGATCGTAACATGTGAAAACCAAATGACTAGGTTACCACCAACCTCAAGTATTCGGGTAGCTGAAGACACAGCCCCTGAAGAAAAACCTCTTCAACTAATTTTTGTGGTAAAGTTATGTATGACGTATTTAATATCAAATATGAAAAAAAAATAGATTTTGAGAACATGTCAAAGTAAACGTTACTGGGCTTACAAATAAAAACGAAAGATTTGTTACAGATAAATATTAAGCTTTTAGTCACCACACAATTCTAAGAAATACAATTGTTTCAGAAAATCTTTTGTGTTTGCTATTACACACTAAATACTTATAAAAGTTTTGGATCAAAATTTTAGATCAAACATTATTAAAGTAAATTTTTCTGTATATTTATTAAAAAACAATAAGAGTACATTTTCACAAAATCCATCCGTTATTTTTTAAATCTCTTTAATGCATTATTATTTATTATTTTTTAAAACGTTGATGATGATGATGATGACACATATTCATTATACAATTTCGATAGGAGCACATACATATATATATATATATATGTATATTATGTATACCTGTATAGTTATTTTTTGTTCACGATAGCGTAGAAGAACACAAATTATTATTTAAAATAAGTAATGTGTCCATGTTATTCAAAACGAACTAAAATTGAATAATATTTTGTATCACGAATCATGCATTCATTACTTTATTAGTTGAAACGAATATTTGTTAAATTATTAACAACAATAATATAATTTCAATTACTATAAATGTGTTTATGATTTTATTATTTCAAATGAAACATTAAATAATTAATTTTTTTTTAAATATCTTGTAATTTGCAAAAAATATATATTGAAATATTAGAATTATTTATATATAAATATCAAATTATTTTTATGATTAATACACTATTTTAATACAAATTTATACAAATCACCCTTGAAATATTTTATAATATAATAAAAACCATAATTATGATTTAGTCAGTCAATCAATATAACGAGTATCAAAATATAACAAACATTTAAATGATAAATCATCTTATCAAACAAAAACTGTCAGATGGTCCCTCTTTTCTTATCGTAAACATTTTTATCCTTGAATTCATTGTTTGAATTCTTCGAACAACTCGGTTTTACCAACATTCGTGGCCGTCTTTCTTTCATCAGGCGATCAAACATGTCCTGAAAAATATAATACTTATTCAACAATGTCGCACGAATTCAAATATTCAACAATAATACTTGATCTTAACCTTCTTTTTGTAATCTAACAATATGTAATCGACGATCCAGTGTTCAGCTTTTTCAGCCTCGTTAACTCCGCCACCAGATTGTAATATCAACAAACCGGCAACAGCCTCGTAAAAACCATTTAATTTATTTTCTATCGGAATCGACATTTTGTTCGTTCTAATGTATTAATTATACTAAATTAATTTCAATAATTTTCAATATTTATAACCGTATATTTGACAATAAATGTCGTCTGTGTCGTGCATGTTTGTAAAAGCTGTTTTTTTTTTTTTTTTTAAATAACGGTCCTTTTATATCTATTCGAAGAAAAACCAATCTGCTTGGTAGAGCATTTGGAAAACACGCTTTTTTTATATCTGGTTATTGTTAAGTCTTTTTGCATAAAAAATGTGAGTAAATGAACTTCCGAGAAATACATTATTTTTAATGAATCACGTGTAATATTTAATAAAAAACATTTTATTATTCTGATAGGAATCATTCAAAATTTTATAGAAATATTTATACATGCTACACTCGATTAAAGTGTTTTTAAGATTATAAGATTTTGAATTATTAATACATATAATGTTTTGCGAGTATTGTGTATTATACCTGTGAGTGCTGTAAAGAAGGTATATAACGAACATAAAAAATATGCAATTCTCGAAGGATTACGAACAACGGAAAAAGCTTTTTTTTTCTCCGGAAGAAGTTACATAAACTCAAATTAGTTTTATATTTATAATTGCAAACATTTAATTTAATTTAAAATTAACAATTATTCAAAATCTTAAAAGGTAGCGTGAAATTGGTATCGATAACTGAATCATCTCGTAATCATAATATTGTAATTCAAGATCAAATTTTCTTTATATAGTATGTACATATATGCTTGGTATATTGTATTGAATATCATATTATATCAAACACCCACTAGCGACCACCTCAAGATCTTTCGTAACGAGTCCTTGAAATATAACCCAAAAAAATTATTTCAAATGAAAGAACATTTATTTATTTTTTTACCCCCGAGAACATTCATTTCAAACTCTTTCCAGTGAACATTCCGTTTTTATAATATATTTATTATATTTCATTCGAGTGATTTTAATAGGTTCACGTATGTATTTAGAAATTTTTGCAAGTAAAACTTTCCCTTTATGAATAACACACAAGATTGATCTGATGATAACAAAGCACGACACGTCAGTTTTTGACGGTCCTTTACATTTTAGAAATTGATATCTGGTATTGTTCTAACATTATAATCTTGCCTGAAAATATTTATTTTAAGGTGAATTCAAGTGCGAATTAGAAAGTGGTTGATTTCATTCGTATGGTTTTCTAGTAAAGTAGTTTGTAGTTTTCTGATTATTATAATATATTATATTAATTTTGATGCATATTCATAAAATATTATAGATTTTATCGTTGTGTTGCTAGTAAGATATGTAAAACAATTATATTAGAAATATGATAAAACTATATGAATTATGAAATAAAACGCATCTAGAATTTTTATATGCTTCTATTATATAAAAATGAACTTATGATACAAAAATAGAAAAGTTAATATAAAATTTAAATTTACAAATAGAAATCGAAAAATCGTTTGAATTAATTATAATTAACCAAAACAAATACGTTTTATTATTGCAAAGCAGTTTTCAAAATACTAAAATTAATCTTATCACAATTAAAATTATAATTAACAACTCTAAAAAACCCCTCCATTG
Source organism: Hydropsyche tenuis (assembly GCA_009617725.1). Classification (NCBI taxonomy): domain Eukaryota; kingdom Metazoa; phylum Arthropoda; class Insecta; order Trichoptera; family Hydropsychidae; genus Hydropsyche; species Hydropsyche tenuis. The sequence goes on along the minus strand of VTON01000021.1, from coordinate 859,111 downwards.
ACCACTGTTTTGTTCGCAAAGTTTTTCTTGGCACTGCAGTTTCCAATGGGCTCATCCAAAATTTTCTTAAGTACATTCTATACAAATGATCAATGACTAATTATAAATCTAACACCACGAAACAACTAATTATAAAAAATAAATTACATACCTTATCAGTCTTCGTTAGCCAGTGGTTGAGCGAAGCGTCCACGTGCTTTGCCAGCTCTGCTCCTCCGCCTCCCTTCAGAGTCATCAAGCCTGCGATGGCGTCCATCTTCAGCACGCTGATGGGCAAGTCTTTCGAAGACATGATGTTATTTCGAAAGACAGCTTCAATCTGATCGAATCGTTCCAGCAACGGAATTTTCGGCAGGTATAAAAGGGTTCTTTTCTATGAATTACTTAAGTGAAAATCCTGGGTAATCCGCACTTTTTTTTATTTTCGCTTAGGAAATGCATTTTTTTTAATCGAAAGATCTTAATATTAGTGTTGTAAGATGTATAAAAAATAAAATCTAATGAAAGTTTTGAATCAAATCGTGTATTAATATAGTTTATAATATATAGAAAATTTTGTGATTTAATTGTTTTTAACTCTTGAAAAGAGCGACTCTTCCAAATTTTTTGAAACTAGACTTATCGATTCCCATGCTGGTCTTCCTGGGTATATTTTGCTCTTCCTTTGTATATGCTTTATACGATTTCTTAACAAAAAATTAGCGACAGAATCCAATATATTTATCAAGTGAACTTGACCAATTAATCGTTTCAATTTTCCTTTTATTTCTAAATCTTTTGTATCGCTAATGATAAGCGCTAATATGAGGTTCATCATGACTATTGGTACGAAAAAAATGAAAATGACAAAAATAAGCTGAACCAAGCTTCGGTAATAAGAATCATCAAGCGTTTCGAATAATGAAACATATTCAAACTCAGATGTCATCACTATCGTTCTCATGAGAGAATCCATTGCATTGCCGAACGATGATTTTCCATGGAATAATATCCAAAAAGCCATGGAGAAACCTACTATCACATATATCCCGAATAAGGCTATTACCTGAAATTAATTATTTTTCAATTTTTTTAATTATGTAACATAAATATACTTATATATTTTGCATGTTTACCTTCAATGCTCTTGATGCCACCGTTGTGAACATTTGCAAAGTGTAACCACATTCTGGGAAATGTGATAAAACGATGGCTACTTCTAACCAAGCTATTAAAACTGCAGCTGCTGTTATAATTTTTGGCCAATTTCTGTCTTCAATTGAGTGATCAATGATCAAAATTGAAATTGATAACGCTATAGATATCCAATTGAAGAATCCAATCTTTCTTCTAAAATAACATTTTATTTTTCCTTTTATGAGTAACACTGATATAAATGACGTTTCCTATAAACAAAAAATGAAAATTTCTATAGTTCGTAATACATGAAATAGAAATATTATGGCGTAATTATTATAATATATAAACACGTTAAATGCGATAAATTCCACTTTCAAGTTAAAAGGATTATGTATTTTACTTTCTAATTTTCTGAAATTGAAAAACAAATTGTTCTATAACAAAAACATTTATCAATGACTAATACGTTTAAATAATATATTTATTATTATCACAAAAAAAACTTATTTACGAAATAAATGAAATGGTACCTGAAGTGCTAAAAAGCTAATAAATATGCTGAGCAATAATGTGGTCGGAATACGTTGAATTGGGTCATTTGTAGGATGATAAATTATTAAAACAGTCACAGTCAAACTAGCTACGTACATCATGAATACTCCCACTAAAATGGCGTATAACCTTCTCAGATTGTTCATCCACTTCATATAAAGAAAACTTTCAATATATGGATGCAACAACAAATCCCTCTGTCTCATCCTTCGGTTAGTGTTCAAAAGAGACACAACAACATCCATTTGATGATCTGAAACTTTATTATCTATGTTCTTACATTCATTAATTGGCATAAGTACCGAATAGTCAATAGTGATTTCGCATCTTTCGTCTGTTATTTCTAAATCATTTTTGCTGATGAATGAATCGAACAACTCTTCCAAATAACTAGTTGATCTCGGCATATTGTTTGTCAAAAGTTCCATCACCGTCCTCTTTTTTTTCCTATGAATAAGCGTTTCAGAAAAATCTGCTCCTTTTTTTAAGAAATATGTAATACAATCTTTATGCCCTTTTCGCACAGCTCTATAAAATGGTTTCCAAAATTCACCATCCCTCACCTCAGCCAAGCTACAATCACATTCCATTAAATAGGTAATTATTTTTAAATGTCCATTGATTGCAGCTAAATGAAGTGGAGTATAAGCAGTATCTAAAGTCCTAACTCTTAAATCAGCATTAAATTCTACGAAAATTTTCAAACAATCAATACGATTCTGTTCCGCAGCCATATGGAAAGCAGTCATTCCTCCGCAGGTAGTCGAACACTTATCGTTTATAATTGTTTCATCATCAGGCAGTGTTGAATTTTTAGTCAATAACAATTTCAAAATTTTTGTATGACTATACATCGTAGCTATGTGTAATACGTTGAAATCTTTCAAAATTGTTTCTTTGATGGAAGCGTTTTCTTCTAACAATATATTCACGCGTCTTTCATCGCCGCTTATGATTGCCTTGAATAATGCAGTTTCCCCTTTCTTATTTTTGATATCCAATTGAGTAGTTTTGTCGCTTAATGCATTCAGAATATCTTGAAGAATCGCCGGTGTACCTGATCCAGCTGCGAAATGAAGAGCATTATCACCATTTTTGTCTTTGATCAACACGCTCGCTCCGGCATTCAACAACATCGCCATGCCCTTCTTCCACTTGATTTTTATCGCTAAATGTAAAGGAGTGAGTCCATCGTCGTTGCTGAAATCCAGATCGTTTTCTGTTGAATTAGGAAGTTTCAAAAATATCGACAGCAGATTCTTCTTCTTTCCCTGAATAATGTCGTGTAATGGAGTTTGTCCCGATATGTCAAAGCCATTCCTGTACGCAGCAACATCGATCATTATTTTAGCAGCTTCCTTGCTATTCATGTTCACAGCTTTGTGTAAAGGATTGTTTTGTTTTCTGCTCAATGCCGGCTTGAATTTTAAATCCTCGTATTTTATTAACACTTTGACGGTACTTTCGAATCTGGAAAATATTCGATCTTATTAATGATTTTCTTTTTTGCTCAGTACTTAATTTGCTTTATACAAAAGTTATTAATCCAGCTAATTAGATTTATTATTTAATTAATTTATTAAAGATATGATTTTTTTATGAAAAAAATATTTGTGTTTTGCCCGTACATACTTTATGTGTTTGATTTCTAATTTTCCATCTATTCTGCAACCTTCTCCACACACATCTAGAGGAGTATTATCATTTTTATCAAATGGTTTTCCTTCAAAACCTTCGTTAATCAAAAGGCTAACAATATGAGCATGAGTACGTGCACTTGCTAAGTGAACTGGTGTGGAATCATTCCATATATCTTTTATCTGAAAATATTATATATACCAAATCAAATTCATATTACTTTCGATGGACATAAAATTATCATGTATACCAATAAATATCTAATGGGCTTATCGATGTGCACATTAGGATAAACACAAGCACCAATAAATGGATCAACATGTTTTCTTACTCGATTCACTATCAGAAATGTACATTATATAAATAACAAAATATAAATTATCACGATATGAATGATATCAAAATTTTCATCGAATTTATAAAGTTAGATTATGAATAAAAATCAGAAATATTTATTATGTTTCTATGATTTCTGTAATTAATCTTATATACGAGGAAAGTGTTGGAATCAGAATCGACAACACACAAAGATTTTTTAAAGCATTAGTAATTCTCATGCATGTCTACCTCTTTGGGAAGATCAGTCAAAGCTTCAGCAATGAAAACATTTCTAGTCCATTCAGCATCGACATCCTCTCTATTTGAATCCTCTTTGGACTCCCTAGAAATTTTTATCAGCTCTTTGACACAATCTTCGTGGCCATTCCAAATGGCAAAATCCAGCGGCGTCCTGGTTTTTTTATCCTTTTTTCCAGTATCTGCACCTCGCTTCACGAGTGCCTGGAGGATTTCCAAATGGCCGAGGAAAGCGGCAAAATGGCAAGCCGTGATGCGGTTTTCGTAACACGTCGTGTTCGGCAAAGCGCCATTGGTAAGGGCCCTTGATGATATAAAAAATAATCGTCGAATATAAATATGAAAATTCAACAAAGGCGTTGAAATTGGTCGTTACCTTTCCACTTTGTTGGGATCACCCGTTGCGATGCTGTTAAATAGCTCAATCTTCATTTTTTTATTTTCCTCATCCTCATCTGGTGTGATTTAATCGGACGATATAATAATAAAATAAAAAATGTGGTGAATTTTGAAAATGTTTGGAAAATTATACCTTCGTCGACGAATTCATCGTCTTCGTATCTCTGTGATGCTCTATAGAAATTGTTATCATCCTTGTAAACTGATTGTTTTTTGGAATTTGATGCCATTGTATAGCTCATGAGCGGTATTCCATCTTCATTGTTATCATCCATTGTTTATGTGAATTTTAAATCAATGATTAAGTACATATATATGAAAACTAAGAACATCAACTGGAAAACGTCTGAACACGATTGAATTATGAGACTGAATACCAAACTCGTCTGTGTGAGTTTTTTTGATAAGATATCTGATCGAAAGATATATAAAAATGTTATCAGTGCAGACGATAACACACAATATGATAATGCAGCTAAAATTACCTCAAAAACAAAATAAAACTAGGACCTATTGTTTTATATTTATTAATCGATAATTGATTATAAAATATTATACACTACAGTTAACAGATATGTTTAATAATTATGATTTTCATTGTTTTCGAAAAATTATTTATTTTTTATGAAAATATTTGTCATTTTTTCTTGCACTTCTAGCGAAATCACATCATCAGTTCTTATAGGTCTTCCTGGATAAATTTTCCAAAAGGATTTCAATTTTTTCCTATCTATTCCAACACTAGATGTCGCCATATCCACAACGTTATCCAATAAATCGATGAGTTCAATTGTGTTACACGTCCTTTTAGCTTTCCCATTAATTTTCAAATCTCCCACATCAGTTATTATAAGAGCTAATAAAAAATTCATCAGAATGATAGGCACAAAAAATATGAAGAAAATAATAATAACTTGAACGATAATCTTATAATGAATATTTTTAATGTCATCGATCATACTTGTGTATTCCAAATCGGAAGTCATCACTACAACTTTTGCAAATGTATCAAAAAAATTTTCAAATGGTTTTTTATCATGAAACATGACAAAAAAGGCAAGAGAAAATCCTATTATTATTTGAAAACCAAACAGGAAAAACACCTAAAAAAATCCAATTTACAATAATTAGTTTGGTCAATATTTGATAGATGGCACTACAAGAATTATTTTATTTAGTTATTTTATTTCTATTATTCTGAAATTCAAATTTGTTGTCAATTAAATCAATATTTTTTATTTACCTTAATAGCTCGATTCACAACTACCGAAAACATATGAAACAAATATCCACATTCTGGAAAATGCGATAAAAGTACTGTGATTTCGAGCCAAGCGAACAATACGGCAGCTGCTGTTATGATTTTAGGCCAATCTCTATTTATTATCGAGTGATCAGTATTCACGACTACTATCCAAAGGGCTTTCGATATCCAATTCAACATCCATATTGGTTTCTTTACTGCGGATAAAATATTACCTGTCCAAATAGTGAAGGCGATAAACAAGAATTCCTACAACATCCAATTTGTTAAAAAATATGTAACACTTTCATATTAAAATGCAATATTATAAGTTACTTACCTCGATCATCATACATGTTATTAAGAAATACGATATCGTATAACAAATGTTCACATATGAGTGTTTTGTCGGAATATGAATTGTTAGAGCAATCCACGACAAACACAGAACAAATAAGAAATACAGCAAAACGAATGCCGTGTACAAAAATTTTAATCCGCTGATCCACTTTATGTACAAAAAACTCGATATCAACGGATGGTTCATTAAATCCGTATTGTATTTTCTAATATTCTGGAGTAAAGTTTTCAAAATCTTCATATCAGATCTAACGAAACCATCCGGTTGAAGCAAAATTTTAAAATCAATATCTATCTCGCAATCATAACTATCAATATCTTTGTCATTTTTTGTAATATGCTCATCGAAAAGATTCATCAAATACTGCACCGGTCTCGGCCACCGATTCATAATATATTCAATAACTGTCACATACTTTTGAGAATCCTTTTCTTCGATTGCTATCTTATCCGTCAAACAAAATCTATTCTTTAGAAACTTAGTCACTGTGTCTCTATCAACCTCCTTGACGGCTGTTGCGAATTCGTCACTGTCCATTGATTCCTTTGATCCGTTCTTTTCGGTATTTTCTACGCGTATTTCCTTTGGAGACGAATCGTCGTTTTCGGACATGTCGTTTTAAATTCGGAATTTCAAAAATGTATGCAAGTTCTATAAAAGCAGACGGAGATGTATTCAAGATCAACCTACGTGTCAGAATGCCAAAACAAACTGAAAATATTCATAGTATCCTTCTGTAACTTCCTTGAATTATGAACACTTGAATAAATATTTATATCATAGATAACAAAATGCACGTATGTAATAGAAAAAAAGGTGTGCGAGATTAAAATTGTGTATAATTGATAGTCAAATTTTCTTCAGTGACTTCATTGTATAATACAAGTACAAAGAAGTTATTCACATTTTGTGAACGGCATTTAAAAAAACACTTTATTTTTATTAGTTTTACTTTTATTATTTCAAATTTCTTGAATAATAATACTTAAGAGAGCTTGCAATAAATGCAAAACGAATTTTCGATAATATATAGAATACATGTCAAACGGTTTACAAAAGATGATAAAAATATATTCAGAATATATTCACATTTCAGAATATATTCACATTTGAGAAGATAAAAAAGTTACAGAAATTTTTAATTATAATATGGCAACTCGAGGCAGAGTATTTTCAGGCAATTTGTGCATTTATAATAAAGTTGTGTAAGGAGAAGCATATCCGACGGGAGATGCGAACCTTGCGAAAGGAGATGAATATGCGAGAGGAGCTGATGCCAATCCATTATAAGCATATGGAGCAGCAGAGTATGCTACCGGGCCAGCAGAATAAGCAACTGGACCAGCGGCAGCAGAATAAGCTACAGGACCAGCAGCAGTATAGGCAATAGGGCCAGCAGCAGAATAGGCAACGGGACCAGCAGCAGAGTAGGCAACGGGGCCAGCAGCAGAGTAGGCAACTGGAGCACCAGCAGAATAAGCAAGTGGGGAAGCAGCGGAATAAGCAACTGGGCCGGCAGTATATCTAGCCGCTGGAGCGAAGAGAGGTTGAGCTGTCCTTGCAGCAATAACTCCAGTAGCTGGTGCTGCTAAAACTGGAGCAGCAACGGTCCTAGCAGCTACGACAGCTGGAGCAGCAAAAGTCCTAGCAGCAACAACTTGTCCAGCTCTAGCATCGACAATAGTGGGTCCATCAACAATAGTAGGAGCTGAAACAACTGGAGCTGGAGCAGCAACAACTGGGCCAACCAAAGCTTCTCTCCTTACAACTGCGTTGAAACCGTTAATAGAGTCAGCAGTGTAATCGACGATTCTTCTGAAACCGTCAGAATCGGAAAGAGAGTATTGTCCTTGCACTACATCTCCATCACGAGTTTCCTGGTGAGTTTTCGAATCGCCTGTCAAACTGTCTTGAACGTCGTATCCATAGCTGTATTGTGGATGAGGATCGTATTCAGAAACAACTTCTCTTACAGCTGCGATCCCGGCTCTCGCCAAGGACATGCATCCCATCAATACGATAAGGGTCTGAAAATTCCGAAAAATATGTATTAATAAAAAATAGTGCTTGAATGTGTTAGAATATTGTGCGTCTAATTCTATTGAGTGTTAAGGTACACTATATAGAAATGAATGTACCTTAAGAGCCATTTTGTTGTTTGGTGGTTGGTCGTGTGATGACGAGTGATGCTATGGTCAACGTGGGACCTCTTTATATACTCGAAGTGACCAAAAGGCTACGACACCACCTGATGGACGCGGGTAGCTAATTAGTTTACGAGTGGCCATTGCAGTTGTTTCATCAATGGAAACGTCGACGGACGCAGAGCGCTCGGATGCAACCCGCACTTTTTTTCATGAATCACTATCATTTTTTTTATGAAAATCAATTTAATCATATTTTTAAGTACATTTATTCATTCCTTTTATATAAATATGTGACCTATTAAAAAATAAATATTATACATTAAAATGCAAAAGTGCATCAAATCGAGAAAATCGCTATTTTTTTATGAAATGAATATTCATTCGAAAATTCATGACTGTTAGGTAGGTTGTATATAACTCTAACCAGTCGACTCCGCTGAAATATGTACGAAATAAAAGACGAATGAACCGAATATTTAACACGAGTAGAAAATAATCGCATTTTCGTTTAGGAAAAGACGGAAAACTTTACCGAATTCGGACAAATTGCTTACTGTATATCCACTCTATGTACGTGCCAAATAAAATATTCGCAGCACATAAATATTTGTATTTCAATGACCAACTATTCGGTCGCAACACTAGTTAGTTATTCGGAAGACTTCGTTTGAACGAAGACGATCTTATCAGTTCTCGAAAATCACGCGGCGAAATTTTCGTTCGATTTTCGATGATCCAGTCGATTTTCAGGATTTGGATTAATTTTCGATATGCAACGTGTTGTTATTCCACACGAGGACCTTTAAATGTCATCGAATGCGTTTCGACATAAAACCGGACCTTCGAACAAAAGTGAGACCGTATTTTTTAGCGGCATCATAAAGGTTAAATCTGAGCGATCCTCGATCCAGTTTTATTTAATTTACGAACTCTTGCATAAAAATTCCGATAAAATAAGATTTTGCAGTTCCGCTTGCGAGTTGTTATTTGCATAAATCGAATATACTCGAGGCGGATTTTGATTTTTGAATTATCTTTTTTTTTCTACGTTTGTACGTTGGTGTCAAACAATGCATATTTAGTGACGATAAAACTTAAATTATGGTAACGTTTCCAAAATGTGGACGAATTTTATTGTTCATAATTCGTCCATGTAAACATGTATGTATATATTTTTTAACTAGATTCATTTACGTACTTAAGTTCCATCTTATTCTGTTCGAATGATCCCTGAAAATACACATCTGGATCACCGATTAAATGAAGCAAGGTTTTTTGCAAGTGATCCACTCCGGTTTTGTGACACTTAAATCGAAGACTGAACGAAATATGAATCTTGGCATATTGCACAACCGAATGTGGGCCACTTTTTGGTGCTCTGATAAAGTTTAGTTTTAAAACTCGTGCTCGCAGGTAAATCGCAGCCTCTCAAACGACAGGCAACTTTGTAGATAAGTCTGATAGATTCTGTCTCGAATCCATAAGATTTATGTGAGCTTTAGAAAAGTTTCGTTTCATTTTAATTTTTTTGAAAAATTTGCAAAAGTGTATTTTCTCATGCTGATATCACGTCGAATGAACTTTAAACTGAAGAACGCTGATTGAATGTCTCTTTCAAATTATGTCTAAATGTCTAATCTAACATTAATCTCTCATGCAAAAATGTGAAATGAATAGAACCTTTGATGTCATATCACGATCTAACACTTAAAATATTTTTGGTAGGTTGAAAATTATCGAGAACATTTTTGTATGAGTTTTATAAATACTTTTCCACCAATCATTAAATACTCAATAAATGCTAGTGCAAGGAAAGTTAATTTTCAAAACCACAACATAAATTTTCACTATATTATAAAGATAAGCAAAATTCTGCAAACAGGCTCGATAATGAAAGCATGCGTAAATTGGGCCTCCAATAATCGACTCGCCAACTATTTAAAACCCATTAAAGTCGACAAATGTTAAGGTTACGCACCCGTTTTGTATCCACTTTTTAATAAATGTTCTCTGTATTTTTAAACAATTGATTTATATTATTGTACGAATCGATTTGCATATAATATGAAGCGACGTCCCACTTTACGCCATCGTGTCGATTTTTCTGCGTCTTTGTCTCTCCCGTCTCATAACGGCATCTAAAATCTATTAAAATATTGTTCTTTCGCCCACACCAGTTGATGTATATTCGCAAAAAATGTAAACGTATTACGTATTTGCTTGTTTTTATAGCGAACGACAAAGACTAGTTTGTCGTTATGATTTATGCGTTCGTTTGAGAAATGTGTGGTTTTTCGGAACAGATTGTCTTCGAGACCTTTGAGATTATAATGCGATAGATATAAATGCGAGGAAATCAATTTCATCGAATCCTAATGCAATAAATCAGAATATTTATTTTAGTAAATATATAAAAGTCTTGTAAAAAGTATCGATTACCGAAGTCAAGCGACATGTAGATGAACCCATCTTGCGTAAATAAAGATACCCGATAAGAAAACAATCCCAATTTTCTTAAGTTATTACAAAAGCTTTGTTCTTTAGTATAATTATCCAGATTTTAGATAATTTATTTTTGCTCAATAAAATTTATTAATCGTTTTTTTGTAAACACACAAATATCGAATTTTGTTACACAAAAAAAAATATATATTTTAGTAACTTATATTATATTATCTTCAACTTTCAAATGGTTGCAATATTTTTTTTTGTATTTCCATAAACACATAGATCTTTTCGAGCATTAAAAATACACTAAATTTCGATATAATTTCATACTTATAAACTTAAATAGTAAACTACACCCACTGAGAATATTTCAATCACATAAATTTCAAAATTTACAGTAGCGATTCTAATAAATTTCGTGATTTGTGTCTAAAAATCATCAGGATAATTTTCTCATGGCAAATTCAATTATTAATATAATTAAAATGGTGTACTTATAGTGCACCGCGATCTAATCAATAAATTAATTATTACAACACAGATTATCCACGAGAAAACTCGAAATCTTACCAAACATTAAGGAATTCATATCAATGATTTTCAATTGAATCTACATTTTTATCTTATTATTTAAGCCTTTTCATTTTACTGTATTCAAAATATTTCTATAATTTGAATAAAATTGAATATTATTAAATCACACGAAGCACATAATCCGAAAACCATGTCTTATATCCCAAATGCAATATCTCTACCGTCCATCAACCGCACCATTTTTGCAAACTTTGCAAATATAGGATGCCAAAGTACCATGGACCGGTACATTTTCGTAGACCTTTTTTAGAACCGGACATACAGATAGGGCCACGCCTATTTCCAACGATCCGGTTTTCTTGACCGGAGCCATTGACCACGAATGATGGTGTGAAGGTCGATGGTTTTCTATTATGATGCTGAAGTGTATCAGGGTGTCAAAAGTCATAGGAGTGCAAAAGGTTATGGTTTATATGGAAAAATAAGGATTCGCTGAAAAAGTTCATACATGTCAAATATCTATTTTAAATCATTTAATTGTAAAAATATATAATGGTGTATGATTCAATGATTGAAAACGTTAAGCGAAATATGATACGGTCTAAAGATGAATATGACCTCGTATTAAGTATATGCTGAATAATATTTTTAAAATAGTTCGGTGTTCAGATTCATGAAAATTAATTTCTTAACATAATAAGATAAAATATCTAAATACTCAAATATTATGTATATTAAAAGGGGCTTATCGTGCAATAGACGCTGATTAAAGTATGTTACGAATGATGTTAATTACTAAATTATCGTTTATATAATGTACTTTAATTAGTTCTTAAAAAAAATTATAATTTAAATTAACGCGCCAGACCCTAATGTTCATAAATTTATTTATTATGTTCCGTAGCATTGTCTATATTCGGAACTGCATGAATCACTCGTTTGACAGAAGCTTTTAAGCTTCCCAATCTATTATGTGACAGAGAAATAAATTATATAATTTCTAGCACGTGATTCATGAAATATAAAAATTAAAAACAATATTATTACAAATGATCATAAATTAAGCAAAAATACAATAATACTCATCTTTGTATCAAATTTCATAACAGTAAAAAAAAAATCAAAAATATAATGATTGTGTTCATTTTTAAATATAACAAACACCTAGGTAGTTAACAATTTATATAAATAAAAATATATTTTATAGAAAAAGGCGGTCAACATTTTCCCATTAAATTTTCCGGAAATTGAGTATGTCCAACGCATTCACTACGTCCTCGACCTTTATATAAAAATCTCTCAGGCACACACTTAATTCATATATCCAAAAATAATATCTAAATTCGGACTCAAAAAAGTATGAAACAGAACCAACGTACGAACCATAAACACACTCACGATATATAAAACGAAAAAATACGAAAAAACTGCTTTTATTACACGACACGAAAATAAAGCCAACTTTTAACGAAATGTCACAGTTGCATAAAACTTTTGACAGTTGTGCGTCACCATATCAAAAAGTTACCCCGTGACATATCGCACAGAGTGCGGTGAACAAAGTGTACCGAAAACTATGCGGCGGTAATGTTACATTTTTGATAACCTATTGTGATATGTGACGCATTTCGGGCCATATTATTTTTTTAAGGTCTCGACCTTTCGGAAAGTCGAGATTATCTTTGCTGATCTGTCTTGACAAAAACACGATCCCATTAATTTCGGTTTTCAAATCGAATTTGACCTCAAATAATGCAAAGGAAAATGTGCGAATAGCGATAATTTGTATTCATCATATGAATAAATACAAATCATCACAAATCATCACAAATCATCACAAATCATAGCTCATAATATGTCATAGCATAGCTTATAATAGTCAATTGTGGAAAAAACGATTTCCGATATCATTGGAAGTTCGAATATTTTTTGACGCGATAATAAGAATTAGTAAACTCTTGAGAATCTACCTATATACATATATTGAAATCATTCCTTACCAAATAATGATATGTGATCACATCTACTAACTTCTTCATATATCACTTGACAAATGACTTCATTCGTCATTTAAGAGTAAACTGTTGACATTTATATACATAATATCAAATCATTATTTAAATTCAAATGATATTTAGAGGCCTATTAATCACATAAATGGTCATTATTATCACCCAAGTAATTTGATTCTTCAATCTTTTTTTATTACTTTTAAACATCACATATTTATATTGTAAAAATTCTAGAAAATGTCATTTATTCTATCCCACATAACTATAAAGAAGAAAAATCAATTAAGTCTTGCACTATGATAGCCATAATATATACAAAACCAAATTTTACATATAATACATACAATCATACATCTCAAAGTCTAACATAACTACAAAACAGTCCATATACGAAGATCCCTAACAATATAAAGAACATGGAACTTTTCTTACGTACACCATCTGCAAAACAAACCTGAAAAAAATAAATGGAAAAACAACCGCGCGAATTTAACCGCACAAATTGAATTTATCGCAGCCGAGGGTAAATACGTGTAATCGATCTCGCATCAAATCGAATCAGAAGCCAATTTTCTTTAGATCGATCTTGGAAACGTCCACATGCGACCCCAGGGCTGAATTCGGAAGCTCACATCGTGCATTTGATATTTCCTGCATCCAAATACCACTTGCCCTAAAACGAAACTCGATTATCGGAAAATAAAAGCGGAGACGATGCATCGACGCCCACTCGTGTTGGCGAAACGTTGCGAACGACGCCTACGTCCAATGAAGGTTGTATAGATTCGAAATTCGCAATTGAGAAAATCGAATCGATATAATCCAATTTAACTGTGAATTATTATAAATCTGACCGAACTAAATATTTTGAATAAGAAATATATTTTTATAAATATTTTGCTCCATTGTATATTTAAAAAAATCGATACAATGAAAATTATTCAAAGCAATTCGTATAAGACACGTATATTGTGAATGTAGTGAATTTGAATTTTTTTTCAAATTGAAAATTGTTAGTTTTGATGCGTGATACACATAACGATTGGTACTAGAGCGTGGGAGTTCAGTTATTTTGGAGCTAAGAATTTTCTCGTGGTCTGATTCATCTCTAACGAGGAAGTCTTCCAATGTTCGAAACCTTATTAAGGGATATGGTGGTTGCTTTACCGTTTTACTAATTGGTGTTGAAGCTCAAACGGTGTCCACTAAATGCTTCTTGGGATCCGCTAATGGCCTAAGAAGTTCGCCTCGAAGGCTAATCGACTATAAAATTTAACAGTTTATAGAGGCTTTTAAGATAAGATAAGTCCGGTGTAAGCCGTTAATAATTTCATTAATATGATAGTGTGAGAAGTATTTGTTGGAAAATCGCTAACGAGCGCTAAATAGAAATGTTTCATACCCAAAGGTTATTTTTGATACATGGCATAATTAATCACACAAACTAAAATATTTGAAATATAATACAAATAAATTTCTATTTTCTACATTGACACATTATATTCAAATTTATTGATATTTCAGCTTCTGCCATTCCTCGAACGGTATGACTCGATAAAATATCTTGCAACTCGTTCTACTTTTTGAAACCACGACATTGCACGTACGAAGAATTCATTGACACATCGTAATAGTAAAAATTTATGAGATTGAGAAAGAAAGCACTGAACGAAAGACGTTAGTGCAAAAGTGAATCAGGAATTGGGCAAGTCCGCTGCATAAATAATGCGCCCCATTCGGTAGCTCTAGCCTTGCACATTCACAAAAAATTCATTATTTTTATGTTAAATCCAAAATATCCGTGAAATTTATAATTTTGCAAAATTCTATGTAAATTAATGCAAAAATTTTGAACAAAAATTTTTTTCGCAAATCGACCTATTATATGATATATGTAATTATACCGATACATATCCGATTTTAATGTTTATCGATACATATGTGTCAGTTTTTTATCACATTTAATGTATTTTAAATTCATATTAAAGTGTTTTTATATTGATGGTATATTTTTTATATCTTTATCATATAATTTTATATTTTTAGAATGCAAAAAATAAATCAATATTTAAATTTTTCAGATGCTTTTTCTTCTTCCACATTCACTTGTGCGCCCTACGCATCATCCATTTGTATCGAAAACGTAAAAGCTTTCCACCATATACGAAAACCAATAAAATATTTTATCTCTCAAACATATTCAGTCTGCGCACTTCGATCTGCATTATTTACACAACCAATTTTGACATTAAAATTCATTCCACAACTATTCAAAACAAATAACTTATTTTAACATTTCAAAAATATATTCTTTATCAAGTCCCAAATAATAATTTTCATCAATCACTGAAGATAAGTTATAGCGCGATCAGTGTGCGGATTCTTGTATTATACTATTGATACGTAATTATTTGATATTGGATTCATTTTTGGTATTCACTCATTAGAAGCTAAAAACAATACAGTTACAGTAACATCAATTCAGTTTTTACATTTCGAATTCAACGTTTTACACTTCAAATTTAACGTTTTATACTTCAAATTCAACAAATCAAGAAAAATTTATAATCATTTCATTGATTACTATTACTCACTTATTTTCTGATAATTTCATTAATTACTATATTAGTCTTAATAATATAAAACTTTTCTATAGTCGAATTTAATGTGTAAAAACTTTACTGCGTAGGACATATAAAATAATGAAAAAATTTTCAAATAAAAAAACTACTATCTTTTAATAAAAATTTTACAGTTTACCCACGCTGATAAGACGATAGAAAATACCACACACAAAACATTCATACCGAACCACCCAATCTTCAGCCGAAGCCCAAAATCTCACCCGCAAACCGACCCTAATCCATTCCCAAAACCAACAGCCATCGACAATCAATGGGGTCATTGTCAACGACGACACAACACATTTCCCAACACCACTTTCGAAGCGCCTAATCGCGCATACGTGATTATCACATTGTCGCACATTGGCATGCGTGGCGCGTGCTCCGGCCAAAACACGCGTTCGCGTGCCAAATCGCAACCGAATGTCGTTTTCGGTGCATTATTCCTCGTGTGTGACGAAATTGCATAAATCTATGTGTCTATGCTTCGAAGACTGCGGGTGAAATCGAAAATGAGTGTGGTTGTTGACGCAATGCAATTAGGTCCGCTGTTTCGCGATGGAAGCCCTTTTTGGTTGTTGTGTGGGGTTCGGTGGTCATTGTTCGGTTTCGGGTCATTATCGTTGTAGTGTGATGATAATGACCCGATATAATAATGATTTAAGATTGATTATGATTGAATGTAGATTTTGCTCTAAAACAGGCTTGTCCAAAGGGCCACCTCGGGCTGAAGTGGCCCCCAGTGCTCGTGCGAATGGCCCCCACTTTCCACGTAAAAACAAACATAACAAACAGCATTTATTCCGAAATGTACTTATCGAAATAGTTTTATAATGGAAATAAATAACTTTACCAATATTTGAATACTTATTACGTTTTGAATTTACAACAATTGAAATTTTGATATTTGTAAGTGGCCCCCAATGTTTGTACGTTTCAGCCAAAGTGGCCCTTGCACACCTAAATTTTGGACAAGCCTGCTTTAAAATGAATCTCTAATTTATTCTGATTAAAAATAAAATGTATTACTTCACACGTTATCTAATCGACGAAGATGCATATTGAATAATGTATTTTTTAAGTAACTCTTATTTATACTGTTTTTGGAATCGTTCGGGATTTTGTTGAAGTGCATGATCTGAATCAATTTCCGTTTCGTTTCGCAATGAGGAAAAGTCCCGTGGTGATTCATATAATTCGTGCAGCTCAAATATGTATGTGTGCTACTTAATGTTTATTCATATGTAAATATGGCTTCATTCTATTAATGAAATAACAATAAAATTTATTTAAACTGTTCAAAGTTACATTAAGTATGTATTTTTTTTATAAATAGACACAACGTTTTATTTTCGATATTACTTAATCGCGTTATTAATAAAACTTACAATCGGACGAAAACATGCATAAAATTTACGCTCGCCTTTAAAAAATCAAGGTTTTTACACGAACCGCATAATTAAAACCTCTCACAAAGGAAACGGGCATCATTACAGAGCACTAAAATATAAAAAAAATTGACATCCAAACAAACAAAAGGCGATAAATTTTCCACCCGTCGAATAAAACCATCACATTTCCTCGTAACGAACTTTTCGACGTTGCGAAACCCGAGAAACAAAAACCTCCCAAGTTTTCCACCGCTTCTTCTTCATCTTCTAAGTGGAATTTTCAGTAAGGCGACCTTGCCACTTGTGCAAGAATTTCCATTTCGTTACATCAGCCATTCTCGTTGTGTGCGTGGAAAAAGAGCGCGAGACATATGGGATTCGTTACACGTACACGCAACTTGAAAATTTTTCGACCCCTGGCACTTTTTGATGGACAAGTCATCAATATTTATAATCTTGTGTGCATTGGAGGAAGGTCAATGACAAAAATGCAATCGATGCAATCGTGGGTGCTTATAGACTGCAAATCTGATTTTGATCGTGTTGTCGATCGTTAAATCGAGTTTTGAATTTTTTTTATGTTTCAATGTTTTCATGAATATTTTGAGTTAATAGAATTAAAAATAATAAAAAGCTTAAATGATGTATTATTAAAGTTTTTATTTTATATAAGTAAATATTTTGAAATTAAATTGATTTTGACTGTAAAATGTTTCTAACAATTATTCAAGCATGAGAAACTTCATTATATCCTAAAATCAAAGTTTGTGATATTGTATTAGATTACTGGTGTACATGACATGATTATAATTTCGGACGAAACTCACAATCAAATAAATTATATAAGTATACATATATAGAATAAATTTTCACGGCTTGAATTATAATATTACAATTTATTATATCGCATAGGTCTTAAATTTATATGTGAGTCACGAAAAATATTCGAAATTGTATCTGAAAAAAATACATATACATATATATATATATATATATATAACACAAACTATTTGAAATTCCTAGACTTTTGAATGTTTCAGTGAGTACACAAGTCAGTGTTGCAGAATACATTGCATAAGCTCATGCATTATTAATGATTTTAAGATGAATGCATTCAACAAAATCTTTTTCGCAGAAAATATATTTCTAAGCTAATAAATAGTATTTTTTCTTAACATTATTTATTGTTATAATTTAAAATGATCGAAATTTCACAATGACACATGAAATCCCTTTATCTAATGTGATATCGAAAAATATCTATGAATAAATTTCTGATATTGTACAAATACAGAAACTATCATTATCGGCAATCAATCTTCGTTTGTTTTCCCACACAATACAAAATCATATAATATTCAAGGCTCTAATGCGATTTGACTCTTTTCGTACGATGACAAACCACGAAAATCCAATATTATAAAACAGATACATAAAATTACACAATTTATTTCGACCGACAATTAACCTACACCAAAAGAGGAGAGATCCGACATTTTCACATCGAAGACAACAAAAAAACACACACAATGA
The DNA here is from genome assembly GCA_009617725.1 of Hydropsyche tenuis. Lineage (NCBI taxonomy): Eukaryota > Metazoa > Arthropoda > Insecta > Trichoptera > Hydropsychidae > Hydropsyche > Hydropsyche tenuis. The sequence continues at coordinate 840,534 of VTON01000021.1, read as the reverse complement.
CTTTCAATTTTATCGATACACTTAACCAACCGCCGAACTGGACCGCGCCATATACTGCAGCCAAATCCAAACCAGAGGATCTATAAGGATCTGTCCGCGAGCTGATACATCATACTGAAAAAAAAAATAATATCCAATCAGACCAGGAGATAAATCTCATTGTCTCTGAGGAATCGACAACTACGCACCGGCAATTAAAATTTGGCCGCACCGCCCACTCATTTCTGGCGCGGTATTGCTAAAAATGAAAATGTGGAGGAAAAATCGATCCGGATATTCGAGACACGTACCGAAGATTTCCACTTTGGAGCTTTCGCTTTGATCACGTGCCGAACCTTAGTATGGAATCGCTGATTTCCGCTTCCGACAATATTTCATCCGTAGGGACATCGTTCAATTCACGTATCCTTCATTATGTATCCGATAACGTATCGAATTTTCCTCGTGTTCGTTTCATCTTAGAGAAATTTTCCGGTATACAAATATAAACTGTCTATGCTTCATTAAGATTTTGAAAGTATATAATCCAACGGTATTCATTTAATAAATTAATATCTGAAATTGATTTGACAGAAGACTCGCATTGACCGTGACCTCAGGATCGTCGTGCAGAGGCAAAGGACCCTCGAATATTGAAATGCTGTAGTTTTAATATAGTTTTGCTCACGTAGGCCGAGGATAAACCACGTATTTATGGGTATCCTGTTATCCCACACGTACGATACGAAAAACTCACAAATGTAGATCGTCGACGTATCATTATTGAGCATTAGACGCAATAATGGGATTCTCGGCGAAATGTCACGCGTGCCGAAACGGGCGCCGATCGGATTTTTTCGCTGAATTTATTTGTTTTTTTTTTTATTCGATTCTGTTTATTGTCGTTTTTTCGATTCGTCCGGGGTGTATGCCCTCGGCGCCGGTGTAAACGTTATATTCGCCATAAATCGGATGGTTGCCATATTATTGAGGTGTAGATGATTGCCGATTTTCCGATGTGGATGAAAATTTTACATTATGATTAATCAATCATAAATAAGTGATTGAAATAAATTTTGAAATACATTTGTTTAATTTTGTACGATGTAAGAATTATCATTGATAATTTATATTAAATCATGAAATGATTATGAAAAAAAAAATTATTTTGTACTCAAATCTTTGAAGGTAATTTTTCCCTTATTACTATGTAAACTACATGTTATAAAAAATATTTAAATATTCAATATTATCAAAAAATATTTAAATTATATGGGCCCATTTGATGATTTATAAAATCTAATTATTTACTATGAAAATTTATTGAAAGTTTATTCTAATAATTTTATTCGCAGAGTAAAATTAAAATTATGTATGAATTTGCATGAGAAATCGAGGACATACCGTACAATAGAACAACGCGATCTTTCAGCAATTGATACCGTTTGATTTACTGTGCGGATCGTTGATAATGTAAGTTCATTAAACATGGAAAATTTCCAGTGGATACCAATAAATAACCAACTAGTGTACCTTAAGGATAAGACGCATTCGAATGAAATATCCGTAGAATTTTCTCGATTTATTACCGAAGTCCTTTGCTGATAATGCGAGCATTTCTTGTCGCGCACCTAAGGGCACTCGTTTGTCAGATTTATAACACATTAAAACGAAATTAGCCGGGAATAAAATTGAATTTATCGCGCGAAATTGATTTCGAATAGAGATATTTTAACAAATCGGTCGTTATTTTATACGAGCGACGTAAATCAAGCCTTTTTACGTATCAGATCAACGGATCGTTTATGGAAAAAGCGACAAAGTTATCGCTTATGACGGATTTTATCGATTTTTAAACCTCTCTAAAACACGTTCAAATGTCTCATTGTAATATTCGAAGATTTTTCAATACATAATACATGAATTTAATACGGATGGATTTTTTTTAAATCGAATGATTCATGAAGCTCGAAAAAATTAATTTAACGTTTTTTCTTCGGATCTATACGGAGTCATCGAACATAAGAAATTAATTCTCTTGACCGATCTTGATTCTGTAATAATAATTGTTGTTCCTTTACTTACGCTGCCCACATACGCCAACGCTCAAGTTAAGTTCAAGTTTACTTACTTCGTTAAATCATCGAACATCGATGAAGAACAAAACGGTGTAACGTAATCGTTTGAATTATCGAATTTGCATGTTTTTATTCGATACGAAACGAAACTGAAAGAATGTTCGAACATCTTTACCCAATATAAGGGGGACATCCATCAATGTGTCACGATGAAATATATTCATTCAAAGTCGATAAATATATTTGACAATTTTATTCATTTTTCAGCTCGCGTTAATGTTGTACATAAAAACAATTCATATACGCAAAAATTTCCAATATAAAATATAGTTTCAATTGAATAATCAATTTTTTTTATGAGTCAACGTCCTGGTTTGTTTGAGTAAATAAAACAAATCGAAACAAAAAACGCAACAATAGCAACGTTTTAATTCGCGAGAAATTTATGTGCGTGTCACCTGCTCAAGTTATAAAATTTTCGAAAAATACGCTTCGTAATCGTGGGAGGTTACAAGATATTTTTTTCAAATTGCCAATAATACAACGAAACTGTTGTATAATTTACTTGCGGATTTGTTTGCTCGTTGTAGACGTATAATTCGGATTCCACCGCATTTGATATATTTATGATTCGAAATTTCCAATATTTCACGTCATAGGTGGTCCAGGTATTTGAACTCTGAAAAATTATGAAAAACATATGTCATTGTATATTATTACAAATTCGGTAACTAATAGACTTGTCGAATATTATTTATATCGTAATAAATAGCGATAAAACCATAAGGTGCATACAATAATCGATTCATAAAAATTATTGGGTGGAAGTTATTGATTCGTTCGTTATTTAATTATTGACTTGTTACTATTAAATTTAATTTATATTGAATTAAATTATTAAATTTTAACCAGAAATTAACTACGTTCGGTGTAATTTTTCTGTAAAAAAAATTTTTCACGAATGACAATACTCGACAAATAAGTGAGAGGGTAAATTCTATTTATAAATAATCAAAAAAACATTCCAATACAATTTTTTTATTTGTCCAAATTTAACATTTGAATGCGAACTATCGTTTCGATCTAGCATATAAAATAAATCATTTATTTGGCATCATTTTTGTATAAATCGTCCAATCCCACGCGACACATCCTAACCATTATGGATAAATGTCAATTATCTGAAATATACATCTTTTTGGTGCGTTCTGACGAAACACTTTTATTTTTCATCCGTCGCAAGGAAATCGACTATCGATATGTGAATCATCTCGTCTAGGTGATACATTTATTATGAAAAAAAAACGCAATTATAATAATTTATGATGTCGCGTGCTTCAAAAATACAAACTATTAATCAATTATGTCCAAATTAATGAGTTAGTATCATTTAATTAAAATTTTGATAGTTAAGTGAATATATTTTTTTATTTTTCATATGTATATGTTAAAGAGAATTTGAATTTTCACCGGTGTTTTGGAGAATTTGTATTAAAACGCGTATCATATAAATTTCATGAGTCATTTCAGATAATCTGTATTACTTGTCAATTTGACAGGTGAGGGCTAAAAATGAAATGAAATAAGATGAGATGAAATGAGTGATAAACCCAAATCTTTGCTTAATTTTTTTAAGCAGGTTGATTATAAAACAACATACATTGATTTACTAGTTATTTGATATATTTTTATAATACTACACTCTTTTTATATGGTTCAAGGAAGAAGAACCGATTATTTTTTTACACGGTTTTTTCACACGGTATAAAAATAATTAAAAAATACATATTATGCCACAATGGAAAGATTCTATGCAGGCCAGTATACTGTTTTAATTAAATGTATGTTATTATAGTTATTAAAAAATAAAGAGCTTGAAAAATCGATATTTTTTTATGATTTTACATGGCGAATTTTTTTATTAAGCACATTTGGATGGAAGATCTATCCAAATATAGTGATAGAATCTATCTCCAATTTTTGTATGGTTACCATACATTATTTATTATTTTACACGGTAATGGAACGTATCTCTGTGTAAAAAGAGGATTGGTTATACTTGTAAGACGCACATTTTTGATTATAATTTTAATGAGTCACATGTTATAGCACGAATTTAAAGTAAAATAGTTTCATCCAATAAATATTTATTATACACAGAAAATTCAGGACACAAAAAATCCATCACGTACACATCACACCTGGCAACCCTAACCCAAAGTCAAAAGCGCCAAACCAAACGTTTAACGACCTTGCATGCATTTCGCAAAAGAAGCCATTCCATCAACAATTTCAAATCCACCTCTCGGGATGCGAGACACGCGCCCTCGACCACGACAATAAAAAAACGAAAATCGAAGAATTGCACAACGCCGGAATGTTGCAACGACGAAGCGGCGCCGGAGGAGCTCGCTCCGGAAAATCCTACTACCAAAAAATGGAAAACGCATAAAATAAACAAAATCTAATGAGCCGGACCGTCTCGAGGATCGTTACATAACTCAGGCCGTGACAAAAAAAAAATGCAAATCCGGCCCGTTTCGGTTGTATCTTTGTCGAGCAAGGACACCACCGGGTGCGTAGGAAGCGCGTTATAGGAAGGCGGTTTCCCTAATTGGAGTTGGACTTAGGATAGGTATATAAACGTCTGACGACACGGGAAAACTGACATTCTGCAACACACGAACGATCTGAAGCACGCGATGGCTCTCAAGGTACGCTCGGTGGCCCTTTCCGGTTCGGTGGTGGTTGTTTGGTTCTTGGTTTTGCGAAAAATTGTCGTGTTTGATTGGATTTTTTCGTTAAATTTGAATTGTTGTGTTTGGGGGTTTATGAAAATTTATATTGTACAATACACGAAACGGGATGGATTTCAAAATGCGCTCATTGCCAATGGTTCTTTGAAGGGAAGATCTTTCCAATTCGGCGGTGGTTTTTTTAGCTCTTGGTTTTCCAAAAAATCGATTTGGTTTATTGGAATTTTTTTATTGAATTTGAAATATTGTGTTTGGGAGTTTATGAAAATTGATATTTTGCAATATATGAAACAATTTAAAGCACGCGATGGGTTTTAAATGGGTCTTTCAAGGGAAGATCTTTTTAGTTCGGCGGTGGTTTTTTAACTCTCAATTTTCCGAATATTCAATTTTTTTTATAAAATTTGAGTTATTGCTTGAAAATTTATGAAAATTGATATTCTGCAATATGTATACGAAACGATTCAAAGCACGCGATGGATTTTAAGGTTTGGTCGGTAGCTCTTTCAAGGGGAAGTCCCTCCAATTGGCAGTCAACTTTCAGCTCTTTTGATTTTCGTTAGAATCGATTGGATTTTTTTGTATTATGTTTGAGTAATTGAATTTGTATATGCATTTAGTATTTTTGGACGAATGTATAGTTTGATTATACGCAGAACGATATTTATTATGTTCAATGATTTTGAAAAAAAATATTTTCGATAAACGAGTCATTTTTGAAGCTTTTATTTTTGATAATAATTTTATGTGTGTATTTAAAGTTTTGTGATTTCAATTACTTAAACTTATAATAACCAATGGTTTCATTTCTTTTATGTTTCAAATTTCAATAATTTAAAATAACATTCTCCTATCTGTGTTAAACTTACAAATTATAAATTAAAAGTTTTATTTTTAATTGTTGAAAATTAAACATACGTATTTGAATTTTTCAATGGAATAGTATAGATGGAAAAATAATAATAAACATATATATGTATATCAAAGAAATAATATATTAAATAACATATAAAAAAAACTTCTTGTACGTTGGGATTGCGGAATTTTGAATATTTAATTTGGGTATTGAAGAAACCCTAAACTGAATTGAGTCAATTCCGTTCGAATATAATCAAATTTTGTAACCTTACGATTTTTTTTCCTGAAAAAATTAAATTATCAAATGAAAATATATTCTGTTTTATAAATTTGTTGGAAAACGAAATTATTTAGAAATTTTAAAAATTCATTTCATTCTAACTAACTCACTTTAAAATTTATAAAAAAGGCTGTTGTAAATATTATGTTGCGTACATAATATTTATAAGTTTTTTTGTAGGATTTTCATTAATTTTTCTACAAATCGAAGTATGATGAACTCGTCATGTGTATAAAAATTATTTCAATCAAAACACAATATGTAATAATCATTTATATAATTTTGATTATACTCTATGTCTATTCCTTGTTGAAATATCCTCTAAAATTATTTCGTTATACCAAATAAACTGCACACTAATAAAAAATCTAATTTTCATTTTCCAGTTATTGTTGATTGGGGCACTGGTCAGTTGCGCTAGTTCCAGCGCGATTCCTGCTGCAGAACATGATTCAGTCCCTAACTATGCCTACGCTTACGATGTCCAAGACTCCTTAACCGGAGACTTTAAAAGCCAGTACGAAACTCGGTTGGGAGATGTCGTCAAAGGATCATACTCCTTATTGGATCCCGATGGTACGAAGAGGACCGTTGACTACACTGCCGATGCTGTCAATGGATTCAATGCTGTAGTCAAGAAAGAGCCAGTTTTCTCGCCCCCTGTGGTGTCAGATGTACCGCAAGCTCAGGCTGTAGCCGCAGTGACTCCAGATCTAACTGTGGCTTCTGTGGCAGTAGCTCCAGCCCAAACTGTGTCTGCTGTAGGTCCAGTTCAAACTGTAAATGCTGTAGCTCCTGTTCAAACTGTGGCTGTTGTAGCTCCAGTCCATTCGGCTCCTACACAAGTGATTTCTTCTCCGACTCATGTAGTAACATCTGAAGTTGCATCAATTCCTACTCATGTGGTAGCAGCTCCTTCCCAATTCGTACAAACTCCAGTGCAAGTAGTGCCTTCGTCTCAATTGGTTTCTGGTCCATCTGTAGAAAGTCCCTTTGTTTTAACTGAAACCAAAGTCCCAACTAACACCAACATAGTGACTAACGTGACACCTCAGTTCCTCACCCCGATTATTGCTAAAGCTCCTACTTCTGCTCAAGTTATTTCTTATCCATCTCATGGCGTAGCTCCTGGTTCTGCTCAAGTCATTTCTTATCCATCTCATGCCGTGGCTCCTGGTTCTGCTCAAGTTATTTCTTACCCATCTCATACCGTGGCTGTTGCTTCACCATTGAAGTCAAATGTAATCTATTCTCAACAGTATGTTCCAAATACATACCCTGGTGCATATCCTACTTATAAATATCCAAATTTCATTGCTTCTTACGTAAAGGAAAATGAAATAGTATATAATAAACCCCCGTCATACGCTAACACTAATTCTTACTCAGGACCTGTTATAGCCAAGTTATCGACACCGATAAACTATGCTTATCCCCAATATTATACTCAATACACTCCTTACCCATATGATTTACAAGCTGCTTATTCTACTCCAATTGTAGCAAAATATGCTATTCCATACAATCAATGGCAGTAACAAGTCTTATGAATTCTAAAATACGATCCATTCATTAAAACTAAAATATTTTCGATTAATGTAATACTATTTCTATGAAATAAAATATTTTATGAACATTGTTTTTTTAATAAATTTTAATATGAAAATTACAGAATGTTGAATTACTATTAAAATTTGTAAATAGTATTCAAAATAAATGGCAAATACATTTTGTTCCTTACCCGTAAAACTAGAAATATCTACTTCGAATTATTCTATTATATTTATATACTTATGCAGATATATACAAAATATAAATAATGCAGCGATATATTAATTACAAAGTGAAAATGTAATAATAAAATGCAAATCTATGGTATAATTGAATATAATTTCAAATTAAATACAAAAGATGATTCACTTCCACACTTTTAAGCCAAAAAAATTGACCTATCATTCAAACACAACAGTATAAATTTAACCAGTTCAACTATTAAATATATTACACTTCAAATATTTAAACGATGCTATTTTCCTCCCATTAAATTTGATAGCCCGCCCAGTCCACCGGCACCTTGCTGCAACTGCCTCATCATATTTTGAAGACCTGATACACCTCCCATTTGGTGTAAAACTCTCGGGTCCATCATTTTAGCCATCTGTTGGTTTAACTTCGCCATTTGAGTTTGATTGACATTTTTCGCTATGTCACCTCCTTTGAAAAGACCTTTAATACCACCCATTCTTTTAACGACGGCAGCGAATTTGGTGTACTGAGAAATTAAATCCTTCACTTCTTTTTCGGTGACTCCAGCACCTTGCGCGACTCGAATGACTCTGCTGTTCTGTTTTGAAAATAGCTTTGCTCCGTCTCTGTTATCCAACTCTCCATCGTTCATTGAATCCATCATTGTCATAAGTCGCTTTAGACGTGCGACAGATTCCTGTTCATTACCTTTTGATGTTAAGTCCTGTGAAAATCCTGGTATCATACCCTAAAAAAAAATTATATTAGAAAAATAAAGAATGATATAAGTACTAATGAATATGTAAATCAATTTACCATAATTTGTGAAAAGGGGCCCATTTTCATAATGTTTTGGAATTGTTCGTACATATCTCTCAAAGTGAATTGTCCATGTTTAATTTTTTCTATAAGTTCGTTATCATCCAATTTAAGTTCATTGACTTTGTCTATTAGACCTTCTATATCACCCATTCCTAATAATTTGCTAATGAACGGTTTCGTTTTAAAAGATTCTAAATCGTCTATGTGTTCACCAGTACCGATGAATATAATCGGACTCTTTGTTGCAGCAACACTAAAAAAATATTTTAAAATAATATTCTTTCCATAACAGAGAAATCTAGATATAAATAGGATAACTGAAATAAACAAAAAACGTTAAATATACGTACGCTGATAAAGCTCCTCCACCCTTAGCATGACCGTCGAGTTTAGTAATAATTACAGAACCTACATCCACTTTCTCTTTGAAAGCTCTGGCTTGCGCTTCACAAGCTTGTCCAATCGTGGCATCCATAACGAAAATAATATTGTCAGGTTTCTACAAACCAAAGATCCACTTTTAAAATTGTTAACTTTTCAAAGATGATTTTGAACAATTGTACCAAATAGATTGTTTTCAACATACAATAGCGTTGGATACTGCTAACATTTCCTCAAAAAGAGATTCTTCTTGTTTATGCCTTCCGCTCGTGTCCACAATGATGAATTCAAACCCTTCTTTCTTGAACATTTCCACGCCTTCTTGAGCTATTACAACAGGATCTGCTTCGGTGTAACTGAAATTTGATCAAATCCATCAATAAAATAATAACAAATAATGCTAATGATAACGATATGTTTTCAACGTACCTGCCATAAAAAGGTATTCTAGCTTTAGTAGCATTTTGTTTTATTTGATCGTAAGCTCCAGCTCTGAAAGTATCAGCGCACACTAAACACGATTTCCAATTCTTTTTCAAATAATGGTATGCCAGCTTTGTGCAAGTGGTAGTTTTACCAGAACCTTGGAGACCGACAAACATAATAATGTTCGGTTTACCTTTGATAGGTTGATATGGTTTCACTCCAGGATCTATGAGCTAAACAAACAAAACAAATTTTAAGAACGTAGGAGAACACGTAACGTTAAATTGTAGCAAAGTTACCTTGACGAGTTCTTTAAATACGGCAGATTGAATCATCCGTCTCTTATTGATACCCCCGGCCATTTCATCGAAATCAATAACGGCTCGAACATTTTCACGAAGTTTCTTAACCAAATGAATATTAACGTCTGCTTCTAATAACGCAGCACATATCTCTTTCAGCATAGAACTCAAAACCTGCAAAAACACATAATAAAAAAACCGTTTCAACAAACAAACTATGCAACGATCTTATGATAAAGAACTATGGGTATAGTATGAATTGAGGTTCGGAGTTCAGAATTTTTGGAATACAATATTTATAGTAGATAATTAAACGAAATCGTCGAAGTCAAGAAAGACAAATAAAATAGCCAATTAGGAGGAATAGAAACATATGGATATTAAAAGGTTATGTGTATGTTGTGAAAGGGCAAACCTCCTCATTGATGATGGTGGCTTTCGTCAGCGAGAGGAGAGCAGAGGTGATCTTGCGGCCCAAATCCGCGAGTACCATGATGGATGCTGAATTATTCCCGCTTCAGCTGAAAAATATATACTTTGTTCCGAAATCCTGCAATTCTACAACACCAGCTCGACGTACAACACTCGACACGACACGACACACTTTCGTCTTGTCAGCCACAAATACAACCATACGACACTTTAATTTAAACGTTCGTATTTTCAGATATTTTTGTAATATTTGTCGATTGTATTATTTTTTGTTGATTAAAATTTATTTTTTTTGTTAATCTGTGCGTGTATAGGTGTATTAATATATGGTCGTTTTTGAGAGTGTTTTTTTTAAATATGTCATATTTTAATAGCTTTTAGGTTATGTGTCAATGTTGCTTCAGTTCAATTGATTGTGTTTGATTCAAGATTAGAAATATGGCTTCCAAAGCCGCTATTTTAGGTACTATTTTATATTAATTTTACCTGTAATCCTTTATTTTAGGTGCGCAATTTATTTGTCGACAAATTTGTATTCTAATGAATCTAATGGATAATACATTATGAGTGCTTAAATTATATTTCTTAATATATTTCACGCGTAATTTATGCAATAAGAGTTCTCAAATTAGGTTTCTTAAAGTTTTTCAAATGCAGTTTGTACGTGTTGTAGGGAGGTTATGTTTGATAGTTCTTACAAATCATTTTCCCGTATATCATCCAAATTTTCACGTATATCATCCAAATTTTCACAACCTTACAGTTCGGACAAAAAAAAGGAGCTCTGTATAATAAGTAAAACCGGAACTCGTTAAGATATGGTTAAAAAATTCCAAACTCCAGGGAAAATTAAAAAAAAACACTTAATACATGAATTACGTTAAAAATCTCAATTTAAGTACTTATAATGCATTGTTATCCATTAAAATAAAAAAAATTCTCAGTAAATATTTTACGCACCTAAAGTAAAAGATTAACCTTTTATCAATCTTTATAACATAATCACTATTACCTTCTTACCTTTTCAGCAATAAAACCTCATAAACTATTTAGATCCTTCAGTATTGCCCAAAATAAACTTTTCTGTACACAAACTCAACTTCAAAATCTACCCGAAGAACAAAACATAAAAGGTACACGCTTATACTCTCTATATTATATTCTTGATGATATTTATTCATAAAATTACTCTATACGTAATTTTAGAACTGAAAGTACCAGCGATCGATCCTTTGAAGCATCCAGATTATTTTAAGGTTCACAATTTGTTCACTATCAAAGACTTGTTCGAAGCTAGAGTACATTATGGACATAAAATTGGATCGTTCAATGCTAACATGGCGCCATACATTTATGGCGAAAGACTCGGTTACACCATATTCGATCTTGATATCACAGCAGATCATTTGAGACAAGCTTTAAATTTTACTGCGCACATTGCTTACAGAGGAGGAATAATTATATTTTTTAATAGAAACGCTCAAAATGCATATGATGTTGAAAAATTTGCCATGGAATGCGGCGAATATGCACATACAAAATTTTGGAAAGGTGGAATTTTTACGAATGCGAAACAACAATTTGGAACAGAAACACGGCTGCCAGATTTATGCATATTCTTCAACACACAAAATACTGTTTTACGTGATCACACTGCCATTCGGGACAGTGCTAAAATGTTGATTCCCACCATTGGAATTGTAGATTCAAATTGTAATCCGAATCTTATCACGTATCCTGTTCCTGGCAACGATGACACTCCTTGCGCTATAAAGCTTTATGGAAGATTATTTAAAGAAGCAGTTCTTCGAGGTAAAAGTGAAAGGACAAAGGCATTGGAAACAATAAAACTTGAAAAATAGAATAAAACCCTTTTTTGTAAAATTAAATGTTAGTAAAAACTTGTCGAAAAAAGAAAAATTATTTTAATGGTCAAAATCTCATTTATTCAATATATTGGTGATAACATATCATGTTTTGGTAAACAATATGATGGTGTTCCATATTTTTAACAATTCCAACTTTAATATAAAGTTATGAATGTAAATAAATCACACGATTTGTAACAATAGTCCTACAATTGTTTTTAGTTAAATACAAACACAATATCAAAACTAATCCATAGTTAAATGAAAGGATTAAAAGAATATGGATAAAATTTTTATTTTTCAATTTCATTTTCTACCTTCATCGATACACGACTGTCACGGAGTTTGAGTAAAAATTTTGGTCCTAATAGAATATATATCCTATAAATAAGTCAATAAGTTTAGTAAACTCTCAATTAAGAAATGTAATTAAATAATAACTATAATTATTCATAAATTACCTTTTAAGCAAGTTTGGAAAATAACAGTTCAGATATGAAAGAGGTATTATAGGAGAAATTGCAGCCCAAGATTCTTCAAGTTTATTAGCTAGTGCAATTGCAAATAAATATCCACATCTTTCACCGGTCATTCTTTTATCGTTAGATTGTATTGCTTGACCGAATTTTACATCATTTTTGGCAGTAAAACTTTCTTGTAAAAAATTTGTAAATGTTGGTCCCGGGCAAAAAATAGTAACTGCAATATTTTTCAAAATTTTTTCAGCTCTCAAACTATTGAAATATCCCTGAAAAATTAAAATGATAGGATATTTTATCAAGCAGTTCATGTGGTAATTTACAACATAGAAATAATTACGTGTAGAGCATGCTTAGATGCTGTATATGATGCTGAAAATGGTACTGCCATAATTCCAGCAGTACTTGAAGTGACGGCTAAATGACCTTTCCCCTTGGAAAGAAAGTACTTTACTGCAATCCTTGATAAATTAATCGTACCGAAAACATTAAGCTCAAATAAATTTCTGTCAACTTCAATTTCGATATCTTCCCATATTGCACGCTGTGACCTCCCAGCATTGTTCACCAATATATCTAAATTTCCGAAAGCATCTATGACTTTGTCAAATAAATTCTGGTGAGATTTAATATCAGATACATCTAATGGCAAAACTAATATATCAGATTTAATAAGCTTCCCTTTTGAAAGAGCTAAAAAATATAAACGAAATAAAATATGTCAATGAAAAAAAATGTAAAAAACAATCGTAAATACAAACATAAGCATTTTTCTTTTACTCTTTCCAATTCATCTTTACGTCTTGCTGATAAAACTATCTTAGAACCTGCTTTAGCACATGAATATGCTAAATTTTCTCCGATGCCACTAGAAGCTCCAGTAATCCATATAACTTTATTGCGTAAAATATCTTAAAATAAAATGTAAGCAAATTAACACAGTAGATTAAATAATTTAAAAATTATATTAAAAAAAATGTTTACCAATTGATTTTCCAAAATTTTCAGCGTAAGCTGTAGATATATCACAGTCATTAAAAACAATAACTATAATCATTGCACTCAGATAATATAGAAAAACAATTACGCCAAGCCAAAAGAAAAAATCCATCGTGTATTGTATTTCCTAAGCAAAAAATGAACATATAAATAAAATATTTAGCCTAATATTGTGCAGGAAAATATTTACAAAATAGCAAAAGTCTAGAATTAATATAAATTATACATATTACGTTTTCTTTGCTGTATTTTTTTTTATAATTTAAATGTTTTATTCTTGCGACTTCTATCTACATGTTTATTTTTAAGAGATTTCAGAAAAAATAAAGTACATTATCACATCATAATTATAACATTATCACAAGTTATTTACATCATATCTACCCGTACCATCAAAAAATGAAACTCATAATAAGTAGAAAAACAAACTATTATATACTTATTTTCCTTATCTGTTTGCAAAATATTTGAATCAAATCTAAAAATATTACTTAAGTATACGTCTAAAATTTCAGACACTACATTCAATGAAATGGTTACAAATACCTATGATAGAAGTCACAACACATTCCACATTTCAATTATCTACTAAACCTTTCAATATGACTAATATGAATAATTTAACCAAACAAGACATGACTGACATAATAATCGCGGAAATGCTTACAATGGCGAACGTGTGAACAGAACGACGAGCAAAAACGAACTGGGAAACCTTTGGAAAATGATAAGCGAGAAAAGAAGTGGACTTCAAACTCTTGTTGACTCTGAATATCAAACTTGACGATTCGACACTGATAAATATAGCTGATTCAATTACAGACAGACGTATAACACCTCACTGAACAGATACATGTCCCTACCACAGCGCGCATAGTTGTGAAAAAAAAGGACAAACCAGTCGAATTTTTTTTGGTGACCTATAAAATAGGGGTTTTCAACTTATTCATTTATAATAGTCGTGTTTATGAGTTTTTGAAATGCACTTGAAATTTTTTGAATAATATGCTGTTGATATTGATAAAACACTGGTCAGCTGTAGAACACCTTAAAAGTCACATTCCTTTTGTTTGCGCTTGCGCTTACGCCAACGCAGGCGCAAGCGCACACTATGAGAACCTGTCTTTAAATAGATAATCATAACATCGTATATATTTGTTTATCTTAACAAAAAAGAATTGTGAGATAATGAAATCTGTTTCTGAACCTAGGGCAATTCATAATGAATCAAATTGTAAGTATATGCTTTTTGAAAAATTAGAATACGTAATTGACGTTAACATCAAAATATTCTCTTCATATAATAGTATACTAATTATTTAGTCATAATTTTCAGAAGTATCTCTCCTCCTCTCCTTGAAGCCAAGGGAAGGGAGTGAGGACCCTGGCCCTCCCGAAATTTCGAAAATAATTACAAATTATTCTTTATTATAACGAGATATAACCCATGACCATGAATAAATTTTTCGAAAACCTTAAATTTACACACATATACGTTAATGAAAAATACAGAATATTTGTATCACATAAATATAAAAAGTTGTGTTGTATCGTTGTCGTCGTCGTCCCCCCTCCCCCCAAAAAGAAATTCTGGCTACGACAGTCATCGAAATGTCTACAAAAATTAATATCACATGATTTTTTATAGTTTATTTGTTTACAGTGAGAATTAGTATTAAAAAATATATAGATAAGTAACTATTAGTCGCCGGGCCACAGTTAATATTGTGATGGGCCGCGAATTATATATCACTGCCATAAAGTTACCAAAAAATGCAACAGCTGGAACAAAGGTCTTCTCTCGGTGACGTCATTTCTCTTCGAAACAATGCGTATAAAATAATTTAAAAAAAAGTAGAAAACAGTAGCCATAGTAGTAGTAGTAGCAGTGGTAGTATAAAATTGATTATTTATTTTATAAAATCAATTAAAAATGGCTAAATCATAATGAACAAGTTGATTGAAAATAATGACTAAAAATTAAATATTGACTCATTGACTTAAGTCGACGGAAAGTTGACTGCATGTATAGTGAAAATAATTCATTACTTAAAAAATATAAAATTGAAAACATTGGTCTTTCGCCACTTTCTAAAATAACGGTTCAGGTTTTGTGGCATACTGATTGTGAATAATGTTCCATCACAATATATATTATTTGAATGAATGTTATTCAATCTTTTGGTATAGAAACATCATAAGATTTAATAATCTGAGGTTAAGCGTGTCAGATATACCTAGTCATAGAGTATACGAAATTATAAATTAAATAATAATTATTTTTTCATCATAGTAAAAAATAAATAAGTTTGTTACCTCTGATGGAAAATCAACCAATCACATGTTAAAAAAATATAAACTTTAGTTTTATATGTATTCACCGTTAACTTTTCTAAAAGATGTTTCGAAAGCAGAATTTTAATTTATTTTTTATGGCTAACAAGTTTTTGATTCCTCGATCAAAAACAATTGAATGCTTTCAATATATACATATTTCATCAAATGCACATAGTATTTTATTATTTTAAAACAAACTGATAAAACCACTTTATTATTAACTGACACGATAACATTCAATGTCGATTTGTTATTTTCAAAAACACATGATGAATAAATTCACATATTTAATTCAACAGTAATTCTTTTAAATTTTTTAAATATAACAATACCGTGTCATGTAAACTCCCCAAATTATAAATAAATCGATCAAAAATTATTTAGATTTGTATGTTTGAAAATACGAATAAATTTTTTTTAATCAATTCAAAAATAGACGTATGTATATACATTTTTTTTTTAATGAAAAATAATGAAACCCTTTTTTTTACAATGAATTAGAAATTGAAAAAGAAACTCGCGGCTGTCGAATAATTAAAGACAAGACATTTATTGCAAATCAAACAATAGAAAAAAATTGAATTTTAATGAAGAAAATAGTTCAAAGTCGAAAAATGTGAGTCGAAAGATCAGAAGGATCGATTTACAGCATAATTGAAATTCCCACCATCAGAAAATATAATAATTGCAAAACGACGTTAACCTACTAGAAAACTACTTATATTTTCCCAAAATTTCCTAAAAAAACGGACATCCTACCTTTCAACCCTTAAAAAAAACGTAAAACCCCATCGATACACCGAAACGAATCGCAATCGACATACGACGCATTCGAAACTTCCGCCATCGGAAAAGCCTCGATTTTCTACCACTACAACCCCCACCGTCTACAAGGGGGTGAGTGCGTCAGCTGTATCGATCACCCATTCGCATAACGAAACCTTCGCAAAATGTCGTGTCCTCGCTCGATTAACATCTAAATCGATGGGGTTCAAGGTCTGAGTCCATCAGGAGGTCGTAGTCGAGGAGGGACGTCCTATTTTCACAGCTATTCCCGGGAAAATGTGAACAGTTTTCCGGCTAAGAGGTTAGAGGCGGTCGGCGTTTTACGGACATTTTCCGGTTATGTCATATTCTTGTGGTTGAAATTTTTTGTTGTGGATGTGGTTTGTTTTTAGTGTTGAGGAGAAATCGATTTTTTTTTGTTGATTCATGTATTATTTGTGTTTGTTATTAAAATTTTGCTGAATTAGTATGAAGCAATTTTTTTTTGGGGCAATCGAAATATGAATCATTAGTTGGTTTCGATTTTCTTTGTAATATTAATTTACATCAGTCAGTGTTCCATTTGCTTTTGTGTAGCGTGTTAGATTTTTTTCGTTTGATTTAACTATTTTTTTATTGTTAAAGAGTTCTGTGAAAAATTTGAAATATATATTTGTTTGTTTTAGATACAAATTTCTTTTAAAAGCAAATAATTAAATGTAAAAATCTAGGTGAAAACATATTATTAAAAAAATGGCTGAAGGCAGTACTGGTGCTCCTGTATGGCTTGTGGTATTATTGGCAGTATTTTTAATTCTCTATTTATTTTTCGACATTGCGTATTTTGTAAGAATGTTCTACACTTTATTGAAAGCAAGATACTTTAAGACAAAAATATGTATTATGGAAAAAACAGAATTAAAAAGTAAGTAATTAACTCACACATTCAACAAAATATTTATTATTAAACGAATTGATATATCTTTATATTGTAAAAAATTTTCAGCATGGTGCTTTTCAAACGATATTGACACGCTTCTGTATCATATGAACAATGCCAGATATTTACGAGAATTAGATTTTGCAAGGGCTGAATTTTATGAAAGAACAGGACTCTATTCTAGTATCAAACAAGCTGGAGCTGGAGTTGTCCAATCGTCGGCCACTATAAGATATCGTCGATTCATCAAACCTCACTCTATTTTCACCATAACATCTAAGGTAAATGATTTTTGCAGTTGACCTATTCACTTGAAAATAAATAACGTTTGATAACATATAATACCATTTCATAAAAGTTCAGTTTTGCTGTTAAGCGTTTGAAATATTTCAAAACAAAAAGCATAGGTTAAACATAACAATTTCAATGTTGAATGAAAAATAAAACATATCAATAGATTTATTTTTGTTGTAATAGATTGTATATTGGGATGACAAAACCATTTTTATGGACCATGAATTTATCTCTAATGATGGGTTTGTAAACGCAGTAGCTACCTGCAGACAACGTTTAATAGGATGTTGTGCAAATACTGTAATTAGTCTCTTACACCAAATTCAATGCGGAGGAACTTGTAAAGCAACTATTCCTACAGAAATGCCTCCAGAGGTGATTATGATTTATAACAAAATAATATTAACTTTAATATTTAATGAAATATATTTTTTAATTTACATTTTCAACAGATTGTTGCTTGGGTGCAAGCTAATGATATATCTTCAGCCAAATTAAGAAAACCAAAATGCGAATGTGAAAAAGATCAATGTAAATGCAATCTTCAATCATCTGATATGAAGATAGAAAATTCAGAAAAAATTAATGGCAATGTGTAATACATTTGTATTTTCAAATATATTTTATTGTTAGAACAAAATAACCTACTAATAATAGTTATGATCTGAATGTTTTTATTTTTCGCACATACTCAACGCACTTGATTATTTGAAGTGTTTACATTTACAACATCAAATATTTTTTCACTTTATGTATTACTCTTTCATTAAATTCGGTGAATTTCAAAATATTGTGTTATAGAAATAATTACTTGTTTATTATTTTTATTATGACAATTATTTAGTCGATTCAATTGAAAGTCATTATTTAAAGTACCTACGTGTGATACTAAGTATTGCATTGAATTAGAAATGCCTTTTTTCTACTTAGATTTTAGAAAAATCCATCAAATGGATAAAATATAGTTTAATTGTATGGTTGAAAATTAAATTGTTGAATATTAGAAAAAAAATTGTTAGTGTGTTGAAAAAACATTTTTGTCAATTTATGTTTATTATGATTTATTTTTATTTGTTATATTATTATTTTTTTTAGTTTTGTTTTTATTTTTTTTTCAGACAAATTTATATACCGGAAACAAAATAATATATGAGAAATCTTCACATGTTTACAATTGGAGGAATTGATTTACTTACTTACTTAAGAATACATATATGTGAAAGATGTTTATTACAAAAGTTTTCCACTAAATGACTACTTTTATTTGTGATTTTTTTATTCATACTAGAAAACTTATTGACTGATTCAAGTTATTATTTTGTTGTTATTATTAATATTATTAAAATTCTTAAAAATTTGCACATCACATATTTATTAAATAAAATGCTATTGTATTATATTCAACTAATAAAATTGTTGGACAAGTAAATGCTTTTTGATTTATTCCATTTTATTAATACAACTATGATATTGTTCTTGTAGAATTATAAATACGATTTCATAGTGCATAGTAAAAAATATGCTTTCTAATATACATAGTTTCATAATAAATCAGTAAGGTAGCACAAATAAAATTATTAAATATTACTTAATTGATTATTTTCGAAATTATTTTTATTGGCATTTATTTCCCTCTTCGCGTTCGTTTACATAAATAATTAAATTAATAAATGAGACATATAATTGCATGGAATATAACAGATGCGAAAAACGTGAGATAATCGTTACGAAAAGAAAGCAAAATATTGAGAGTATGACCGAGTTGTTACGTATTTGTGCCACAAAGTCACGGGTGGCGATCACAAGATTGCTTCTCAGGCTATAATGTTGCCTTTTGGCTAAAATCCTATTTAAATCTTTAACTATTTTTTTATGAGTAATTTAATTGTAATTAATTAATTAATTTAACAATAATTATTTTACTTATCTTTTGAACCAGGCAGGGACGTCATTTGGGGGGGGGGGAGGGCAGTTGCCTCTCCTAGATTTTTGTGTTAGGGAAAAAAAATTATGGTTCGAATAGTTTTAAAAAGGGTCGACCTTTTTTTTTTTTAGGGAAAAAATTTTTGGGCTTCGAATAATTTTTAGTCTTGGAAAAATCTGAAAAAACGACCCTGGAAGCAAGGCTTCGAACAGTAATTTTATTCATCCGGTTTTCGGTTACAGTTCAACAAAAAAATAGTATTTAGGTTTGGTTTTCGAAAAAAAAAACCGTACACTTACAAAAACTGACTTTTTCAAAATTCCAAAAAATACTTTCTAAGAAAACGACAACACTTCGAAAACATTCGAAACACAAATTTTTATGCTGAACCGAAATAAACTGATATTTTCTTCTTCAGTTCCGGTTTTCGTCCTGGCAAAAATTTCGATTTTCGGTTACGATTCAGTTCCAGCTCGAAACCCTGTCTGAAGACAATTTGAAAATGCAGCTCACAACATAGTGAAAACAGACTTATCAACGAGTACAACTTTAGCTCTGATTAGCTCCGAATTTGACATTGTTGCGATTGACATTTGAAGAGCGAGCGAAGAGAAGACTTCGACTGTGACAGAACTGGATTGCGGGTGGAGCCCCGCCGGCTCTGCCCCGCGAAGCTTTCCACATTCAAAAGCTACATTCTCGAAAAAGCTTTGACCATGTTGGGACGCGTTTCCGACGTCCTGCACACGGCCGCCGATCTGGTTAGTTTACATATTTATCGGACTGTATTAACGTCAAACAAATGTCACTCGTCCGTATTTACATATTACGTATCTTTCGGTTTGCAAATTTTTCCATATATTGTTTGTTGTGTCTCGTGTGAATGTTGTTGAATGACGTCAATGTTATTTTTGAAATTTGTTTTTTATCTCTGACTTGTTTTAAGATCGCTCCTCCTGCTACGAGATTGGTCGACTTTCAATTTCATTGGAAACTTATTCAAAATTTTTATTTGAACGACAACGAATGCTCCAAAGTTCACGTGGATAACACAAAAATTCCGTTGCATTTACATCAAATGTTACAGGTATTTTCAAACGATAATAAAATAATTTGTAAATTAATATAACAAAATATTAATTTTTAGTATCTCGTCGAAGAAGAAGCCGAATATGGAGAAAAATTGGGTCCTTGCGTAACCGAGTTGATAGACAGCAAATTAGGAATAGCTTCTTGTTTGACCAGTTTAGCTGAAGCCGATCAACCGCCCGGTTTACGAGGAGCTGTTCTCGTTTGGTATAATTCTTTACTTCGCCGAGTCAAATTTGCCCCCATACACGATGTCGCTTTATACCGGCCGATACAAGTATATCGAAAACTTTTTAAACAAATTAAATTTGATTCTTTATATGATTTTCAACTTTTTATCATTTTCACTAGAAACTTTTGATTTTGTGCAATAACAATCACGCGTCACCAACTGAAAAAGAAGAAGTGGAGTTGTTGTTGACTCTTTGTGGCCTTGTTAGAAAACAACCTGAATTGGTACAATTATATTTGTCCAAAAACTGTGAGGAAGAACTATGCCCGTATTTAGTTAAAACTAGTGATTTGAAAAAGCCCAAATTGAATACGCTGTTTGAATACGATTATTTACCGAACCCTTTTAAACAAATATCATTAGTATCACAGCCGGAAACTAGCAAAAGTGATCACAAAGATGCGGAAAGTGAGTCGCTGTCTTCAAATTTTGACGATGAACTCGGTGAGAACAAACATAATTCTAACAGTCCCGACGAAGACGGGAGATTTTTACTTATTGATTTGCTGTTATCTTATCTTTCTAGTGCAGTGAGTGAAACTCTTGAAATTATTTTAAAATTTTGAATCATGTTTTATATTATTGATTTTTTTATTTATTTTAGGATAATCATATTGTTCTTCGAGCTTGTGAAGGAATTATGATAGTCACTTCTTTACCTGATGATAAAATTGCCCATTTGATAGCCAATACAAGTTCTGTATGTGCATATCTTATTGATAAATTAATTGATAAATATAAAGCCTTACCGGAAGATACTGATCCTTGTGATATTGATCAACTCAACATAACTTGGGGGTAAAATTCGAAACATGATTTTGATTATATTTCATACGCATTTTCTAATACTTAATTTATATTATTTACAGATATGCTAGTCAAGAATTTGCAGATAAATGTGTAAAATCAATAGGATTGCGAGAAACAACCTCATTTTTATCTTGGCTTGATTATTGTGATACCTTAGCTAAAGAATGTCATACGTTGTTAGCTGTCCATCTTGCTAGAACATTAAGGTTTGGATTATGGAGTATTTTTTTATTGCAATGTTTAAATTCAAAGTGACAAATGGTTTAATTTTAAGGTGGCATTTTTTCGTTGCTGAATTAGAACTTGGACTAGAAAATGGTCAAAATGCACCATTGATTACCACAGTTATAGGGAAATGTTTAAAAGCAATTGATTCTGTGGAACTATTAAACGGTAATGAATAATTTTATTCGAATGAAATATTTATTCTAATAAAGAAATTAATTTTTGTTTTATTTTTGCAGAAATAAATCAATGGCTAGTTGGGGATTGTGCTAATGTGACGACTCGGTTACCAACTCCAATATTACAAACTCTGATTGACAACTGCTTAGAGGGTGAAGTAGAATTGTGTTTAGAAACATTAAGACTTTTCGAGGTTTATTTTATTATATTTTGTGTAACTTGATTATTTCCATATTTTATAATTTTATTTTTGCTTATTAGGTTATGATAGAAA
Organism: Hydropsyche tenuis; assembly: GCA_009617725.1. Lineage (NCBI taxonomy): Eukaryota > Metazoa > Arthropoda > Insecta > Trichoptera > Hydropsychidae > Hydropsyche > Hydropsyche tenuis. The sequence goes on along the minus strand of VTON01000021.1, from coordinate 818,058 downwards.
AAGCTTCTGAACACATTTTACACTGTCTCATGCTCAGTTTTTTGGAAGGTAGAGGATATCACACACCAATACGTTCTACTTATTACTTTGAAGACGAAGAACGTGAAAGGTTGAATGCGCAATCTCTAAGACAAGAAAGAGAAAGTAACAGGTAATAAACAATACAGCACATATAAAATTTGTATGATAAATTCATTGATTATTTTAATTTCATGAATATTTTTCTAATTTATAATAGACAAGCTATGAAAAGAGTTTGTGAAGGTCACACAGATGGTAATTATGCTGTAACTAATGAAATAGGTCAAATGAACGGTCATTCTTTGATGGATAATAATATTCACAAAGTCATCAATAGGTGAAAATATTTTAACAATTTCATATTTGAAATATATGTAAAATTATTCAAATTCATGTTTTTTTTTTTAGTTTTCTACTTTTGCTACCTAGAAATTTACTTTCTGATCCTGGCGGTTTAGGTTACGAACAGTATATGCAAGATGCACATCGACATTATCTGGTAATTAATAATTTTATTTTTTGTAACGAAAACCCTTTTTTTCAATATTAAAAAGCAACTAAATACTTTATTACACAATCCGTCAAATTAAAGTTGAATGATAATTGAAATCTAATTTTCAGCGATGGATAGAAGCTACAACTGGTTTCAATTGGCCAACTCAAGCAATATGGCCTGATCCTTCGGCGAGTTCTATTCACAGCTGTGATAGTCGTCCAGAAGCAGATTTACATATGCATTCTTCACCGTGTTCGAACAATATCAAACACCTTCCTTCAAATAAAAATCCTGAACAAGATCTCCCTTCGCACAGTGTCTCCTGTAGTAATTGTCAAAAATTAGAAAATTGCCTTGATTCTAAAAAGCATAGTGTGCCCAATAAAGAATACGTTTCTAAAAATTGCAAAAATACAATATCTGATAAATCAAATGATGATGTCGATAAGAAATTAGATGCTAAAAATAATCTGGATTGTTCATTTCATCAACAGCTAGTTTTAAATCAACGTGATCGTAGTAGTTTAAGTGAAATGGCGGAGGACGATGAAATTACCTTTGATGAAGGCCCCTTTTTAAAAATGCTTTTCAAATTATTGATGAATATGCCTAGTCAGCCGTATCATATTAATTTACAACTAACGGCGATATTTTCAAAATTGGCAATGATGCCTCATCCTTATTTACATGAATATTTGTTAAATCCAATTTTACCGACTGGGAAAAACGTCACAACATTGTTTAAAACCTTGCAAAAATTATCAAAAGTCTTCATGTCTCAAATACCAAAAGTGAAACGATTCAACAGTCTTATTGAAGAAACTAGACAAAGACTCTTAGGAGATGAATCACTTGAAGACAGGTATTGTACAGATTTTTTTTAATCATAATATTTACGTAAAATTATGTATTTAATTTTTTTTCAGCGAAAAAAGTGATCCACTCTTCGAAAGCTTGATCGTTGTTGAAGAATTTTGCAAGGAATTAGCAGCTATATATTTTGTGAAATATCATCATTCCTCTCAAACGAATAGTTGAATTGGTAATGTGCGTGAATTATCCCATTGAATATATATTTTCAAATACTTATTGTGATTATATTTTAATTTGATTCAACGTAAAATAGTTTCGTAATTATGTTTTTACTTATTTATTTAAGATACATAAATTTTTAATATAATATATAATTAATTGTTGATATTTTAACCATGTTGTATTGTGAATTTAATACATATATTATATGCTTGTTATTTTTCATGTATGAATATAATAGAATCACATATTAGATTTAAGCAATAGACATTTCATGTTAAATTTTGTGCCTAGTGCATTTTGCAAAAAAATGACTTGAATCATTATATAGTATACTTACAGCCCAGTTTTTCAAAATAATATCAAAAGGTTTATTAGTTTTTTTCATATGTGAAATTGAATAAATAAATCGAATTTACTGAAAATTTGAATCTCGTTTTTTATTTTTTTACAAAAATAAAAAAAATCAAAAGCATACATACATACCAACAACCATATTAATATCAAGATAATAAATAATAATTAAATATGAGATTATTTATTCCTTTTTCCTCAATTTAGCACTGGATACCTCCACTGCTTCCATCCAGTGCGCGATTTCTGGAGGGCATTTAGGTTTAGTTGGAAAACCTTCTAAACCCTTGAATAAACCTTCGACTTCAATACCTATTATATTTTGCTTGGACAGTGCAATAGCTCGTACAAAATTGTCTCCTAATGTTATAAATTGCTGTTCGATGTATATTGCTTTATCATCCCAATATACAAGCTAGAAATTGAATTGGTTTATAAATACAATTATTTAGAATCGATATAATTTAGAAAAGGAAAATTCCATACCCTCGTGTCTACTTTGAATGCGGTAAATATGGGTATTGTTCTACGGTATCTAATAGTTGTTGCTCCTTGTAAAGCATGTCCATCAGCTGCCTTAATATTTTCATAAATTCCTGTTCTATCATAAAAATGGAACCTGGCAAAATCTAATTTTCTCACATATCGGGCGTTATTCATGTGCCGCAAAAATATGTCTACATCGTTCGGTGTGCAGAAACCTAAAACCGAAATCATGTATTTTTATTTTGTGAATTTATTCATTCAACTATACATAACAATGACAGGAAATAATGAACTTTCGTTAAGAATTTTACATGCAAATAAAATTCAACTCGAAAAATTCGTATTTTAACTATAATATTGAACATCAAAGAAAAAAACAAGTAAAATATTTCGTATTGTTATTAAAAAAAAATTATGCATAAGTAATTTCTTATGCATTAAAAATTTATTGTTTCCAAACCTTGAAAATTTTTAACAGGTATTAAAAAATTCTTACCATAAATGGTTGTTGCATCATTTAGTTTTTTTTTCTTATCGAACAAGCGGCCATATCCAATAGTAAATGCAACATTAAAGAAATAATTAACATCCCATGTCATATACAGCAAAGCAACAATGCAGATAATGAAGAAAAACATTTTCACTATGTTTTATAACCCAGGTATTATCTTGAAAATTGAGGCACTTGTTATATTTTATCTATAGGTACAGAAAATTAGTTTCATTCAAATTAAATTAATAATGAACCTACAAAATAAAATAATGAATCCTATTGAATATTAAATCTTGTGCACGTTTTCATTTAAAATAACACAAAATATAAAAAAAACATTTAAACGGAAAATTATAATTTATAGTGATTCTATTACCAAGCAAAAAAGCAATAAACTGGATTTACAAGATCGTCCCACGTAATGGAACCGAAGTAACAATCGCGATTTATAAATAGCAAATTGTATGAAAAATAAATTAGCAAACAAAACGACATCATTAAATAGTTTCAAAATTATTGTTAACTAAATATATAATCACATAAAAGCAAATACACTTTCAACGTATTAACATCATACAATCGAGACGTACGAATAATTCGAAAAGTAATCACACGAAAGAAAAATTAACATTCAAGTACTTACGAGGAAGAAATTAAAGAGGTAACTATGAATTTTATCATATCATAAAACAAGCACTCACCTGTGAAGTCAGAAGAAAACTGCGATCATTCGTCACGGTACGAAAGTTCACAGTTAATAGATTCTGATGCAAATACCAAAACTTTTTACAGCTATGTTCTTACATTTATAAACTTTCGATTCAACCTTTACGCGACAAACGACGACCAGAAATTGGTATCAAAAATCAAATAAACGTATTTCAAAATGTAAGTAAATGAAAAATATATGTATGTGCTGTTAATTAACAAAAATTTGATCACGTAATAACGGTTTGGTGATGCAAGCGCACATGACGCAAGCTCACACGATGCAAGCGCACATGACGCTAGCTCAAATAACGCAAGCTCACATGATATCATGTGAAGAAAACCGTTAAAAATGGAAATTTTTATTGAAACGAAAACCAGAACCGAACAAAAATATATTTCTTTATTGAACCGTAATCGATTATTGTATGATAAATAAATTCGCATGAACCTTACTCAAGTATCGGAAATATTTTTGCGAATTTCTCACCGAGCCTAACCCAAACTTTCGTTGTATTTTGAATTTATTTGCGTAAACCTAACCCAATTTTCTCTAATATTTTCGCGCATTTCTCACTCAACCTAACCCAACCTGTCGTTGTTTTCCGAATAATTCCAGGTGAATGTAACCTATGTTTCGGAAATATTTTCGCGAATTTCTCATTTAATCTAACAATAAGCCAGGGTTGTCCAAAATTTCAGTATGCGGGGGCCACTTACAAATCTCAAAATTTCAATTATTGTAAATTCAAAACGTAATAAATATTAAAACATTGATAAAGTTATTTATTTCCATTATAAAACTATTTCGATGAGAATACATCGGAAAAATATTTTTTTATGTTTGTTTTTGTGTGAAAAATGGGGGCCAATTTGGCACCGTGGTGGCCCTCTGGACAAGCCTGATCTAACAATAAACCAACCAGTCGTACAATAAATAAATTCGCATGAACCTAACCCAAGCATCGGCAATATTTTTACAAATCAGATAAAACGACACTTTTGCGCTATGGCAAGACCGTTTGACGTTAGTTTGACGTTTGAGGGTGGAGCAAAAGCTGAAGCTGGAGCCAGGGCCAGGTTTCAGCGGCGATGCGGGGCGCCGAACGGGGGCTGAAAGCCTCCAGAAATGCGCCGCCGACCAAACCCATCATCACGTGTCAGTATATTTCCAACTTTTCAGGTCCCGTATATGAATTATGCTTTTTAGGCTCGGTAGTTTCCGTTCTCATTTTGCTGTTGGGTCGTTTACGATCGAGATCGAGTTTTTGTATTTTTGATTTTATGTACTCGATTTGTTATGAACGTAAATATATATTTGTTAATATCAAACTTTTATTCATTATGATCTTATGTGGCATTGTGGATAATTTGAAGTTTTTTGAAATTTGATCAAAATTGCACAATAGATATGCTTGATTGCACAAACTTTTGCATCGCAGTGTTTGAATTGAATAATACTATATTGGGTGTGGGTATTATTACTTTTATGTAATAAACCAGTTCACTGTGAAACGTGATATAATTTAAGTGTCCTGTGCTAATATCATATTTCATTTGAAAAAATGTTTAAATTTTGTTTTGAGTTATGCAATTGTGAAAATGTACAAAACAGTCGCCTGTTATTGTATTAGTCCATGTATATTACAGGTGCTGGAGATTGGAATCTCTTTTGTACTTTGGAAGCACCTTTAATTGCCGCCATACCGCAAGATTCTAGTGAATGGCGTCGTTCGTATGGCAGAATATTCAAAAAAGTTTTTATTGAAGCTACGTTCGAAAAGTTTTCCAAAGAAATTCTCCCCGATGAAAATGACTGGGATATTATGAGGCACCCTATTTTTCACATTTACTGGACAGATTGTGCTGTTAGTGCTTCAAATCCAATTTGACTATTTTCATCACAAATTTATTTTATGTTTTGTGATGTATAATCTTATTTTATTTTTTAATGTTTTTTAGGATATCGAATCATATAAAACTACAACGAAAGATGATATTGAGGCTTGGTTCAAAATACTCACAAAGTACAATATAACTGATTGGTTAATTGTGCTCGTGGAAACGTATGATATTAGAAAAACTAATAAGCTTTTACCTAGAACTACTGTCCTAGACAAAATACGTAACGATTTTGGCTCTAAACATGGAGATCGTTGCCTTTCTGTTATAAATCCTATTAAATCGGAATCACGATCGGCGGAATCATGGAGAGGTTTGGTAACGAGAATACGTCATCTCGTACTGACATCTTATAATAAAAGTTTGATTAGATTTGAAGAACATATGCGCGAACAGCGAGACAAAAGAAATGAGCCCGAATGGAATTTTTGCGAATATTTTTTACTACAGGTAAATACAACTGGATTTTAAATTTTATATTTATCATTTAGTATTCATGAATTCAACCGTACATTATTTTTATTTAGGAGCAATTAGCATTTGTCTTAGAAATGTTAGGCCTATACGATGAGGCTCTTGTTCAGTATGACGAGTTGGATGCGTTATTTACACAATTCATATTGAATTCAAGCGTCGGTGAAAGTCCAAGTTGGCTATCGAATTTTCAAAAGCCTATCGAAACATGGAAAGGAGTCTGTTTATCGCCGAACGTTCCATATAAATATAGGGAATTGATAAAAGAATGTAAGAGTACTCTTATTGAATTCAGAACTTATCTTTTTCAAAGACAAAGTGCAATGCTTCTTTTAAGCAGTCGTCCTTGGGAGGTACATTAATCTCGCTTTTGTAATGGTGCATTAATATTATTGACACATAATCAAAACAATTTTTTTTCATTCAGATTGCTTCAAGGTGCTTATCAGTAGTTCATAACACAATCAAAGAACTGCAGGCTCTAGAAATAACCGTTCCAATTGGTGCTTTCGCTTGTTGGGCTCTTTAACGTGTTTAGAGGTTTTACAGGTATGTGAAAAACTCGCAGCAAATGCGTCTCACCAAGTAGTTCAGCAATGTACTACACACCAAGCTCCTTTATGGCATTATGCAAAAGATAAGGTTGGAATATATTTTATATTTCTATTTCTATTAATGCAAATCCATTTTATAAATTTGTTCAAATTAATAAATTTAAGCTGTGGGAACTTGGCAAGCTTTGTGGACTACTCCCTGGGACACCAGACCCTTCTTCAGCTCAACTACATTTGGTCGTTACATTGTCAGCTGGTATGATGGATGTCGAGTTGAACAATTCACCACAAGATTCTATATCAATAACACCTATAGATAAGCTTAAAGAAGCATTGGGTTCAAAGCAAGCTTTTCAAATCCATTACTTGGAACTCGCTGAATTAGCCATGGGCACTTACAAACATATTGGACGATTGAGGTTTAATATTTTCTAACCATTTATTTTGTAAATATTACAACTTTTAATGAAAAAATGTCAATTTTAGATGTGCTCGCTTCATCGGACGAGACTTGGCTTCGTTTTATAGTGAACTCGGCGAAACCAGTAAAGCTTGCATTTTTTTATTAGATGCATTGCGATCTTATGAAGACCAAGAGTGGAAAGATTTAGCTGCACAGACGAGAATGGAATTAGTGGCATGTTATAAAAAAATGGCCGATCATGAGAGATACACAAAATTGTCTGCAACTATTTCATGTACTTGTGAATTAGAAATTTTAGTTAGAAACTTTTATTTTGATGAAATGATAAAATCTATAAAATTGAATTTATTTGAAACACAACAACCAGTTTTATGTGAAATGAATGATTGCTTCAAAATTATAGCTGTTAATATTTTACCTCCTGAACGTGATAATTATATCAAGGATAGTCCTGTTAGAGTTCAAATATTGTTTGAAAGTTTATTTCCCAGAGAAGTTGTTTGTCAAAAGGCTTCCATTAACCTGGAACCATACAAAGAAACAGAAGCAGCTAAAAAAGTGGAAAGGAAATCATTAGATAAAATGAATAAGACTGAATTAGCCAATGTAAGTAACAGTAGTGGTAATCAAGCTTCGCCCAAAAAAGGCAGCGTATCAAATCAAACTTCAACACCAACCCACAACGAAGAGGAATTTATTACTAGGTTATTTTGATATTTTGTCTTTTCAATACATTGAAAACAAAAAAATTAAATTAATTTTTTTCATCAAAAATTCTTATTATATTTTAAGGTGTAAACTTGATGACTTAAAGGCTAAAAATCCATTTATGTATCCAATGAATATGAGCCTTCATTTAGATTGGAAAGAAGATAAAACATTAGATACTGCTTCTGTCCAGTGTAATAACCCTAAGACTAAGTTGAAAAGGACTGATAGCACCAAATATAGAAAACAATCAGCCAATCAACGAAGTGATTTTACAAATAGTTTTACTCTGTCTAACTTTTCTATCAAACCTGGGATGAATGATTGTACATTAGAAACCACAGCTCATCAATCGGGAACTTTCCGCTTGGGACAAATTTCATTTCTGATCGAAAATAAATTGGAGTATCTTTCAAATGCTTTGTTATCGTGTAAAATGTGCTATGAAGTAATTACTAAGGGAGTTGATGTCGCTTTGAATAAAGTTAATCCAAAAAAAGAGCTATTTGCTGGTATTGAACATGCGATGGAATTGATAGTTACAAGTGGAAGCACTTCAATCACAAATGTAATTACACTGACAATAAATTATATTGTATTACTATTTTTATGGAACTTCTAAATTTCATTTATTACATTTATTAGAACTGCGTAATTCACCTTCGAGCATCAAGTGGTTTGACTTTACAAATGAAAAATTCTCAATGTGAAAATTTGAATAGAGAACTAGATGTGGATATACCACCTTGTGAACCTTTTAACAAAACAATAATTCCTTTAATTGTTTTCGCTAGTTTGCCACCCAAAAAAGATGACAGACCTATTGAACATAAAGTAAACAATATACTAGTATATAAAATGTATTAACGTATCCATCTAAAACAAATGTTTCTTTTAGATTTGGATACATTGTCCATGGTTGGAAAATCCTGTCATTGTCACATTACATTTTTCAATACCAATGTCTACATCGTGGAGATTGTTAACATCTAACATTCGGAAATTCATACATCTGACTTTGGCTTCCTGTGCTTCAGACTATTTTTCATTATCAGTTTCCTACCCAAAACTGGAAACAGAATCTCAAGTAACTTTGGTTGACTTAAATCCTAAGAAAGATACTGAATACGTAAGTCATTTTTTCATTTATTTCGTGTATTTTGACTATGATGAACTTATTATTATTATTATGAAAGCTATTTATTTACAGATCTTAGATTCTAGTGGAACTTCTGTTTCTTTTATGTGGGAACTTCAAATGAATCCTCTAGACAAATCAATTCCAATCAAAACTATGTTTTCCATGAAATATTACATAAACGGTGGGGATGTTTATAGTGATAAACCAAAAGAGTTTAAATGTCCTTATGAGATGCAAGATTACCAAACATTATTTTTAGTCAAATCCAAAGTCGAACCAACAAAAGGTTCAGAATTTTGCCGAGCTTCCCAAATGTGCTATTTACAGCTTACTGTTCAAAAGGTTTGTGACTTCCAACTATTGAACACAATCTTATTCATAAATAATGCATTTTTATTTTATTAGGTGAATGAAACTGATCATAATTCTTTGATGTATGAAGTCTTAGCAGATCAGACAATGTGGGCTGTGTGCGGAAGGACCGCAGGTTATATATAATATTCTTTTTATCATTTATCCCTTTTTTTTATTCTTACTGGAATTTCAATTTAATCTTTTATTGTCAGGTGTCATCACTATGGACAACACAGAACCACAGACTGTTACTTTAGAAGTCATGCCTCTCATAGCTGGTTATTTACCATTACCTACTGTAAGGTTATCAAAGTATATAGCTGCCATTTTACAACAGATAAATAAAGGTAATTGCTACTATAATTAAAATTATTTGATTTGATTGCATTTAAATTAGAAATGCATAAATAAGAGAACATATTTATTATTTTCTGATGTGATTTACTTGCATTTACTAAAAATGAAAGAAATACATAATGCTGTTAAATTTTCATTTTCTTTTAGATGGACGGAAGTCTGATGTGGGTGGAACAGCTCATCCCAGACTAGAACCGTTTAGTCCCGGACAAGTTTATCACAGCGGTAAAGCGCAGCAAATTCACGTACTGGCTAATATAAACAATACTGACGTACATTGATTATAATTATGTAATGTATTATATATGAAAAAAAAAATTATTTATTTTTTGCTTTTAATATGCAAATTGCTCAAAATATTTTTCATCAGTGCTATTATTTCACCTCAATTAAATAATTCATGCACAACATTTGTTGTGGAAATTATTTTTAACTATATAGCCATAAATATATCACTTTATCATGACATTAGATATTAAATAAGCATCTATTTACCATCACTATTATTTACAGTATAAAATAAAATAAAATATTTTTTGTACAAAATTGTAAATACTCATGAATATCTCCCAGTCTTATCATCATCATTATTTTTTTTATTGCTTATATTTAGCAAAATTATTTTTCTATTTTAACCGAAAAATGTAAAATAAGTACATGTATAAATATTATGAAACTTATTGAATTTATCTTACCTGTGCCATTTGATGAGCATTATTGTTTGTATTATTGTTTTTATTTATATTATTATTTACACTGTATTAAAATATGCATGTTAATTTTACTTTAAAATTATTTCAAATGGTAATGGTAACTATTTGAATGATTGTAACAACAAAACTCCATTTTTGGGATCAATTGAGAATGTAAAGTGCATATGCTCGGATTTATTTTGAAAAAACTATTATGTTGAGATTTCACCACAATTAATTATCACATTATATTATATATGTATGACATAAAAGCATATTTTTTGAAAATTTTGAAATAAACTGGCTCAATTATTTAAAAATATCTACAAAACATAAACTTAAATATAAATTGTGTTTTATGTATGGTGATAGGAAGCATATGTATATTTTCGAATATGATACACATTTATTCAATTCTTTATTGCTTATACATTGTCCATATAATTCATTATTTAATTTGTACATTAGTATTGTCCTATTTTTTAATTTTTTTTAATTAAATGTAAAGTTTCAATATATATGCTGCAAACTTCAAATATATTTTCTTTATTAGTTTCACCACTCAAAATTTTAATAACATGATAAAAAAATTGCAACGACTGATTGTTAATTTTCTTTCCTTATTGTTTTTATTTTGTTTAATTTAATATAGAATAATATTAATATGTTGAATTATATGTATATATTTTAAAACTAACATTATAAAAAATTGTTGAGAAATATATGTTAATTAAAGCGCAAATTTTATTAAAAATATTTTTATTTATTCTATCATATATTATAGTATAATAAGCATTTGTTTTGCAGGATTGTGTTGCGATTCAAATTAGTTAATTCGCACTAGTGTTAATCAGTCTAAATTAACATTATAAAATATCCAGATAGACAGACAAACTTTCATACTTGTAATAGTATAGATCAGGCATGTCCAACATTTCGATGTGTGGGGGGGGCCACTTATAAATTTCAAACTCCAAAATTTCAATTGTTGTAAATTCAAAACGTAATAAGTATTAAAATATTGATAAAGTTATTTATTTCCATTATAAAACTATTTCGATGAGTACATTTCGGAATACATATTGTTTGTTTTTGTATGAAAAGTGGGGACCACTTTAGCACCGAGATGGCCCTTTGGAAAAGCCTGGTATAGATAGTTTGTCATTGACACTGCATATTTATTATTACAAGTCTGCCTGATTTGAATCATTCCACGAACCATTCCCTTTTGTGTTCAGTTATAGAAACTCCACTATTCTTTGAGCATAGTCCTGATTCAGGACTATGCTCAAAGAATAAATGCTCCTATGCTCCTGAATAAAGTAAACAATGACACGTTTTTATTTTAGTGCATATTATCTTTATTCATTTATGTGGTGTAAAAGTTTTTGATTCTCAACACAATCACTAAACTAAAAATAAACTATCTTACAATAATAGGAAATAACTAGAATAACTAGAATATTAATAAGTGTAAAACGAGATCATCATAAAAAAAATATATGTATATATACATATATATTTATATTATATAATCTATGCATTTAATTTGCAATTTTCAATTCGCAACATCGAAAGCATTATTCCAGCAAGAGTTCAACATCTCTGATGACGAATTTGCACCCTCGATCTTGACGCAGTCTATTTTCGTCAACGAAAGGAGAAATGTACTTGGCCGAGATGATAGTTTATTTTCACTAGACTGTTTTTAGAATCATCATTACGATTAAAACCGAGATCGGCACAGTCCAGGGTAGTAGCTCAATTCCATTTTCCAATTTGCGAGACCTACCTCATTTATATTTTTATCGCAAAAACCGGAAGTGCCTACAATACATGAAGGATGCTCTCCTTTTTGTGTCCAATCAAGTGAAAATTGTAAGTCTTGATAGCTGAAAAGGCTATTGAGACAATTGCAGTTCAAAGGATTGCCCTCGATGATGACTTTCGTTGAAAGGTTCGTCTCAACGGGAGGTTTCAAATCAACTAACATGTTACACGACAGATTAAGAATCAATAGATAGTTCTTGTTCCTGAAGAAATCTTCAGATATTTCTGTTAAGTGGTTGTTCTTCATGTTCAACTCAATCAGATATCCCAATGGAGATATAACTTTATAGTTGAAACTTGTCATTGAGTTTCCGGAAAGTATCAAACTTCTTAACCCATTTGTTCTTACAAATGTATCTTGGTGGACGGTTTTTATTTTGTTATCATCCATAAGCAAGGTGTTCAGTTTTGTGGTTTTGGAAAACAGCATTGTAGGTATCGTTTGTATTTCGTTCTGACCAAGATCTAAATACTCCAAATCGATGAGCGAATTGAAAATTTTCTCGGGTAAGCTTTTCAAATTGTTTTTAGCCATTTTTAATGAAGATAATTTTGGATTCGAACTAAGTACGGACACACTCAACATTCTTATGTTGTTGTTAGATATGTCCAAATGAGTCAATTTCGGATTTGTAGAAAATTGGTTGGCAGACAATTCAGTCAATTTATTGTGCGATATGTCTATTAAAGCAATATCTAAGGTATTTTCAAAATATTTTTCGTCGATACTTCTCAATTCGCAATGCGACATTCTGAAAGATACCAGTCTCAAACATTTTCTCAGAGTATCCGCTGCATTATTATCAGAATACAATTGGGAATTGTGTGATAGGTCTAAATTCAACAGATACGGCATGTTTACTTCAAAAACGGGAGGAAAAGACAAAGACGTATTTGCAATTTTCAACGTTCTAACAGAAATTCTATTTGAAAGCGATGGAAATTTCCTAATATATTTATTATGCGAGGTTTGCAAAAACGAAAGGCGTCTTAGTCCATTGAGAGTTGCGATATTTGAATCTGTGAAAAGATTTCCAGATATATCTAACACCCTCAAATTGACAAGTGAACGGAAAGTCGACGGATCAACTGTGTCCATTAAATTGTTGGCCAAATTCAAAAAGCGCAGTCCTGGAATATGCACAAACGCGTCTGCACCCAATGAGTCGATCAAATTATTCGATAAATCGAGCTTTTGGATCGTCTTCAAATTTTTGAAGAATTCACCGCGCACTCCGTACAACCTGCAGTTAGAGGCGATCAGCTCAGAAGGACGCGAGTTTTCACTCAAACCGTGGATATCTTGATTTTCTTCCAGAAAGTTCATGCTGATAGTGGGCATGATGCACCATATTGTGTCAGTGCTCACATCCTCGAAAGTGCAAATGAGTTTCGCCGAGGAATACGTAATATAAGCGAGCGAAAAAAATACAAAAAATATGAAAGGAGAGTTCATCGCGAAACCGGTGTGGTCGACGGTGTAGTAAGTTCACGACTGGCTGTTGATAAAATTGCCAAGATTCCTAATGGTTGGACGACCGGTTTTCCAGTGTGTATATAAAAATTTTCATTATTATTTAACTTAAAAATTGTACAATATATACATACTAAATCAAATGTTCAATGTCAAAACTGATTCTTAAAACTGACTTCAATTACAATTCAATGACAAAACTATTTCCGTATTAAGATTGCGTTTTATCAGCCTCTATAAGATAGATCTTTCGTCGTCGATGGATATACGAAATTAAATTAATTGTATGTAATATTTCAATAAAACCATTTCGAAGATCTGTAAGAATAATTCACATAATTACACATCGTAACGATTTTGACATTTATCGCAATTTTTTCAAGCTTTTTATTAGCTTGCTCTGACGCACACCGTTGTTTATTTTTAAATTAATACATATATGACAAGTTTTGTGTGGTTAAAATAAACTGATAAGTGTAAAATAATGCCTAGTGAATAATTCGCTATGACGACACGTCAAAATAAAATCCGTGATAAGTACACATACATACATATGTGCGATTGTTAAAATAAAAATAGTTTTTTCCTCATATAAGTGTCAATATGAAGTTATGCAATTAAGATTACAAATAATTTTCCCACTATTTATTTATCGCATCAATTGAAATTTTATTTTGATTTTTCAAAAGATGACTCTAAAAATCGAAATAAATTCAAAGTATTCATAAATTTATTGATTTCACATATTTTTCATTCCTTACACATTTAAAATGATAAAAATCGATTTAATTCGTCGCAATCGATTTTTTTAATTACCAGTAATACTAAAACTTTATATATTTATTTTATAAACATATTTTCGGGGATTATTCTTATTTATTACTTATACCTTCACAAATGTATTTGAATTCACGAAAATTCTTCAGTACAATTTATGTACGAACCTTTCCGTCACATAAGAAATGTGAGGTATAAGTTATGTTAAGAAATTTAAAAAAAAAGTACAAGTGCAAAATCCTGAAAATATCAAGTTCCTTTGCTAAAATTAAATTTATTTTGCTTTAAAGTGAAGTATCAATTCAAATTCAATTAAATTAATCAAATAAATCGATGGAAGACGACATTTCAAAACAATGAGAAGCCTCGTATACCGAATCGACATTTACCATCATCACGATTTGATTGGATCCATTTGTGGAATTATTTTCTTCACGTGCTGGGGCGTTATCAATCTTTCAATCACACCAATCATATTGTCCGTTCTTCCCACGAAAATATAGTTGCATAATCGATTTTTTATCGGCCTAATTGCGAGTAAGTGCTTTCAAGTTCGTGCATCCTATGGCGAATCATTTTGCGTACGCGCTTGTCGAACAAGAGACTTAAATTTTGGTTTACATATATTATTTTATTATTATTTTAATGTATCCGAAAATTCAAAAGTGTATCGAAAATTTTTTTAATATTAGTAGAAACGATTTATACGTTTTTTTACTACTGATAGAATAGTGCCCGTTCAAAACAATTTGAAGTAGGCATTTTTTTTAACGAGTGATAAAATTTATTTATTTTTAGGGGTTTGAACATGAAAATTATTTCTTGCCAAATGGAAACTATATGTACGTGATCTTATCTATTTATTGAATTGCCACTTATCGCTTAACTTTTGGTAATCAATAGTAACCGATAAGGTCAAATCATCAATTGTATTATCAAAATTATTTGAAACGAATAAGAACATAGCAGTAATAATTCACCCAAAACTTTGACATTAGGAATATTATTAAAGATCAAACAATTTTTTATTCATAAAACGAGACAATACAACAGCAAATACCACAACTAAATTGAGTGATTGAATCATCGATGTTGCACAACGATAAACAGTGACCAAAGAAAAAAAATGCGTTTGAACATCACCTGCAGTACCAGTGCAACAAATTGCATAAACAACAAACACAAAGTGAGGCTTTATCGCTATGCAATTTCCCTTCATTCCGGCTCGCGCTAAATAATACTGGGTTTGCGCGAGATTCCTGAATCCCGCGTGGTCCATCGACACAAGGCTACAGTGTCCCTAGAAAGTAGTAGGCTAATATTATATTAAACGGGAATATTGTAGAAATATAATGGAATTTGCTTTGAAAGGTTCAACGCACGTTTCCACGATAAGATATTATGTATTGTTTCGTATTTTAATATTCAAACGTTGTTTGCGTATTCGTTCGTTATCTTGGTGTGTTTAATTAATTGTGTAAGGTTTATCAGATCAGTTGAATTTTAAATGTCAGTTATTTGAATTTTGATAATATGCATATATGTATGTACGTCAAATTATGATTTTATCAAAAAAATCGAAATAATTTGAAATATTCGTTACAAAAATGTTACGTATGTTTTTATATCTGTATATTTTTAATCTGATATTAATAACATGATATATTATAATAATAAACCATCACCACTACTATCGAATATATCAGTAATATTAAAAGATACGTCAGATAAAATTCATTATCTAATAACCTATAAAAATATATCAAATAACTATTCAAACACATTTTATACTAACAATTTCATAACGAATAAAAATTCTAATAAAACAAAATAAATCACATAAGTATGTACTTACATTTATTTTATTTCATAAAACAACTTGTTTTAAATTCCACACGCATTAAGAAACTTTTGAAAATATTATTCCGAAAAGTTAAAATATGATGTTTATGAATACAGATATTTTGTAATAATTAGATTCCATTAAAAATAAATAAACCACGCACCTTTGAAGCAATCACCAACACCATAAATAAAATCACACATTTTTTCGACAAAAGAATACAAAGATTCATCTCCAAATCCTCATACGCAAACCCGAAGGGACACTCATCGCGTCCACCACAACAAGAAATAATACTACATTCTATTTCGGAGCATCGAAGCGACTTTGTAGCGACCGTGTTGTGTCTGGTGCGTTGTGGCTTTGATGCGCGCTTAGCCTTCAGTCGTGCGAAGGTAGAGGCGCCTCGCGCACCAACGACCGATCGCTCAGCGAAAAAAATAAGTAAACAAACCCGAATTATCAAAGAAAACCAACCGGAAAACTAACCCGAGGAACCATCATACTAAACCCCTCCGGAAAATCGCGAAAACCCAGTGAAAAAGTGCCGAAGCGACCCGCGAGTCCGATCCCGATGTGAAATTTATATTTCTTCTGCGAATATATTCGCGTGTGTGTTTTGTGTTTTATACACGCGGGATTGGTGTATTTGAAAGAACCCGTTTTCGAAATTAATAACGTTATCGCCGGCGAACGTAAAAAAACTGTAACAATCGTTGATAAGTTATCGCGCAGCTTCTTCTCGAGTGGAAAAATAGCGACTTGTGTGAAAATGTGCTCAACTTTTGGATTTATACCGCATATCTAATTTTGAACCCGTGGACGACCGCGGCGCCGTAAAAATAACCCCTAGTCAATAATTAACCGCGGTCGTAATTGCGAGTATGCGTTCGTAATAGATAATGAAGAATGGAAAATGAAACTCAAGTTGGACTGGGCTTCAAAAAAAATGTTAAGCATTTGTTATGTGCGTTGAGTGACTTATCAGTGGAAAAGTAAATGTTTGAATGTTTGTACGTTTCGCAGTATCGTTCTTATCGTTGCTTTAATTGTGAAGAACTGTTTAAAAAAAATAAAAAAACGATACAAAGGATGTGTGTACTCGAAAAAAAGTAGTACACAAACAGGTGGTTGTAAAGCAAATAAATTCCTGTCGTTTTCAAATGCTCCGTTTGATAAAACGGATTATTCTTTGATTCAATATTTTCAAAATTGTTATGAAAAAGCAAAAAATAATTGAATTTGAAACGATAAAGTTGGCGAAATAGGCGTACTTCCTTTTTTATTAGAAAATTAGCAATTCTGATTCAAGGTTGCGTTGAAAACTAGCAAATTCTTACAGCGTCGTCGTGCAAAAACAATGGTCGTCGGTTTCAACGTGAACATCTCCAGAATTAACATAATTCAATTATATTTTAATTGCCAAAAACTGTGCAAATTGGCGGCGACATTCGATGAATAAACATGAATAACTAATCGGAAAAAAAATAAATGAACTTCAATTCTCGAGTGCACCATTAAGTCCACCGAATGAATAATTACTTTTTTCGTTTTTTTTTTCGCCAGCACAATACGATTTACATACTAACATACGGATTTAACTCGCGTTTTTATTTTTGAATCGGTTGCGTAGTGCAGTATATAGTAGCAGATGATAGATAAAAGCTTGAATTACGACCGAGGGAATAACAATATCTACATCTGAAATATATTCGCGACTGTTGAAATACGGCTTGTTCGCTTAAAATTCGGTGTCCACGCTTCGAAGAAAGCGAACTCGAATCATGTATCAGAATCAGAAGTTTCCAGTTTACATAAATCAAGGATAGTAACAATGGAAATTCACCGTTTTTATGCTTTATATTACGTATAGGCGATGTAGGGTTAATTGTAAAGTCAAATATCGATATATGCGTACCGTTTAACTGTTTATTGCTCGCTTGCCGATCGTTGCTCTATTCTTTATTTAATCGATGTTATATAGAAATTTGTGGATTGTGGTTTTATAACACAATGGGTGCTTGTTTTCGCGTTTTACTCATCTGTACAAAACAAATATTGCGTTTAGAAATAGAACATAACTCACAACGAAGATATAACGGCGGTGTTATGGAACGTTCACTTTCTGAAATCAAATTTGAAATACGTTCTCGATTACCGTGAGTAAATGGAAATTATTTTTGTACTGTTGCCGAATACTTTAATTATTTAATTAAAAATAATTTTTTTTCAAATTGGTTCGTTTAGCTTTTACGATGCATTTTGATTTATGATGCGATTCTTAATTCGGTTTTGCGTGTGCATAAGGTCGCAATAAATATGTAAGTTATCCACTTTTTATTGTGATACATAATTCAAATTATTATGCATTACATCATTGATTTATAAAGACAACGTCGATGTGAATCACGCCCAATTAAATTGGAAAATTGTGAATACGATCCATAAATCACATTTAAAATCAACAAAAATCGTATATCGGAAAGAATAATATATTGTTATGGTGCGCAACCAAACTTGATTTTTTTATGTGAAATAAACATCGTTAAATACCTGAAGTCTACCTGAAGTGCAAATCTATTGTATTCTCCCTAGTTTTGAAGATGTTATCCCGTATAGTTTAACGTCTTTCTGATGTTTTTGAGGTTGAATATTTTCTCAAAAATACGAGAATTTATGAATCCGAATGATATAAAATAAACATATATTAATGATCGAATGCAATTTGTTTTATATCAATGAACAATAAATCTGTAATCGAAAATATGGTTATAATACCTCAGTGATACACATTCGGAAAAATTATATTAAAAAAATATAAACTATTATCGATATTTCAGCATCTGTACGTTTACAAAAATATACAGATTCTTATAGGAGTCGATCGATGCGATAAACGATTGAAGAAGCCGCCTTCGGATGACACCGCTTTTGGTCACTCACCAGATGACGTCCGCATTACAAAACCGACACTTAATACCAATCGGTATTGAAAGCGTGGGCTTCGATTATATATATTTGAACAGTTACATATAATATCTGTTGGGAAAAAAAAGGGAAAAGATCGGATAATTCGTGTGTACTCTCGCCGATTGTTAATGCGAACGCGTCAGATGCAATTTGTATTCAAATCGTTGGCTATTCGAAAACAAACGTAATGATGTCATCAGATTTTATAACTTTGTACATCATCGATTGTTGAAAGTTGTCGGTGAAATGGTTATCGATTTAGATTTGTGAATTGGTTGTAAAATAATTTATTAGTCAAGTGTTAATGTTGAAGCGTTGACTTTTTGGTATAGGCGAAGTGACTAATCTGTAAGGAGTCAAATGATATTTTCGGATCATTGACGAAGATGGTTGAAAGGTTAATTAAAGGCTTTAATTACTGTCTAAGGGGAAAATAATAGTAGTGGATCGTCAGTATAAGTGCACATTCCATACATATTCGTTGTTAAGTTGAAAATTTTAATTTACGTATTCAAATTTTCCTATAAAATTTTTTAATGATTCATTTTCAAAGAATGTCCAATTTGATTAAAGGCCTCTTAACAAAGAAATCATTATTTATGGGTGCATCATCGATTTTTTTTTTATAATGCCCCTATACATAAGAAACTTGATTCAGAAAATCAATCATACTCCATATACTTAAGTCATGCTGACATAGACCCTTCAGATATTTAACGTATGTACTTCATATCACAAATCTTCGATCTTTACATTTACCAATCTACGAAACAAACATTTATAAAATAAATAGTCCACACATAGCAAAAGACAACTTCGCTAATCGCAACTCATAACAACTGTCGGCACGTTTGAACTAATTTGTTTAACACAACTCTTCTAAAATATAGGGGTTCACCGCAATTTAACGGTATTAAAAACACGTATACATAAAAAACCGTATTCACTCTCATTCCAGATATAGATCTATCCAAAAAGAGAGGGGAAACATTTCCCCTTATTCGGAGCGTCGAAGCGCGAAGAGAACAAGTGGAGTTAAATACGCACCGAACGATTATATCGACGACTTTTTCAAGCTTTTATTTCATATAAATACACGAACGCGGTTCTGAGAGTGTTTCCGATTGGTATTGTTCGGTTAAAAAGCTCATAAAACCCGTCGTTAAAACTGCTAAAAGGACGATGCTGCAGTAGGAACAACGGCCGATGCGCTTTGTTGGGTCGGTAATTAAAATTTGCGCAATTTAGAAAGTCGCTAATTGGCGTGGCTGTCGGATTTTTGTGTTTGTTTCCATTCTGATCGATCGGTGGGTTGTGTTCGAAATTGTGTGATTTGATGGAATTCAAATGTATCGTGTTGTTTATCCTTGACTTATTGGGTTGAAGTCGTCATTTGAATTGCAAAAACGGTGATGTGTCGCAATAATTTTGTGCGTGACTTATTTTAATGGTGCTAATTTGAAAACAAATGGTTAAAGATCGTAATGAAGTAAATGAGACATCTTTATTTTGTGTGGTTGTGATCGAAAAATTATTGGTGTTTGCTTTGAATAAAAAATACATAAATATTTGCACTTCATTCGTTTTTCAATTTCATGCTAATTTTCATTTGATTCGTAACCGTGTATTCAAAATGTGATGCAAATAAATAACATTTTTTTTAAATTTTTTCTGTCCTTGACTGTTGAAGAATCAAACCACCGAAAAATAAAAACTAAATTACATAATAATAATAATAATAATAATAAAAAAAACTTCACATCGAATTGATGAAAATTAATCATATTTTCACACTGATCAAAACTATTTTTCCACCAAAATCGTAAACGTTAATTTTCAAAATCAATTTAAACACCCATAAAAAATACAAACAACATAAAAAAATAACTTATCAACGCATTGTAAACACGAAAAATTTTCATAACCTAGTACGAACGCATCGAACATTTATCGACGAAGATGTCTAAACTGCGGACGACGAGCAAGTGACCAGCTCCTGAACCGACTGACTTTCCTGAAAAGTCTTCAGACGAGATGACTTCGTCTCCGGTGCAGAGGAAGGTCACATGGATCGTGGATGTGGGAGAGGCTCCGGCCCACGAACATGCTCCGTTCGAGACGCATATTCATCATAGCAAATGTAAGTACATTTTTTTTATTCGACAGGTTTAGTTTGAAGATTATCATTCAATTGTTTACAGATTGGATAAAGTGATATGTAAATTTTGGTTATCTTCAATTTTTGACGTGTTAATCCATTTAAAATCGGTAAATTTTTTTGATAATCAAAATCAAGGGATGTGACGCGTTCGATAGATAAATATAATAGGTCGATTTGAAAATAATGAATATTTTTTTCAGTGTTTAATTTCTTTAAAAGATGTTTAAGTACTTCTAATGACTTAAATTATTTCGATGATAAGGGAAGGATAAAAAAGTTATAATAGGAAATTATGATAAATATTTAAAAGGATGAGTTTCTCATTCAATTTAAAATGATTCAAATCGTCAGTTTGTGTATAAGAAACATGTTCAGAACTTCGTCGTTCGGCATTCACAAGATAAGTACTTCTTTTAATGACCATTCGGTAGACAAAAGGCCTTCAACTCTTTACTACTTTTTTTCGTATTATACTTAGTGCACGAATACACACCGTGTGCCGAATCGGTTTTCGGGCGAGTTTTTTGACTTTTGAACTGTGTGAATAGCCTCACGTTGAAAGTGGTTCTATTGTAATTTTTTTAACTACAGTAGATTTTTAATATTCGGTTTTATTATAAGAAAAATGTCCGATCTTTGAACAATCAATTACCGAAGTTATCATTTATGTACTAAGCGAACTAGCAAGAATTTCAATATTCTGAGAAATTGATTGTTTGGTTAAAACAATGCGATGTTTTAATTATTATTTTCCTTAATTGATTACTAACGATTCTCGTGTAAATAACGATTTATTACAATCACATATTTTTTATGTAGATTATGTCAATTTAACGTCATCTCACAATCCATTAATATAACAAATCTAACACGCCCATCCATAAAAGGACCGCTTTGATTTCATCGATCTTTCACACGCCACCACCGACCACGATCAATCGATCAATTTCCTTTTCGAACATACCTCGTGGCACAGATTACTATAATCGTCAACGTTGACTTCGA
Source organism: Hydropsyche tenuis (assembly GCA_009617725.1). Lineage (NCBI taxonomy): Eukaryota > Metazoa > Arthropoda > Insecta > Trichoptera > Hydropsychidae > Hydropsyche > Hydropsyche tenuis. The sequence continues at coordinate 795,802 of VTON01000021.1, read as the reverse complement.
TTCTGCGATTCGACGAATCCATATAATTTCTCAATCTTCTCTCGACCGTGTCCGTTTACTTGCTTTGTAAGACGGAAACGAATCCAATTTCACATTCGAAAATCCATCATAATAATAGATTAATTTTAATATTTCGGGTTTGTGCCATTTCATAATATAATAACACGTGTTCGGCATGCAGCGCGGCATATGTCTTCTTAAATAAATAAGAACGGTTCACACAGTGCATAGATTGATGCCGAAAAAAAATCGTTAGAGATCTTTGTACTTACATACATTTTTTATTTAATTTGTTTTGAGAATTCGTTGAATAAACTCGTCCATACTGCGTTTGGTATAAAACGCAACGTTCAGGTTGTAATAGATAGAATTACTCGATACGTGGAAAGTGCGTTGTGCGTGTATTGAATTATTCATTTTATTTAACCGAGTTCAATAGGCGTGTCTTATGATTGAATCTTCGTTTGAAAATGGATGGAATTTTTGGCGGGAATTGTGCAATTCGACGGATGAATGGATGCGCCGTTATAAACAGATACATTCGTGGCCGTGTCGTTAAAATGGTAATGATAAGAATGGCTCTTTTTGAAATGTATTGTTGTGGATTTAGTAAGAGGAAAGTTTTTGTCGGCGTACTTTGTAGGTCAAAATCGTAATGTGAGATAAAAAATGGGTGCATGTACGCATTAAATGTTGTTATTTAAATGGTGCCCGCATGAGATCGACATCGATTAAGCTGTAAAAAAAAACTTAGAATGTTTTACGATAATATTCATACGGAATTGTTTGATCGAATTCGATTTGGAATCGGTTAAATTCTTGTTTTTGAGTCACCGCTTATTTAAATAAAAAAAATCAGATGAGCGCATAATGTGATATTAATGCACAATGTCATTAAAATGCAATGCAATAAAACATAAAACGTTTTCGGATTAAGCCCATCATAAGCATCAAAATATACACGATTAAACTAAAATTATTGATTAAAATTTAGTTTAAAATTTTTACTAAAAATAATCATCCATAATCACATGTACCTTACATGCTTAGCGAAAATAATTTACATCACGCGCATCCAATGTTTACACCATTTTTTATACGTTTTTTTTTGGAACAAGCGTTAGAAAGTGGTCGTAATTAAGTACCCACGATCCTCTTGCGCATATAAATTATTCGTAAGAATGAAAGAGGAATTTGTGCGGTCGAAAAAACTACAATCTTCCCACGAAAATTGACCCTAAAACTACGACATCTGCCAAACTGAAGAGCGGGAAAACTGAATGAATCGACTCTAAAACAAAACAAACATCGACAAGAGGGCGTCGAAACGATTTTTGGTCAGTTCCTTTGATGTGTAACGGAACAAGTCCGTGTCGAAGATCAGCTTCATTATCTTTCGCTTCAATTGTGCATCGATTGCGTCACAATAAAGTAGAACGAATTATCGAAATTTGTTGTGCTTCTTGAACAATGTCGATTAAAATAATTGTGCCATATTCGAAATATATTCGCGGGATGTTTCGAGCGTAATCGTGCGTAAGATGTCGGCGTTATATGTATCTAGTTTCATTGAATCGGAAATGTTAAAAGATCAACGCCCTATCTTCGTCGCTCGGCAATAATAACAATCAATCTTCATTGAGACAATTGTGAAGCATCTGCAACATCGTCTTGACTGTGAGGCGATTCGATTAGATCTAGTTAGTGAAATTCATGAAAATGTCATAAATATTTAATTCGTAGGCGGCGATACGAAAATGCAATTGGTTTGTGGATGTGTAATAAAATGCAATTGTTGAAATTTCTAAGTCGATAGTTTTTGAATTTTTATGATGCATTTGTAAAATAAATGTATTTCGATTTTTTAAATTAAATTTATATAACTACTAGTATGGTGTTAAATTAATTATTTAAAAAAATATTTTATTATCGAATTGCAAATTTTGATTTTTAACTGTTAAAAGAGAGAATGCGCAAGGTTAGATCGTATTGAAATACTATAAGTGAATGATGAAATTTTTGAATAAATTAATAAAATGTTTTAGGTATATATGTTTACATATAGGAGGTTTTATGAAATCTTTACGATAACAACAGATTTTTCCGAAAACGTAAACGACGATTACTTATTGCTATGAAGAATATTCAATAGATGTCGCAACATAAAACGATTGTTTTCAAAAATTTAAATACAATATTTTATTTTTGAAAAGTTTGGAAACTGATATTTTTTTTAATCTCGTTCGGAAGAAATGAGATGAGATATATATTAAAAATATAACAAACGAAAAAATATAGTAAACGATAAAATTATGAAATTTTTCTAGGGTCATTATCATTATCTCAAAGAAGTACTATCATAAAATTAAACAGTTGTTCCATATTCAGTACTATAAATAAGTATAATAAGATTTAAGACTATATCAAAAATATTTTATTTGGCTATTTTTATCGTATTGTTGACACAAGATCAAACAAATTTTCACTGTAGTTGTCATAACATCGGACCGTTTTACTGCTTTTAACCGAAATCATCAAATTTTTTTTTGAGATATTCCATTGCTGTTAGTATGCACTGTTAAGAAACGATTTTGGGGAAATAGACCATATATTAAAACAATGGTGTTGATGGTGACCTGATATGCTCAAAACACTGTACACACCGACGGTAACACATACGACACGTTCAGGACAATTGGGAGACTGCATGATAGTAAAATAATCCAATCAATGATTAATAATTTATTTTTATCACAGTCTTCCGAAATATTTAGCGGATTGTGATGAATAGTTTTAAAAAACGTCGTCTTTTTTTTCAGGGAAAGAAACTTTTTGGGGGGAGTCAAATAATTTTGAGAAGTGTCGAATAATTTTAAAAAACAATGACCTTTTTTTAGAGAAAAATTTTTGGGGTTCGAATAATTCTGAATATTGTCGAATATAGGTCGAATATATTTTTTTAAATTTGAAACTATGGAATAAAAAAATAATTATTGGCTTGCTCCCCCCTTGGAAAAATCTGAAATGACGACCCTACTAGAGGGGCGCCAAATTTTATAATTACCAAAGGCACCAAAAACATTGCTACGGCTCTGTGCGTCAGTATCATATGCGCAAGCGTCATTTAAGCAAACGTCTAGGAAACAAATTTAGCATATGAAACCCTTCTAAAAAATCAATTTTTAATTTTTCAAAAATCGATCTTTTCCACATTCAACATTCAATTTCCCGCGTTTTAATTTCAAACCCAACACCAATGATACCACACGTACCTCAAACCCAAACCAGTCTCTCACTCACAATGGCAACCCACACCAGTCGTTCGCCGGTCTCGTTTACAGTCGGTAGTGTCGTGCGTGTCTCTCCCTTCAAAAAAGTTGACAAACTCGCTCCGACTGACAGCGGTGTCCCTTCGCCCTCGTCCTTGTCCCTCTGCGAGGACCGGAGGACCCTCCGGAGGACCTGTGCCCTGAGGCTTCGCTTCGTTTCGTCCCGGTGTTATGCAGTTGGCGTTCCGGCTGTAGCCTGCGCCGGCGCAGCATACCAGAAACATGGAGACCGCCTTCATCGGTGAGGTTCCGAGGACGAGTTTCGGAATGGCGATTTTGCGGAATCGCAATGAAAGTTTTAACATGAAGGCAGTTTTGACGTTTGCGCAACGGACCGTCAAGTCCGCTTTGTGCGGCGTTCTGATTGGATTTTGGGTTTTTGTAGGGAGCCGTCTTCGGGTCGGTCTTGGTTCTGGTTGGATTTTGAGTTTTGAGGTTGTTGGTTTTTTTAGGGATTCGTCTTTGGGTGGGTTTTGGTTCTGGTTGGATTTTGAGTTTTGAAGTTAGATGTTGGTGTTTTTGGGGAGCCGTCTTCGGTTTTGGTTATGATTGTTTTAACGATAAACGTGTAATCGTCTTCGTATTGTTTGAACGCGTTCGAAAAATTCTTTATGTAAACATTTGTACAAATATGATGTCCGCTCAATATTTAGATTGGTTCTGATATTTTTGAGTCTCTGAAATATTATGATATGAACGAATTTAAGTTTCGTATGAATTGCCATTCATTTATAAAACATTGACACTTATGATCTAATTTTATTTACCCACAACTTCAGGCGAGATAAGATTTCGAAGCGTTCATGCGTATAGTGTCAATACAAAGTATTCGATTGAAACGATACTTTATAGTAAAGTTAAAAAAAATTGAATATCGCAAACAATCACTAGAGCATTTCAAGGAGAGATAAAACGAAAAAAAGTTTCATATAAAAATAGGATAAAAGTGGGTGTTGCGAATTAATATGTCTCTTTGTATTACGAAAAACCACGTACAACCTTGTTCTTTAAATCTAGCAAGTGTGTATCCGAACATAGCGATGATTCAGAAGTAAATAAATAACGATAGCGACACGTATTCTAATATTTCTCGTTCTATGAGTAGTGAAGGTAAATTTCGCTCCGAGACGAATCCCGAGAGATTCGAGATCTATTTGGATCTATTTGCAATTGAAATTGAATACGCATTTTGCATTCGGTTATCAGATTTGCATCTGCGTACTTAGAGCCTTGCTCATCCTTGTTGGTCGTTCAAGGTTGATGTCTTATTTGCTCTGTTGATTCAACTCTCGAGTGCAACGAATTTGCTAAATTTATCGTAGAAAAGGTTTTTTTTGTCGATGTTTGCTATTTTGAAGTTGTATTTAGCATCTTGAATCCTGTTGTTCCAATCGGTATCCGGAAAATATTTGTGATTCTCGACTACAGAGATCCGGTTGTGAAATTTAGATATTCGGCGTACGTAAAGTTCCCGAATTTAAATTTAAATTTTGGAGAATATATCTTGAATATTCATGAATAGTACGGTTCATGATACGAAAACATTTAAATTTTTTTCGATTAAAAATTGAGTTCGAAACAGGGAAATTATTATTGTTTTGCATCATATGAATAACATTTCTAATATGTTATATCGATGATCTGGACTTTCTATAATTCATTCATTTCGATAATAAAATAAAAGATTTACAATTAGATAAAATTGATTCAGTTCAACACACATCAAGTTTTCTTCCTACCTGACACATTTCACTATCATATAATTTGCACCGAAAATAAAATTTATATTTTTTCTTTCCTTTTTTTTATCATTTCCAAAATGCATGAACACGAATATCATACATTGTAACTAGCGAACAAAATTCATCAGACACGAACAGATGGCAAATCTCAAGGCCCTCGTATATTTTTGCAAATTGTTTATTGACACCGAGGTTGATTACTGTCGGCTATTTCGAAACGATTATCCCAGTCTCGACGGAAATTTGCCCAATTCGACGGTGTTAACAATTGTCCATGTTGTGTCATTTTTTTTTTTACTAACTACTCATTGTCGTCTCTGGTTATTCGGATGGTAGTCTCCGGTGGTATTGTGCGAAAAAAATAATCAGTCTCGTATGGTGGGAACTATGGGGTTTTTACCCCCTTTCATCATAAGAGTGGTTCCACACTTGCACAATGCATCCATTTTTCACCCCTTCGTATTTTTAATGTTGAGGATTATAATGACCAGAATATGGGTTTTTTTTGTTCATTTTTCGTAGTGATGTGTGGTGATTCGATGCATTCAAATTGGTTGGATTTTTTGTTATTCAGTCGTTTTTTGAATCAATAATCATGAGTATTTGCACATCATAATTTTTTTTATAGAAAAATCGTAATAATAAAAATATATGAAATTTAGAAATTTTTTCGTATTGTAAAGGAAATACATATTGTAACAATTATTCCACTTTTGAACGATTGTTTATTCATTTCTCATGTGCGAAATAGAAATCGTTTGTGTTAATGCATTTTCTAATTCTCATAATTCCGTGTGAATGTCATCAGCTGAGTAAAAAACCATTGGCGGAAGATGGTCAGACGTAGAAAATTTCATCACGACAAAACAGCATCGATTACTAACGCGTAAACGTATGTTTTAAAAAATTACGATAATCCGTAAATATTTGGTTGTACCGTGCATTAAAATATCTGCTATTTTTTTCACCGCTTTTTAGCCGATTTTTTCGCCTCGGACCGAAATCGAAAATCATCATCAACGCGAAACCGGTCATTCTTGATTTCGTATAATAATAATAAAGCAACAGTGACGACTGACGAGCCATCATCAATTTCGCTGATTTTCATTTCTTCTCAGTACATTTTTTATACCCCCATATACGAATCGTAAAGAATTACGCGACCGACGAAAAGGAATACGTAAAGTCGTCGTAAATATTTAAAATTCCATTCTTTGCGAATGTGCAATTGCGTTATCTTTGGGTGCACATGTGTACACATTTTGCGGCGATCCATCATCTGCCATTCATCGGATCGGATTGGAATAATATTTTCTCGATTGAATTGTTTTGCTTATTAAAACACACGATGTAATCAGACGAAACGTGGAAAATTAACGATTTCACGGTCTTCGAAAGAGCGAATTTCTCCATACTCACCTGTTAACCGGTTACTTTAATTAATCGCATAAATTACTGATTCTCATCTTATTACGCATAATTTCCTCGGACGTTTTTCCATTGGAGTTTTCTAATATACACCTCGTTTCGAATTTAAATTAAATCATTCGCTCATAGGAGGGATAGTAAATTTATCCGTCTCCCTAACGTAGTAGGGTTGCTCGGTCAATCTAAAGCTATTTTAAAGCTTTCATTAGAGCTCAAATCGTCTCCTTGATTGAATTCGCTGATGTAATGAACCAAGCATGACTCAGAGTCTGTCTAAAACACAGTTATGAAGTCATAATTGAAACACTTGATCTAATCGAGCCTTGTTTTGCGGACCGTTGTGCGGATCACTCTCACTTTCCTGTATTTTTTTTCAAATCCAGCCAGTTAGGTAGGTCAAGTTGTTGTGTCATTTGGATTTAGTGAACGTTTAAAAATTGTAAAATCATGAAAACTGCGTTGCAAATCGATTTATATGAAATTTATTCGATTTAGTGAATATCAAATTTTCACGATATCAAATTTCATTATTATTATGATTAATATGTATTATTTTTTTTTTATCGATTGTAACGGATACGTTCACTTTATTAACATTGGGTAATATTCGTATAATCTTTGATGAAAATGACGTTTTTATTGAGGTGCGTAACATTAAAAAATTGTGTAATGTCTTTTTGATATTCGAAGAAATCGTCGGAACGTCTTAGGGGGTTAACTGGTTTACGAGCGAGTTAATTAAATATGAATATTTTGAATTAATTGTATAAACACACGTCTCAGTATTATTTACATCTGCCGTAAACCAAACGTAGTGCTCTTCTGTTTGAGTTGTATACTAAAAATATGGGTTGTACTAACAAACGCACGAAGATTTTCATAATTTTATACCGGTTAAGTTTTTATTTCTAAAAATATCCTATTTCATTCAGAATATAGCGAAAATTGGTCAAACGAAACTAAACTACAGAATTTTGCATATGTAAATATTCAAGGTTATCTACATCACGTAAAAGGAATGCATTACTGTTTCAATTTAAATACATGAAGTTAGTCTATTTTCATGGATAAATTTAAATGTGTGAAATAAATTATAAACTATTTATTAACGATGACCCGAATGTTTCAAATCATTTTATCAAATTTGTATTTATACATACTTCCGTTTTAACGTATCAAATATGTCATAATAACATATATTCTACAGGATACGATAGTATAATAAATATAATTATGTTCGTTGATTGTGCGTGGGGTGGTCGTCGAATTAGATAAGGGATATATTATTATCTAGATAAGATTCCATCGCATTGAATAACGCAATATAAGCCGAGGATTGGAGATTTTTTTCTAAATTAGTTTTATAAATGTGCGACAATCGCAAATTCACACATTCAATGGTGTAATTGTTGCGGTTGCATTATGCGGTTTGTCCTTAACCTTTATACTATACATATACGTACCCTTTATAATAATTTTCACACATGAAGCTGCGTATCCTAGGAAACGTCGATAGTGTCAGAACGTTAATTCTATCATTCCTTCTGATAAATATTCCGTCGGTGTAACGTTACATTGTTTGCATACAAATTTATAATAATATTCGTGAACCCAAGGCGCGAATCGTTCCTCATATGGTAACGGTATACGCATTACCATCAAGCAAAATGCACATAAAATTATACGAAATAACACAATAGCACTTCCCATTTATCTGAATAGCAAACCGAAAGAATCGTAAAAATGTTTCATTTATATATGAAATTTTCTAAAAACGTATGATGTGAAGTATACTCTGGATGTATCGTATATACTTTAAAGTATGAAATATATTCGTACATAAATCCTAAAATGTTTTTGTATCGTATTATAGAAGCGACAGTCAAATGTGATTCGAATCGTGATGTTGCTTTTGCGAACGTTGAACTCTTATGCGAATTTTTGCTTCTATCGTTTCGATGTGTTTGGGATATCATTGTGTGATTTTGAATCAGGAGTGCATTGTTTCGATATGTAAATTAATGCTCATATGATTTATTGGAGCGGTTGATATTTATTCAATTCCATTTATTCTGTAAAAAAATTGTGGTTTACTTTAGTTTATTGGTTTGTGAAACCATTTCGAATTGTTCTGTTTTGCAGCTTAATGGTTCATTAATTAATTGCTATTAGAAACTCAATGAATATTTCGAATAGTTAACACTCAACCTATACTACTTTATTGAGTAATTACGGCTCGGTTTAATTGAATGAAAACGAGTTTAGTTTAGATTCAAATGCAACAGTTGCGCATATCGGTCTAATGTAGAAAGTTCGTATGCATAATTCAAGTGTACCGAAACTTTAATAATTTTCAAAATTATTTTTTTGGTCTTAAAATAATCATTTGATGGTAAAATACTATATAAATTTAGAAAAAATCCTGTCTTGATTTATTTTAAATTTGTGCTGTAATTTCAACGAACGAATATCTTCTAAAACACATTAAAGCGAATTGATCATCAAGATTTTTTCTAATTCAAAAACAGACAAATTCATCGGCATCTCTGTAATTTTCGGTATGTTTTCAATCGACTTCAATTAACACAAGTGCATTTGATTAGAATCGTCCTCATTTAACACATTCGGCAACGCAACGATTTTAATTACGCCTTCAATTGACCACAAAGATTGTGACCTCACATTTTTATTGAGCAAAAGCAACAATCCGAAGATCGTTTTGCGATTGTGACCGTCTCGGACGACATTGCGCAAAACGAACCCGTCAATGCGACTTCAATGATCCTCACGTATGACACTCGTCCATCCGGTTGTCTCTCGTGCATTATCTGTATCGATGCAGTGGTGCAAATATGGGATGAAATCAATTATTTATATCTTACAGTTAGTTGAAGCGTTTTGTTAAAATTGAAAATATAAAATTTGGAACTATTTATCTTTTTTTGAAATTTTTTGAAAAAGGTTTTTTCGATCATTATAAATGCATATCTGCTGCAATGCATCTTCGTTACACATTAATAAAGGAACTATAATATTATATTGGTGATTATGAATATTAAAAATTATTCTGCCATATATAATTCTTTTATTGTTAGATAGGCATACGTCCCGTTTTTTTCGTGCTTTGCGTTCGTCCTATAATTATCAAAAAAAAATGTTTGATTTTTCCACTGAAGAACGGAAGAAAAACGAGTTTTTTTAAATTTTGATATATTATTTTTGAAAATTGCATTAAAAAAAAAATGGTTTGAAATCGTCTGAATTATTTCTCATTATACATATTCTGCATATTACGCACTAATTACCTATTTCAATCCGAATATAAAATTCGAAAATTTAAATATCGCAAATAAAATTAAATAATTTGAATATTATAATCATTTCCAACAACTAAATCAACTGACGTAACCGTTAACAATATTTAATTAAAAAAATAAATAATGAGAGTGGAAGCAATAATATATTTTATAACAAATTTTAAGCTCAATAATATAAATAAAATTTAGAAAAAATATGTATATATTTGTTTGACAATATCAATGGTTCTTTGAGGCAAAAATTATAAAAGCTTATTCCTTTAAATTCATGCATACTTTCTCCGATAAGCATACGACGTCGTTTAACTTTAACGACTGACGCATTCAACACAAACACAATCTTATCACAGAATTTTTCCAACTAACTAACCCAACATATTCAACATATCAAGCACCCTCAGCCACACAATAAACAAATCAAACAAACTTTAACCAACTCACACCACAAAGCCTCTCAAACCATCATCCCAGACTACACCACTAGACACACACACACACACGACATTTTACCGTTCGGTGCACTTGCCTATCGCAAAACCGAATTTCTCAGAAGGCATCTCGCACAACATATCGCGTTATTTCATATCGGGCGAATAGTTGCGACCGCACTCAATTTCCGTCTGATAGTGTTGTGTAATTGGATTTCGCCAGCGAGAGATCTTCTTTTGTGCGATCGACCACCGATGTGCTGAACGATCTATAGATCGTTCAACTGCGATAATGAATATCGGGTGCGGTTGTAGAGCGATTTTTGCTATGCGAATTCGGGGAATCGGTTTATGTTTTTCATTAATTTTGTGGTTGTTTTTTGAATTGCTGGTTAAGTTAGTTGAATGGGATTTTATTTATATCGGTTTTATTTTTGTTCGGATTTTTATCAGAATGAGACGTTATTATCTTGTCTCTAATGGATGATTTCCTAGATGAGGATATTGTATTATAATTTTCCTGGAAGTGTGCTGATGATTTCATTAATTTCGTATTTTATCGTTTTCCTGTACCTTTTTTATATTGAATTACTGATAATATTTATATATATACTTTACATATACATTATATATACTTTACATTTACTTTAAAATTATTTTTAATTTAAAAAATCTTCTTTTTACTGCTTATTACAAATAGGTATTACATAATTTATTATTTTTTTTTTTAGTTGAATTGATTCGTATAATATCTCATATATAACATCATAAATCTGAACCCGATTTTTTTTAATTTTTCTGAGAAATGATTGAAAATCTACTTACATTTTGAATGATATAATATATATAGGTATATGTTATTGTGATATCAAAGTAGAATATAAAAGGTTAATAATAATGACAGTACTGCTAAGAAATTTCGTAATTATACGTGTTTTTGTTTAGAGCAGTGCCACAAATTATGCAATTTACAATTATGGTTTTCTTCAAATACAGTTAAAAAAATGAAATAAAAGTGATGGAAAATCAAGAACTATAAGTAAAATTTTGAAATAAAAAACGTTTTGTTTAGAATGAGAAAAGTGTGACTCACGTCTTCGTGTATGAGACTGATAATTGGCAAACTCATGTGCAGTGTCAGGTTCTCTAACAAGAATTTTTTTATCATGTCTTTTTTATTTATCAACAAATTTCAATTTACAACGTGGAATTTAATTTCGTCGAATTCGCTTTTTACAACGATCCATATATTAAAATCACCAAACAATCAAACAAAAAAGCATCAAAGTTTCTCACCGTCACAAAATCGACCCACGAAAACTCACCGTCGGACACTCAACCAGTAAAAACCCAAAGAAACATTACGTCACAACCCGTCGCATAACATCAACTCGTAAACAGGACTACTTTGCACCAACTCTACCATTATATGTCATTATTGCATATTATGCACTCGGATTGCACACAGCGCCCACGCATCCCTTTGCCGGTGCATCCGCGGCAGGCGTTCTCCAATTATTCTTAGGCTGTACTCGATTTCCGTCGAATTATCGTCTCGGGTCGATGATGTGTCGTACTTTTTATTTTTTCAATCATCGGAAGTGTGTGTGTTAATTTGGTGTCGCGTGGAGCGTAGGTGGTGGCACCTTTCTAACTCTTTTATGTCGCCCACCGATTGCCCTGTGTAAACAGTGGTGGAATCAAGTGTTTGGGCCCTTGATGGTTGTTGGTTGTTGGTATTCATTGTAAATGGTTGATAATTATTTTTTGCTATAGTAAGTATGGGTGTTGTATGAAAAACCGACGTCGTATAAATATAAAACCGACGTCGTATAAATATTTTGATATGATTCAGGTGTGAATTTTTTTTTCACTTTTTGTATGAAACATTATACATACATATAACATTTTTTGTATTATCAAAAGTCTAGGCTTTTCTCTAATCTAGTTATTAACTAAAATCAGTGATGATAAAGAGAATTTGGCCGTTGCCAAGGTTTTACTTTCGAAATACCAAATTAGGGAATTATTTATCTATTGGCTACGCTAAATGTCGCTTAACTTTATTAATAACTAGTGGCTTATATCCGGCGTGCTTGGGACTTTGTGAAAATAAATTGTGTACCGATTGTAATTATTGTCAGAATCAATCGCGACGCCGGCACATTATATAGGTGTTTGCAAAGTGGGAGTGCAGTTTAAAAGCACTCGCTCACTAAAGTGAACTTATACTTTCCGAACACCATTATAATTTGTATGGATATCGATAGAAAAAACTGAAAAAAAAACTGAATGCTTACTTAACTTCTTCGGGTTTCAAAGCACATTCTTGCCAAATTTAATGAAGATTCGTCTATCGGCCTAGGAGTTTATTGGATGCATACATATATACATACATACATACACCGTTTGAGTTTTATACAGTAGATTGAGGGCTAGTCTTTTTGATGTATAAATTGTCAAATTCAATTTATATAACGACAACTGTTACTGTGTGCTTATACATAATTTTTCATTTACTATTAATTACAAAACAAAAAACGATGACGACGATGATTGTTATTCCTTTCTCACATTATTTGAACATAAAATATAATAACAAATAAAATATGCAACAGAATTTTTTGATTACGAAATTACGACTTGACTGTCAATTATCTCACAATGCGATGAACGCACACTTGCGTCCAATTTAAGCCATTTTCCGAAATGTAGTCAGAGTTTATAAATAATCCTCACATCACACAATGTAATTTTAACAAAAAACATAAACATCTACGTAGCTACGTCAATTAAGAAAATATCGACTAGAAAAATCGTACCGAACCATATTTATGGATCCCGTACCCTTGTCACGTACCAACCACGCCACTGTTAAACGCCCAGCCCTGCACAGTCACTTCTCTAATTTCTCTAGGCTATATTCACCTCTGAACACCCACATGATGAAAAGATTAATCGGGATGCACGTCGACCGCTTATGATCTATAGAAATCATTTTTTTTTTTTTTTACGAAGGCAGCATGAAAGTTTGGGCGTGGGCCCGTCTCTCATGTTACCATCCGTTTGTTTATTTATGCGCCTTTTTCTCTATCGTTTTATATTAGTATCGTAGAATTTTACGATTATTCGAATCCCACGGTGTTTTTAGCGAAAACTCGCGTTTGTTCAATTGCAATGGAATATGGTATTCGTGTCTTATCTCGCCGTATGGAATAGGCTTGACAATTTACGATGCTTTCCATTTTTCATGCTGTGTTTGATAGTGAATTTACAATCGACGTCAATCATAAGAGTCGTTATAGTAATTCTTTTTCTATCTTTGGTAGTAGCGTCATTCGTGTTTGGCGGTAGCGTGTTTTGAATTTTAGTTGTACTAATTGAATTATTTTTTCATATTAATTTTCGATTAGAGGTATAGCGATTTGAAAATTAATTGAATTTTAATTGATTAAATGGGTTTGATATATATATTTAGTTAAAAAAAAACAACAATTTTTACTGCATTGTTTAATATTAATAATAATTGCCAATTAAGGCGTTAAATTGTAGAAAAAGTTTATGACGTTGAATATACATATGAAACATTCATTCCGCACATATGACACGATAAAAATTTCCAATTAATCTTTCACCAAATTTAGATACGATTCCCATAAACGAAAACTTACATTCATCGAAATAAAATTCAACAAAAATTGAACTTTAATCGAAATCGGATATTTACGATAAATTTTTCCACGACCATAAACGAAATACTCCACATAGCATAATTAGGACGAGCATCAATGTTGTCAACATGGTTTCGCTTTAACATCGTCTCTCGGGTGACGTAGGCTAGTGTTACCGCACTCGGCGTAACAAAATAAGTCATGTGCAAATTGTATGTACGACCGTAATATTTATTGCTCTGTGACACAATGTAGACTTTCATCGTTGCCGATTAGTGCCTATGTAATGTGAGAAAAACGAATAAAATTACTGGACGTTCTCTACGTATCTCCATTGGTTGATCGAAAGAGCCATTCATAATTTGAAAAATTGCATTTTTTTCACATACTGATGGTTTGAAAAAGATTTTGGTATTGTATAGTCATTGGATGAAAGTAAATTTTCATGTATTTTATACTAATTTCAGAATCCATATTCAATCGAAAAATTAGTTTTCATGCTAATGAAGTGCAGTGATTGAAGTAATTAAAATTATGCATCATTTGAGTCAGAATTAATTTTCAAAGGTACATACCACAACATTCGTATTTAGCGCATGATAAAATAAGGAGTTTGGTGACAGTTGCTGTGAAAATCTATTCAAATGTACAAAGAATTCCCTCCATAAAAGGAAACTCGCTTTTTATTGAATATTGCACAATATCAGTCAAAAACCTGTTGCCTTCTTGTGAATGAACGAACTGTTACTCGTCCGAAAAGGGATAGCTGATCTTAAGTGACACGAAAACCCCGTTTTCTTTCGCTAATTGTTTCTTATAAATTTATTACATTCATTGATATTTGAAGGGCGATGGAAAAGGAATACTTGGAGGTGCCTTCAGTGTTTTCGTTTGAAATCGATGGTTTTGTATTGACGATCATTTGCATAATTATAACCGGATTTTATGGATTATTTTGGTTTTTAAGCATGTTTTTTTATTTGTTGTTGATTTGAATTTTATGAGTCGAAAATCTTAGAAAGCGTATTTTACGCTTATGTGATTTATTATTTTTTCGTGATGAATCTGACAATATTCGTTGGATGAAAATTGACAGGTTACGGTTATTTATCGATTTTCGAAAATTGACGCACCAAATTCGGGAATATGAAATATGAAACTATGTGATTTGCATTCAGTAAAATGACTAAAATTATAAAATTCATCTGAAATATAGTGAAAACGTGATGTTACAATAGGTAGGTACATCGTTTAATTTTTCATTATGAATTAATAAAATTAGCACGTGTAAAAATTTGAGGTGAACGTATTCAGTGAAATTTTCATTTCAACGTACGTTGTTTTAATCGTAATTTTTTCAAATATTTACCTGGCGCCATATGTGCGCACAAGTGTAAAAAATTCTATAACTCATATGTTGATTCTAGTATTTTTACCCTCTATTGAAGGTTTTTCGTAAGAATCAGCTTATCAACAATATATCGGTGAAAATGAATTCCGAATGTACGACGTTATTTTTTTTGCTGAAATCGTTTTGCGAATTTCGTCACGGTTTTTGTTGCAGGTTAAAATTATATTTTCAAAATTGTTCATTTCATGGTATGTTACGATGAACGGAAACGCAGACCCTAATTCGACTTTCATCGTTATCTCATTTTATGCTGTATTTTAAAATGGTTTTTCTTCTAATTCACTTCAGGAATTTGCAAAATGATCATTGTTTTGGATAGTTGAAAAAAAACTTTGTTCATATTTAGAATACTGTCGCGGATTGGCAAATAAAATTTTGTTTTGGAATTGAGTATTATGTCATTGGTCGTAGATTATAGTATTTAAATTCAATCGGATTTCCTTATTCGTGTTTTGAAAATGTATTTCCTTGGTCAGCCGAACCGCATCATGATTACTTTTGCCGAATTAGCATATAATGCCGATGGTTCATCAGAAGTCGGCACTAAAAGTTTTCGTATACAGCAAATTTTCCATCGATAAATGCTGTTAAAATATTTATGACTTTTATTCGTTGGTGATATCAATGCTTGTTCAAGTGACATGCTTTAAGTTTTAATGACAATTTTTAAAGATCAATATCGAAAAAACCTCTGAAACATTTACTAAATTACCCCCATTTTTTTTTTTTGTGAATTTTATTGTTGCAATCTACGTCATTGTGACTTTTAATTTGGAAAACCAATGGATCAAATCTTACGATTATTACGAACTGTTATATATCATGGTTCATTTAATTTTATTTTGTAGATGCTTCCATTGTTCTATCAACAGATATGTTTTAATGACGGGTTGTTCAATTTTAGACTTGTCTTAAAATATTATTTGGGATTATTAACCAATCACGTGAAAAGAAAATATCAGTTTTTATCACTTCGTAGTTGTGTGTTATGTTAGAATGTGATAAGTTATGCGACATTACTGTAATATGAATTCTGTGATAATTTGCTTAGTTATGTTAATTTTTTTTTTTTATTGAATTACCTCGATAAAACATGATTGAAGATTGGTTATATTATTTCTATTCATTGTGCTTCATTCACTTGAATAAAACACACGTCAGCTCATTGATGTTTACCTTTCTTTATTTATCGTATTTCATATTGCATAACAGTTCTGATTTATGTAAGATTGTATTTGATTATAAACAACTTATTTCCGCAATTTATACAATATTTGAATTTTTCTTAGATGAAAGGGAAGATGTTCAAAAGAAGACATTTGCCAAATGGATTAATTCACAGCTGGTCAAGGTTAGATAATTTTATATTATAAAGATAATAGAAATCACTATTCCATAATTTATTTAACACAAATGTGTTTTTATTTAGAACAACAAATCTTTAGTAAACGATTTATTTTTGGATTTGCGGAATGGAGACCTGCTGTTATCACTTTTGGAAATATTAACAGCCCAACAATATGTATGTTTCCTTAAACTTAATTTAAAATAAATTTTGTGATTTTTAACATTGAAAAAAAAAACATCTTATTCAGAAAAGAGAACGAGGAAAAATGAGAGTGCATCATTTAAATAATGTTAATAAGGCTTTAAGTATACTTGAACAAAACAATGTTAAACTGGTGAACATTAGTAGTAATGACATAGTCGATGGTAACCCAAAATTAACATTAGGCTTAGTATGGAGTATAATCCTTCATTGGCAAGTTCATTATCATCTCAAGGACCTTATGTCAGAATTGCAGCAAACAAATTTAGAAAAGACTCTTTTGGCTTGGTGTCGTCAGAATTCGAGGGTAATAAGTAGTTCTGATATTTTGGAGTATTATATAAAATAAATATTATTGAAAGTTTTTATTTTGTTTTAGAATTATGCTAATGTAGATATAAAGAATTTTTCAACCTCGTGGTCTGATGGCTTAGCTTTTAATGCTCTTATACACCGATGGCGTCCACACCTTTTCGATTTTTCTAGTATTGCAAAAAAACATCCCAATGCTAGATTAGAACATGCATTTAGAATAGCACAAGAACATTTAGGAATCGACAGGCTACTGGATCCCGAAGGTATTTTGATTGTTGTAATTTGCATGAATTTTTCACTATTTTTTGCAAGCTTGATCATTAAAAATAATAATGAATATTTATTTGTAGATGTAAATACATCAGTTCCTGATAAAAAATCAATTATGATGTATGTGATGTGTATGTTCCAATCATTACCACATTCCGGTGAAGATGTTGGGGACATTGACGTGTCTGTTCAATCTGATACTATGAGTCCTTTGGCTTCTCCAACTTTAGAAGTAAAAATAAAATAAACACGTATATTTTGAGAGTTGCATATGAGGTTTTTAATTATTTTTTTTTCTTATAGACTCCTCAAAGTAGACCACTATCATTAGTAACAAACGCTTCTGCAGAATTAGGAGGATACGGTTCTGCACTGGAAGAAGTCTTATTTTGGCTTCTAGAAGCTGAAGACAGGCTCAATTCGAATCCTGCTCTTACTAGCGATTTAAATAAAATCAAAGAACAGTTTCATAATCATGAAGTATATATATATACTTTATTTTCATTCAAATACAAGATTTATACTTTTGTTAATATTTGTTTTTCATTTTTCATAGAAATTCATGATAGAATTAGCTCAAAATCAAACAAGAGTTGGTGCAGTTCTCGAGGAAGGTGAAAGGCTTCTTGCAGAACAGTGTTTGTCTCGTGATGAAGCTGCAGAAGTAAAACTTCAAATGAGATTATTAAGAGGACGGTGGGAAAACTTAAGAGTGAGAGCAATGGATCGTCAAACATTGGTTCATACTGCTATAATCAAAGGACAACAAAATCAAATTGATAAATTTAGGTAAAACTTAATTAAATTTTATTATTAATTTTGCAATTAAAAAACTAAATATATCTGTTTCCTCAGGCAATGGCTCACTCAGACCGATGATAGAATTTCACGAATGGGTAATCTTTGCGGTGGGCCTAAAGAGATTCAGTCACAAATGGGAGCTGTAAAAGCATTACATGCTGATCTTCAGAATCAACAATCTTTAGTTGATTCTTTATCCAACTGTGTAGTAGTTGTAGATGATGAGCAAGATAATGGTAAGTTTCAGTTTGGCATTATATTTATATACATTTTGCACAAATATTTAAATTCTTGTTATTTAAAGGCGTTTGCGAAATAGAAGACCAATTGAGAGCTCTCAGTGAAAGGTGGGCTTTGACTTGTCAATGGACAGAAACTCAATTAAATAAACTCCAAGCTTTGCAAACCGAATGGAGAGTTTTGGATCAGCAATATGAAAAATTACTCCAATGGATTACCGACAAAGAAATCCAACTTAAACAAGTTTGTTTGAATTAATTTTTTTTCTATTTCTTTTGATATTGTTGTCGTTTTAAATTAAATGTAAATTTGGTACATAGATGGAAGCTAATCCTGCCAGCGAAATAGGTGAAGTATTAGAACGCATCAAGCAATTGCAGATTATCAAACATTCTATGGACATACAACAAAATACATTAGTAACTCATCAAGAAATGACAAATAAACTAATTGAAGATTCTAGTTTAAAGTCTCTTGATGTATATATCGATAGAGTGGAATCTCTTCAGGATAAATTTGATGCTTTATTTTTGATTATCGAAGTACAGGAAAGAAGGGTAACTATATATTTTATTCAAGTGTTTATATTCTTTACACCATTTTAGTATTCTAATTTAGATAAAAACTATTCATATCATTCAAATAAATAATTTTAGATAAAAGAGCTAGGGTTTGAATTTAATGTGACTGAGAATATCAGTACCACTGATCCTTCTATGGATTTCGAAGTGACGAAAACAATAACAACAACCACAACTATTGAAAAAACAACAATGGTGCCTGATTCAAATAAAACTAAAAAGATTGCAGATCATAGTCAGTCTAAAAAACCAAGATTATCAGGAAACAAAGAGCTTGAAGATTTTGAAGAAGAATATAAAAATTTTCATAATTGGTTACAAGTTATGGAAAAATCTTCAGATAACTGTAAAAAGTTATTAGAAACTGACAATGTAAAACTAGATGAAAAATTTAGGAATGTCAATGAGCTTACTAGTGAATTTGAAAAACAAAGGCAAGATATAAATAATGTGGAAAAATGCCTCAAGAAATTACTATCAAGTTCAGGTATAATATGTTTATTGAATTAAATATGTATAAATTAACAATTTAATTATTGATTTTTTTTTAACAGACATTAAACCATTACCTCAAGAAAAAGATGTGAAAGCTCTTCGTAGCAGATTGAGTAAATTGCAAGAAAGTGTCGATTACTGTCAAGATGTTATGAAATTTTTAAATGAACGAAACAATTTCTATGTTGAATTGCATTTATTAGAAAAAATCTTAGAAGGTTACAAAAAGTGGATGGAAAATGCTTTTAAGTCTTCAGCATCAAATTCTCAACTAGATCAATGTAAGAATAAAATTAAATCTCTCAAGGAAAATGAAAAAAAAGTCTTACATATTCAAGAAAAATCACAAGGCATTTTATCTCAGCACTTTCCTACCATTGATATATCTAAGGTACAGTCAGATACAATCAAATTAAATGAATTATGGCAGAGTGTTTTGAAAAGCTTAACAGATAAAGAAAGTGAACTTTCAAAATCTTTGGATACTACTCCCCCAACTCGATACAAAAAAGAAATGTTATATCTGAATGATAAAATAGACAAACTTGAAAGTGTATTATTAACTGAACATGTTATTATATCTGACAAGAAAAGTTTGCAACTTAAGTTGAAAAATTTGAAAGATATTGATTCTGGATTAACAGAAGCTAACGAAGCTCACACTTACGTAAATTCCATTGGTAAAACTTTGTTCAACAGACCTGGATTGGATGCTCAAGGTGAAAGATTAAGATTTGAACTAGATAATTTGAATACACGTTGGACTGATATCAAAGTTATGTTAACAGAAAAAATCACCAAACTGTCCAAAGGTATAATTTTTGTATAATCTTTTTTTAATATATATGTTTATTTTAAATTATCATTATCTTTTTTCATTTAAGGTTTGGAAATATTAGAAGAGTTTGATGTGGATATAAAAAATATATTATCATGGTTAAAGAATACTGAGAAAACAACAGCTAAAAATATTGAAATTCCAATTGGTAATCTTGATGCTTTAGAGAGCAAATTACTTGAGAGCAATGTATTATTTTTTTATTAAAAAAATATTAATATTTAGACTAATAAATTTATTCTACAAAATAATTTTTTTTTCTTCTAGATAATGAAAGAAGATGTTGAAACTCATAAAGCAAAGTTAGTAAAAGTAAATGGAACTGCTAATACTATACTTGAGAATTGTGAAAATAATACAGCTAAAGAAATTCGCATTCAAGTTGATAATTTGAACAAAATTTGGAAAAATGTTGTTGATTCTGTTAATCAGCAAAATGATACACTGAAACGTGCATTTGATAAAATCCAAAGTGTCGTTAGCCAAATTGAAGAATTTGAAAAGTGGCTCAATAGCGTAGAAACTGAGATACCTTCTGTTCAAGAGTGCAACGTTACAAATTCTAATGATTTGTTCCAAATGAAGTCCAAATTTCAATCCCTTAAAGACAAATGTGATGAAAGAACACAAGAGTTCCGCAATTTAAATGAAACAGGTAAGTTTTTTTTTTTTAAGCGTTTTTTTATAATTTTGATGTAATAAAATATTAATGAATGCGACTTTCAGGTAATGACATAATGTTACAATCTGAAGGTGATCCACTCACTGATTTAGCAAGAAGATTTACTCATTTAAATGCTAGGTGGACCCAAGTTACAGATGCAATTTATGAGCGTTATAAGTAAGAAAAGAGAATTGTTTGCTATAAAATATAAATTTCTTTAAAATAATTTCTATTATCTTTTTTTTAGAGTTTTACATGAAGCATCTCATGAGTATAGTGAATTGAGAACATGGCTTTCTCAAGAAACATCATGGCTGGATGGATTACAACGCAAGCTTTGTAAAAGTCCCAATGCACCTGCTGACGCAGAGGAAATATCTGATGAATTATATGTTCGTAATCTTTATCTATTGATTGTTTCTTAAATTAAAATTCTTTTAATATAATTTTTATGTATTCAGGATCTAGAAAACTATGTAAGAAACCATCCTGATGATCGTTTATCTAGGATACAAAGTATTGGAAAACAGTTAGTTGACGCTCATATAATGCCTCAAGTGATTCGAACAGAAGTTGACGGGATCACTGATAGATGGAATTCGTTGAAAAAACAGGTTAATATAAGTTATTAAAAATTTATTTATAATTTAACCTTGTCTACACATATTTCCCATATTCTTTGCAAGCGTTTAATATAATGTCAGAAAATTCAAAAATGTTCAACTCTTCTTTTCTTGTCTTCTTTCTTTACTTTTTTAATTTTAACAATGTTATCCATCGAACGTAACCTTAAAGAAAAATATTGCTTTACTTTTTTGTACTTAAAATTATTTCATAACGCATGACACTATTGTTGCATGAATGAAACTTTTAACAGGCATCCACTCGTACTCAACTTCTGGAAACATCTGTGAATGAAGCTACCAAATCTGAAGTATCTATTGTAAACATTCAGCAGTGGGTACAAAATGTCAACTGTCTACTGAATAACCGTTTGGAGAACGATATTACTGCTCAAGATTTACCTGACGATTTTCAGGTTTGAAATTTTCAATAAACCTGAATTAGTATGGTTTTTATTGATTATTGCTTGAGTGACTTTGAATGGAATCTTTGCTAACACGCTTAAATTGAGTTTTTATTTTGATTTAATTACTAATCTTTTTTCTATCTTTGGCCTTTGATTTAACATTTAACAGCAATTAGTGATAATCTTTTGGTAAAAAAGGTAAGTTTTATTTATTAATTAATGGGATGCTAAGATCATTCTCTTTTTATTTATCGATGAATATTATTGTGTATTTTTATTTGAAATACTTAATATATTGTATTTTTTTCTATTGGAAAGTAGGAAATTTAATAGTTCATTTTTTCTTATATCATATTTTGAGTATTTATGGATATTAAAATATTGCATGCAATATTCATAATAATTCTTGTTTCCAAAAGTAGCGAGTTATTTTTGTCACTCACAATCAGTTTGATTAGTTTTATAATGTATGTTAATAATAAATATTCTTATCCATATTTATTGTTGAATAATAGAGGTTATTAGTGGAATTTGAAACTCAAAGGGTAGCACTTAAGGAAATGGAAGGTCAAATAAAAATTTACCAAGATGCTGGAAAGAATGAAGCTGCCACAAGACTTAAGGAACAATTAGATCTATTGCAGGTTATTTTAAAACTTTCACGATTTTTCCTAACAATAAGATTTTCATAATTTAATTATGTATATTGATTTTTTAAATATTCTTCAGAAAAGTTTTACTACTTCTGAAGCATTACTTGAATCATTTGGAGGTAGTGGCAATAGTATCGAAGCACGTTTGACAAGAGCATTGAGGGAACTTAGAACTGTTCATCGTGGATGTGCACTTTTGGAATTAGCAGGGGCTGAACCAGAAGATGTAACCGGTCAATTAAAACATTGCTTGGTAATTTTATGATTTGATTTCTATATTTCTATATATTGATATTCACAAAAAAGTACAACAGTATATTTTATATATTTGCACAGTAACAAACATCACTAAAAGTTGTTTGTTACGCTTGGTTGCATTAATTGCTATTTTGTCATATTGAATGCAATGATCTCATTGCCTACTATTCATGTAACATACAATCGAATGATGCTTGAAAACCTGTCAGTCCTAGTGAATCTTCGATATGTACGATATGATAGTTAGTTTTTTCATTACACTTTTAATTTTATTTCTTATTTGGCAGAGATTTTATCGGACACTTAGTGAACTAAAATCTGAAGTGGAATCCGTTATAAAAACTGGGCGTAAAATGGTAGAAGAAAAACAAGTACAAGACCCTCCAGCATTTTCAAAAAAAATTGATATGCTAAAGGAATTATACAACAAATTGGGCGCTCAAATTACCGAAGCTAAACATATGCTTGAAAATGCATTGATTATTTCAAGAGAAATACAAAATGATTTGTTATCGTTAAATAAATGGTTGGACAGTTTGGTTGGAGATGAAGGGAAAAAGACATGGGAATTGGAAATGCCAAAAATGGAAACAATCAAAGACAAATTAAATTCAAATTATGTCGAATTTTCCAAAAATTGTGAAGCTATATATTTAGAACCACTAAAAGAAGCAATTGATCAAACTAACGAAAGATGGGAGTTATTGAAAAAGTACGGTGTTCCTGAAACTGAAGGTAAAATTGATGAAAGTGTGGTTCAAC
This sequence comes from Hydropsyche tenuis, assembly GCA_009617725.1. Lineage (NCBI taxonomy): Eukaryota > Metazoa > Arthropoda > Insecta > Trichoptera > Hydropsychidae > Hydropsyche > Hydropsyche tenuis. The sequence continues at coordinate 772,020 of VTON01000021.1, read as the reverse complement.
TGTTGAAGGACTTAGATGATCAAATTAAGAATATGCATACTTTTTCACCCGAAAAACTAAATGAAATAAAAGGTACAATTGATTTAAAGAAACACGATGATCCTAAAGTTGCAAAAAAGTTTAAAGTGATGTTGGACAAAATAGAGGTAAGTCATTGTTTAATAATTAATGTTTATGTTTACTAGAAAATTTAATCTAAGTATTCAAACATTCATATAATTATTTATCAAATTCACATTAGTGTTCTTCAAATTAAATATAAATTTAGAATTTTTTTTTGATCACACAAATGAGATTATTTTGAATTGCGCAATAGAAACAATTAGAGCCATTTTCTTGTTGATTTTGCTTTATGCTTTACTTGCACAGTTTTAGATTAACCTGTTATATTTTTGCTAATTTAACATATTTTATAGTTAAGGTATATTTCGCTCATATTTCTGCTTTATATGTTGATTTTTTTGGGATTATTGATGGGTTTATTATAAATATAAGAGTATTTTTGTGTGTGTATGTGTGTTCTGTGTATGTGTGCTGATGTATTGTGTTATTTTATGTTTGTTTTAGTATTGTTGCTGGGATGAATGCTTTATTAGATTGTATACATAATTTTAAAACAAATATTGTTAATTGTGTAATTTATTTTGAAACGGCATAGTTTGATAAAATTTGTAATAACAAATTGCTTTTTTGAAAGAAGAAAGAAGCGATCAAAGATGTCATAATTTTACTATTCATATCGAAACTTTTTCCTTGATAAGGTTTTCACATAATTTATGTATAATGATATTTTTATTTATTTACAACTCACTTGTTAGTTAAAGTACGTATATTTGTGTAGCTTCATACAAGTTTAAATAATTGTTTCTGTACATTATGTAGCTGATGTTATGTTATATATTTTTATGCATTTATTGTACAAAGTATTTCATATTTTTAATTGTTTATATGGACAATTATTAAACAAATGTTCTTTAATTATATTTTTCATTTATGGTATTGTAAAAACTTCTATTTCACATTTTTAATTCTTGGGATTTCAATATATTATTTATTGTAAAAAAAATGAATGTAACCACCGAACTTAAAATATGCTTGATTACACTGAAAACAAAATCTAACTTAATACTTTGTTTAAAAATAAGATTCTTTAACTTTTATTCACAAAAGACTGATTTATACATTTAATGTCTTTCTCAAACTTTGTCTTTTTATTCTTCTTTTACTCTGATAATTATATTTGATTTTATTTACATATTATATAAAATTTGAAGAGATTATTATTAAGTTTTTTTTCACAAAAATCCTTTTTACTATTTTGTAAATACTTTCAAAGTGATATTCTATAGTTGTTTACGTGTTTATGAAAATTGGTGTAGGGGCAGCACAGCTTTTAATGTCACTATGAATTTCATTCGCTAAAACTCACGTCATATACAACAAATATATCAGTTAAAACATATATATTTTACATCTTCTACATTCTTCATTTAAATTGCAGTAATAAATGGCTCTAATATAAAAAAATATTAATGCAGTTTGTATTTGTAATGAGTAAGTTGTGTAATCTTAAAATATTTAATCTTTTTCCTTGTTATAAAAATTACTTTTAATTGTTAATTTAGATAGTTAAATTAATGACTTAACCTTTTTTTTTTATTTTGATTGAACATTGTATCAATTGGGTGTGGGTGTGTTATCCATACCTTAATTAATAGAGAGTTAAGAGTGATTAACTGTTTAACTCAGTCTTTTATTGGCACCTAACTGGAACAGTTCTATATTGTTTATTGTTTTCTTTTTTCATTTTTTTTTACATTTATACATTCATCCAGTTCGGTGTAAACCTTGTTTTGCAGGATGAACTTTCTCTCAAACGCAGCGAAGATAATATAAGTTTTTTCGATTCACCTTATCAAACAGATGGTAATCAACATATTCAAAACAATGCAAAAATAAGTGAAAATAATAAAGTACCCGATAAACCAAAAGAGTATGAAATTATAAATGTAAGTGATACAATTAAAAGGAGATTAGAGTCTACTAGCACAATTCCAGATATACTTCAAACAACTAACGAAAAAGTTGTTGAGAATTCTTCATCTGCTAAAACTAAAATACCTGTAGCAATAAGTCCTGTATTACCAAAGAAAGAGAAAAACATAGAAAATAATAAAACAGTGATTAAAAATGATGTAATTGGTGACACCTTCAACCTTTCTGAAGATAGTGAATTATTTTCTCAAATATCTGATAATAAATTACTTATAAATAAAGCAGTAGAAAAGCAAGAAAAACCAACACTAAAGGCGGATAAATGTCATGTAGTTGAAGTAAAAGCTGGAGAAATAATAAAATCTGTACTGCCTTCCATTGAGTCTATGGAAGTTTATCATTCTTCAGCAATTGATACTGCTGTGGAGTACTTTCCTCACAGTGTCGAAAAAGTTGAAATAGTGACAGATACAGAAACTGATTCAGATTTAGATGAAAAACAGAGTTCCCAAAACTGCAGTCAGGAAGGTTTATCAGAGTGGGCTGTAACACAATTGACAAAACTGGATTCTACTATAAAATTTTCATCCAAAAAGTTCACAATGGATTCTTTCGAAGATACTCATTCTGAGGCATTAGAAGTCCAAAAATTAGAAGAAACTAAGAAACCGCTGATTGGAATTTTGAAAAGAAGAATAAACCAAAATGATAGCAATAATGGTGATATGAAAGCAGTGAAACCTAATCATGAAATTAAATTGACAATGTCGAAAATTGTAACAGTTCAAGAACAAGTTGTTCATGAATATTTATATAGTGATTCTGATGAACACTTGGATACTAAAACTCCGCCTAGCACTCCATACGCAGGCATAGATAACGACAAGAATCCTTCATTTGAAGATTTTGAAAGTAAAATATTAGATATGGAATTAAAAAAAAATGCTGCCATTTTAAAAGATAAGGAATCAGTTGCAGAGTATTTGATTTTGGACGATTCTAAAGCTGAAAACAAAGAAGACTCAAAACATAATAAAGTTTCTATTGAAAATAAAAAATCATCAGGAGTAGGCATAAGCGGTAATGTTGCTGATAGAATTAGTCGAAAGTCTTCTGGAATTGGCAGCTTTGAAGAACACGAATATGAAAATGAGAGTTTTTACAGTTCAGACAAAGAAGCAGATGACATACTAGTATTTTCTGATGATGAAGATTCTCACAGGGAGATTGATGCTGGTAGTGCACAAAAAAAGCAACTTGTTGTGTCGAAACCTGTTTCGAATAAGGTATAATATAAAAACCTAGATTAAAGTATTTTTCAATGGTTTTATAATATGCGTCCTCCGTAGTTTATTCAAATAACAATTAGTGTTTATATTTTTCTAACTAAAGGGGTTATTATATAGGTTTTTTGTAGAAGTAGATAGTTTATATATTTTTTTGTGAATTTTATTATGTATCAGCATAAATTGTATGTTGTTAAAATAATTTTCGCATTTATTTTAAGTATTTACTAAAATTCATTAATATTCTTGAATGTATTTTCTTCTATGTATATTAGTGAGGAGTAAAAAATATATAAAAATAAATGTTAAGAAAGTATAAAATAAAAAAAAATCACCAAATTCCTTTGCAGAATACTAATTCTTTAATTAAATATCTTAATTTGTTTATTCATATTCTTACAAATAAACAAAACAAAATTATGAGTGAATTATACTGCTTTTATTATAGTTCATTTTTTATTGTGCCTATTCAAGTAAAAAAGTAATAATTTTATTATGTTACAGGAAATTTTGAAATCCTCTATAGATCCAGTGTCTAGAATCCCACTTTCTACTTCTACCCCAATAAAAAAAAATGATGAAAAGGTTCAGCCAGATGTATGTAATGTGTCTATAAAATTGGCAAATGAACCAGCAACTGTGGTAGCAGTATCACCAAAAGTCAAATCTAAGCTTTCATCAATTGATTCCTCATCAAATGATTCATCGCCCAAGTCAATTGTGTCAAAATTGCCATCACCATTATTTGATACAAAGTCGAAAAATCTCGACAAAAAGTCTTCAGTGATTCCATCGAGTCCATTACCTAGACCCAGTCATAATAAATCACCTCTCATGCCTTTGAAATCTCACATACCTATTAGTAAAGAACGCTTACAAGGAAGAACACCTGTGGGTGAAAAACTCGCATCAAATTCATCTTTAGATTCTTCTGTTACTCCTACTGATGAAGTTCATCCAAAATTATCCCCACCATCACCAAAAGTTTCAAAAGCTTCAGAAATGAAAAAAGCTTATGGTGCTGATTGTGACGATGAAGTTATTAAATTTGAATCTGAAGCATTACAAATGATGAGAAGAATGGATTTAATGCTTTTAACTGTTGGGGGAGTGGATAATGAAAGAGATCCTGTGAAGCGTTTAGAGGTAAGGTTTCCTAAGAACTTGTGTTAATATGAAGTTTTTCGGATAACAAATATTGATCTGTATTTCAGATTCTTAAGAGTGAACTTGGAAGTTTGGCACCAGACGCAGCTGAATTAATTTCTTATGGTGATAGTCTTGTTTATACTAAACATAAAACTAATCCAAATATGGCAGATTACTTGAAAACCAATTATCAAGATAAGCTCAGAAATAAATGGTCTGCCGTCATGTCGGAAATTGAATCGAAACGAAACATTGCTCGAAAAGCTGAAGATAGTTTGAAGGAATTCAATAACTTAGCATCACAAATTCAAAAATGGTTAGATGATATAAAACCTGAATTGAAATCAGCCAATAATTACAATAATCAATCGCAATCGTTACGAGAAGAATTCAAATCAAAAGAACGTGAAATTATCAAATTAAATGATATAGGTAAAGAATTGAAAAATTTGAGAGTGGGTTATCAGGAAAAGCTTGTAAATGACATAAATTCAGATTGGACTAATGTTGTCGAGCAATACACTACCATAACTTCTTCTACTAAAGACAAAGAAAAGCATTTGAAGAATGTAAGTCATAATTTTCAAATTAGGTTTTTTTAAATTTAAATAGATAAAATAAACATTATATATTTATTTATAGGAAGCAAATGCTCAAAAAGGTTCTGATTTTGTGACAAAAATAAATAAGACCAGAGAATCAGTATCAGCTATTTCTAGACAATTGAATATATCTCCTTTAAGCGGCTTAGATTTTGACGAGTTTCCACAACAAGAAGATTCATTACAAGTATATATACATATATATATATTTTTTTTTTTAATGCATGTACTTACATCCAGTTAATTACTATTTTTTCAATTATAGAAAGTCAAAGAAGCGTTATTTAAATGTAAACCTTTGGTTGAGGAAATCGATAGAGAGTTAAATGGTATTATGAAGAAATGTAAAAAGGAACAAGGTGACCAAATAAAAAGAGTAAACGATAAATTAAAAGATGAGTGGTCTTGTGTAAATAAAGCTTATAAGGAAAGACAGGACAAGTAAGAAAATTATCACGTTTTTTTAGATTATTAATTTTTATAAAATAAATAGTTATCCTTTTAATATTTTTTATTCTGTCAAATTTATATTCTGCTTACTTAGGTGGAATAAGTGTCAAAATGTGTGGGCTTCCTTATACACAAACTTAAATCAATTAAGTGATTGGTTAAATCAAGCCGATAGAATGGTATTAGACATTGGTAAAGAAGGTTTACCATTAAAAGACATGAAACAAAAACAAAAAGATTTGGAAAAACAAGTAATATTATTTTATTTGTATTTATGAAGCTTTCAGTTTACATTTTTGTTGATATATATATTTTTCAATAGGTTGCTGGGAAGCATCGTCTTTTCAATTCAATATCTTCTGTTAGTCAAGATGTTGTTAGTAAGTGTTCTTCACCATTATCGAGTGATATTAATGAACAAGTTGACTTGTTAAAAGAAAGATGGACAACTCTCAATACTAAAATGAATCAACTCCGTGACAAGTAATTTCACATATATTTTGAACTTGCTATTAAAAATAGATAAGAAAAAATTTACAATTTAAATTCAAATAGGATCACTGGTCAAGATACTGCTAATTTGATGAAAGAGGGTGCACACAATTGGTTACACAGTACATATAATTGTTTACAACAAATTGATACATTGTTGAATGGATCAACTGCAAATCCTTCTAATGATACAGCTCTTTCTATAAGATTGAGTATGGTCAAGGTATGTTCATTAGAAATTACTTTTTTGATTGATTTCCGAGAAACTATTTATAATGAAAATAATGCGAAAGAGAGGGGGTACGAGTATATAGAGATTGGCCGCACATCGAGAGCTTTTTAGAAGCGTTTCATCTCTGGTCTATTTTAGATCAGACACGGTACGGGAATTTCTGTCATTCACTGTGCGGACACGAGGGTGATACTATCTGAAAATATACACAACAGACTGATAGTTTTCAATATAAATTTTGTGTAGTTATTTGTGAGTGAATTATAGTTCGAAATTACTTAGATTTTTCAAGTTTTATGGTTTTGAGAATGATTCACTTTTGGAAATATATGTGCTTCAGAAGTTGAATTATTTATTTTCGAAGTGAGTTTGATTTTTATAATTTTTTATATATTTTTTGAACTTAAATGTGTTACCTCTACTAAAATTAGAACAGAGAAATCAAAATAACAATGTTTTTATTATATGATTTTTTTTGGTTTTAACCAAAGTTGTTTTTGGCATTGAAAGTATTAGTTTTTTTCCAGTAACCCATCTATTTTTACATAAAGTTTTTTCTATTTCAACCATGAATAAATAATTCTTTTGATATATAGAGTAATGAAAAATAGGCAAATTTCTTGTGAATTATTCAAACATAAATTCCTCTTTTTAAATTTTCGTAACTATAATTTTTGACATATCTAGTTCATCAATAGTCGTCAATATTTTTATTAGATTAAATCAGAATAGTTTTATATTTTCGTTTGAAGCTGACATGTCCAGCCCTGATGCATTTGACAGTTTCGTCCTGTATCTAAGTGCTTTTGACACATAAAAGAGAACACAAAATAGAATTTTCCCAACAAGATTCGAGACGTATTCATTCACGGACTAACCTTTCTAGGATGTCGTTAGATTCGTTGAAAACGAAAATATGTTACGTGGCGCAACAGATTCTAGAAAGAGTTTTTCCCTTAATTCGATATACGTCGGTTTCTTCCCGTCTAATGGATGTCAATTTTTGTTGAGATATTTTCATTTACTATTATGCTTCATAAATGCAATTGAATTAAACTTATGTTTTTATATTGTTGTGAGTGAGTTTTCGCTTTGGAATTTTTTTTATTAATTTCAGAATCCATTTATATATTCTTCGTTAAATTTCAGGCTCGCGAAGAAGAGTTAGCGGCCAAGCGTAAAGACATGGAAGTGTTGCGAAAATCGAAGCAGCTTCCAAAAACCGAACAAGTAGCCAACATTCAAACAGACATGGAAAAAGTACGTCTATTAATTCGTGTATTCCGAGTGTAACGTATACGCTTTATGTTTCGGAAGCATATGAACCGAATACGTTTTGCATAATTCCAGATGTCCGTGAACCTTTCTGGACATCGAGATTACATAAAATCGAAGCTGGCTGCCCTCAATAAGTACGGGTCGCGTCTGGACGCCGTCATCTCGTGGGTCATGGAGACGAAGACCAGGATTAACATTTCCAAAGACCTGCCATCCGAACAGGACAGAAAGAGGGTCATCGACAATATTATGGTAATAAATTATATATTTCGGTGAATTTCCCACGCAAAATATTCGATACAAATATTAACACATCGGTCCTGATAAGGGTTCGATGTATCGTTGATACAATGCTCGTTTACGTATCGGTATTTGTTTTTGGATTAGTTGAAAGTTATATTTTTTTATAGATATCGGTGCGCGATCGCGAAACCGAAGTGAACGAAGTTTTCGAAAATTTTACGAATATCGAAAAGGAGTGCGAGGTTGCCAAACAGTTGATGTCCGCTGAACTTCAAGAGAAGATAGCCAAGTTGAGGGAAGATTGGACTTATGTGAAAGCTAGAGGAAACTTGAACGCGGACGGAGAACCAGCGGAAGTGGCGGAGCTGACCTCCGAAGCTTCGGAGTCTCCTGAGAAGGACAAAACTTCCCAAGAATCTCGCTTGAAGTCCGAAGATGTTGCGAAGCTGTCTTCAGAACCAGGTATGTTTGAAATTTATCACATTTTAATTAGATTTTCCTCTTGAAGAATTCGGGAAATTAACATTTTTTTTGAAATTTCATTTTCGATTGATTTGATTTTCGCGCATATTTTAAATTTGTTCTGGTTGAATTTTCTCTGAAAATTTTTGTATAAATTTTTCATCCCTTTTTAGATGCGTTATAGGTGGGTAAGTGAGGGCCGTCCCTCCATAAATTGGTCCAATTATTCAAATTCAATTACACGCTCTATTTTGAATTCAAATTTAATTCCTACTTTGAATATTCGTTGGTAGGATCCCTTCTGCCCTTTAAGGGCTCGCTCGGATTACCGAAAAAGGGGACGCCTTTCGGCAAAATATTGCGAACATTTAAGACCATTATGCGCAACTATTTGAAAGGTTCCCTCCGTACGTCGAAAGTTCATCGCACACTTTAGATTTTTTCCGCGTATAGTCGAAGTACATTGGCTCGTTTGGATTGCGGCATATTTTGTTTGTTGTTTGAATTAATTATAAGAATTTTAATTCCCCACAGTAAGGAAAAACATTCCCTTTTTCGTACGGAAATTTTAATGGTGGAATTCCGCTTTCGGGAATAAAACTCATTAATGTGATATTGAATATAATCGCGAGCCCCGCATGTTGTAATAAATGAAAGTCATCCCCGGTACATTATGAGCCTTTTAAACCGTTACGTATTCGTATTCATGAAAACGCTACGAAATAAATTATTTTCGCTGGTAATTTACGTTTTTTCCTTCATTTCGGGTCGCACGCTCTCGATCGAAACGGCTATTTAATTACTATCCTCATTATAGTGGTGTCCTTTTTTCGAACATTAGATATGCATTTGTATATATTCCAATGTGTTGCATACTTGGGTTGACGACCTCTGAGATTATTTTAACTCTGCAACCACGCCGTCGTCTTAAATTATCTAAACACTATTTTTATCTTTGGTCATTCTCACCTCGACTATCTTCTTCAATATTTGTGAACACTTAACGCATCATTCATCGAGACAATCAATGTTTGCTTTTCAACACCTTTCAATTCACACCCGATTGTTAAAATAAAAATCAATTTTAGGATGTGTCTTAAAATTATACTCGGACTCAAATGCGCATTGCCTTTTCAACAATTTTGTTTTCTCCAATAAAAGTTTGAAAATTCACTTTGGAGTTTTCGATTTTTCGCCCAACTTGCTAGCGCTTGTAAGCAGGTTGTTTTCTCGTTTTTGTTCAGTGTCCTGTCGATTTCGATATTTGTTGTCCTCGTGGGTAAATATTTTCTCTTGTCTAGTATGCAGCGTACCTTTGCGCCTTGCAGCAAACGTAAATTTTATGTTTTAGCGTTTTCGAAACCCGACACGTATCTTGTTTTCCGCATTATACAAATATAAATAAATTTCTGAACTAATAATAAGTTTGAAAATTATCAAATAAGTGAAAAAATAATTTTGTGATTGGATTTTTTTTTTTGCATAATGTTCTGAAATGTAACGGTGAAGTCATGGCTCGTAACCTTTTTGATAAATTATTATCGCTCTAAGTAAATCTGCATATACTTTATCTTATTCTATGATCTTAATATTCATTTTTCGTATTTATTTTAACCAGTGAAGAACGTTAAATACATCAAGAAAGTTCACAGATCGACAACGGAAATTTTCCGAAACGGAATAATTTGCAGTCAAATGATTATTGCTCGATCGATGAAACCTTTATTAATCGGAAGCATATCAATGTACGTATCGTATCCGTGAATATCGTTGTTTTTCGAAATATAGAGTTTTCGTTATAGCTCATTTTTTTTACACTGTATAATTTTTCAACGGAATTTATAAAGATTTTTTTAAAATTGTATTTTAATTATTACTTTATCATTTGCGATGTAATTAAGTATTCAGTTTACGTTTAACATCGCGATTTATTTAGAAGTATTATGAAAAATGATTTTCTTTTAATTGATGATTAAAGTAATTATTAATCATACGGTAATAGCGACAGCAAATGAACGATATGCTGTATAATAAACATTTTTTGATTTTGCCTTTCAGTAAGGAACAAATAAATATTTGAATATCGTTTAAAAACAACATTTTGATTTATTTTAGATAGAATTTATTTATTTTCGTGATATTTAGAATAGCGATCATGTTTGTATTAGATTTTTTATTTCATGACCTCTTTTTATACTTGTCTTTACACTTTCAAATTATTATATCGATACAATACTTTCAATATTGAATCTATTTAACTCCGTGCAAACCGGGTCTACCCGCTATTACTTTATAATGCATTTATGCAAGAACACGAAAGCGTGTCGAGTTTGCGACTTTTCCGCATTCCTCGGTCGCGTGTGTCGCACTGAAATGGCTGCATACAAAATGCACATGCAAGTTCACGTTTGGAACGCTTATCTCACCCTTTTCACTCGTTTTTCCGACGCCGAAGGTTTTCCGAAAAAAAACCTCCCGTTCTTGTTTTTTTTTTATCGTTCGGAGAATATCGCCGCTTTCGTTCTATTAAAGCTTGTGACATTTCCGTGAACTTTTCGCGTCCCGGATTCTCCGTCGGCGGTATAAAACGCACGAGTTTAGTGCCTCGCGAAGATAGTGAAAATTTTCAGCTGAAATTATCGCCATAGTAAAGTTACTGCGTGAAAATGTTTCGGTGTTAATAGAGCGCTCAAATGTCGGTGTTTCATTATATTTATTTATTTTTTGTCGAGGAAAAATTTCAGCGGTCGGTTTCGCGTTTCGTTCGTCCTTTTTTTATTTGGCGCTTCGTTTTATTTATTTTGGAAGCGAGTGTTTTGTTTGACGGTTTTGATTTGAATAGGGGTCGTTTTTGTATTGACGAGCAAATATTGAATTTCTATCACAAAGGAGGAAAAAATTTTGTAGACTTTTTATCAATTCGCTGTTGAGGGAACGAGCTCGCTTCGAAGGAAAGTGGATAAATTGAAGCGAAAATTCATCTTTTATTTTCGCACGTTTCTTTTTACTCGGTTTTTTTTTGTATGGGGAAAGAATCATAAAATGCGTACTCGTTTTTGCATGAAATTTTCGTTTTAATGAAGCGACGTTTTAAAATAACATTTTTTTTTCAATTTGATCGAATCGATTGTTCAGAAGAAAAGTGTTCGTTTGTGATTTTATCTTCTTCTTTGTTAATTTAAATATTTATAAGACTTTTCGTGTGTACAAATAGCTGTGCCATTATTCTTAAGAAAGTACGGACGTGTGAGTGCGGATAAGGGCGTGCACGTATTATATTTTCGGGAGCTCGTTCACGTACACAAGCAAAGTTTTCTTTGCGATACGATTTTCTAAGGATTTGTATAAAAAGTTCAAAGCAAAATTTAACAATGGAGATCGCTAACCTTTTCCTGAAAATTTTCCCTTTTTTTCGGGAACGACGACCGACCGGAATCGCTTATGTGAAACGTGAGGAATTCGCGGCGGGCGTTGCATGAAAATGCCAACATTTTGCATGTATACACACACGTCCTCGCACGCAACGCGAAAAAGAGAAAAGGGAGAACAACAACGTTTCTGCAATGCCCTTTTTCCCACAGGATTTGCCCGAGGGGAAAAAATAACCGATGCGGTCGCTCTTCCCGCATAACCTACGCCAAAGTGTTGGAATGCAGTCGAATAAATTTGTTTTCCTTTTTTTCAACGTCAGATTTTTCCCTTATCCCTTTCACGTAGTGGCGCGTCGCTCCGTACAGGGTTTTTCAACGGAAAAGCGTATTGCGTGTGACACACGCAAATGTGTGATCCATTATGAAATGTTCTTCCTTTTTTTACTGAACAATAGAACTGTGTTATTTTAACACAATGGAATTTGAGTTGAATATAATTTTATAGATATTATATATTAGGGTTTTTCATTAAATAAATTTTGCAGTTTTTTTTTTAGTTTGGCATATCTGATATGGTCGACAAAGGAAAGTCTTCGTTGCGTTATCCTAAAATGAGGCTTACTGTTGTTTGCGCTTATCGTGTCTGTTTGCCTTTATTTTTTCCCTCTATTACCTTCATTATGCTAAATAAAATGCTGTTTTTCGTATTCCCTCTGTGTTTTTGCAGCTCACGCGCATTTTTTGCGGGCGTGGAAAGCTTGGGAGGAAAAATTCAGGGATTTTCGAGAGCAAACCGTAAAACTTATCCCTATTATGTTCATTTCAATATAATTTCGATTCTAGAACACGTAAAGTGAATTTTTAAACTTGCTAAGGTGTGTCTATAAATAAAAAGGGTTTTTGTGCGGAGACCGCGTTGTTTTCGAATTCCCAGGTGTCTTTTCCGGACTTTTTCTTGTCTTTTCTTTTCAGAGGTCGCACCTGAGCGAAGATTTTCACTCTTCGGGCAAGAGAAAGACGAAAAAAAACACAAGGGTCCATGTTAATCGAATATCGGAAGCAATTTAACTTTTACCTTTCGACGCGCACGCTTCTTATACGGAGTTCAGACTAACCGAAAACGACGTAAATAATGGATCGTTGAGTTCCTTATACTCCATTTTATTTTGTTCGGTCGTAATAGATTTTTTTATTACGAAATTAAGATAAATATAACGTATACGTATATTTTACTTGTAAATTTCGGCATTCTTGTAAGTATACATATATTTATTTATGCAGCATCTACACGTTGCGTAACGAAGTTTACTGTTCTCACCCAAAATTTTATGGTGGAAACTTTTCAAAAGGCTGAAAATTACAGTACACGTGCGTATAAGATATATTTAATTTTATGATCATAATTTTGTTTTTTTTTGTTCATTCGGAGTGATGTCTCTAATTTCCTTTATACATTTTTCTTACAAACATCAAACGGCGCGAACGACAACGTCGTATATATTTTTTGACGTAATATTTACTTTCGTCTGAAGCGAAATGTATCGTATTATTTCAGTGGAATGTATTGATTATAAATTGGAAATTACAGCAAATATAATACATTATTTTTACGTTTATGTGAAAGGAAATAAAAATCTTATTTCATAACTTTTGGAACTTTATTACATCGTTAACCACAAAATTTTAATCGAATAATTTAAATTTCGGTCATTGAATTTCAATTTAATTTAGAAAAAATATATATTAGTATTAGGAAGATATATAGTTTAACTACATATATTTCTGAAATGTTTATTTATTTTCCAGTTTCCAAATTTGTTTCTCAGTCGCAGTTGAATATAGACTACATTGTTTTCCTATATTCTTGTTCGCAATTACGTTGTCATAAAAGCTGGATCTGTCACATCAATCAGCCTGAAGCTTTTTACACATATCTCGTTCAAGTGTTGCGTGTGTTTTGTTTCTGAAACGTGATGAAAATTCTTCACTGAAAAATATTCAGCGAATTCTGAACGTATAACATGTGAACGTTGTTATACCACTAACTAGCGATTTTCATATTACGTTGGCTCATATCCAATCAATAGATTATATGTGTTAGCGCATACGAATAAATCAAATCAATTATTAAATTATCGAGTTATAGTTATACCGCGCTATTATATTATATTATATATAAATTTCTACTATATTAAATTTCAGTAACGTATATTGCATTTTCATGTCAAATCTTTTTTTATTACCATGTTATTACTAAATTATTTCGAATTATCTTCCGCATCGAACGTTCAGCAATTTTCACATTTTACCGTAAAATTTTACGATCAGATCGAAAGTTTTGACGACTCAACACAAGCGTTTGTCCGACATGGGCGCGGAAGCACTCAATCAACAAGTTTTCAGACTCGAGTTTTTCCGCTCGAGCTGAAAGTAATCGTTCCGCACGGTCGCCGTTGATCCTTGCCGCGGACGCGGATCCTTCGGGCTTTTATCTTCGGATTTTATGTAAATCGGGATCTCTTTTAAATAATGTGATTATAATATTCAGCAGGAGGTATAGGCTGCCGGTTGAGGGATTCGTCGACATTATCGCCTCTTAAGTATTCCCGGACAGTTCGGCGGCGCACGCATTCTCGGATTACGGAATTTGTCCGTGTTTCAGAATTTGTGTTTTCGTATTTCGACTGAAGTATTTAGATTGTGGTGTTTGTTATGTATTTTGATTCGATGAACTATTTGGAAAATTCGATATTTTAGAAAAGCGAATCGAAACTAGGTTTATTTTAATTGGGTTCGTTTATTAAAATTTTGATTATGTACGGATAAGTTTGTGTATAATAAAAATATTTAGTTATTTTATAATATTTTTTTCATGTGTAAGAATAGTTCTATCGATTTCGTTCAATACTTTTATGATATAAATTATTCCCGATATGAATTTTCCGATATTTCCCTTCTGGTTCGATTGCACATGCAGACGGCGTACGACCCATCCCCAAGTGCCAATATCGGATGCATTCGTCTCCCGTCTGATCCTGTGCTTTTTGTTGTCGACCCGATGATAAAAGGGGTATTAATTTTTTGTCGACCCTTCGTGCTCGGGCAAGCCATCCCAGGATACTTTCGCCGTAATTAAATCAAGGATTCGCAGGATTTTCGCCGCCGAAGGAGGCGTTGACCCTCCCTTCTGGTCCCCTTTTTTTGTGCGGGGTTGCCGAATTATTCTCGCTTATTAAAATTTGATTTGTCGCTGTGATTTGACAAGAGGAACGTTTTTGATTCGATTACCGCGCTGTTACGATTGTTCCGCGTTTTGTGTTTCGCGTTCGTGAAAATTCGTTATGAATGAAAGGGCATCATCAGCGTTTTCATCGTGAACGGCCGGCCCGCAGTAAGCGGTGAATATTCATTAGAGTTTGCATTATGTTTTTGTATCCCTTCAATGCGGTTTTTCATTCATTTTGAAAGTTTTTATTATATTCATGAATATATTTTTATTACTTGGAATAATGAAAATGAAGTATTATATATACGTGATATTTGATCTAAGATAACTTTTATTATTCTTATATTGAATTTTTCTTCATACTTGAGCACTACCTTATGAAAAGGTACGACGGCGTATGAAATTCGATAGTTTTCGTCGTTCAGTGAACGTTCTTCGACCGGAAGGAAGTTCGTTCCGGTTAACTGATGACTAACAGCGGTGTTATAATGATCATTTTGCTCAGCTTAATCTCTCCACATATAACCGAACTCGGATTTGGTCCCGTGATACTCGTAACTTCAGTAATTGATTTGTGCTTGAACGTAGTCAACCTCACACATTCTCAACGGAAATATCCACAAAATTGTGTTCATTTTGGTATTGATAAAATATATTCAAAAAGCATTATAATCTAGTAAATATTTTATGCAGTTTATTCGATAAACGTTTGATGGATGTTGCAAATCCATTGACTATGACATATGCCGTAGTAACGTGCCTTTGAAATATCTATCGATTTGTAAAATTACTATCAGTTTTCGTGTTTTAGTTTAAAGCGTTGTTAGAAATACTGTATAATGACATGCAAATAATTGCAAGATTTTTCAAAACTTTTGAATTTTGCAATTCATTTTATTACATGTAATCAGGCCAGACTCTGCATGAGAACCTCTCCAACTTTTTAATATAAAAAAAATCATTGCATGGCAATATCGTTGGATTCAATCGATAGACGTTCCGTCGAGGTAGACCTCAACGTTTACACGAAAGATTATCCGTCGGCGGCAAAGGGTTAATGGAACTTTCTAAGCCGCAACTATGTACACACATACACACCATATTCGGTATCTGCTTACTCCCAGCACATGCAATAAACGTACGTATTTGGTGGAATTCCGTCGTTGAATCGAAATATCGTTCGATTCAAAACTCTCGACATGTCTCGGCTGGAAGTCATATTAAGGCATTTGCGAATATCCCAGTCGGCTATTGTATGGCGATATCCCCGTTTTGTAATCCCGACAATATGCCGGGATTTCCGAGCCAATTCCGCGTGTCGTCCAAGTCTGTATTGCCGATAGGTGAGAGAAGTTCCCGTAATGCGATATTGGATTCTATTGGGGATTGTGTTGCTTTTTATTATTAGAGAGTGATTCGTATACATGATATTGATAGATTTCAATATTTAAGTTATGTGTTGATGGGGGAATGAATTTCGTTGAATTTGTTTTGTTCATGTTGCAGCGGTTTGGATCAATATATGGATGAATATTTGTATGCTAGAGTTATGACCAATTAGAATTTTTCGGATGTAAGTTTACTTATCGGTAGCACCATTTAATCGTGAAGTTGTACTTTAATACTTTGAGCTTTTTTTC
Organism: Hydropsyche tenuis; assembly: GCA_009617725.1. Taxonomy (NCBI): domain Eukaryota; kingdom Metazoa; phylum Arthropoda; class Insecta; order Trichoptera; family Hydropsychidae; genus Hydropsyche; species Hydropsyche tenuis. Next base: position 755,594 of record VTON01000021.1, on the reverse strand, counting down.
TTTGCGTGTCTAATGAGAAAATTTTCTCTTAAATAACTCTATGTTTAAATTTTTTGAATATTTATTGGATGATTCACATCTTGCAATTTTTTACCAAACAAAAATTTCACAACTAGTTGAATTTTATTATTAAATTCATCAATTCATATCATAATAGGTATTAGAAAGAGATTACCCCGTATGATTTATTTCACTACCTCACGAACAACTCGGAAAGTTTTATTTCAAAAACCGATACGCCGTCTGGATTCAACGCGTTCATGATTCGAACAAAGAAGTAGACGACCACAAAGAACAGACCGAGACACATCCAACGCCTGTTTCTAATTTATCCTTACGTACATTATTATAATCCGGTCCTCGGTTTTCGGTTAGGTGGTCGTGTGCGTGCCGCATTATCGTTTCCTGCGGCCTTATCAACGGCCCGTCATATCACTCATTGTCACGGTGTTAACCCGCAAACTGACGGTGGCCCGTGAAATATAACAGTGTGTTCGTCGAGAAAACGAATGTTTCCTATTCTAGATTCTCTAATTATAACGCCGGTTGTGTTTTTTCGACGTGCCTCGTAAGTTTGAGTCGTTTTTCAGGCGGTAGTTTCACGCGCCGAGCGAGTTTGTCGAATGTTGAGTCGGATTTGGATTCGGCGTTATTTTTTTTTTAATCGGTGTGGAGTTCATATGGATATTCATATATATACTGACTGTAAAAATGCGTGTAATTTTCATGTGAAAAAATTTGAGTCATTATTTCTGCATAGTGAAGGATGTTTTTTGTGAACACAGGGTTTCGCGAGTTCGACAAAAACTTTATTGCTTATACTACTTTCGCGTTTTACAATAGTCATTTGATTACATTGTATGTACAACGTTTATGAGCAGCATTCCAACTGGGGGATTCATTAGTACGAGTTTGTGTTCGAACAACGACGCTTTTAGTGGTTTCAACTCGGCCCGATATTAACCCCAGACTTATCAGCGGTCGTTTTGCATGAAACGCATCGTCGATACAAATTTGTCATTGATCTTTAAATAATTAACATTTCAAATATTCAAAATACATTTCGACTTCAATCGATTTTAATTTATACTAGTTATAAATGAAAATCTCGAATTAACCACTACGAAGTTCCATTTTCTAATTTCATCGATCTTATCTCCTTGATTATACGTTTCTTATTTTGGGCTGTTCGACTAGGTGTATTAATCATGTCTTCTCGCCTATAAATATTAACCGAGACTTCGCCTGAATTATTCGGCCGTTAGTGGCTTTTCCAATCGATGTTTCGCATGAATTGCATTTTCGTAAAGCGTGTGTATCTCGCGGTTAATTCGAGGCTTAATAAACGGGTTAACAATCCAGAGGACCGCTTGTGCTAAGGTCGATTTAGTGCTGCTGGGTGGCTTTAGTGTACAACGAACAAATTCAGCTGTAAATTTATTAGCGTTAAGTGCACTCATAAATTCGCATATCGACCGACTTTACATTGTTATAATAACGAATTAAAATTATTTACTGCGGTAGTTGGCCAGAATATTGAAAATATGGAGTATGCTAGCGAATATTTCGATTTATTTTGTGGAAGTTTAAACGGTTTTTGTGAGCTCACAAATTACAGTGCTCGAAACAACTGTACACAATTCAATTACGCTTTTTTATATTCATATTATTTAGATACTTACACTCCTAGAGATATTAAGAAAAAAAAGTTTTTAGTCAAATTTATTCACATTTCGTTATTAATTTAATTAAAAATAAATATTTAAATTACGCGACCCTATGTGAACGGGCTGATAAACATCACCTACCCCTATTTCGGCTTAGCTTCCTAATCGGTTATAGGTGGATTAAATTCAAAATTCATGAAATGTACTTTGATACACACGTCTTCCATACACTGCATATATTATTGACGGAAAATCTACACATATTATTCAACATCGAATCACCACCCGAACAGAATCAATTGATTTTGCCTATATTGCGCGTATAATGCTTTGTAATCGCGTATTATACCAGATATAATGCTATGTGTGCGATTCGGTGGAAATCGTGTGATTTATGCGTCGTTATCGACACGTTGCCAATCTCCGTATCCCTAATTTGCGTGACGATATTTGACGCTTTGAACGTCTAAAATAACTTTTGATGTTCCTGCGAACGCTGTGATTTGACCCGTAACCGTCTATAATCAATTTTGTTGAAATTTTAGGATGATTTTAGTCCTTTGAATGGAGTTTTTTCGATTAGAATAACAATTCTGAGATGACTAATTTTAAGACGAGGTATAGAACGATTTCGACTCATTGTGGGTTACTTTATTATAAAAAAAAATTTAACTTTTGATAGCATCAGAAAGATTTTGTATTGCAGTGGATTTTGAATGTACATATGTATAATATCTCTTTTCAAATGAACAAGCTAATAAAAAGCTTGAAAAATGATCGTCACTGTATAATATGTATTGTGTACAATATACTTATGTAATTTTGAAAGCAATTTTCAGAAACACACTCAACATCACGTCTCGTTATATTTGGGCCGTATTATTCCTGTCTTGTTATTAGCTTATGATCCTACGTCGATTCGACGCCGCCTCTTTTATACGAGTATTACGAGCTCCGTCATCATTGTCGTTTATTTCCCGTCGGAAATGGCCATCCTTGCCGCGATATCCCATTTCCTATGAGCTTCCTGCTTTCGTGCTTCGTTGACCGCCCCCTTCTTCCCTCCCGCTTTCGAAATTATCATTTCGTTGATAAGTGCGCGAATCCCGTCCGGGCTCTCGTTCCGAATCACATAGTTTGTCGTCTCGACGGCCACTCTCTCGTCCCCTCGGGCTGACCAGAGATACGGTGTTAACTTTGCTGTATCGCGATCGAACTTTGCGAACGGGCTCCGGGCTCTTCTGTCGTACGTGTGTGTTATGTGTGTGCGAGTTTTGGTGCAGTCGCCCCGCGACGACTCCATTAGCTGAAAGGCGGCCGAGTTTCGGATGGAATTCGTCGGTAAGTGATATTTGCTCGAGTCGAGTTCGTATGAGATGTTATCGCTTCCGATGTTTGTTTTTATTCCGGCGGTTTTGAGGGATTTTCATGTTTTTATTTAAAATAATATTCAAATTTTATTTGATGTTGATGTTTATCAATCTGAAAATAATTTACATTTAGATAATGTGAAATAGTTGACTTTCAGAAAAGTTTTGTTTTACGCAACTCTCGGTCGATTCAAAACGTTTTGTGTATTGTCTGCATTGAACGCAAAGACCGCTCCATAATAGCGGCAGAATAGTATTTTCGAGCTAAACTTTGATTTTGTCCACTTCGATGGAGCGTCATCCACAAGTTTCCATCCATTCATATAAATCACGGAACATACACAATAATACAATAGAATTTATACGACCGTCGAAAATCCAGCTTTCGGTGACTTGATTTAAGGACGGCGCTTCCGAATAGCGAACGCGCGTCGTGAATTATTTCTGCCGTGAAATATGCAATATTACGCAGACGTCGGCTTTTATAATTTAGAAATGTTGTGCTTTAACTGGAAACACTGTTAAGCTCTTCTTGCATCGGCGTAATTTATTTTTCACCCTGTGAAAAAAAGCGCGTTTTTCCGAATATTTCATCGTCTCGAGCGCGAGGCGAATGGAAATGTATGTCTTTCATTTTTCTCCCGGTTTTAATACGGCGGGTCTTTTACGCTTTCCCGGTGTTATTGTGTGTTTCGAGGGAAAAAGGGAAACTATTAACTCGTAAAAATTCGCACGTTTTATGCGAGTATTTATTTTTTTATAACTGTGTACGAGCGTCTGAAGGACGAAGGCCGCCGGAGGGATACCGTCCTGCAGAGTGTGCCCTTTTAAGTGCCCTCAGGGGTGTCCGATTCAGACGCGCTAAGCCTCTTAAGCCTTTCAGAGTGCCCCGGATATTTATTAAAACGACCTCCGGCTTCCTTCTTAGCATTCAGCTAGCTCTCGTTGAAGTGCATCGAGCGCATCCGAAAAGGAATCCTTGATGAAGCGCATCTTCATCGTTTCGCTGGTGTTAGTATTATGAGTACTCCTCATTGTAAAAGTGAAATAAGTCTTTTAGATTGGAAAATAATGTGTATAAACTTAATATTTTTTTGTAGCAAATTCAACGACGTTTATTTTTATAAAATAATTCTTAAATTTGTACGAATTTTCTTTTGAATAGCTTGAAATATAATTCGAAACACAAATATCAACTAAAAAATACCTGAAATTTGTTTTTAAATAGTACAATTTTTTATATTAAAGTTTTGACAATATGGTCTTAGTCTCTTTTCTCAATATAGAGCGCACATATCGCGGCCGAAGTGCGCTCGCGTATTATACGTTCCATCGAACGTGGAATTCTTCGACTTCAAAGCCTCTCGTAACGGGCCGTATTTGCATTTAATAAAAACTTCATCACCTCGAGGGCTTTCTCTCGTTTTCGGCGTTATTTATCGAGAGCGAACGTTCGCGTATGTGATGCTTGCTCTGCCTATGTATCCTTTTTGATTGAGCGCGTCAAAGGGTTCGAATGGATAGCTCGTGTGCAAGACTTGGTGTAGTGTGTGTTTCGAATTTATACGCTCAATGTTCTCTCATGGCGCAGTGCGTATTAATTTTTTTCCTACGGTGAAAGTAATGCTGTAAAGTTAGCCAGGCACGAACTCATCGAAGTTACCCGAGGATCGACCGCCTCGAAGTTATCCGTACGAAAGAAAAGCTCGAAAGTTATTCATAATCCGGCTACCTCGCAGTTATGATATTCATTTTGCGTAAGCGCGTTCGTGTTTATTCATTCAAAGGCGGGGTAAGTTTGTTTGAATATGCTCAAAATTTTAAATTGAATACAGTACTCTTTTTTTATACGGGTGAAAGTTAATATGGACACAGCGACGCAGTTTTCGTGATATGTATTCATGCGAAGTTTTCATAAGAAATAGTATAAAATAAAAATAATATTTTATTTTTTAAATACGAATGTTACCAATATACATCGAACTGGATACGCGACAGCACAAAATCCGTTCATTTTCAGAACACTATAAAAAAAAACGAATCGAAAACCTTCACCAACAGCCAAACACACAGACCGCAAAATCGTTTTTCAATATCAAGGTCGAACCCAGCGACAACCCGGCCACAACACTGGCGAAAAATCCGCGACGAGCTTTCCCCACGGCGCGAAGGAAGCTCATTACGAGCCTTATACACGCGTATACATTTCCATTCAAATACCCGGGGTGTATACGGGTGTATGCGCGGGGGGCCGAGGCGGGGACTGCGCCCCCGGGGCCCCCTGGCCCCCGGAAAACGGCGTGCTTCTGTCAGTAGCACGCTCGCCCCCATGCGGCGCGCACCCTTGCCGCAGAGGGCGATTTTCCGCTGCCGAATTTTCCGATTTTCCGAGAGGTCGTCGTCGCTTGTGCACTTTCGCGTCTGTGATTAATCGGAGCTCCGTTTTCCGATTTTTCGTTTGGTGATTGTGTGTGCTTTTTGCGTTTTGAGGTTTCCGTTTTGTAGCTTTTTCGGGGTGTTGGTGGTTTTTTTTTTATTTTTAAATTTTGTATTTTGATGATATAAATTAATTTAAACTTTATTCAAATTTATATCTAATTTTCACCATTTGAAAATATAACATAGTTGATTTCGATTGAGAAAATTTTTGATACTTACAACTAAATTTTTTTCTATATAATCTACTTTTCAAAATTTACATAAAATAATGTGATATTTTTAATTCTTCTAACTAAAATATATAATATAAACTTGCAAAAGTAAAGACAATCGTTAATTGTGCGCTGAAATTGTATAGTTATTTTCTTAGTAACGATCTTAAAATGAACGTTCTGTTTAAAGTAATTTTCTAAGTTTATAATTTAAGACTCGGAAACAATGTAAAATTAATCGCATTACGAACTTTGTTCAATGTACACAAAGTGAACGTATCGTTAAGAGCGCGCGAAATGTGGTTAGCCGAATGGAAATAAAACTTTTAGTTCGGATGAATTATATTCGCCATAAATAACACGCAGATCGTAGAATAGTTCTGTACATTTCTGCGTTTCGACGCTTTAATTTTTTTTCGACAAAAATTCCTCGGAAACATTCCGTGTCATTTCAACAGATCAGACACTATCCGGAAAAATATATTACTTCGCGCGCGAAACTCCATAAATTTCAATTACCGTCGACGCTATCGTTCATAATTCATAATTAAAAAGGCCCCATGAATTCATAATGAACTTTTGCGATTAATCAATCAACCGATCATTCTTCTGCGAAACTTGAGAACCGCGTAACACACGACACGTGCCCACCACTTACGCGCCTCTCCGACTCTCCATACACGTATCGAAGCGGAGTTTCCGCGGGAAAGTATCAAAAAGTTTTTCCATTCCGCAAATCTCTCTTTCATATTTAAATTCGGAAATAAGACACGGTTTTAAAAGCCGAGCGCACAACGAGTCGTTCCCTCCCGGCGCGTACGTTTTAATTTGGAAGTGTGTTTTTTCAGTTAGCGCAGACTTTTCGTTTTAAATAATGCGCTCGTACAGACGCGGACATTTTGTTGCGTGCCGAATTTGCAGTGTTTAATCTAAGTTTTGTTTGACTGCGCTTAGAGTGAAATTTATATAAAAAAAAAGTTTTAATTGCCAAGTGATTAAAGTGATTACTTAATCTGAAAACCGAGCGGAAAGTTTGGCGTGAATCCTTTGCAGCGATAATTTCTTTCGCTCGTTCGCTGCGGTGTTCTATCAAGTTTAAGTGGGTTCCAAAGTTAACTGTGCCGTTAAGGATATTTGAATACACACCCCAATCAAAAAGGTAATTGTATTTATGAGTTTTATTTTGTGTCAATTAAGTAAATTAGCGTGAAAAATCTTGTTTGTATTACCGTTTTTCGTTATTAAATTATAGGATAATTATATCGTTGTGGTATGAAGCACGAGTATAATTTTTCTTCGGCGGATTTAACGTCGTATTTAACGTAATAAAATTTTTATTATTACCGTATAAATATTGCATATGTAAGCAAAACTACGTTGAAATTACTCTTCGCTCAAACGCCGTTAACGTTTCGGGCAAACAACGTCCAGAGCGGAAGAATTTTCACTGCGAAAACATTAAACTAATTTACTTAATACGTTTTATTAGACATTTTTGATATACGCAATATTCCCATAATATTCCCCGTTTTTATAGAATAAATTTTCTATATTCATTAAATTATGATTACGTTGATGATGGAGTATATTAAATGTTTTAATTTACTTTATCAGAACCTTCATTCGATGCTAACGAGCTCATCGATTCTACCGAAAAACCTCGCCGAATACCCAGAACCACAACATAACCAACCGTACATAAAATATATAATAAACACGAAAACGAAAGTTCGATAAGTTATGCTAACTTATAAATACGGTCAGAACGCGGTCGAGCAGATGTCTCACGGTTTTTCTTATTTTCCGATTCTCGGAAGGCACACATCGCACCGTGTTTCCCTTTTTCCCGACCGGCGTATCGAATTCGTGGATTCGGCGTAATCCAGTTGGCTGGAAACGTTTCGCGGATCCATATCTTTATGGCGGTTCCATTTCGTACGCATTCATGAATAGCATTTTCCGGCGGGGAAGCCCCTTATCCACGTCCTTTTCAGCGGCGGGGTAAGGCCGTCCCCATCTCCCGAATGGTGGTCCTTTCTTCTCGGTTATCTGCCATTTCTGGTTTTACGATCTTTCTTTCGGCCGACAGGCAGCCAGCGTTTGTCCATTTACTTATTTTTCCGCCCCTCGGTTCCGCCACGGCCTCCTGTTGTTCTTGCTCTGTGTATTTTCCGCAGTTCGCTTTGAGGTCGTAATTTGGCGCCCCGTGTCGGACAATTTAATCTGAAATTTCTCTGTGTTCGTTTGAAAGGTGCCGAATGTCGGGTGCCAATTAGGTTTTATGGTTTTTAATCGTGTCGTGTTGAGTCTTCGAGGGTTCATAATTCATATTTGTTGAAAATTTTAAGATTTTTTCAATATTAAAAATCTCAAGTTAGATATTGTCAGTTTCGGAGTTTTTCATTTTTTGATGATGAAAGAAAGAAAAAGTACCTCGCTTGGAAAAAAAAGGTATTAACATAAGTGCCACAAATGGCAACATTGAGAGCATCCTGCCCGTTTTCCATTTAATATCCATTCTTTCGCCTCTCTATTTGAAGCCATTGTTGGTATCACACAATCAAGATACTAGAGAGTATGCGTTGCTCGGAAAATTATACCACAACAGCCTCGGGCCCGTTGCAGCCGACACGTTTTCGTTGTCCGAACAATGTACAGGCCCGTATTTTTGCAGACTGCAGTCGAAATGCATAAATAATGCGATTTTTTGCAACGTCGGCGTTTCCCGATCTGGAAAAATCGACGACGACAAAGGGAAGGAAATTCCTTTTCGCTAGTTTTCCACGTCTTTTACGGGCCGCCGTTTCGAAATCGTCTCTCGTTTTGTAAAGCTTCTATCGTTGGTAAAGGTCGTGTACGGCTGAATGAAAAACAATAAAAGATATAAAAAACGTATAGGACGGTACACGGAAAAAAAATACAATATGTATGCGGAAATGGTGCATTTGTTCGCGGCCTTACCGGCCGTAACTCAACTTTATTGTTCGGCCCTTGTACTTTCAAATATTGGATTCGGCATACGGGGGTAAAAAAATGAACGTACTTTTTCGAAGTAATTCAATTTCGGATAGATTTGATTCTTATAGTGTTGCTTAGTTAATGAAAAAGTTCGATCATTTTAATATCCATGAAAATGTAATATCACCTTCAATTTTCTTCGACATCGTAAACACATTTCACTTACTTTGTTTGAAAAATTATTTGTTTTAACGAAAACGCCTACAACGTAGTAACATAACGTTTCTTTTCAATCAGCTTCTCTCTACTAAACTAAGATAAACGATCACAGCGTTTTTTTACGCTTTCCCAAATCCTCGACCATCAACAGACCTATTCGTATTGTCCGACTATACATGACGTACGTTTTTATATTTAGGCCCGCCACTACACATCGGGAAGGATTCAAAATTCCCGCCGGCTATATTAAAACGGGGATAAAAGCCCGCATTGTACCGGCGGTTCGTCCATTTGTTCTCACCAGCAATGCAAAACGTTGATTACGCAAATATTGTATGTCCCACATGATCGGTTTGACTTTCGAACGGGACATAAAAGGACCTGGGATACGCGCGCGATACAATAAAACGCGAAAATAAACTACCACGTTTGCGTATAGAGGTCGAACTATCGGCGCTGCGAAAAGGTCAACGCTTTCGATCGACTTTTTTCGGCTCATTTTATTTTTTTTCGCCACGGCCGTATAAGGAAAACGTCGTTAAAGTTTTCATGTCCGTTAGGGTGGAATTTTGCGCAGTGGAAGTGTCGCGTTTCGAAAATTGGATGCGGCGTTTTTTTTCATCGCGCGATCAGTGTTATGGTCGTGTCGTACGCGTGTTTCAATTTATAATATTTTTTTTAGTAGCGTGTTGAAATTTTTACGGTGAGTTGCCCTATTTCAGAAAGTTGAATTCGTTTATCAGTTTATTTCTGATTCAATTTTTTTTCATCATTATTGTCGTCAACGTACGCAACGTCTATTGCAGGATAATACTCTTTTGATTCCGTTGAAAGTTGGGGCGTTTTCTTTTATCGCAGTTGTTCACTTGAAGAGGGGAAGGTAATTTTCGAGGAGTCGAATATAAAAAAAATCTTCTCTCGCCAAATAGTTTCCGAACATCAAAATGTGTTTAAGTCAATCATCCAGACTTATGCCACTTGAGTGTGGTGTATCTAATAATGATTCAAAAATATAAGCATACGTTCAACTATAATATGTTATAATGGGGAACAGATTTGCAAGACGAGCTGCTTCAGGTACCTCTACCTATTAACCAGCATCGTCTAACATTGCACCCAAAGCGCATTACCATATTGCAATATGCTCAATCAAATTCATCATGCATAATCGGAGTGCGTGTATAGAATCTATATGAGCACAATACACGGAGCTACTTTCTCATGAGAAACGACTCCTTTCTTTTGCATTTTTTTGAAATCTCGACACGTCTCGTGCTTTGTGTGCTCTAAATTAAAAAAAAGTCTTTTGTGATTGATCTGAAAAAGTTCGTCTCCGACCCCGTTTTGCGGCGGTGCTTTTGGCTTTCTTCGTGGATATATATTTTTTCAGTTGTGCGCTTTTGTGCGCTACACATGCGACCGCATTGTTCGCTCGTTTTCATTATGCAGGCTTTACATGTGCTCGACACGCGAAAGAGGAGCTTTTCAAATATTATTATCAAACAAATTAAGTGAGAAATGTCAGTCGATGGTATGTACGTGCGTGAGACTGAATTTTGCCGTTCACAATTGTTCTCTGACCTACAAACGAATGATTTAATTAAGCTGAATTAAAATTAAATTTCTTTATCTGAAAGTAATATTATATATGATATATATTATATATGATTATATAGATTCTCTCTGAGAAGTGTAATAATATTATGTTGGAAAACATTGAACCTTTGTGGTTGAATAATTTTGGCAAGACATGCAAGACTCATTCGAATATTACTTTTCGTCTGAAAATAATTATGCTCTGATTGCTATGGTAATTATTTTATTTGGCACACTTTACGTGTATTTCAAACGATGTTTACGTCGTTTATTGAATGATTTGTGATTTTCATAACAGACGCGCATATAATCCATTCCAATAGTTTTATTCGGCGACTGTTTTTGCTAATATTCCCAAGTTTTTCCTCGTTTTTCTTTGGCGGCTGAATTCTCAAAGGTCCATTTATATTCATGGAATTTTAATAACGCAAACTGAACGTAGGCATTAAAAACAATTAATCACGACGCGACTCGAACCCCGGCGACTGCGGTCGTTCCTTTCACTTTGGACACTGGGACTATTTGTCATCGCTGAAATTCTGAAGGAAATTATCAACGGGACGCCCTCTGGCTTGCCTCTCATTGTGCCAGTTAACAATTGTCAAAAGAAATTCAATCATTTCTACAAAGTTCCGTCATAGTGTATGAAATTTTTCCATGTATAATTCGAGCGTTCTAACAATTTTGACTCCAGAAATAATATATATTTTATATAAAAAAATATGCATCGTGGTGAAATTTTGTAATTGTTTATAAATAATTTTATTTTTTAAACAAAACTGTGGAAAATTCTTAATTTCAGAAAAATGTAAATTAATTTATTGTTAACTTGTTGACGTTGGCATTCGCATTTAATTTCAGAAAATAATTTTTCTGTTCTTAAATTTAACATATAATATTTTCACTGAGGTATTTCGTTAATGTCATTTATTTTCATCACGTGAAATTTTTTCAGAATTGAGTGAGTCTTTTCGAGCGTGTCTCACCCACAGCATCAGACAGTGCATCGTCAAGTTTCATTTGTTTTGTTTAATTCGTTCCGGATGGGCGAATGTTACGACGCCAACGAACCCAAGGGCCGGCCCTTTATAACGCTAAGTATACGGCGTTCGAACCGAAATCTACCGAGTAAAACGTGGATTCTCTGACCCCGCTATCCCGACACAATTAGGATTAGTTTTGGTTAATTATGTTAGTAATCAAGGGAAGTGGGCGGTACGTGGAAATTTCGCAGACGAGGGTATCCCATGTGAAATTTTCATTCGTTCTCGGCATTGCGGAAAAGATTCAAACGGGAAAAGAATTGTATAAATCATATGTTGGATTTTCAATTTTTTACGATACTTTACGTCGTTTGAATATAAATCTAGTTTCGAATCTTTTTGCTCTGAAAATATCCGAAAATAATGGGTTTCGAAACAGTCGCGTGTACTTCTGAGTCGTTCGTGAATTTTTGTGTTTCGGCGACATAAAATTTTTGCAATAAACCCGAGTGCTGTAGTACTCGTTTTATTATTCGATATATCGTCGATTTATTTATTTCGTCGAAAATATGCCTCCATTTAGCTTTAATTAAATCTTGATGAATCGAAAACAATACGAGTATAATCATTTGCGGCTTCATTAACGCTTCTTATTATTTTGTGTAAACTGTATTTGAGTTGTACGATAATGATAATTAGTATTTGTTCTGAATTCGCTGTTCGATTGCGAAAACGATGGAATTAAGCTTCATAATTAATTATTAATAATCGTGATCGAACAATACCTGTTATTTCGAACGCTCGGGCTATTTAGTATTCGATAGAACGACGTCAAAGGACTTAATTAATATATCCAGTATTTTGTATTTAAATTTCGCAATTTTAAGTGAAAGCGGATATAAAATTTGTTATTTAAGAAACAAAGGACGTCGAGATTTTCTCTGAAATTTTAATATTGAGTTATTTTCATGTTTAAAAGTTTTGTGCCCTTAATTTGTATGATAAAATAATTTTATATAAGAATGTATACTTAATAATTAATTGTAAATCTTTATATACATGGAATTAGTATTTTGATAGCGACAATACAGTATTTTCGATTTTTCAGGATTACCTCTATATATTTCCTAGTAGAGTGAAAGGTGATGAAATTACCAATAGTGCGAACTTTCTTCCCCTTACGCTATCCCCTTATGCTTAAAATTTCCCCTCAAAAGAAACCTATTGAAATATTCCAGCGGGATTCAGCTCAATAAAATTGATTAAGTTGACCACCACACTCAATTTTCTATGACAACTTTTATATTACATTCGCTCCAACAAACTTCCTACACTTTTAATCATCAAAATAATTATACAACACCAATTCAAACGATTGATTAGTAACATATAATATCACAACACGAACACGACACTCTTGCCGTATATCAAGTTACCGTTCAGGCCTTAAATTTTCGTTCTCCCGTCGAGATTGTGTCCGCGCTCGTTACTCGCCATCCACCATATTCTTACGCAGACACACCATAGCAGCACCCTCTCGAGTTACATTACGCTCAATGTGAATTAATTTCGACGTTAACATAATAACCGTGTTTCATTGTGTCGCCTACCCCGACGTCTGCGAACTCCTCAAACCCTCGGCCCTCGAATACGTTTTGTGCTATAGCTGGTGTACGTGTGCAAAATAGAGTATCCTTGCACTATTAAAACGCCGTATTAAACCGGTCCCGAGTTTAATACGCTGCATAAATCTGTAAAGTCCCGCTGAAGAAATCGTGCGACAATGCGTTAAACATTCGCTCGGTTTATTAGTTTTAATTAAGTGACGGTTTTCGGTAATTGGACGTGTATTTCTTCGAGGGTCGGTCGATGCGGAGGTTCGAAATTGAATCGATTAGTTTGCTTTTGTTCAGAGGCTGATTTCTTTGTGACGATAACGTCGCGGTTTGGATAATTAGTTTGTCTAATTTTATAGACTCGTAAAGAGCGAACGGTCAATAAAAGGGATAACGTTTAATTGCCGCGATCATTATGCTGGATTTTCGACGAAATTTCGTCGGTTTAAAACGTCATTTCGGCTGTAGCGAAACGTGCTAGAATTTAATTTATTTTCTTTTACAATAGCTACGCTAGTAGGATACGCGGGGATGAGAATTCTCGTCCCTGTGCAATTATGTAATTCCCGTGTCACTACCTCCTCACTTTGAAGCTGAATAGTTCTGCGACCTTTTTAGAATTCTTCGAAATGTATTATGAAAGAACGAAACTCGAAAAAAGGTCCGTAAGAAAGTTTTCTATGACATAGAGCTGGCAGTGTTGTTCGAACTTTTCGTCGGTAATTTGTCGAAATTTCAACTCGTGTTTACAATGGTTTTCATTGAATTTATTTTATAAAATTTATTGAATGAATTATTATACAGATAATAACATTTTGTAAATATTGTATATTTTTTAAATTAAAATAGTTTTTATAAATTATGTAAAACTTCGGCACTGTATAAAATTTCCATTCCATTTAATCCGAAGACTACCATACTCGGGAAGACGGTAGTTTTGAACATCTTTGTCGTATATCTGCTCGTTTTTTTTTCCGCGAATGAACAAAATTGTATCGTGCATGCGACGTCGTCTGCGATGAAATTTGTAACGTTGCTCCTCCGTGACGATAAAGGATTAAATGAAATATGCAAGGCAGTTGTAAAACGAACGAGGCCTAACCCCCTTCTTCGTCTCTTAAGGCAAAAACCTCTTAAGACCCGACGCGAAGACTTAAGCCGATTATGCGCGCAGGACTAAGCAGTGTGTTCCGGGTGAGATATTGTTTTTACTAAATATTATTATAAAGTTTACGCCTTCTAAAATACCGTAGATATATCATATACTTCCTAGTATCAAATATTTTCGTAATTTTTTTACCGTTTACTAGTAAATAAAACGATCAAGTATCGCTCAATAATATCGGTATAGATTCATCAATTTTTGTATTGTTTTAGCGAAAATGGCAAGTTGATTAATTATGAGGGTTTTCGTATCGTATATGCATATGGTGTTTTTCGAGGCTGTTTTTTCTGGTTATTGTTTACGAAGCAATGGTTATCGCTGTGCTATAATATTATATGTTGATTGAGTAATTAAACCGGTCGATGATATGAGATTAGTTCGGAATAGGGGTCGACGTATTCATGCCCTGTTGTAGTTAAGGTTTCGGTGTGTGTGAAAAATGAAAATATTACAAATTATAATAGAAAATGCTTATACAGTCGCGGTCGGCTGTTGTGATAAAAAGTTTGTTACGTTTTATTCGCGATAAGAAGCAAATTTTATTATTTTTTTACTGTTGAAAAAAAGGAAAAATGATTAACTCTTATTTTGTGCCATAAATATTCAACTAGTTCCGTGAAGCTAATATGAAAATGAAACCTTATCGCGTAGCTAATTTTGTGTAATAAAACCATCGAGAAATGCCTTTATTTTTAATTACCTTTTTATTTATTGTTGAATTACGCTTTTTATTAGAAAACGGATTAAAATTTATACATTTGCATGAATAACAGCAGTTTTTTAAATTTCTTTTATATTCAAATTCAACCTATTAAACTTTTTATACAATGTATATTTTAAACTTTAGTTAGATTATTTTCCTCAACGAACATAAGTGAAAAACTTACGCCCGAAAAGTCAGTTCACTATTCGTTAAACTCTTTTTATATTCAAACATAGCTCAACCGCACAGGCTTCTAATTTATCATCAACACCACCTGGTCCCATCTGTTTTTCCCACCCAACGGGAAACCGCCCGCTTAACCGGGACTCGCCCACCGCGGGAATATTAAACAGGCGATTTTCCGCATATTCCGATTTTGCAGGCTTGACGAACGCGGAAAACCTACATTCGGACCGTTCCCCATTTTCCATTTCCCGAGGGAAAAATCAACAGATCAATATACGTTCGACGCACACTTGACCGGCGAATTTCCGATTACGGTTTTCCGTCCGGTCTGTTTCCCAGGTGGGGCGATCGATCTGCATACGCTTCCTGCTAGTATTTGTTCTTGTGCTTTGAAACAATATTTTCGTTGAACATTGAGAGTCGTTGTTTATATGATGCAACAGGTTCGTGTTTATTGAAGCGGACTGGAGATGTTTGTAAACGTGTTTCTATAGTGTCTGCTCAGTTCGATAAGTTATACTTCTGCGATGATTATTATTTCTATATGTATGAAATGATTCATGAGACTTGCCGAAAAAACTTATATAAGTTTAATACTTTCGAATATTTGCAGAAGACTTTTCAATGACTGCCTCAAAGTTTGTACCGAAGATTTCGCGCGGTGTGTAACGTCGTCCCGGCGACGCTGAAAAATGCGTCTTTTTCGACGTCTCACATTTCAACACTTTTACAAAGTGATTTTTCCTTTCTCGCGTTCGTTCACTCGTTCGCTTATTACTCGTCGAGTTCTTTTCAAAGTTGAAATCGACTCGAAAGCGAAAAGTTTCCGGACGGCCGCCGAACGCCCTCCGGTCCTTCGGATTAATCAAGCAAGCTTCGTCGTTAATATTTCGACCGTACATTATCATACACTGCATGTGTTCGAATTCAATTGTTGTCGACTGTTCATTATTAATTCGGGAAATCGTACTAGTGCTATGAGTTTCGTCTCCCCGAGGCCCTCGGCGCCTCTTCCTTTGATGTTTAGCCTTCGAAACGGAGACGAGAACTCACAATGGTGAATTTAATATTGTATAATAGTCGTCGCCTTGCCGAGGGCGTTATTTTGGGTACATCGAAACCGATAAAACGTATTGTTGCGACGCGCACGTATTGTACGCGCGTGGAGGGAATTAATTGTGTTATGTATGGGACTGGAATTCGGTTTGTGTGGGGTGTTAGATTCGTCGTCATTATCTCATGTTAGACGTTAATGTTTCAAGAATTGGCGTGTCCAATCGGCTAGGTTATTATCGCTGCGTTCATCGTTTTCGGTTTGTTAAAGGGGTCGTTAACACCCTAATTTTATCCTCCGTGTTGGCATTATTTATGATTTTCTGTGTTGATATTTTGTTGTGTTAAACGCTCGAAATATGAAGTGTTCAGATTCGCGAAGTAGAATTACAAAGTTTGCTTTCAGTTAAATATTTTTTTCTTTTAAAGCATTCGTATTTTGTGAAACGAGAGATGTCTTTTATCAGTAAGCGTAAATTCAACGGAAACGATAAGAACACAGCTTAGGATTTCCGTTCGAACGAGGGTTGTAAATAAAAGAAGGGATTGAATACTCTTTTCATTAGAAACATCACTCATAGCATCTTTTGATCGTCTATCATTCAATCTGACGTGCACCTTACACCATTAACGTGAAACTTAATTAGAATAAATGACTTGTAGATTTTCCGCCCTCAAAACAAACTCTGAATTTTATTTTATCACTTTCCAGCACAGTTCTGATTCCGAGTACGGAATTAACACGGTTACTGCGGTCTAATTCTCCTTTTTTTATTTTAAATTCGTACACGAAGAAAGGGTGTAAAACGGGACCGTTTGGCGATAATTTCGACCCCTTTCACCATGTACAGTATGTTCTTAAAATATATCTATTTTTATAAATAATACAAGGAAAACTTAATTCGATGTAGTCGTTTATATAAAAAAAATTTATATGAAAAATGATCTTATTGTAGAATTTCACAGCTTTATATTAGTGATAAAGTCACACCAAATAGTCTTTAGATTTTTTATGAAAAAAATTATAAATTATTGATAAAAAAAATTATAGTCAGCCTGTATGATCCGTGCTTATGACTACACCCAGTTGTTTTGGGGACTCTAACGGCTCGCCGGTTGCACTTTAATTAAAAATCTTCCCTTGGAAAAAGGTCCCTTGGCTCGTTTTTTGGGACACTACACCCTTTGGGTGCGAGCGCACGTACGTGCCGCGACTTCGGAAAAATTCAAAGGGAATTTATTTGGCCCGGGAATTTTCGCAATTAGAGAAATGCTAATCGAAATTTGTCGAAATAAATTTAATTTCCGCATGTTAAATATTGAAGTACGATAATAATGATGTTATGAATATTTCGAATCGTAAAATAATTGTACCTGTAAATTCTTTAAATAAAAGAGGAATCAAATATTCAAACTATCTTTTGTAATATAATACTATAGATTTTTTTCCTAAAAAATATGGTAGAACGTAGGTCGAAATAAAAGAGATTTTCTTTTATTTATTTATGACATGACAGAGGTTCATCATTTGCATTTTATTATGCTACATAATGCCGTGTTCATAGGAATTTGATATTTACAATTTTGAACATATACATTTTGTCTCGGATCAATATTTGTAGTTTTTGATATAATGTTGTGAATAATATAATAATATAAATTTTTTAATATGTAAATGTTCTTGAAGTTTTAATATAATTGGCATGTTATTACGTATTATTTTTGCCATAAATGCCGCAATTCTGGAGAAAATAATTGTTTAAAAATAAATACATATTTGAAACTTTAACAAGAAATGATCGGTGTTTCGGATTTGACTTCGTAAAGCTGGAGCTTCATACCAAGAAGGGGAACTTGTTTTCCTCCATATCGCTCACACGGAAATTGCTGCAATATTTTAGAAAAGCTTTTCCCGGTTTCTCTCAAAGCAGGTGCACGTGTGCAACTCCACGTTGTTTACTGCACCAATTTCTTATCCGCATTAAATAATTGAAAAATCGCGTCGGGGAAAAAAAAAACCAAAGAAAAGCACTAATTTTCCTTTTTCTGCCTAATTGTTAACGGCCGTTAGCCTCGAAATCGGCCTAATTAACGCGCGCATTTTAAATCACAGCGGTAGGGATTTCCCTTTTATAAACGAGCCGACGTTTGTTATGCGAGCTTGTGTGTATTTATCTTAAACAGTCCCCGGTGTCCTCGCGGAAAAGCGACTCCTTTTTAATGGTCGAAGGCAATTTGTTCTCTGGAAAAGCGGTTCGATGGAGGTTTGCATTTGTATTCATTATCAATGGTTGACGTGTGCTTCTGAATTATTTATCGTTTAATCGTTTTGTCTTTTTTAATGTACTAAAGATCCTATTTTTTTTAAAGGTTCAGTTTAACGGTGGTTGTTGCTAATTGATACTCAGTTTTTGTAAATTAATCTAATTTACATTTAAAAATCATTAAAAACGTATTATTACATTATCAGTAAGAAATTTATGGGAATGCTATTTTTTGGTCGCAATACAGTTATCCTCCGATTTATGCGGTACCTGGTTTACGCGATTTCACTTTAACGCGGTCAAGCAAATAGCATTTGTTTTTTAATTAATTAATTACAATATTGTATGTATAATCACATCTATTTAATTAAATAAAAATTATTTAGTGAGATAAAAATAACGTTGGGACACACGTCGGTATCTATGACCGTTTATCCCCCCTCTCCCGTTTCCTCTTTCTTTTTTTAGCAATGCACCTCGCTAATTAGTCTGAGATTTGTTTTCGTCGTATAAGCATGTACGAGATTTCAATTTACGCGAGTTTTCACGGAACGTATCTACCGCTTAAATCAAGGGATAATAGATCGCAAGATCCGAATCCTTGTTCTAACACCGACCGAAATTAATTCCTCGGGCGCTTTCGCACAATCGTTATTTTTTCACACGACAAATTACAGAATCAAATAAACATGCTCGTACAATTAGGGCCCGACTATGCGAGAGGTTTGCGTTAATTGCAAGCGATTAGAGCCGGCCGTGCGGGGGTGGCGTTTTTACGCAACCCTCTCCCACAGGGAGTGGCGGGACGCCTTCTGGAGCGATAACGTCGCTAATTATGTCCGACGATCTGTCAAAATGTAAATTCCGAACCGTGTACTACCCCTGGGGAGTCCGTGTATCTACCCCTGCATCTCGTCGCGGGTAAGGCGGAGGTTTCGTTTTTCCATAGGCGAAACCGAATCGTCGCGAATAAGAGGATTATTGTCTCGTTTTTGTTCTTCTGCCGCCGATGAAACGTCGTTCGCTTTACAAATTAAACGCTGACTCCGCGATCTTGGCGAGGGTGGAAAGTGTGCTTTAGGCAGTGGCGCGTTTTGGATTGTTGGTTTTTTATGTTTTTATAATGAGGCTTCGTAAATATTATGGCGGATTTTCAAAGTGCTTGAATAAGATAATGAACATATTTGAAATGAGGCCTAAATGTTTATGATTGTGAAAATAAAATAATATATAATTTGAAATTCGTATGAAAATCTCTTGATATTATTGTTCAAATATAAGTTCATAGTATAGATATGATTTTTTTTAGATTCTAAATTTAAACATTGACAGTATCATTGATTTTTTGTGGAAGGTGAAAAGCTAATTTTTCAAATAGTTGAAAATCATTTATATTCGATTTAGCTACGCCTCTGAAGTCTGTCGCGCCGTTTTTACAATGCCGATATTTTCGTGATTCAATTTTCACCACGCTGTGGAAGCTTTTTAAACGCTCGCCGCAAATTTCATTTCTATTAGATCGCTATCGCACAAATCGAATTTATTGTTTCTTTGTTAAAAATATATTGTAATCAAAATTTGTATAGGGTTAAAATTCATTTATTTTTATTCTTACCTTTGGTAAAAACTATAACTTGAGGAAAACGTTTTTTTCACCGAATTTTGTTGATTTTTTCTTTTTATTAATTTGTATTAATGTTGTAACCTTTTGTTTTTTATTAAATTAATTTTTTTTAAATTTTCTTTTCAGGTGAGCAAACAGTGTTTTCAAGATTATTAAAAGTAAGGTTTAAAAACATATTATGTAGTATAATAGCTACGAGCTTCATTTTAAACGTTAATATTATCCAGCGCAATTAGCAAGCTTTTCACTAGACTTTTGTATCAAAGAAGCGTTTCATATAATCGCGACGTTTTATTCGAAATCTTGTAGCTTCTTTATTTTAACGAAATTAGCTTTCCTCGCGTTTTATACCCAAATCAAAAGTCAATTGCTTTTCCGACACAGAAAATAATATATATTTTGACCGGTGTTCCTTTCCAGCCCTTCTCAAAGATTTTCAATTTTTTCAAACACAATCGATTCATAATTTTTATTGTGTATCATTAGTCCGAGATCATTTATCGAAATAATAGTGTTAATGGTATTTAAAATTTTTGAGTACTTCCCTTCATTATTATTGTATGAAGTCTGCGTGACAAAGACCATTTTCTTAAGTTTCTTGTAATATCAAAATATATTTTTTTATTAATTTACCGCAACCTACTATTCGAGAACGGCTGGGATAAAGGATCGACGATCCCCGCGTAAATCTTAATCCCGCGTATAAATAACGCGGGCTGCATTGTGCACGGTACAGCAAATCCTCTTTTTATGTTTCCCTGTCGGCGGAGGGTGGAAAAGTCTCGCCCTACGCAGTGCACGAATCGCCGCATCATAATCAAGGGACGATCCCTTATTTCGTCGTTATTTATACGGCTCTAGACTAGATCGATTTTTAATTCGGTTCGATGTACGGACGGATAAAAAATCGGGAAGGTTCGACGGCTCGAATTCAAAGGAATAAAAATCTGCGCATCCGAGGGATCCCTTTTTATCCTTGAGGCTATTCGGTTCGTAAATACTGATAAAATATGTTTTATATGTATCATTTGTCGTGTTCCCTACCATTGGTCTTTGATTTGATTTTTTTCGTATTTTCGTCAAGTACATACTTTGGCGTTGATTTTTTTTTATTGGAAACTCCGATTTTCCGCGCGAAATGTCGGCATCAAACGAATTCTTATATTAATTCGATTTATAAATCGGATCTCTACATTTTAATTTTGAATAAATTTGTATAAATTTAATAATAATTAATTTATAACAAGCAAATTATTGTAAAATTTCATGACAAAACGTGTATTATTTAAAAAAAAATCTTTCGTGAGCTTATTTTTTTTTTGTGTAATGATTCAATTTGATTTTGTACGAGGTCGTTCGTTTATTATTTAATTTTGATATTCTTCGCGTTTTATACATCCCATATTTTTAAAAGCATTGAAAAGCACAGATATCTACATCCCAATTATGTGAAAACGTTATAATTCAAAGCGTCGTCCTTTCAGGGACCATTCCGCGGACCTTCAGCGCAAACTTTACGACCGGCTTTTATTTGTCGGTCCCTCGTTCTCGGCTACCATTCAAAACTGTCGACCATCATCGGTGATTAAAGTCTGGCCCTTCCTCCTGAGCCGTCGTCGCAGGGGCGGCAAAACCTCGAGAGAGGGTTATAATTTCGGCTAATGCGAGTCCGTGTTAATGATTGGGCGGAGTCCTTTAACGCGCTTCGCTTCCAGCTCGGTGTCCTTTCATACCGAAATATTATGTCTGTGATGCTGGATTATTTTTGCCATGATTGCGCAGAACGATATCGTGGTCATCAGGGTCCGCATTGTCGGGTGTAATGGATACGCTGTTATTATTATGGTTGTAGGAAGCTTCGATTATGAGTAGGCGAAAATTATTTTTGTTAATATATGCTTTTATAATAAGCTTTAGTATTATAATTGGTTGTGTGTGTTATGATGGTGTGTTGATCTTTAGTCGTGTTTTAGGGTGCGTGCAAATGATCGACGTGATTAATTGAATTCGCGCGTCGGCCGTTTCATGTGTTATGAATCGATTTCATTTGCTTATTTTACTTTATGGCACCGGTTTTGCAAAAAACATATATCGCGTTAGATATATGCAGCTGTTTCCATATAATGGCATTTTGATCGTGAAATTAACACTAAACGCTTTGGAAATTAGTTTAATCCGATTTTGATAGTTAGCTATTTAGAATGCGAGAGATCAAAATCTGCGATCCGGCTCATATCGTGAGCGGCTCCTCAGACATATCCTATTACGGTTCACCTGATCACTACGGTAACGTAAATGCATTAGATTTCAATATAATCTAAGATGTACACCTAATCATCTTTTTACACGGTTTTTTTACACGATTTCGAAATAACACGGTTCAAGGAAAATTAACCGATTACTTTTTTTACACGGGTTTTTCCACTTTAGCACCTTATAAAAATATGTATTATTATGCCACAATGGTAAGATTCGATGCAGGCCAGTATACTGATATAATTATATAAATATATGTAATTATAGTTATTAAATAAAAAATTTCGATCTTCTTTGATGATTTTACATGGTGAAAATTTTTCACATTGCACATTTTTGATAAAGTTCATTTGGATGATAGTTCTATCCAAAAATAGCGATGGAACCTATCTCCAATTTTTGTATGGACACCATACTTTTTTATTACACGGTAGTCTCTGGAACGTATCCCCCATGTAAAAAGAGGATCGGGTATATTCTAATTTTTTCCCTTACACGAAACGTCCGAACGTGTTTCGTGATAGCGAAATAGTAAAAAACTATCGACGTATAAAATAATCGTCAGAGCCTTTGTCCCGTTTGATCTATGCGACCGAACGTGCATAGACAAAGAGGCTGTTAATGGGCCGAGCGCCGAAAACCGCAGTTCCTTTCCCGTGACCCGAAAATAATTGGTTATGCGATAACGCGATCGGCCCTTTGTGCTTGCGGACAATCTTCCCGGCCGCAAAACGGGCGGCCGATAAAAGCCGAGAATTTTAATCGTCGAATTAAATCGCTTCTTTCATATTATTATACTAGCGGAGTCGATTTTCGCGACCCGCCCGAAAATTCTTCCTTCCGTTTCCGCTTAGTTCGCGTTCTCGTCTCGTTTGCGCTCGGGGCAAGTTCGCATGTCGTCGTCGGTCGTCTCGCTCTTTCTCGTTGTCGGTAATAAAGATGTCGGCTAATGGACGTCGGGAAGAGTGCGAAAAAAATCTTATTGTTTTCGAAGACGTTGTTCCTTATTTATCTGCTGGGTTTTTGCGTTTCGGCTCTCATAACTGCCGCCGCGTCTCACTTCGAACGTCTTAATCTGGTGTTAAGCTTTCAGCGCGAAACCGGATATTAAAAAAAGGAAAATCTGAGAATATTTTCGAGAATGGAAAATATACACGTTTCGCGGATGTATTTTCGTTGTTGTTGTTGTTGAATTTTTCTCATCTGTCAAAGTAAATACGAGGCGTTTATTTTGTTCACGGTACGAGTTCGCTCTTTTGAAATAAACCGATTTTTTTTTGTATACGGATTTTCGTGGGCTCTAATGAAAAGTTTCAGCATTATTTTGAATTGAATATTATATTTTTTCATTATATAATAATTGTATGTTTGTGTATCGTGTTTATTGCCAATTTTTTCTTTTGAATTGGCACATCGAAAAATATTGAAACATTTATTTTTCATTTATATTTGTATATTATTCATCTACTATGAACGTGTTCGTGATATCTATGGAACATATTTTCGAGCGTTATATCAAACGTGTCTGAAAATAGAGCATATAAATCATCCTTAACGAGAATCACTTTAATAAATATTGATTTATAGATGCCTAAATTATCATAGTTAATTCACAACATCCGATTAATTATTTTTTATTGTTTATTTCATGAACAGACTATCAGATGAATTTGAAAACGGTCGTTTTACAAAATTATTTTAATTGCTTGAAATTCAATATATTTTTTATATATTGTACGTATGGCAAAGATGATCATTTGACTTTGACTACGAAATTCTCGATTTCTATGCATAGACTATAATCGCGTTGACTTTTTCAATTTTCATCGGACACTGCAACTTTTCCTACACTACTCTTCTCACAATACATCCATACCTCGGTGTACTTAAGCGTCATCATCGTTGGCGGAAGCACTCGAAGTCCTCGTGCTCGGAAGTCTGCGTCCTCGTGAAGGGCCGGAACGCCGGTAAAGGGCCCCGGGCCGGTCGTAATAACCCGGACCTGCACTCCGGGATAATAGGGTCAATATGGACGCCGTTATTATTTCTGTGTATTCGCATTATCAAATATGCTAAGATATTATTTTACGTATGCGTGCGTTGGGGAGGTTGCGATTTTGAGATGGTAATGTATTCGAGTGGTCCTTAATGTCGAGGATGTATGACGGGTTGTTACGTATTTATGATGAGTTGTCGACGCTAGTTTTCTCATAGGGGTTTTCATTTTTTTTTGTTCGTTGCTTGAGATGTGTGTAATTGTGTTATAAATGGTAGTTTAGAATTCTTGAGATATTCTAGTTGGAATATACTGTTGTATATTCAAGCTGTTATTTTTATTAAACTGTTTTTCGATTTTATTAAAGTGAAAAGTTGTTTAATATATTATATAATGGAGCGCTTTATAATAATTTTTGTTTTATTGTAAAATCAATAAACGACTGGCGGTTCAGTTGTTTACTTTCTGCGTATTGTATGGAAGCCGTATTGGTATTTTTTCGATTTTTCGCTGAAAAATTGGCTAAATTTTCCATTCACGTCGTTGTTCGAGTCGCGTCTGTTATATTTTGTAGCGATCGAGACTTTCGCGTTTCTAATGATATGGAAAAATCGAGATTTCACGCCTCTGCGATTGCTCTTATCGTATGTGGGTCGAACACTTCAGAACTTCTTTACTCGCGTTCACGTTTCGACACGGATGTCGCGAATCACGAACCATTTTACCATAAATAACACAGCGTTATAGATTTTTTAAATATTTATAAAACTCGTATCATATTTTATATATTGAATACATAACATTCTTAAGGTTCGGATTAATAATAATATACGGCTTTAGCGTACCCAGGGATTATTAACTTAGCGTCTGACGTCATCGATACCCAACGTCTCCGTTTCGCGCGGTTTGGCCAAACTTCGATTTATATCATAGCTCGGTTAGGTATTACAACTATTTCCGCTTTGTATACTTTATGAGCGATATGCTCGTACGCAAACGGTAACATAGCACTGTTTGGTTAGAGCGGTATGTCGACATTTAACGGCCCAGTTAAGCGTTTGCCGAAGGAATCCGACTCGTGTAACCGCGTATAATCGATACGGTCACATATTATTATTCGCCGCGGTCTAGATCTCGTTCAGATTTTCGATTTTGTAGGTTTGTATATAGTGGTGTTGAGCTTGCTTTATCTTTGGGTTTTTTTTAATCATGTGCGGTTCCGCGGAGCGAATTTTCCGCGGCGCGTGAAAGAGGATCTCGATTTTCGCGTATGCGTCGCAGTTTGCCGGTGCGTGTTATATATGAGGGGATTTTCAAAATTTTAGATCGTTTTTTTTATTTTTGTTTGAGATAATCCAGTAAGATATAGGTTTTAGTACATATTTAAATATCTTCAAAGTTACTTTTTTTATACTGTTAAAACTGATTATATCTGGAAAGATTTTGTCACATAGAATATTTTGCAAAGACTGTATATATATATTGAAAATAAATTTTCGAAAGAAGTATTATACTTATGCGTTCGCATCTTACGCTTCATCCATTTTCGGACGCATCTCGCACCGCGGTTGAGAAACGCTGACGCATAATATTCGTGACGTGATTTTTCCCTAACATATTCCCACCACTGGTACCTTCCGTAGTGTGGGGATTTTATGTCTCTTATCTGTCTTTTACAGGAGCGTACGTAAGCAAGGACGTCGCGTGTGTTTTTTCCTCCTCAGCCTAGCTAGCTTCGTTCCAGTTTATGTAGTGACGTTTTAGTTTCGGGTACGAAATCCCGAAATCCCGGTCGCGTCATTCCGTGTATGTGTTATACGCTGCTTGGCCAAAAAGAAACGAGAATCAGTATATTACAGCTTTCTAAGATCAAATATAATCGTAAAACCGTATCTAATTAGATTAGATTCTTCTATATATAAAAGTTTTCATTACGTGATTATTAAATCAAAATTTTAACAGTTTTGGGCTATAGGTGATTTACAATAAGAAAAGAATAAGTACTAACAGTGATTGAAATTACAATTATTTGTCTAAAGGCATTATATTTTATTTATCTTTCTTTTTTAATTACAAATGATATTTATTTGCAATTTTTAGAGCTATTTGTCACATAAATAAATATATAACAGTTTATGTATGCAATTAACATACATAAGCGTGCATCATTTTCACTAAAAGCTACGAGCCTTTTATCTTGAGAAACTAGAGAACAATAATTGGCCATTTTATCTCATGAATTTTAAAAGGAAAAATCTCGTTTCTTTTTATGCACGTGGTATACGTCATCTTATACACATCCTCTCTTTTACATACGCTTGCACAACATCAGGTTATACTTACACGATTTCGCATTATGCATGTATTGTGCGTACGCAGAATGTAAGCCTAATGGCTTTCCAGGGGACGAGGCCTGTCTGTCTGTCTGTAGAGCGCGGCTATTTTGTTTACTTATTATACTCCTCTTCTTTTTCACGGTGTGTATGTAAATATTTCGGATACTCATGAATATTAAACACCGCTTTCAGCGTCGTTTTCCGATTCTGTAGAAAAAAAACGGTGGCGCATTCTTCGCGAACTCCGCCAGGCTCCTGTCCCCGTCTAGTCGATCGAGTATTAGACTCTGTTATTTACATACATTATTTTGTCGATTTTTTTCCTCTTTCGTTTGTCCGAGTTGTTTTTCCAGGAATTCCGGAGAATTTTCCGTTCGGGGAAAAAATGCGGTCTATTTTCGAATTTATTCTAATGTTGAAAATGTGAATTTGAAAGTTGCTTTTTATAGGTCGAATGAATCTAGAGGTTTATATGTGTATCAAAAATACGCCTTTGTGGAATTTTTCATATATGTACATATTTTTGGGACTTTTATGACGGAAGTATGGAAATAAATTCGGTTAATATTTTTATAACATTCGTTCCGTACCGAAGTTGTGACGTGGTGAATCTTATTCTTAGAATTTGTTTGATTCGGTGATTCGATTTTTATTTTACAATATTGTTTTTGTAATTTGTAAAATTGTTTACTCACGTATAATAAATAAACTTAATTGCGAGTTAAGATGGTTTAATATTAGCATTGCGTACTCTAAGTGCTATAAAGATTATTACTCCCATAATATTATATCAATGAAATTTTATTTCCTCTATCATTATACGAATAACTATATTTAGTTTTGTATCCAAAAATTTTATATTTCTATTTGAAGTATTACTTTGAACTATGCTTGCTCAATAACAAACAACATTCGATTAACTCTTTCTCGGATCAATGAATTTCTATTCCGTTGCTTTCGACTCCTAATGGGTCTCTACTAGCACGAACTCATACGAATACGTTATTTTATCCTTTAACGTAATTCTATCCATTAAATAAGGGTTTCCCAACAGTCGTAAACACGTTGTTTTGGTTAAAACGCGACGTTCGAAGTTGATATTCCATTCCTCCGTCAACATAATAATATACAGGTTGCCATTTTTCAACCAAAATTCCAAATGATTGATTAGCTATTTTTTCATAGTTTTTTCAACCGAATCCTATATTCACCAATTCAATATATGCTTTATCATTATTCAAAGCATTTCCATCCCGTTTTCGGCCGTGACCGATTACGCCGTCATCGGCACACGCCGCCCTTAATTAAAAACTTGTGTTACTTTCCGAAGACGAAGGCGCATTATCGCCCTTTCGCTCGTCCCTTTGTTCCCTCGACCCATTAGTTCCGGCTTCCGTTCCGATGCCGTCGATAATAATATCGGCTCGCACTACACATAAATAAGGCGGTAACGGCCTTTTAAATAATGCGCTTTCCGAACCATCGGGCAAATCGAGCGCGCGACGCACACGAGCCGAGAAAATTCCCGGGAAAAGTGCGGTGTAAATCTCGCGCAGAGGTCGCGGAAAAGCGTTCGCGCCCAATTAAGCTCGGGTCGTTTTTCCGGCTTTTTTTAAATTCAGGTGGAAAAGGCTTATGTGCGGTTTTAGATGTGTGCTGTCGATTTGTTTGTATGCCCTCCAGAAAGATTTTTTTGTGGCGATTGCTTTGATGTAGCTTTAAATATAGAATGTTATGAAAAACGTGATCTTGTTTTCGTTCAGTATTATTATTAATATTTCCATTTCGGTCCAGTTTTTTTATGTGTTTGTTTTTCACTTTAATTTTATCGAATGTCGTAATTGGTTGTATAAAATTTTCAATTTGTGTATTATTAGATCTAATTTATCATTTGAGGAATTTCCGTTGTTTATCATCTGAAACGAAATGATTAATTTTGTTTTATTGAATTTGGTGTTAAATTGCGTCGCTTTTGATTAAATTACGACGTTTCGCGCGACCGCAACATGAATCACATAATATTGTAATTTTGCTCGTACGCTTAACGAAAGGGATGAACATGACGTTTGAACCGTCGTAATTGAAAAACTTTTTTCGAATTTGCGGTCAAATTTTCAGCTGTAATTGTTTAATCTTTGTCGATGAGGGTCGCTGCTTCGTATCGCGGTTTCGTTGTTTATTTAGTCGTTCAAAGATCACGATAATATCGAATTTCGTAATAACAATATTGACATTATTAATTTGATATTGTTTTACGGAAGTTGTTGGTTTCATAAACACATTATAATGTATATTTCTTAACAATATGTTAGATGTGAAAATTATCTTTAAATACGTTCCTAGTATATTCTTGTTATATTGCAAATATTTATGTAATTATTTTTTCATATTCAATTAATAATTGGTAATTGACGTTGTATTATTTTTAGATCGTATATAATTTGTGTAATAAAACGGGTACGAAATTTATTAACGTGTAAAAAAATAAAACAACCAAAGCAGAAAAATACGATCGTTAAATATTTTTGGTCATGTTTCTCGGCCCCCGCGGGGTCCGTATTTTGTTTTTACATCTGCGCCGTGAACTTGGCTTATTTATGAAAAGCGCCAAAAACCGAAAAGGTACGCCACTTTACGACGATCGTTTATTAGGGCTGTGCTCTATGCCCTTAAAAAAGGCAAAGTAATATCTGAGGCCGAGACGATCTCTCGGGTGTGCCCTTCGGTACTCGAGGAAAATCAATTTCGCGGGAATTCTCGAAATTCCCGGAAACGTCTTATCTGACGATATTTTGTCGCATTTCTTGCTCGCGTGATTTCGTTTAATTATTCATTCGTTCCGTTTGTACGAAGTATTCTACTTAAAAATAAAATAAAATATGCTTCCCTAGATCTTATAGATACGAATACTTCGAAGCAACGAATGCTCTATATTCTCGTATACATCGAACAAAGTTAGATTGAACCACACCATCGTCGCACCCTATACGTCTTTTAGTATACTTTTCGAAGTGACACTCCTTTGGACTTTCGTCAACTTTTCTCAGAGGTTACCCCGTCATTAACGCCGCGTGTTTGTAGGTGGCTATGAAAAATTACATTTTTATCCGATTATCCGGGGTGTTCATAAGTCGCGAATGATCGATGTTCGAAAAGTTTCTTTATTGTGTATTTTAAATTTGGCGTCAGGTGTTTGGCGCCGATCACTAATTCAATTCGTATTTCACATAGCCCGTATCCGACTACCTGCCCGTGGGTCCGTGTTGCATAGTGGGGAAAAATTGAAAAAAATTGACGTTGATTAATCGCAATGAAAATTACTTTGCATCTGTGGAAAACTCTATATGCCTGTGCGAAGTTTTCGGAAAAATCTGTTCGATTGAAATAACCATCTGATTCAGCGGAAATTCGTTCGGATATGAACGCATACATCACTCGTCGAACGAGTTTATGTCTGATAAAAAAATGCTTATTTCAGTTACACCTACTTTTGTGATGGCCGCACCTTCGCTTAAACTGACAGCTGTCAAACGACATTGCGAACTTCATAACATCGTCTACAATATTTTTTAGTTAATAGTTTTCGTTACTCATTCTGCTGGGGAAAAAATTGCGTACCAATATTAACTATAGAATATTTTTAGATAATTGTATATTGTGGTATCTTCGATGTGCATTTGTATACACATTACGTTAATATGAAATTATTCGACTCGTATTGGGGATTCGTTTTACTTTGGGCGTGTCGCGACACTGGCTTGTCTTTGCCCATTAAGAAACCCCGGCGATTGTCGAAGCACACCCTCGAGCTTCTACCACTGCCTACGGTGGATTCATCCCAGGGGTGTGATTCGTTATGCCATATATGTTCAACTTTAATACAAATAAAAATTGATGACGACCGGAAAAATCGAAACGTTTTATAAATATAAAATTATTTTCCTTCCATCGAATTTTTTTGTACTCATTTCGAATAAATATTTTTAAAAGCATTGAGCATCCCTGCACTATGGGGTGTTCCATCCCTTTTTGTACCGGTTTATACCCTAGCCTCGCGGTTTAGGGGTATACATCAAGTTTTTGCGTGTGCAAGGAAGAGATTCACGGCCTCATAGCGAAATCAATGGGATTGATTCGAAGACTTTGTAGCTTCACATATCATCGTGTGTATAAGTGTATGTGATTGTATGTTTGCTTGTGTGTTCTTTTGAAATTTTGAAATTCAATCCGCCAAAGTGTATAGGGTTGTGTAGGAAAGGATATTTTCGAGCGGTAGTAACTTTTATGTTTGTATGCATTCGGTGTAGTTCATGGACCAAATAAATATTGCTGTTTAAGTGTAATAAATTTTGTACGGTCGAGTTGGATAGTTTGAATTTATTATAGGGGGTAAAACGGTTTTATTTGAGAAACATTTAAATCTCGATTTCATTTTCGTAGTTTGAAAATTTTCATTGAATTCAGTACTGATTTGATTACTTGCAGTATAAACAATGATAGTATTTATATTGATTTATATTAAATAATCGTTATCTCATCATATTCAAACCATCACCGCCATATCGTCATCCCTTGATTAGCACAATAAATACTGAAAGTACGCACGCAATCTGATACGAGGCCAATTTCGAAACTTCACCACGCCGTTTCCCCTTGCAGCGAGATAGCTCATATTTTTTACGAACGCCACAAACTCTATGGGGTTTCTCGCTTCCGTGCCAATTATATGCGAGATTCTCTCCCCCATCGGCACACGCGTACCTTTATCCTCCATTTCGGCAAAAAGACCCCACTGTGCACACTTTTTCTTTCGGACTAGGAGCCCGTATCGAAGAAGGGCCCAGGTCGATACCGGTTCCCATTGTCGACTCGTGCTGGTGCAAAGAACCCCCTATTCTCACCCCCCGACGCCCACGGCCCATTTAAACCCCATAACCTCCCGTGGAACGCCGACATCCATCCTCGAAGCCTTTTTTTCGGTGTATTCACTTTAAATATATGCGAACGGCGCGTGATGTCTCTACATAAGCCGGAGAGGAAACGCGCCGAAACAAATCAAGCGACTCGACCGGTTGTTTTGGACGTGAAATAATACATTGCCGCGTTTCTGAAACTTTGTTTCTTGTCGGGGGTTTGTGTCTTTAATTGTGTGTTTACTGTTTGTGTGTCTACTGTAATTTATTATTGATCTTGTTTCTATAATTAATTTTGTTTGTGTTTTTTCGTTATTTTATCGATGTGTGTAGTAAATATTTTGAATCGAATATTTGATAATAAAAACTGCTTAACATGTGTTGAAAAACAAAATAAGTTATATATCAATTTATTATTTGTCATGAAAAAAAATTGAAAGACCATTTTTTTTTTCAATTGTATCCGTAAAGCTATTTGGGCTACTCTGATGTATTGTGGGACACTTTTCGCGCGCTGTTCCGCTTTTCCTTTTACGCTTGAAAATCGCTACTATTTTTCATTGTCGTGTTTTTTGTCACTGCCGCTGTAGTTAAAGCATTAGGGTGTATATATTCCGGATTCGAATACGCTGACCCTTTTGTCACGTTTCACACAGACCAATCGAGTATCATTAAAATTTCATAACAAAACGTTTCACAACACCTGACATTTTTCCGTAAACAATATTCATTCCGTACACGCATTTTACACTCGAGCAATTCGAGCGAACGTTAAACGTTTTATGCTAAACTTGAATTTTGGCCAAAGTTCTTTTGCGTGTTTTCGCAAATCCCCAGCGTGAAATGCACCGGATCGTGCGTGCCCTAAAGGAAAATGCGTTCCTCGCCATTACATTCTATGTATGCACCTGCTGCACGTTGGTTAAATATCACAGGGATCGCGTAGGGTCCGTGGGCACTGAAACGACCCTTTCTACGTTAACGATTCCCTGTTGCAAATTCACAACGGCCCGGTGCAATTCTGTGCGGCGACAAAAGGACGACAATGTGTATCCTTCGTTACCGACTTTTCGTCCCTTTGTCGTTCTTTTATAAATCACATATCGACGAAGGGCACGTCTAGACATTTCGATACGATACGGATTATTCGTTTGCAATGTAAGTATATCGTATTCAATTTTGTTTAAAAGTAATATTCTGGATTTAGGTAGTTGATTTTTGTTGTATGAATTTTGAAATTTAATACATTTTATAATATCAGGTGTTGATTACCAGTTTTTATTTTATTTTTCTTTTAAATACAGAACTTTGTTATGAGCCAACACAAAGAAAAGCGTCATCAGACGCCAATTTTAATGTTTTGAAATCATGCCGTTTAGCAATGCGAATTCGCTTTATCGGATCCGCACATATTTTCGTAGACTCCTTTCACGCGTCACGCGAAAACGAAACTACGAGCCACAAGTGGTTTCTCGCATTCGACCGCAAAATGACGTAAACGCCACAAATCCAAACGGCGAGTGTCGCTTAAGCCCTTTTCGCCGCCTTAGAAAAAAAACGTAATATGAAAATGCCCGGTTATTTATTATTGCAAGCACGGTTTTCTGTTTTCGCCCCGTTCGAGATTGTTGACACGCAATCTGTAGTTTTGTTTTTGTATTTCGAAATTTTTTTGTGTTTATTTTAATTTACGGCTCAAATTTGCCGCCCACTTGCGTTTGTGTATAAATTTATGCGTTCGTAATTTAGCCGTCGGTATTAATTAGTTTCGGAATGCTTATCGGTGGAAATGTGCCGAGATTGATCGTTAACGGAAAGCAATTTTATATTTTGTTTTTGAACGGAATGGATATATTCGAAAACTAGACGTTCTATGTATGTTGTCATTTCACTTGTTGAAGTTGGTTTTCTTGGCTGCTTTAAAATTCTGTGGTGATACTCGAATTGAAGTAGACGAGCGAGATTGTCCGCAACAACCTTGCTTCGAATTGATGAAAGGAAAAGGAAAGAAAAGAAAACCACTCCAATATCGTTCCCCTAGGAATACCTTGCTGCAGTGTACCAGTACGCATTGCACACTCGTATCGTATGTTCGACCGCCTTTAAATTTGCAAATTTTATTACATTAAAAAGTAAAGTTGCTCCGTCGCGATTCCGAATATTTAAAAAAGCTGGAAAAAAAATGTTATTTCGGTGATAATTTCGAAACTTTCGACGCAGCTTTATTGCCTCGTTGAATTTTAATCGGAACTCTCATTTGAAAAATGTATGTATGCGGCGTGTCGTGGAAAATTTTCCCCCGCATTTTTATTAAATTTAAAAGAAAATTTTTCGTAAAAACTCGCTGGCAAAACACTTTATTAAATAATATGATATTCGACTTTTGCGTACATACGCATTGGGAACATTTATCATCCGCACACTCGTTTCGACAATTCGATTGATATATGCGCTCGCAGTAAGCAAATATAATACGCGAATTTTTTGAATCGTATGAAATATGTTTCTTTTTTTCACCGTTTCGCTTTCCACGGCAAAGTTTACGATAGAAGTGATCCTGTTCGAAGTTATCTCTCAATGGCTCCCTACTAGCCCTCTTCAGCAGATGTTCGAACAAGCTGTGGACAGAATTTAATCAATTCGGGATACAAAAGCCGCACCGCCATTCTTCTTTAGCGTCGGTCCTTCTGAGTTTTGTGTTTCGGAAATGGATTTTATTGGTTGATTGGATACTTGCGAAAATATGTCGACAATATTTCCGTTCAACGGCGCAACAATATGGGCTGTCGGAAAAGTCTCTGTATGAAGCTTATTTTCTTAAACGCTTTTATGTTTATAAGAAATTTAATATACGACCGTTCGGAATCTGTGCTCGTTTTTCCATGTTTTTGTTTTTTTCGTCGAATTCCTCGATGCGTGCTCGCCACAGAAGAATTCCCGCAATATTTAAATATTGCGGTTTTCCTCAAAACAACGAGAAAATTCCCCGCTTTTTATATATTTTCGTGTTTCTAAATCGAGCGAGCTTTTAATTAAATCGAACTCTAGGTCTTATTAGCTCGAGTTGCCGTTTTAATTTCAACGTCAATTATATACCGAGTTCGACGACAGCCTAGGGGGACCCATCGAACGTCTACGTCATCGGAAAATTCGAATTTTGGAATTTAATTCGGAAATCCAGGCGTCAGACATAAAACGACGTATATTAAGCGACGTTATGGTGAATTTTTCGTTTTAATTTTCGTGTCGCGCAATTACTTCGACCGTATTTTGCTACATTGTGAGCGCGAAGACTTAAGATATATATGAAAGGATAAATGAGCGGGATTAGTCAGTGAAGGTGCTACGATAACGAGATCAATATTTTATAAAATTTCAAAGAAAATGTATTTTATGTTTCGATTTTATTATTTTTTATACTTAATTTTCAAATAACTCGAAGTTGAGATGTTTTTGAAACAGACAAGAGGCATTTTGAACGTTTGCGGCGTTTTGAGCAAATTCTTGACGATCCAGATTGACAAGAACTGATCTAAAAATAAGGCGACGAACAACCCTCGGGGGGTAGGCGCTCTTATTAAATTGCTTGTCGAGTGGTTTGCGAAAACACTGCCGAAACACGTAAACAATATTCAAAGGCGCTCTCGATGCGAATGCCACTTAGGAATTACATTTAATATATTTGTATATATTTTATGGTACGTTTTATGATAAATGCGAAAACGCTGTTCTCACACAATACAATGGTGTGTCGTGTGCGTGTGTAATAAACGGTATTATATTATGCGTGAGTCTGTGCGGTCTATTGAAATATGCGGATTATATTTATTCTGTTGCTGTGTAAACAAGGTATTATATTAATTTGTAATTAATTTACATAGGTGAAAGTTGGTTCTATAAATAAGTATATTAATTATTTTTTTAACGGAAATTGAAGACTGGAAAATATACATTTTGTTTGGTATCTATTTTTTTTAAACAAAAATAAAATTATTACCCAATTGCTAATTTTTTTCTTAAAATGTTTAATGTTCCTTGGATTTTATGACTTATACTTAACATTCTATTCAAAGGTCTTACGCGTAAGGATCGGGGCTATTAAACCTCAAACTAGTAACTAGCTAGCTTTAATTAACCTTTTCAAACAATATTTATGGACTCGCCACACCATAATCGCACTTCGTAAGAGTTACACGCCAGTCTATATTCTCCGTCTTAATTTCTCAACGCATTCTTCATATTATATTAGTTTCGAACGAAAAAAATTCTTCGACAGCAAGTATGAATTTAAATTAAGACGCTCCGAGTTTTTGACTTATTACGCGTAGTTTGCGACCGAGTTTTAATATTTCCCCGTACATGGCCGCCAGTAGAATGTGCGAGCATTTTCCCAGCGACCCTCTTCTGAAAATTAATTAAAGTATCACGTAGCTTATATATAATATAACGTTTCTTTCAAACGACATCCAAGAATCCCGACGAACGAAACATCCAACACCGCCACGTCGCAGCTCCCATAATTCAGCCACGCGATCTCCGAAAACGTAATCTGATTAAAAATTTAATACGTTTCAGCCGAACGACAAGCCCCACAGTGCGTCATCCGAAAAATAAACCAAAACAAGCGACTCGTTAGGCACTTTACCTACAATGTACTTCCACTGTGTGTTCGAATAGTTTGTTTGGCGCATTATTCGGTTATTATCCAGCCGATGCCTGTGCCGAACGACCCTCGCACCTCCGTGGAAACGACCCACCCACCAGACCACCCACTTCTTCTACCAATAGTTGTGGGCCGGCTCGGCTCTTTTATTATGGAACACGGTGGGTGGAAAGCCAGCCGAACCTCCCCCGCATTTATGGCACCATCCATTTGCACTCACAATCCCATCGTTTGCAGGCTTGGACATCCATATTTTTGCTCTCACACCTATAGTCCGAAGATTTCGTGTAGCGGTGTGAGAATAAAGATTTATCACTTCTATGTCCGGGTAGTGATTTTTCGCCGTGTCGTGATTCACTCGAGTTTTATTGTGTTTGGAAATATAGATGTGATTCTGTGGACTGGAAGTAATTTTAATTTTTTTATTGAAAAATATTTTCGAAACTTTTTAATCATAGCGGAAATGTATGAGTTGAAAAAACACATAATATATCAGAAATACAGAGAAAATGCAGATTTTCTCGTATTCCGTTTTATATTTCGTTTTGTTTATTCGTGTTCGAGTTCGTAATGCGAATTTACGTACGGTCGTAAATATATCGATGCTATAATCCTCTTTATGGATATTTCACAAACGGGAAGTTTTTCTCTAAATGTGAAAAATTAAATTTTAACTTAAACAAGAAATTTTCAAGGCCGCCCAACTTTCAGCATGCGATAATTCTCGAGGGGCGAGTCGTTGAATTAATTCTAGTGTCTGTCCCATGCAGTTACCGCCAAATTAGCCTTCTTGGCACGAGCAAGAACTCCTCAGACTCTTCTCCTTTCTCGCATTAATAAAAGCTCGGAAATTATTATGGTTTCGCGGTAGTAAACTCACTTTCGCTAGTCACAAGAGCTTTGTGTGTGTTTCTCGAGCCATATTATAATATATATTAAGTTAGTTTGTAGTTGAATTTGAGTAGCTTCAAAGTAAAATATTATAACAGTTTTGGATTAAATAATGTTTTGATTCTACAAATTGGGAAAAATATATATTTTATATTGTTAGGTTTAAATTGGCCCAGTTCGCTAACCGTCTGTTCCGTAATTCGGGCCATTGTATTCGATGAACGTTCGCCGCTCGCTGTGTAGACACTCGAAACGTCTTTTGTGTCAGTTTTCCGATAGATTGTAAATGTGTCACAAGTTAAAGGACGATTGGCGATTGTTTACTCGACAAATCGATATTGTAACAGTTGTGGGAACCGTTTTGTGCAAGCTGATTAAGTCGAAAAGTTTTGATCGTCGTCGCACCGTACTTAAATTTAGAAAACCGATCAATACACTAATGAGCCGAGTCTTTAGCCAGAGGTGTTTGTGTTCGTAGTCAAAATATATATATTTCTTGGATCGTATTCGAATAAAAAACAAATAAGCATATACATGTTTTCGTATTCCAACGATTCAACGATGGAACATTGTAAATATTTTCTGTTTCAATGTTTTGCACGTGTATA
The DNA here is from genome assembly GCA_009617725.1 of Hydropsyche tenuis. Lineage (NCBI taxonomy): Eukaryota > Metazoa > Arthropoda > Insecta > Trichoptera > Hydropsychidae > Hydropsyche > Hydropsyche tenuis. Next base: position 717,876 of record VTON01000021.1, on the reverse strand, counting down.
TTATCTGTTTTTGCGTTTTTACGATGAGTTTCATTTTATTTATCTTTGTTCCGTTCACATCACTGCTCACGATTTTGATTAATGAGACTAAATAGGTGCTTCACCCCTTTCACCCCTTTCACTCCACACTCCAACGCTTCATAAAAGCTCTCCTATTCAATCGCGAATATATTTACTAAAATCGTTTCAATTATACCACCTCATCAGCGTCACATTAAAAAACCGACCATTAATCGCTTTGGCTCACATTTAATTGATTTTTTTTTCATCGACACTCTTCCAACTCTCACTGACGAATTTCCCACCCCCACACGTTCGAACCAATTAAAGTCCTCAACCATTTTTGCGCATTCTCCGCGAAACACACGTCCGACCATTACGACGTGCAGTCGTAAATTCGCCCGTCCAATCGAGCAAATGCCGCACGATTCGCGCACACATTTCCCACTGCTGGCCCCTGAACGGTTCCGCTCTCGGAAAACGTGAATAATTGAAACGATCGCCTGGGCTAAATGGCGGCTCGGGCACCGCCATTCGTCACACCTGTTACGGTTAGTTACCCGTGGTGACCCGCACCACTCAGGTGACTGATTCGGCGAAGGTAACGCGTGTGTTGCGAGGATAATGTTGGGGATGGATGGAGTATGAGCTGTGGCTTTTCGGTGCGATGGTGCGTTTGGGTGTTTTCGGTTTGGTCGAATTTTCGGTTGAAATGTTTTTTTTTTAATTATAGGCCTTGTTTGCTTGAAAAAGATTGTAAAAAAGTTCGAGTAAACCTTTGTACGCTCACGACTCACCGGTGAGTCGTGCATCGACTCGTTATGTACGCCAGTAATTTACTTTTGATTCGCGAAGATTTCCCATAAATTATTTAAAAAATATATTAATTATTTTTATATTTTCAAATTTAATTACTATTGGAATCTATAGACGAACAGATTTCAAAAAAAAAAAAAAAAACTGATGTTTTTAGTTTATCGGAAATTGCTGGTGTACAGGTGAAGATCAAATATTTCGCGGATGGTAGTTAAAAGGTTTTAAAAATCATGTCTTTTAAATGTTACGTAATCGGATAAATTTAATGGACATTGAATTTTATCTTTGAACTTCAGTGATTAGCGGGAATCTCTGTAATAGATTTGAATGGTGTATTATTTTATGAACGTATTAAACATATTTAAATTGGATGATTTTTTTCACAAGGAATGGATAGAATTGAAATGAAAGACAAATCCGCTTTGGCGAAATTAAAATTGGAAATGAGCGAATTAAAAGTTGGTTCTTTCGACGCGAAATAGATTCCCCTCCGAGGCATGAGCGTTCTCTGCGTAAGTATAATTTGAATAACTTTATTGCTCAGTTTAGAATATTTTAATTTCATCACGGCGCATTTTTAATGCGAATATAAAGAGAGTTTATTTCCTATTTTTGGAAATTGTGTGTTTCGTTCGACCTCGTGTATTATTTTCGTACGCCGGGCTTTTTTAAGGCGTCTCCAAATCCTTCCACTCTTTTTAGGGCCGTGGGTCTTTCTCGTTAAAAGTTTATTTCGACCCTGCAAAGCCTACGGGAGGGCTTTTCGGACGCGCTACTTCTTTTTTGTTGCGCTCCTCCAACGCGAAAACGCTACTTACGTCTTCCAAAGCGTATTTCATAACAAACAATAATAAAAAAAATATCGCTTGTAAATTTCTCCTTACGAATTCGCGTATTTTTTACTTTTATGATGGACGTTTGTATAATTTTTCGACTGCGAATCGCGAGTCTCCCTTCGGTGGGGTCCGCGGAGCTTTTAAACGGAAGAAATTTCCTTTTGTGTGCGTATATGCGGAAATTCGCTTTTTTCCCAGTGTTCTACGTTTTTCTTTCTTTTTTTTTGTATCGTCTCGAAAGATGATTGTCTCGATTGCGTGAAAACGATACTTTTTAAATGCGACTTTTTTTGTTACCCTGCTCGTTTTTCCTTTTGAATTTCTGAGCAATTGTGCGTGCAAACTTAATTTGAATTAATGAAATATACCGAAGATAAGACTTGAGTTTGCTGCGTTCTCTCTTGAAGAAATGAAACTTTTTCCCGTTTTTATTTTTTATTTAATTTAATTAAGTTTTGCAAAGATAATTTATTCAATGCGTTCGAGTTATTCCGACCTTCATCTCTTGTCATTTTATGATACATTGACGAAACTTAAAAAAAAACTCTTTTCTCGTTAAAACAATTTGTTATATTTTCATATAAAATATTTAAATAAAAAAATTCGCGAGCTGAAAACGACGTTACCAAGCATCGCAAAAACCTCCTGAGAAAAATTGCAAATGATTTTATTCAAGCTTAAGCAATTCAACCTCGGTCAGATTAATGTGGCGCGCATTCGGGCCGAATTCGGCGGGAATTTTTCCTGTTGGGGCCCGTCAAAACGTCCCCCATCCGTTCTCTAATTCGACGTGGCACGGTTAATGGGAAAAATATATCGAGCCATTACTACGTACGTGTATCCGGCTCGCGATACCGCCCACATAAGCACAACAAGCAAGCCTAAACATTTCATAGCACGTCTCCGCTAATGGCCAGGCTGCAGAATGTACCGCGCGGGGTACATACTCCTCCCCTGTACGTAGGGTACGGCTTTTCGGTACATTCCAGTCCATTGTTCGTTGTACTGGCGAGTGTGGTACACGACCGCTGAATCTTGTGAGACACGTGTGCAAAATATACCGGAATACGTCTGAGTATGTTCAGAGTTTAAGTATGTGCGAATAGTCGTCCCTAAATGCGAATTTTAGTCGCAGGAAATGACCCAATCGATCTATTTCCACCACAGTCGACCTTTCTTTGGGCGTGTCGTTCGACCGTAGGAAATTTTCATTTATGAGCCGATTCGATCGTTCCGATAACGTCTCTGTTAATTGAAAATCATTTTCGGTATCTGTAGAAGAATGATTATACAGATAACGCTTACAATTAGAGAGTGATGATTTATTCTAGTATATTTTGATATATAATCCGAAACTATATATTTAAATATTCAATTTTATAGTGTGAACTGCGATTACATTGAACGAAGATTTTCCTTGAAGCTGGCATATCTCGACATAAGATTTTCATTTCACTGCCTGATTTATTATCAAGCGCGTTATAGTTGCGTTTGTGGTCTCTCATTGTTGGTAGCCAAGTGAGGAGGAAATGATATATGACCACGTTTTCGGATGGTGTTGGTCACACAACACCTATCGATTGTTGAAACCCACCACCCTCATATCACCGTTCGTTCGAGTGCCCCGAAACGCGTTTCCATACAGCTGTTAGTCCAAATAAATTTCGGGGCCCCTTTGCGGCCACTTCGTTATGTAAATAACGCGGTCCCGCTGACGATCGTCGAGTGTTTTCCATTATATTTTTGTAAATAGTAATCATTTAACGCGTATAGGAGTTATGGATTTCGCTCGAAGGCATTCCGAGGGGATATTCGATTCAGTAAACTTTGTGAAAATTCTTCGTCGACGTGACGATTTTCCGCGACGATATTGCTTTTATCAGTATTTAATTAAAATCCATTTCTTGCGGATCATTTGATTCTTCGTTCTTTGCGAAACTTTGTTTTCGCATCCGACTCTAATCTGCTGAATGAGATCGTCGATCGTTGTTTTTTTTCATGAGTTTTCAATCGGATTTAATACATTTCATTAGATATATCGTTAAATCGATTTAACGTACTTTATTAAAAGTGTAGTATTTACTGTGATTGAACTTTTACTCACTAAAGTTGAAATTGAATCAAAATGATGTAGTTTTATAATTTTTATTTTTCACAATGAAAGTTTTGTAGATTGTGTGTTTTGAGTAACATACAATACTCGAATAGTATTTGAAAATAAATTTCTTCTATACTATATTTTGATAAAATCAATTTTGAAAGGCGTTGTATGTTAGCGGTGAAAAGTTGACGTTTTTATCTGGTAGCAAGGTGTTCTGCGTTTTTGGTGAAAGCTTGAAGATCGCAACTTCCAAACTTGATCAGTGCTTTCAGTTCGCATTGTTATACGTATCCACTGGGTAAACCCTCATTCTTCTGCTCTGAGATTTCTTATCATTCTTTTCTCTCCTTTTTTATCTACTTGGTATTCCAGGGTTGTGACCTCCGTCGGGAACCAAGCCCAGTCGCTCCTAAATAGAGGCTCGCGACTTAAGACCCTTGTTTTGAAAGTGAATTGTTTGTATGATTTCTAAAATGCGGGTTAAACCACGGATTGAAATTTATTTGAAAATTGCTCCTGGGTGCTACATTTTATCTCCGCTTTCGACTTGTAGATCTTTTTGAGAAGCACTGCCCGAAGGGACGTAGGCGAATTGAATTTTATGCTGGAAAGGATTTGAACTCCCCGCTCACGGATTCGGATTTATTTGTTGTCTTTGGACGTTGTCATAATGAAAAATAAATTTGTGCTTAGGGAGCGGCTCCCGAATTACCTTTTTTTTGCCCGAAAGCAATTTTGTGTTACGTTGTATATTTGTGCCGTTGCGGAAATGCGTATTATTGAATTGCACGCATTGAATAATAATGTTGTTTTTATGAATGGATCGTTTGATGACCCCAGGGTTTACTACCCCTCCCTTTTCAAAGCGACATTCTCAAAACGGTTTATGTTAAAGTTTGTGTATTGTTATTTTCATATGCAATATCACGGAAAAAATGTTTTCGCGCCCTTATATGAGCAGTCCCTTTTATATGCATTTAATGTATTTGAGTCCCTTTTGATGTCACAGAAAATCGAAAAAAAAAACCGCATGTTTTTTACCTTTGGCGACACGCATTAACATTGATGAGGTCCTTTGACGGGACTGACACAAATTGAAAAATACCCACGAGTAGACCCCTTCTAATTTAATTTGGATAATGGTAGGGTTGTGAACACTGAAAATCACATTTTTTTTATAATACATAGCACTAACCATAGTTACAAAATTGCATTTTCTGATATAATATAAAACCAGATTTTAATTTGATATCGTTGAAACAATATATTTTTTTTAACAAATGTAAATGTATACAAACCATTGATACATAGAATAGACCTTTCATAAAAAATCATTGAAAATATATTTTTTTACTTACAGATTCAGCATCAAGTTCTTCATATGGTCGTGGACAGAGGTGGGCCGGCGCCCCCGTGCGGCTGAGCCCCTCTTCCACCGTACCATCGGCAGCCCTTCTAGCATCATTCGACAAGACGGTCCTTCAGGTAAAATAGCCACGTTTATCGCACATCCTTGATTTATCGTCCGCATATCTCGCGGCCCTCCAGACAAATCACTCGTCCCTCAATCGGACCGAGCATTCCGCCCACCGCCATATATCCCCGAAGAGAAATGCCCCTCGTTTACGCGCCCGTCTCGGGTTCGACGCGAATCGGATTTTTCCATCCATATATATACGCTTTCTTCTCGTGTTTGCTTTATTTTTTTTATATATATATAATATGTGTTTTTTTGTATATCATTTCTGCGCTTTCGCGGAGTAATCTGGCCGAATTTGCTTTTCGTGCGGTGCGCCCGCTCACTCGTTACGGCGCGTCTCTCTTTTCTGTTTTTCGTTTTCGAATGGCTTTTGTGCGGAAAAACTGGCGAGAAAAGAGACGTCGAGCGAGTTTTCCCACGCGAAATTTGACGTCTTCTGCGTAACGTCGGTTCTTTTCGAAGTTTCGCGCTGAGAGATTGTATTTCTAAAATCTTCCATGCAAAACGTCAAAAGAAGATTTTCCATAGCGCCATTATTATAATATTTAAAAAATTAAAACTGGATGTTTATTTTATGTACATATATTACAAATATTACACCGAGGCTCGTCTGTCGACATGTCCTAACGATGTTTTCCCTCGAAGAAATTATTCTTATACATTCGGAGACAATCCATCGTGTCGGATCGGGCACACAGAGGTGGGAATGTAATGTTTTATGTATGTGTACGGGACGTGAGCAGAAGGTGACTCGTTTGTGCACAAGACAAGAATGTTATTAGGGAATTCTTCGGTTCGGTATGTACTCGTCGTCCTTATTCCTCGCCTTACTTACACGACCCTTGCGGCGCACATCGCACGCATAACGGCCATATTTCGATTCGTACGTTGTCTTACGCAGGTGACATCCGAAGGGTTAAAAGGCGCCCATCCCCACCTTTGCCTGTTTGCCGAGAGTTGGCCCTTTGTGCGCAGCTCGCGCAAAACTCCCGCGAAAAACTGCTTTGATCTTGTTTCAGAAACGGCCTCTTCGCAGCCTAATTAGCGGTAATTGCTGTCCGAGGGCGGGAAGGGGACGGCAATCAGCGGGGCGGAGAATAGTTTCATATTTAATTTTGCGCAATAAAGTTCACGAGGAATTAATCTCTCAGTCGTCTGTACGCGCCCGACGCTTTGATGTTTCGTTTGGCAAATTTGCGTTTTGATTGGGCTTTTGTGAATTGTATTAAGCTTTTTAATTTGGAGGCGAATGTGGTTGAAAAATATGAGCTAATGGATCGTGTTTTAATTTTCGTCTGTATTTTCATATAATATTATACATATATCATACGGTATTTTTTTTTTATAAAATTCACTGTGGGATTAGGTTATTCTTATGCTATTGGTTTTCGATACATTTTTTTTAATGAATACAGAAAGGGGATGATAATTTTGAAATGATTAATGGAATGATTTCATTTCAATGCTACGCGATCATATCAATCTATTGACCCACCATATGTAGCTCAATTTTGAGAGTCATTTGTTTGATAAACTGTCGAAGCAAATAATATTTACATTTTTTTTTTTCGTAAAGAATTTTCCTTGGATACAGTTCGTTTCACGTATTATTCATAGGAACGACGTAACGATTTTCGAGTTTGAAATGAGGCAGTATATTTGTAAAATTAAATTCATTTGAAAATTTAACGTTTTAGCTGTTGTTTTTACGGCGTCGTAATAGTTTCCGTTTCTTCGCTCACGTATTGGTTATACTGAGTCGGCAGTCATTTTTAACTACTTTTCAGTTTTATATCACGTAATATATATTGATGTACGTTCATGAGGAAAAGCAATGAAATTCTCTTGTTCTTATACTGAAGAACGACGTGTTTGTCGTATACGAATGAAATAAGATCGTTGAAGAAGAAACGTTGAAATGATGTTACATTGTTGCAGTGAAAACGTAGCATGTGTCGATTTTATGTATATTTTCGCTTCTCCTATTTTATGTTGATTTTATTGCGTTGTAAATTGTTAAATTCACTTAAATCTCTGATTTACAATTCATGATATGCGTTATGTACATGTGGAAAAAGTTGAACTAAAGTTTTCCGATGTGTTGATTGATCTTTAAATTTTTAGTATTTTTCACAAAAATCTACATTAGAATTTCGTTATATTATAAAATGTGTTTAGAATTTTAAATATATATATATTTTTATGATAACTTTCGCTGCATGAAAAACGCTTTGAAAGAAAATAAATATTGTCATGTACAATTATTGCGAATAATACGTATATATTTGCCTCTATATCTATTGTGAAAGAATGATTATTACGGAACTAGCGAAAAGCAGAATGCTCGTATTAATGGGGTTGTATTATTCGATTCTGACGTTAATACTATTCTTTTCCGGAATAAGCTAAATAAATGCGTTATTAGATGTTCGTCATATTGAATTCGCTGATCGTACATTGCATAAAATATTCATTCGAATCCATTTTCTTGACGTTCGGATTATCAGAGAAATGGGAAAACTCAATTATTGAATATAAGAAAACGGTGCAGATCGGTCCAATATTACATTACATATTAAGGTCGATTAGACATCTTTTCGAATTGATTCATCTCTTATTTTTCTACCTTTCCTTTTCATAGAAATTATACATTGTGATTTTATGAAATTTGAATAATTATTTTTTATTATTTATAATATTTTTCATCGTTCGTTTAAAAAATATAAGTTTTCAAATATTAATTTCTTGATTGATCTATTTCTTAATTTATTTTTGGGATTACGTGCTCCCCTCTACCATTGCAAGTTTTCTACAGCGGCAATGTATTGAGAAACTTTTGCCGAGTTTGCGGACCGTAGAAATGTAGCAAAAATGCATTACCCGACGACCAATTATTTTGCCGAAGTTGGGGTGAAGTTTTTCTCCATTTGTTTTTAAGAGAACAACCCACCTTTCCCCCTTTCTGTGTGTATTTTTTTCTTATACTTTACCATAGACCGCCTCATTATTTCTTTATTTTGATGCGGTGCAGTAGTTTTTCAAGTAACGACCGTCTGTGTTATTTAACGACCGGAAAACGTAATAAAATGGTTCGCACGCGAATTGAATAACTAAACATAGTTGTAGAGCAATTAAGATTATATGCTACTAAATAGTTTTACTTATTTTTATTGTTTGTGTGTTTTTAGATTCGGGATTGGTTGACGCTGGTTGGAGAAGAAGACATGTTGCGTCAACAAACAGTTCTTGTTGGAGATGTCGACGATATTTTGCAACTACTCGACAAACAAAAGGTTCTTATATTGTATTAATTTTATCTTTAATTTATTTTGAAAATAAGAGAAAGTATTTTTCGTATTATTTATGAAAGAATTTCATTTGAAAATAGAAGCATCTATTGGCAAAATGAAAAATCATGTATGTGAAACTTTGGAGAATTCTACGTCTATGCGGAGCTTTCGTAAAAGCTTTCATTTTCCGCTTAGAGATGTCATTTTTAGGATTTCTGATTTAAATTATTATAGTTCTTTTAAATTATTATCCAATTTTGTCAGCCTCGTATATTTATTTATGTATATTTTTCGTATTTTTAATTGATTTTTTTATGTGTTTTTCAAAATTAATGTAGACCTGTTTTTATTGCGGCATAAAATGAAAATTTATTTTTTCCGTGCTCATTAAAACATCCTGTCTTTTTTGACGATCGATTGTCCTTGAGATTTGTCAAGTGGTCGACGTTTCTGAGTCTTTTGTCATATCGTTCATCGCGTTAAATATGTATGACCCAAAGCCCTTAAAGACATCCCATTGTCGATTCGCATCGTGTAATATTTATGACGAATTTCAAAAGCAGCGATTGAAACTTTTTATATTTTGATTCTCGTTGTTAACTTTACATTAAAACGTTCGCAAAATATTTTGACGTGAACGTTTCGGTAACGTTGTTTTATTCATCGGAAAAAGCGTTTTCTTCTAGCAATCGTCTGTAGAAAACTCGATAGTTACTCGAGATTCTCGTCTCTAACTAAAACGCAAAAAAAGCAATACCCAACCGCAAGACTTGAACGGGAAAAAAGAAAAACAACAACGCTGAACATCTTTCCTACTCCGGTTTTCGATTCAACTTTTCTTAATAGAGGATTGTACGTTGGTTCCGTGTTGTAGACCCTGGCATATTGTCAACCTTTATGGGTTATGTTGGGAGCTCTCAACCTTTTTTAAGTGTTTGCTTTGCTTGTGAATAGTCCAGATATCTATTCCATTAAAATTAATGATTTATCTGTTGGTATCTTCATATTCATTGTATTATATTTCTATAATAAAATTTATGATTCCCCATCGAATAAAAGTAATATTTTAAATTTTATTTTTAATACATGGTATTTTATATTCCGTCAGTATTTTTTTTTGTATATATTGTCAATAAAATAAGTTAAGAAAACATACGTATGAATATTTTAACATTTTGGATTTGTGCTTGCATTTCAATCTCGTCACACAATGCCCAACAGAAACACGTCGGGTCTCATACACCACCATCTAGCGTTTGATTAAACACCTATCTCTTTGTTACCATTGAGCTCGGCTCCATTTCCGTTTCCATACTTTGCTCAAACCTGATGAAAGGGTGGCTTCAGTAGACGCTACCCTTAATCAGCATGCGGAAAGACAGCAGTTCTATCCGGAATCATTCGTACGCACGTACCACGATACCTACAACAGTTTGACTGTACGTCAATTGCAAGAAACAATTACCAGTCGGCAATCCATCATTTTGATTGGCAACTCTTAATAAGCGTACGACTAGATTCGTACATATACCTATATAATATACATATGTACAGTGATTTGATTTAATTCGTCGGGTGCTTTGTTTTATTTTTTGCCCTTGTTTGGGTTCAGTATTCGGGAGAAAAGCCTGTAAGCTTGTCCGTATCGTTTTTCGTTGGCGCCTAATTTCTAACGGGAAAACCTTTTTTTCTGTGTGTCGTCGTTCTCGAAATGTGTCGAGATTCGAGTCACCTTTCGTAGTAAATCTGCTAAGGGTGGAAACGTAATTAGCGGCGCCGAGATAATTGGTTAATTTTGACGGAGGCGTTTGGCGTTTTATTCATCTGATTCACGAAAAAGACAATACAATTACTTAAAAAAAATTTGAATTAGAAGGTTTATCCTTTTTAAATTTTCGTACATATTGTAAAACTGTACGGTGTTCTACGTATCGATATAAGTCATATTCGGAACAGTCAGATCCTTGCAGATTTGACTAATCTCGACAAATTTTAACAATATAAATTTCCCAAATATTAAATACGGATCAAACGAGCCGGATTAAGACATGTTTGACATACGAATTATCGTTGTGTTCGACACGCGTTATGCGGTTATCGGAAACGTCGCGCGTAATGTGACGCGGGTCCACCACGCACGCGAACAAGTCGATATTGCGCGCGAATACCCTCGTTCTAAGCGATTTTCCCGACTTATTTTATTATTTTCTATGGGAATAATATGTATAACGAGAGACTCAAAGCTTTTTCATTTTTTGATTTTCGTCTCGTTGCGAATAAAAGGCTCGCACAGTTGTAATACATGCCGCTCGTCTTTCGTCCTCTATTGATCTACTAACGGCGAACGGGACTCGCACGAGCGAGGATCTCGCATGCCGAACACGTATCAAAGTCATCCATGTCTTCCCTTTATGCTGCGGGGCGGCTAGGTCTCCTTTTCAGTATCTTGCTCCCGTTCCCAAGATTTTTTCTGATTAAGCCTTTGGCCGGGATATTGCGCCCGTTCTTCACTTCCGTCTCCTATAAATTTTATTTCAATATATCGGGGCATTTTTCTCTTCTATCGCTGAGGCAAAATATTCGGTTCCACCCTTTCAGTTTTACGATTTGTAGAGATTTTTCGGTGCGAGTGATTTTCGGTAATGGTTTCTTTCGTAACGTGTCTCTGTAATAAATATTGTATGTAGGTCCGTTTCGGTGCTTCGGACGCGAGCGTTTTACGTATTAGATGCGTAGTAGCTGGATGGAATACTTCGAAAGTCGGAAAATATAAAGATTATTGTTTCAATTTTTTTTTACTATAATATAATATATCTTTTAAAAAATTTCTTAAATAAAATCGGCGGTTTCTAACCTCTATCTTGAAGTTGTCATCAGCGTGACAGCTAAAATTTGACTGGATTTGAATGTTATTTTTAATTTTCGGCTAAAGTTGCATCAAAATTGCATCACCAGTGGCAACATTTTATTTTAATTAATTTCCTAATCTTAAATTAATTTTATAATCCTTCAGCTACTTCTAATTGAATAACATTAACTTACATATTTTCGAATGGCATGCAGAGTTATTTGGGAAGGGGGATGGATGCTTTAGTAAAGTAGAAAAATAATGAATTGCATGATCATTTAATTATTTTTAAAAATTTTTGTTAATGGCGAGGGCCGATGACGATTTTTTTTCAAAAGAATTTTATGTTTTCGGCATCTACTTTTTATTATATTTTGAGCTGTAATAAAGTCATCAAAATTCATAACAACAAAATTGCTTTTAGGAGTAATACGTGGTGTTTTATTTGAAATAGATATTGAAAAAAGTTTGTCGTAAGCACGTTCAGGGCTTACGTATCTTCACCACGGATCGTTTATAAAATATAAACAAACGTAATCCACGATGATGGATTAACACGCTAGAGAATTTGAATATGAAGTCCTCGGTTATAACGCACCGTTGTAATCCCGTTTCTGGGGAATCTGAGGAATTCCTCGCGAGGATTACCATTACTGCGGGATTTCGTCACGTCCACGTTCGCTTTTGTTTCGTCGAGTGTTTTGTCGAGTGTATTGAGACGTGCCCGACGCGCTTTCCTGTCCCTCTCTCATATCTCAATATTAATAGCATGTATGAGAATAAATTATATTCAATATTTTTCGAATAATAAAATTTTATTCAATTTCTATATGTGTTAAAATATTCGCATCTTTATTCATATATAATATTATAATTTGTATGATTCTTTTGATTTTTGATAAGATTTTCTGCTTGTTTCCTGATTTATTTTTCAAGAATGCAAACGTTATTTTTTACTGTCGCATAATTTGAACAATCATTCATTTTGTTCCTGACATCTATGAATGCAATTTCAAAATACCTTCTCGTTTGTCTGAAACTCCAACTCCAGTATTTTAATATGACTTTATGGATAGACGAAAATTTCTTTGGCATAATTGAATACGACGTCGTCTCTTAATCGGCAATTTCGCAAAGGGCTAAAGTATGTGCAATTAAGACCGGGAGATTTATGTAGCTTCGGGACCCGATCCTAATTTACGTGTTGATGCCTCCTATTCTACCACCCAGAATTTTCTTTGCGCCCTCAACAAAGGTTGTTGAAAACGGCTTTTCACGTTAACGTCGTTAATTTCGAATGGGTTTCTTTTAGGTGAAAGAAAACTCTCGTTTGCACCGTCTTCGTTGACGCTCTTTTTTCCTTTTTACTTATACGTGCTTTTCTTCGAGTGCAAATATTTACCCGTGTAAATATGGACGTGAACTCCACCTGTGTGTATTGCGTATACGAGAAATGTGTATGTATAATACAAGTGAAAAATTCTATACAGAATAATACACGGGCTTAAGTGCTGTTTCATTGTGCAAAAACTCCTTTTTTACGTCCGCTTCGGTGTAAAATTTAACTGACGCTCGTTTCTCGTCTGGATACATCTAGTATAAAAAAGTCTTTTGATGTGTATCGCTTCGAATTATATACGAGGATATATATTTTTTATTTTCTCTTTAGCGTCACCGTTTTGCGATGAAAGTTTGACGAAGTGGATTCATTTCGTCGCGGGAAATTGACGAGTCACCGTTACTGGCCTCCACGTAAAGTAACCGTTGACGGGTGGAAAATTTTTCGAATGCCTGACCTTTTTTTGCGGTCGATTTTTTTACAGACTCATTTTAAATCTAGTCGACGTCGCTTTGTATATTTTACACGCTTCCATATTATTATTTTTTTTAAAGCAAAGCCAAACTTATGTGTTGGATATTTTCAAATAAATTAAAATTTATTCGAGAGAAAGCTTCTTAAAAAAAAATTACTCAACTTAAATTCGTTCGCATTTCATGATCATAATTATTATATAAAGGTTTTTGTACATAGATGTTAGGAATATATTATTACATAAGCCAAGCTTTTCTTATATTTTGTTCTTGCCTTATTATTTAATATTTGTTTGTTTACCACCCTCGTATCTGTTAAATCGTTTCCTCGAACTCTGCAACGACAATCACCTAAGGCCCTTCCTCTCATTCACCTCTGACCCATTATTGGCTGCCGCGCACACGCATCGGAAGTCTTTTCGTAAGGCGTCCGTGTCAAAACTTGTCCGTCGCCAGGCCGGCTTTAGGACCCGAGTTTCCTCCCTCGAACCCGCTCCCCTTCCACCTTTTGCAGATACCATTTTGGCCCTTTTCCACCCGTCCACGACGACGGAGGCCCTCCGGAACGTGCTGCCACCTTGGACCACCCACCCCGCCCACTTTTCCTATACCGTCGCACACCCTGCGTTCCTCGACCCTCGATCCTCTTTCCCTCGCCACCGAAATTCCCCTTCTTCGTCCCGCTTCGCCCCGCACCCGGCGAAAAGCGGTGAAAGCCTCCAAAGTTAGGTTAGGTTTGTATCTAGTCTCGCACGAAGAGGTCGATAGACGCACGGCGCGCTCTCTCTCCGCACACACCTACGTGTGAATTTTTAATCGATTTTCGTTTAAACAAATATAAATAATGTAAGTCCAGTGTATGTAACGCTTTTGTGATGAAGATACGAAAATTTGGCTTTTTGTGTATGTGCTTCGCGCTTTGTATACGTGCGAACTGTTGAAGCTTATCAGAGTGTTTATTTTCTTTTTCGTTATGTAATGCAAATTTTTTTTTCGTACTAAATACTTATTGTACAATACTGTATGAGCTTAATTAATAAAATGCTTTTTATAACGTAGAAATGTGTTTCAATCTGTGAGTTGCATGTATCACACGATGTGTGTGCGCGATGTATGTACGAATCCTTACAAGTTGTACTTACAATGGGAGTCCACGTGGTCTTGTGTAGTAAACGTCGCATTTCGCTTTCGCTCGTCGGATTTAATTCTATGCTTATGTATTCATTCTACGTTCTTCATATCTGTACTTGTGCTTCTGTTTTCGAAAAATACTTGATTCGATTCAGAATATCGAAATCGGATTTGCGTTTTGTCTATCTGTTTCACAAGAATGGAGGGTGATAATAATCAATAACTGATTTGGGAACATTCGAAACTCAATTAACAATGCGCTCGACAAAAACAAAGGGTTGTTTTATTTTTGAATAATTCATTCGAACATTTCCACCCGTATCGAAAGCTTTAAATGTGCCATTTTATAGTGAATTTTTTTTATTCAAATTCTCGCTCACACGTACTCAATCAAAAAAGTGTGCGCAATGTTTCCAATGAAAAATTTTATATCGAATTGTTTCGCTTAGTTTACTAAGGTATTTTATTTGAAATATGAATCTAACGAGTTAACTTTAACCTTTAATAATTTAACATGCAAAAGTCACGAAGAAAATGCAATCATTTCTCACGAAGAAAAGTTTCCCATTTGCGCACGGTAATGTTTCCTGGCTGAAACGCAAAACATATTCCCGGAATCGTTTATCAGATGTCGGGAACAATATAATGCGGATATAACTAGGGAAATTGCATAGTCGATCACGGATAGATGTCGAGGAACACAGTAATGATCGATTGCGTCAAAACCGCACCTTTGATTCAATAAGGGAGAAGGGCAGCACGCGATCGCGATATCAAAGATCTTTGCCTAATAGACGGTTGACATTGTACAGAAAATTGAAATTTGACCGTATATACATACGTAAACTGGGTGATGTATAGTGGCGTGTATGTTTGGGTTTTGTGTTTAGTTTGATAATTTATCTGAATTATTGCGGAGATAGCGTAATTAATTAAATCCCCATCTCTCCCGCGTCAGACCCAGTTAGAAACTTTCCGAACGAATACCCATTGTGGGCTCTATTTTGCTAAAATAAAAATATAACCGAATTGATGATAGACGTGCCTTAATTGTATATAAATTTAAATAATTGTTCTAAATATTGAAGTTCGACGTTGATTTAATATAATACAATAAAAGTAAAAGGGAAAATTTCTTGAAATTAATTAAAATTTATATGCGTATAGTCTGATGATTTCAGGATTACCTATTCACCGAAAACTCTTTTTGTTCATAAAATTATTCCCTCATTCGAAAATTACATTAAACTTTCCCCGAGAACTCGATCGTTTGCATTGTCTCTCCCACAAAGGGTTTACTTCGCGTTTTTGCTCCGAGCTAATGTCATCCTTCTAAGCGGGCAGGGTGGAAAAAAAGAGATCTTTCAAATCGCATCACGGTGAGGTCATCGGGGCGCTTTTTTCCCTTGCCCCTACTATCGCCGCGGATTTTCCGGATTTTTTCGCGCTGTATTTTATTTTTGCCGTATACGTATTTTTTTCAGCGGGCTTAATGTTGCCCCGGGGACGCGTGTTTCGGTCGTCCGTAATCCGAACCTCCAGGATAATCTCGTCCTTTCGAGCATTGTGCGAGTCCATTCGTCCACGTCTCGCGGGCTTTCGACAAACACGTTAAACACACTGCTTTTTATTCCGTATTTCGACCGAAAGGATTTTCGTTAATTGACCGATTCGCGCGCAAGTTTCGCTCGCCCTTTGGCGGTCATCAATCTCTCGTTTTGGCTCTAATTGCGCGCGCCGGGTCGAAACTTTCGACTATGTCGTCGCCTAAATTGAAAATTGGCGGTCTTAGCGGGTGTTTGTCGACGATGGAGTGTGAAAATGAGGATAATAAAGGCGTCCGAGGACGGCGGCCGTCGTAATGGGAAACGAGCGGGTCGACACTGAAAATAAAAGCGGTTGCTTGATTTTTTTCGTCGCCCTTGTGCGGCGAATGTTCTGAATTTAACTGAGAAAGTTGTCGAATTATTATATGGGATATGTCGGAAAGTTTGCGCTAAGTGGGGTCTCCTTTGAACTTTTCCGAACGCGACGAAAGCGCGGTTGATTTTGACATCGCTTATATGTGTTTGTCTGTTTTATTGCGGATATTCCGATCTATGTTCGACAACTTTTTCAATAATAAAGCTTTCGATTTAAATTTAATATTTTTATATGACTTTTCTATTTGAGAATTATTTATTTTTTAATCAGTTTTTCGAAACTGCCATTTTTATTTATAATTTTCTGACAAATCCTTGCATCAAAGAACAAGCACTACACACGAGGGCTTTCATTTAATTTAACACGTTCATTTTTCGTAATAAGTTTTCAGCGAGTGTATCAAACGAGCGGATAAGATGCGAAAAAAGATAGGGGAGCATTTATATACCCACTTTAAAGGATGAAATTGCGATCGGGCCAATTTCACCCGAGCTTTCAGCCCCGCAGCGACTCGGGGCATAATACGCACGACTAACACACAAAAAAAGCGTACTTCGGAAATAATCACGTTCGATCGCCGTTGACCGGAACGCGGTAATCACGACCAGCGTCGATTTCGACATTTTTTTTTTCAGTTAAACGCCAATGCGGGCTTCGTGCGTACTCTGGGAGTAGGGTGGGTCGCGTTGTGTATTATTTAGTGCGGCAGTGACCGGTGAAAAATCCACGAGAATGAATCAAAAGGGCTGAAAAAGCGTCGGCGGCGGGCGCGATCAGCTGTTGCCCGCCCGTTTATTGATCTCGACGGAGAAAGTGAAACAGTGAGGGGCCCCGTTTCTAGGGGTGGTCAATTAGGGGGTCGTGGTCCTTTCCGGGACCTTTTTGGGGTGGATTTGTTTTTTTTTTATTGAGATGGATTTGGAATTTTTTTTGTTTGGTAGTTTTGGACGTTGTTTTCATTTATTTTTTATTTTATTTATTTATAAACGAAAAAGGTTGTAAAATATATGTTATATTTATGCTTTATTTTTTTTTAATGCATATTATATTTATGGTTTTCTGTTGCGAAAAAAAAACGGTTGATTGTTTTGTTTAAAATTTTTGAGATATGGTGCTTATATAAGATTTTTAATAAAGGTAAACTGAAAGACCAATGTAAAGAAAAATATGATTTTTAAAAATAATTAACAAGTACGATAGATTAGGCTATTACTTACCACGTTAACCCAAGTTGTATTGGTAAGGGAATAATTCCTTACAAATAATTCTAATTAATTTACTTTCGTCCTGAAAATAGTTGACTATTGACATCACATAAAGGAATTCAAATGCGTAACGATACTTAAAAAACACTACATGAGAAATATAAAAAAAATATATAAACTGAACAATACAATAAATAAAAACGTGACTCCAGTTGAAGATAAAGTAATATTTTAAAATGCAATTAAAATAAAATACATTTTTTTAAACATAGAAATCGTTTGCGAAAATCAGTCAAGCAACACCTGGCAAGGGTTGTCCCCATCGTCCATCCTTTTTCCACTACCCCGAATAGGTGCACGCCTCTTCCACACAAACGGGCTTCCCCTTAGCCTCGCATCCTCCCGTTTCTCCTCCATTCACCCTATACGATTCTACATACCCACCCTCCCGCGGAAACTCCCCTTTTCCAGTTCGGGAACGAGAGGGATGCAAACCCCCCGCACGACCCGCCCCTCGCCCATCGCTTGGCGAACCCATAGTATATAGTAATATTGAACTTGGGACCGAGCTCCGGGTGTAATGACACTTTGCATACGTTATCTTGGCCTTTTCAAGGATACGCCCGTCTCCTTTTAAAACCTTTCGCGTAACAATCCCTCTCTTCATCTGGAAACCTTCTTCCGAGAGCTTCCGATTCTCCGATAGCAGTTAGCGTAACTCTGGATGTTTATGGGGTCGGTGCGAGTGTTTGTTAATTAAGTATAGTGTGTTTTGTGTACTGCGACTACATATTTTGAGTTTGTGAGTTAATTAGGCAATCGTTAAACTTACATGTTGCCGACGATGATCGATCGTGTACTGTTTCATAACCGCCGATTGATATTGCCATATATATTAAATGGATCTATCTTATTGTTAGTAATAACATAATTATGTTCGTCCATTATTGTAATCATGCCGAAAAGTGTATCGAAAATGGTATTCGGATTATATAGATTTATCGTGAATAATAAAAATATTATACTATACTGTATTATATATTATATATATTTATTTTTTTTCAATATTTCGAATATGAGTTATCATTGTCGTCCTATCGACTAAGAACGTACTACTAAAGACGGCAGTGTGTCTATCTCTCGATGATATCATGCTCGAGTAAGTTATTCTGCCAGTAATATAGACGTTTTGAAAAAGGGATAAATATAACATATATAATATTAGGAGCACTAAAAGGAAGAAGAGAAAAAATTGTAGAAGTTGGAATGCCTGACTATCCTATTTCATTTCGCTCTGTGCAGAGCCAAGAAGCGTAAAATTGACTCCTTCACTCTTTTTCGTGTTTCTTTGACGTTAGTAATATATTGGATATATGAATCTTCTTCGTTGTAATATGTCTTTATTTATGTAAAAAATAAATTAAATAGTGTCTGTAGTTTAAATTTGTCGAGTTCGACATCGAGTGATTGTTGAAAGTTTTCACGCATGTTTGAAAATCTCAAACGTAAAAACGAAATTTCGCACCCCGCGCAGAATTTTGTACACGAAATTTAAATTAAATAACTTTTCTGTTGAGTCGACCGTAAAAATCAAAATCGTATAATTTCTGAAAAGGCTCCGATGGCTCGTTAGATTAAATTCGGCGCAACTTTTCGGGGCGCGTGTCCGACTGGCGAGCTTTTCACCGCCATGTCATTCGTACGAAATTTATGAATTTCATTATTTCTATGGCGTATTTCTTTTTTCCTTTTCGCGGTGCGTTTTGCGGAAAATGTCTGCGAACGTTAAATAAATTTATTATCGAGAGAATATTTCAATTCGCTTCCTGGAAAATTTCGAATTGTTGATTGATTGATTGATTATAAAGTTGTTTGGTTCGCATCTTACCTTTTGATTTATGTATATTGTATGTTTAATATTTAATGTTTTTGCTAAAATCGTTGTTCCACTTTTTAATGAATCCTCTAGTTTGTTATGCGGTATCGTATAAAAGGGTTATTTTAAAATTTAATGTATACTTTTGTAGAAATTGTTTTCTGTTATCTTTTACGTTTAGGGCAGCACTGCAAAAGTTCGTAATGAACGTATATTTCACCGTGTGAACTCTCACAACTTTTAATTGCACTTCCGTTTTCATAATGCAAAATTATTAAGCGTTCTCTTCGTTACACATACACACATTTCAATTTGCATACTAAAAATTTGCTTACACTTCATAAATTTGAAAATTGTTACTGCGTTATGATTTTCTGCCTTAGCATAAAGGACAAAATCCCTGTGGTAGGATAATATAATATTGTAATTTGTAATAAGCACTCTTATATTGAACATCGACAAAGTTCGGTTAGTATAATATAATATTACTTGTATGGTTATCAGTTTGTATGGAATTTACGTATCTCAGGTGAAAGTTGCGTTTTCATTCGAAGTGAAAACTTTATTTATCACGAAACGTAACCTCTCCGTGAAAAGTACGGTAAGACCGGAGATATACACCTCACATATTGTGGTCGCAGACCAAGTTGAGTTAACTTTCCTTTATATGGAATTGTATACGGATTGTGCTCCGGGCCGAATTTTGTCTTCGAGTTTTGGAAAATAAACGACTAAGTTGATCGTTAACCGAAACCTCACCAAAAGATAACTTGTCGCTCTATTTCAGAAACTCTTACTATAATATTTATTTTTTATCTTTTATATCTCTATTAATTATAACTAAAATATTTTATTTATCTTATGTTTTTGATTTTTCAGAACGTTTTGCGTGAATTAGAACAGAAGAAACCGCAATTGGACGAGCTCGTTCATACGGCCGAAAATTTAAAAGGGGCCGATAATCGGCAACAGTTGCATGGAAAGGGTGAGTTTTTTTACACTTTAGGAGCTATCGATTTTTTTACTATCGACTCTGAATCGTTATACTTTTTTTATCGTAATCATATTTTATGAAAACACTTATACGTAGTTTTAACGAATAACTAGTTTTCTACACAGCGCATAAATCTGATTCACAATACATTTTGCGTAGAAATATATTTGTATTTCTATTGTTCGCATATTTTATACAATTTTCGAAGCACCTAAAAACATTTATTATCTTTGTTTAATAGTGCGAAGTGGGATAATTTCAAAATTATATCGGTTCAAAGTGGGTTGATTTATTTTTTACAGCAATTCAGATTGCCCGTTTTTTCGTTCGTAACCGGCTCGTCGAACGGAACACAAGAGGTGAATTTTCCAGTTTTTGCGAAAAAAATTGTCCATCGGGAAAAGCGTGTAAAAAAGCCATTGGAGGTTCACGTAATGGCCGCCACTAATCAGTGACCATAAACAGCGAACACGAAACGTTTTATCTTCAGAAATGAAAGGGGGGAAACCCTCTGCGGAAATGAGAGCCTTACTTACTTACTTTCTGCGAACGAAAAAAAAAAATATAGTCTAGCAACAAAAAAAGAGAAAAGAGGAAATAATACGAAACTGCGGATGAAAACCCGTCGTTATAGCGAGGGACGTTATTAAATATTGATCGCCTCACCTTTGCTTTTTTGCTTCAGCAGACTTCTACCAGCTGAGGAGGCTCATCTTCAGAATAATACCCGTAGGCTTAGTTATAAATTCTGTTTGTCGTTTATTCCTTCTTGATATCTTTATTTTTATGGAGCGTCTTGTCCACCATTGTTTTGTATTTCTGATGCTTTTATTAGGGGAAACATATTTTTGTTTTATTCAAATTTTGTGAACGATCAAAAAATCACAAGGCGTATGCAAAATATTTTAGTATTGCGAATTCGATATTTTGTCCGGCGATCCTCTGAATTTTGAATGACTGTTGTCGCAACTTTTTTGTTCCGAACTAGGCTCGAACGTCCATTTCCGAATTGGCCAACTCTCGACTCGAGCATTTTCAGTTCTAAAAACAGGTTTCGGCAATTTAGTCGGGTCGTTTTCAGATTTCCGATATTATACCTTTCGACGATGATTATACCCCGCGATCGTAATATGAAAAGTTTTAATTGAACCCGCGATATAAATAATAATATAATAATGAAAAAATAATCGAATTATTGCCGCGCAGATGATTCGAATTGGAAGTATTTAACTGGCGCTAATTTGATTTAAATCTATATAATAAAATTTCGTATATGATTTTATCACTCGGTCAGAAATATTCACGTATCGTTTTTCATGTAAATTTTTCCGTTGCGAAATTTGAATATGAATTTCGTTTGAATAATAAGACAGGAATGTGTTGCGCTTTTCGTCTCGCGGTTAGAAATTTAATATTGCGCCGCGTTATATATTCCAATAAAAATCTCATCATATAAAATTTGCATTGAAATACGTGATAAATTATTCCTTATTTACTGAAAAAATTATACTTTTTACATCGAATAATCTTTGCTGCACGTTTTCAGCCGATTTTTCCGGAACTGATTTTGTATTTTCACCGTTGTAGTTGGTTGATTAGTTCCTGTTTATCAGCACATCAAAAATCCAATGTCCGTCGAACGCCAATCTCTTTGACCGGATATTGACTCGTTTCATGGATTGGCAGCGTTGTATATTTATTTTCCGTTATATCTATTTTTCATGGCTTTCACCTCAACGCGCCCATTTTGCAACGGTCGAAATGTATTGCCTAGGGTGAAACTCTCCATAAAAGTGGCGCGCCGCTTTTACGAAGTGCGCAAATAAAGTTCGTGATTTTAAACATAATATTTTGTTTTATAAAGATTCAGGATCTTATTGTACCATTTGCTTTATTTAAAAATATTTGGATCATATATGTATGTCGATTTTAAATTTTCGTTAATGGAAAAGATTCGTGCAGTTCGTGTTAAATTTGTTTGTTTCAAGATTGAACAATTTGTATATTTTATATAAAATGAACTTTGAAAATTATGTTAAAGTTTCAGGAATCTTTTTTGAATTGTAAATTAAAAAGATTCTGATATTATTTTTAACGTTTTTATTTTATTTGAACGAGGCGTTCGGGAATCGAACTTTCGTACGTTTCTTACATATTAAATTATTTGCTCATTACGCTCCCAACCAAAAAGCTATATTAACCGCTTTCAATTCTCACGTTTAACG
This sequence comes from Hydropsyche tenuis, assembly GCA_009617725.1. NCBI lineage: Eukaryota > Metazoa > Arthropoda > Insecta > Trichoptera > Hydropsychidae > Hydropsyche > Hydropsyche tenuis. Next base: position 695,339 of record VTON01000021.1, on the reverse strand, counting down.
AGTCTCACAAGATTACATTAGCATAGCTTTGTATTTTTATTTTTTCAACTCGCGCATACGAAATACGAAAATTTTCACTCCTCCATTATATAATACATTTATGTATCGGAACTTTTTTTTCGTACGTTTCCGTAGCTTTTGTTCTTCGCGATTTTCCATTATGTTTCGCTCGTTATCTTACAAAGTCTCTTTTGCTCAATTAAAATTATATCTTGTAAACGTGGAACACGCCCCGCTCAAAATCAATTAGCAAGAACGTTCATGCGTGTTTTTTTCCCTTTGATCAAGAAATTACAAAAGAGCTTCCGATAGCCGCGAGAGACACGAAACGAACCTCGGTGAGTTTCTTCGAAACATTTACAATATGCGAAACGTCCGTGGTAAATCCGCATCTATCTAAGCACCGCAAAATGTATTCCGATGCGATTTTTAAACGTCTAGAACTTTCGCGCACCTCTCTTCGGGCTACCTCGATCGGATCCACAGAGTTTGCCTAAACTAAACATTATTTGTGCGAGAGATGTTAGCTTTGCCAAAGGCACAAATTGGCCAATTAATAACGCAAACTGTGAAACGCTTTCGAGCACGAGCCGCCGAAATAGCGCCCGAGCGGCAGCGGCGGAATAAATTTGCATATATCGTTCGATGAAATCGAATTTATTTATATTTGCACAATACGCCTTGAGAAATAGACGGATACGTTTGTGTGTATGTCAGTATAGAGCTCTTTGTGCCTACGAGTCGGCATTATACTTTTTAACGGTTAGACACCTGTCAGCGGCAATCCGCGTGCTCGCTTTTAAAAATACGTGAAAAAAAAAGCGGGGAGTGTGTGCCGTACGAGTGAAATTTCTTCTCGTTTTCTCTGTGAAATTGAATTTTAGATCCTGACTGGTTGACAAAAATGTTTCTTCTAGTTAAAATTAACTGTAGATACAAACTGAAGTTCATTTGAAATCTGAGATGTTTGCCCGTGTCTTTAAATAAAAAAGTTAAGCTTTTACGATCGCACTGATTATTAAAGTTAAGTTATGATCTTCTATTGGAAAAGTTTCAAATTATTCACTTAAACTTAACTCATATCCACTAATTGGAAATCGCTTCAGTTGAAATATATTGTAGTTAATTGAAAATGAAAATTAGTAAGGCTCCGAAGAAGTTTTGATTCGAAAACGAGATTTTTTTCTCCTTATACACATCTTTTATGTTTCTAGTAGTAAAACGTGCCAGACGTAAAAATTTATTTTTTGCACTCTGAGCGTAGAATAGAGTGGGTGCGAGCGTGTGAGTGCTTTGCGATTCCATTTAAATTTAATTCCAGATTCGTCTGTTCGGACGTTGCGGGTCTTGTTTGGTTTTCTTGGTCGTTTGCTCAAAGTTACTTCCACGATGTGAAACTAAACCCGCTCATAGTGCGGCAGTATAGCATTTGATTTTCTACCGCATTACGTATTCATGCTATTTACAACGAAGTGTGTATGTAAATCTTGCGACGCACCAGATTTTCCAAATTTATTTAAGCGAAATACGTGTCCGTCGTGTGTGCGGCCTCAGATGCCGCTTCCAGATACGTTTTCTCGTTTTAGATCCGATCCGATAGGATTTTTTTGGACCTAGAAGAAATCTGTCGCGTATAGCTTTTAGAATTTTGTGTGTGCGAATAATTGTCGATAAGCCCTTGTGTGAATAAATTGGTCGCGATTTTCTACTCTGATGCGTTATTAAATATTGATTTATCATTATGTTTAAGTGTATCTGTTGAGACTTTCTAAGGTTTCGTCTAACGATGAAGGCTAATGTAATTAATTTGTAATTTAATATTTGAATCGATCGCTTAATACTATAATGGGGATGAAATATGGTGTGATTTCGACCAGCTTATATTAACTTACGTTTTTTTATAAGTATTATTAAATCTAACAACCATCTTTTACATCACTCGTTGTCTATAAAATCTGAAATATTCATTTGGATTGAATGTATAAAACTTTTAATAGTTTTAAAGTGTATATATAATTCAACACTACCTGTCGCATAGCTATCATCGAGATACGTTAATGCGCAACCAAAGTAACTAACTTTACACCATATCATTAAATATTCATGTAGATTTCTATACGCATTATATAATAAACCTCTCCAAGCTTCAACCTAAATTTGCAAAATCTTATTAGTGTTGCGGGTCGAACACAGTCATTAACATGCGAAACCGGGTATTTGTGCGAGCTTAGGTCTCGCTCTCGTATTCCATTTTTTATTCAAGTCCTTTGTTGTTGCTTTTGTCGCCGATTAAACGATCGGCTTTGAAGCTCTGCCCGAGCTAAACGACCGAAATTTCTATTTTACAATTTTGTATTTTCGCGTTTTTTTTCTTTTTCTGAAGCGAAACTCGATAGAGCAAAAGCGGCTTTGAAGGCAACAAAGCTTTAAAGCTGTCGTCGGCAACGCGCACCTGAGGGTACATTGTGTGTTAGCCCGATACGCGTTCGCTACTTTGCAAACCTCCACCCTTTTCTTCATACGAGGAATGCAGAATCGAAATACGCAATTCGAAACGATTTAATGCAATTTGAAACCGTCCATAAAATTATTCGCATCAGTTAAACTTACCGATTATATTATCGAAAACGGAAAAAAGTTTTTTGAATGAATCGATATTTTCTCGTAATTTATTCAAATATTAATTGTGAATTTTGATTGTGAAACCCTATATTGTGTATTATGTTATGTTACGTTACGATATGCGTGTACGTTATAATAAACGGTCTGCGTTCGAACGCTCAAGGGGCTTAACCCCACTTTCTTCTGTTTGTGTTCGGCGCGAAATGAAAATGTCGAATTAAACGCTTACGCAGTCGTCGAGTGCAGATGTCGGTTCAGATTCGAATTATTTTATAAGTTTTTGATTTCTGCGAAGGAATTCGCGAGTCAAATGTTGCACTAGGTCCGACGCTTAATAAAATCGCTCGCTCGTTTTCGGGGTCCTTTCGGTGTCGGGAGTTTAATCATTAAAACTCGAAAGATATTTATCGTTGTTTGTTCAATATAATATTTTGAATGTTTGAGGATTTATGTTACTTTCGTCAATGTTACGAAATTATACTAATTAATTATGACGGCCGTTTCTGAAGTTGGTGCTTTTCAAATTCTATTATAAAAGTTCTCGCATAACTCAACAAGACGTTGTTTTCGACGGTCATTTAAGATAATGTTTTATGTTAAATCGCATGATACTTATTTAATTTATAATACTTTGTGATTGCTTGAACGATATTAATAATTATATTTCAGGGTGATATGATAACTATTTTGGAACGTTTGTCATTTAGATAATGCGCATTACAGTGTTCATTCAATTTCATACTGTACGAAAGGATTAATACGACATGCTTTAATCATTCCGCGTAATTATTATTGGACATTTGAAATACGGTTGAGCCGGATTCGCGCATTTCCTCAACATCGTCGGCAACTGAATTCATAATGAGAACAAATCCGTCTTCGAGGACTACATCATTACCCTTTTCATTCACAAGACAAACATTCATTCTGACGACGAATGGTTTGCGACATTTCCATTTTGCGTTTTCTTCAAAACCTTTTTTTTCCTAATTTTATATGAAAAAAGTAAAGATATTTTCAATATTCAGGAAAATTATTGTCGATTACATTTACGTTTCGTGAAGTGCTGGTATTAGTTAGACTTTACTGTGTTACGGTGAAAGTTAATGTTTTCATATTGTGTTTTTCTTTAGAGCCTTTTCCAAGAAGATTTCGTCCATCGTCTTTCATTTTCAGTGTACGCACTCTATTCCACGAACTAAATTATATTTTATCCGATGTCGTTTTGTACACACGAACAACGGCGTCGTACATTTCATGTCGTTTTTCGTCGTTTGCTTTTTTATTATTTTATTCGTTCATTATGCTCGGCATCCGAGCCACTAAGTAGCACAAAAACATCAAATAAATAAAAACGGCCTCCCTGAACGTTTATTGAATTTGCCGTTTGAAATGCCCACCTACTTCACACAAACTATATTTTTATTTTTATAACAGGAAAAACGGAATTATTATTTCGTGATTTTTATTAGTTTTGCGGTTATCATGGTTACGAAAGCCGGAAAAGACGCGAAAGTTGTCTGGGTGGAAAAAATCATCCCAGCGACAGACGAAAGCAGATAAAAAAAAAGAAAGCGCGATGAAATTTTGCGGAAAAAACGAGTAATTGGAGTTATTGTGTTTTCGCGGAAATTCAATTTAAACGTTTTTTTTTCCTTTTAACATTCGTTTGTGTGAAAATGTTTTCACATTACTCGTACGGTTTTCGCGAACCGAAGCAAAAAGTAATTTCGCTAACTTTCTCTACTAATTGTATATTGTAATCCTTAGATATATATTTTTAATCTATGTAGTGAAATCAATTTAAACATTACCCATTGGACCATGCATAATATCTGATAAGATTTGAAATGAAAATAGTTTCGTTCGTTGCGTTCTAGGAACAATGGTTATTTTTTAATGGAACGAGTTCCAATGCGTTCGTTGATTATTTTATAAAATAAATACGCGTAATAAGCGGTAATTGCACTCGTATTAACCCCTTAAGTACGGTTCAGATACGAGATAATGAAAGTTTATGTTACGCTTTCTTTTTCGAAGAGCTTAATCGGCACTTTATAGGGATAACCACGGTCATTCTCTGTAATGAAATTTATATAAATTTTCACCCTCCAGTATCATATTTAATATTCCAAATACCATTATATTTTTTTGTTCGTATAATTCTTTTAAATAATCTAATAATAATATGATAAAGGTGAAGCTAATTTTTGTGTAATATTTATTGAACAATGTTATAATTTTGTTTTAGAAATCATTTTCAAGCGCGTGTGTACACTTATGCGTGGACTCCTCTTGGGAAATTTGAAACGATTTTCGCGGTTTTCTTCGCCTATTTCCCGTAGGAAAAGATTTGATCGGACGAATTATGACGGAAAAAATGTATGCGGACACTTTTTTTGACGTAACATCTTCACAGCATTCTGTCGTTAAATTTTTTTCATGCGTATAACTCTTTAGAGGAAAATGAGGTTTGTACGTAGCCGTCCTCGTTTTTTGAAGCTGCTCGTCGAGTTTTTGTAAATTTTCCGCAGCAATATTTTATATTTTGTGTATTTAAATAATACAATGATGCTCATACTATTTTATGCCATTTTGAACAAGTATCCAAAATTTTCGCGCGCGAAAAAGATTTTCATTTGTTGTCACTTTGTTCTGACGTAGCTTGAGGAAAATTTTCGCTTTTTGAGTGTATGTTTTTTTTTCATTTAATGATTACAAACATATTTTTCAAAATCGTTTATTTGAGAATTTTATATAATATAATACATAAACATGTTAAAATAAAATTGATGTTTCATTTTTATATTTCATATAATTACTTTGTATGTCGCTTTGTGTAGCTCTCCTGATACAATATTTAATCTTTAAATCTTGTATTATATTTATGTGTAATCATCATATTAATAACAATCCGTGTTTCGTTCATTGAAACGGATTGTGTCTTTTGTACTTAGAAATGTCCTCGTCTGAAACGTAGCCAACTACGGTGCTGAAAGGGAATTAAGAAGCGCCCTGTCGTGCTAATTGAGGTCGCTCAATAAAGACAGTTATGACTTGATTAAGGATCTCTATTACAAAAGGACGTATACATTCTTACACAGTAACTACATGTAACTGTATGAAATATATTTCGGGGTATATCAAAGTGTTTTAGGCGTTTCTCTCGCTTTCATACATCCCGCGGCCTAGGGATTTTACTCGGGTTCGTAGACGAATACCCATATTTAATCAGCTCGTACTTGCGCTCCAGTGCCTACAAAACCTTACGCTTTCGTCAATTATTTATAATTGTTTTGAAATTTGTATAAAACGCGTCCCACGCCGACAACCTTTGCGATTGCGGCAAAAACTTCTGCATTTCGTCGACGCTTCCGAAATAGTTTTCCGAATAAGCATTTTCCGATCCGTGCTCAAGAGTTTTACATATGCTTTTCTCGTTACAATTTTTTTCATCTAAAAAGAGCGTGTTTCTTTATTGTACGACGCGGAAAGTATCGATGTTCGTAAGTAAGCGTGCGTTGTTAGTTCCCGCGAGATTGTCTCGCACGTCTGCCGTATTTTAGCGTCGAATTTTCCTGGAAGATTTTTCCTTCTTGCGCACTTGTACATATTCTTGTTATACATATGTAATAATGTAATATTTTACGCACGTCTTCGCTAATATTTCGCATTTTGCGTACGTTATACAGATGCAGAGACGTCTCTCGGGTGCGACTAGGATTCTCCATAGTATTTAGCTTGAACGTTGAAAGAATTTTCCTTATTTTGAAACGTTATCGCTTTTATTTTCTAAAGATAAATATTATAGTTTTTTTTCTTCTTATTTTGCATGGTAAATTTATAAAAAAAAAACATTAGGATTTGTAAAAGGAATGTAATAGAGTATTAATACTATTTCATAATATACTAATTTTTGTAATAATTTTATACATTATTCTCAATATAGGAAAAACGTAATTCGTTTTATTTTATCATCTGGGAAAATGGGTAGTTAAATTTTCTCACATTCTTCTCTGTGCGCTTAGCACAATGTATAATATAATTTAATCGCTACGGTATTTTGATAATGTTAAAATTCGTTATGAGGTAAATTAGTTTTAATAAACAAAATCGCGTAAAACATAAAACTTCAGCACCTCATTTTCAGTCACGTAGAGAACATTAACGTAAATGACGCTTTTCGCATGCAACAATGTAAAAATAATAGCACGCATTAAATAATTTTCCGTGATTGAAAACTGGGCATAATGCCGATGGGAATTTTCAATTTCAAAAATTTTTATGGACAACAGCGAACATCTGTTGCCCTTCCGCCGACAACTGCAAACCGATTTATTTCAATTACCCGCTACAAAACCGCGACTCGCATTATCCAATTAACATTTTCCCATTAATCGCTTTTGGTATGCGTCGGCCAACGCCGGCCGTCCGATTCGCACGATTCCGAATTCCCAACATGTGCGGGGACACATTTCCCGATAATTGCATCGCATCGAAAATTTTCCGTCAGATGTTATAATTCGCGAATCATCCGCATCGGGTTGGCTCTTTGAGGCTTTTGCGCTAGTTGGTTTCGGATTGCAGTTGCAAACTTATGCATCTCCAGCGCATCTTGTACAACAAACGATCTTAAATTTCTATGAGCGTCTTAGTTTGCGTCTCGACGTGGATTACGTGCTTGTTGCTAAGGATTTGTGGTCTTTTGTGAAATTATAGTCTTGTTATTTAACCCTTTGCGGCCGAATTTATTTTCAAGTTTATGTCGTTAATTTTAGGCGTTGTTAAGGAATTCATTCTCGCGAGTTTAAAATGAAAAAAAAAACGTATTTCGACATTTTCAAAAAAATTATTCAGAGAGTATAAGATTACTCATTATTTAAAAAAAAAATAATCATTTAAATTGTGATAATCTTTCATTTTAATTTGAGTGCATTCATAAAAACTCACTACATATTTTAAAATCACCTACAAAAGCTACTAGGGAATTTTATCGAAGTTTTATTTATCAAAATATAATTATCGGGATTAAAATTGTATTTTAGTGGCGGCTATTCCGAAATGATGATTATGAAAGAGTCACTATAAAAATTAACACTTGATCAAAAGTCTGATACGATTTTCTTTTAATACAAATTAATTAATTACTATAAGAATCGAATATGAGTCATGTGCTATAAAATGTAATGTATAGCATTTATATTATATTATAAACGAAAAAAAATAATGAATTGAACGTAATTCAAGGTTTGATAAGAAATTAAAATATTGTCGCATATACATAGTGCGACATACGACCGGTACGCCAAACAAGCAATATCGCACCAGCGGTGACGTTCGGTCGCAATGGGATAATTATGCGAAAAATGATTTTGTTCATTATAAAATATTTATAAAACGAAGAAGCTTCGTGAAATATTCGATAGATCCAAAAAAAGTAAGTACTTTGGGCGATTCGTTCCAACTATCCAACCCACAATTCACATATTTTATTCAAAAACCGCATAACAATCCGACAAAACATTTATGCGAGCTCGAAAAGTAGCGCCGCGCAGCATAGGGGCGGGCTAGAATGCTGCATTGATGAATGAAATAAAAGGGCTTGCGGAAGCGGGTAGGCCCGTCTGCGGTGCCCGGGTGCACGATCCGTAAATAAGGGGGCCCGGGCTGCGCCCCCTGTCCCCCAGTCAGCTGAGAGGGGCGCGGCAGGTGCCCCGCGCACTGCGCCGGCGCCCCCTGCACTTGCACCTGCCCGATGTACCGATGCACTGTTCGATTGTGACACGTTTAAGTGATATGAGGTTGTTTGGTGTCGTTTGTATTTGTGTTCGGATTGTTGATTTTGGTATGGTTTCGTTTTTGCGTTTTGCGAAATTTTTTAAATTTTTTTTTAAATTTAATGGTCAGTTTAAAAAATTCGCGTATGGTGTTCGAAAAAAAGTAAAATCATTGCGAAAAATCGTATTATGTTTAAAAAGTTTCAAAAAAATGTATCAATGTCGCTGCATAATAAATTCGGAATATGTAAAGTTTTAATTTTTGAAATAGAATGTAGTGGATTAATATACTACGTGTTATGAATTTATGAATGTAAACGAGGTAAACGAATGTGAATGTTCAGTGTTGCCTAGCACTAGACTAGTTCGATAATGTTGGCTTGAATTGGGGTGCAAGTGTTAGTTGGGATGAGTTCCCGAGTTTCGATATTTGATAGTTCACTTATCGATGTTTAGGGTGATGTTTTGATACATTGAGACATTAGAATTTGTGTCGTGAATCGTTATTGATTTAAGTATTATATTAAAGTGTTGTGCAAGTTTATTTGTATAAAATATTTATGTTCGGTAATAATAAGATTTTTCTATTCTTGAATGTAAAAATTCGCTGTTGTAGTGGGCATATTTTATCTTATATCGATTGAGAAAATATATAACGAATGTCTGTTTTTACTTTTATTTATAAATAAAGCTGCCAATTTCGCGTATTTCATAATTCGACATGGCCAGTCTATTTTTGATGCGTTCTACTATTCGAAAGAAACTATTTTCGTGATCGCGTTTGTGAAAGCAACATATGCATTCGACATCATTTATAGAATCTTTTTTATGCGTACGTATTTGTCGTAAAGTTTACCGAAAAACTTTTTATTTCACGATTCTTTTTCATTAAATTTATTCGGGTCTTTGAAGGGAGCAGGTTTTCTAATAAAATTAAATTGAATTTAGTGACTTGGCACCCCATGGGATCGTTTTGCACCATGTCGTTATCTACCCTTGTAATGTACTTTGTCTTGAGTGCATCGAAGTGTCATTTTCTTATGATCTAGCGCTATAAACGTTTGTTGTGTCAGGTTCGGTAATTTATAGCCTTTCACAGAAATTTTACACGTAAATTTTAACAATTTCCTTTTTAAGTATTTGATTTAAGTTTGTAATTAAATGAAAATATACGGTTTAAAAGTTGATTATACTAGAGAAGTTCAATCTCAAGTGGTTTTTCAATACATTTCCCTAGGGGAGTGTAAAGGAAAGAGGGAAGTCGTAGACTTTGCAACTGTATGTGTCACCCAGTATACCTTCGCATATATTACATTACACGATTTCTACTAGATTTGATTTTCAAGATCTTTGTAAATTTGCGTATTTCAAATTCGACATTGATTTTCCTGGTTTTTTTTTACTAAGGCTTCTCAATTATAATTTATGATATATTATCAATATAATTGTTACATTATGATGTATGAACCGTTCAAAAGTGGTTTAATTTTTGCAATTTTTCAGAATTGAATCAAACTAATATTTTTATTTATTAAAAGGTTTACTCGTTGCTTCGTTTTTTGACATATGAAAACCCTTTTATTTATAATTCCCGAATACGTTGCATAATAATTCTGAACATCATAATATAATATGTATTTTTTATAATGTCAATTTTGTTCAAATATGTTTTTAATCATGTGGTTGAAAATAATTTTCGAATTTGAATGTTAATGATCATCCCTTACCAAGTAGTTACGCATACCCATTTATTGACCGCATCATACGTCACCTAGTTTTGACATTAACAATCAGTGATTTTCAGCGCATTCTAAATATCAAAATCATTTATTTTAAAGTCTATCGACCTATATAGCCACTAATAATAATAATCGTAGTCACAACACCCTTATCAATAAACGATAATTATTCAATTATTTTTTTTCAATCCAATCAATAAAACAATCAAAAAACAAACGATCTACATAAACGAAACGCACAAAAATCGCAACGAACCTTCGCTCCACAAACGACAACAATACTATGCGCGCGCACCCGCGTAGCACCCCGGCTCGGAAAGCTCGCTTCCGAAAGCTCCGAGCATAATAGCAGAGCGTCGGGCGCAGTTGCCGGGCGTCGGCGTCGCCCGGTTTTCCGCCGCGCAAAGCTCAGCTCTCAGTGGCCGCCGGCGTCCGCGCAGGGCGCACGCGTCGACATCGCAAACGGCCCTCAACACTGCCACAAGCCAGACCGTCGGCAAGAAACGTCGGAAAAGGTCCTCAAGGGCCCGTGAAAGCTTGCCCGTGTGCGCGAAGGGCTTTCCGCGTGCGCGTGATCGTCCGGTGCGCGTGTGTGCCGCGCGCGTGCGAGCTTTCCGCGTGCGAGCTTCGAGCGTTCGCCGGCTTCGCGATTACCTCCCTCTTTGTTTTTTTTTGTGGTTTTTTTTGTTGTGTTGTGTCCGATTGGAGAAGGTTGTGTGGACTCTTATAATCGCGTATGAATCAAACTAGAAAATTTGACGTTTTCGCTGCGGTATCCGGTGTGGATCGGTTCAGTTTTGTGCTTTGTTTAATTTCGGTATACGCAGTGAATTAGTTTTTTTTAAATCCGTTTCGCCTGGTCGTTAAGGTCACGAAACGTCATAGATAGCGTTATTTATCGGTGTGTGTGTGTGTTTGTTGGGTTGTTTTGTGTTTTTGGGAGTTGATTTGGAAAAATGTGTTGCGTTTTGTTTTCGTGTTTTACAAAATATTTATGTGCGGTGTTTTTTGGTCGGTCTCGAAGTAAATTTCGGTGCGGTTTCTTCGTGCGTATAATCTGAAACGGTTCAAAAGTATGATTCATGTGAAATTACTCATTGCGTATCAATAATTCATTTCGATGCGTTCGCGTTGCGCATTGAATAATTAAACAATTTTCGTATTTTCATTCGCAAAGCATAATCCTTCCGCGAAATTTTCGCAGTTAAAAATTGATTCAGGTTCTTCATTAAAACGGTCGTATTACGCTTGTGTGTGAAGAGTGGACGGTAGCTTAATGCCAGTTTCCGTTCGAATTTTTTCTTTTTGTTTTCATTTTTTTTATTAAAAAAAAAACTTTCAGATAGAAATACAATGCATATCGTATAAAAGACTGATATTATATTAGAGAAATATACTAAGTTTTATTACATAGAATAACACGTAGCATAAAAAAAACTGTTAAAATTGACTAGAGTGTTTGTTAAAAGGGGATCACGTGTGCGCACGTGTGTGTGCGAGCTTGTTTGTTCAGTGGACGTATTCCGCACGGTTCGGCGGGTTCCGGTTTCATCCCTTCTCCCGACCGACTGTTAATTAAGATCGAACCTTCAAAGCCAACCACTGAAGAGATCATCTCAGTACACGTCAACGCGCAAACTCATCGTTCGAGGATTAAGTCGACTCGCCGTTAAAGCCTCAGGTAGCTCAGTTGCTACTTAAACGCGGACCCACACGGGAAATGCACCTTCAGATTTGAAAGTGTTAGCTTGAAACGATGGCGCAACTACCTCAACAGGGCTACGTGCCTAGCAAGATACAAGAGTTTAACAGGAGGGCTTCACAAGAGTTGACCGGCTCGCCACTTCAGCAGCAGACCGGTGGATCACCGCGTAGAGGTGATAGTCAAAATCAAAGTAAGGAAAATTCACCACAGAAGATGCAAAACGATCATGCTAATCCGAGTCCGCCCGTTGTTCACAAGCAGCAGAATTCGCAAGAGCATCAACAACATCAACAAAATCAACAGCATCCGCAACATCAACAACATCAACAAAATCAACAATATCAACAGCATCAGCAACATCCAAATCAACAACATCCGAATCAACAACATCCAAATCAACAACATCCGATTCAACAACATCCGAATCAACAACATCCAATTCAACAACATCCGAATCAGCAACATCCAAATCAACAACATCCGAATCAACAACAACAACAACAACAACAACAACAACATCAAACAAACGGATCTGCTCAACAATATGCCAAAAGTCATTCATCGGCCGCGGCTGCAATGGCCGCTCAGGCACTCCAACAACATTACGGTTCTCCGAGACCTACACATTTCGAAATGGGCCCCAGAGGATTAGAGTATTCTCCACATCGAAATAACTACGGCCAAGAGTATTCTCCACATAGAGGATCTCGTGAATACGGACCCCAACGATCCACTTCGATTCATGGACACGAATTGACATCTTCGCCTTTGAAAGGCCAAGAGATCTATCACCGCGGAATGCAACTTCACGGCCAATCTTCAATGAGCCGTATACCGCATGACGTTTTCATGAGACACGAATACTACCCTCATATGGGTCACACTGGATTTTCCCCACCTAGACCTTCGAGATTTTCATCTCAAGAATATTTGAATTCACCTCGGGGACAAGAAGCATATCCTGGCAGGATGGTGGGAGAGTACGCAGGATCCAGAGCCCACGAGTATCGTCAGAGGAGGCGTTCTTCTCAAGATCTACAATCGATTGGGCACGAACCGCCTATTCCAGGTATTGTTATACTTTCGCGTTGTAGGAAACGATTCAGTTTGTTTTCGAATTGAGCCGTCGGCTCCTTCGAGTGTTTACGCTTTAATAAATCAAATCGCGCGCGCAAGCACTTGAGAGGAGGCGCAAATATTTGAATTTTGAATAACGTCGTAAAATATAACGACGAACTGGGGGGTCTTAGTATCGAAACGAATTTTCCGATGGGTGTTATAAACCCTTTTTATGCATCGTTTTTGCCTTTAGCATGCACGGCCCTGCACTCTCGAATGTAATAGGCCAATTTGCATATCACCGGGGTGCGATCGTTGATTTTCTACATTTACGCTCTCGTATGAGAACCTGAAACAGCACGCACGTATCCAAATATAATATATAAAAAAACTTATAAAATGTATGCTCGGTATTTTTACGAGATAATTTCGTCAGTATTAGACACTTGTTGCTCATTTGGATCTATCGTTAAGCACATTATCGACATGTAAAGTTAATTATGAACTTAATCGGATTTACAATGTCGATGTTTTGGTTCGAATCGAACATTTCGCTTCTGTTTCGATTTAAATTGCGTTACGATATTACGTGTTTTTTTGGCGTTCAAGTTATTAGCCGACACGCCACTCTGCGGTCGAAAATACGAAAACGGCTGAGTAATAATGGCTTTCTTAGAATAAAACTTTAAATAATGAAATTCGTTTATATAAGGGGTGATTATTTAATAGCTTCGTACACGTATTTAAAATACAGCCTATAAGTTTCTCGATAATTTTTTTATGAGGTTTCATACTTTTCGAATAAAAAATGTTTAAGGTCGTTGTTGATACGGTCTTTCGCTTATTGAAAGGGGTGTTTTATGTTCCCTGGAATTTTGTTAGTCATATTTTAGGGGTCTGATTGTGAGAGTGAATTTTACAAATTTATATAAGAAAAAAAATCATTCAAAACTTTTATAACTTTTAAATCGCATGAATACGCAATGTTTTTACTTGGACAAATACGAAAGTTGCTCAATTTGATATCTCTTTACCTTTTTCTTATCTCGGAATTATCAAAATTGTACGAAAAGACACAAACTACCGCCCTGATTTTTCGACATTTCCAGACGACGACCGTACGATAGATTTCGATGTCTTTTTATCCGGTCAAATCGAGTGAGACGAGCGTTATATGCCATTAGCTTTGGATCCCTTCCTTTTCTGTCTTTGCGATATCCTTTTTTTCGGCCTCTTGCAAGCTATTTTATTTCGTTTGAAAGCGGAGTGGTTTCCGTGCTCGTCCCTCGTCGTCCTGGAGCACCTCTCCGGGGACAACCTCGGCCTCATTCCCGTGGCCCAAGAGGGAATCTCGTATGATGTAATTAACCAAATTGCATAATTAAATGATCAGAGTGCGGTGCGCCTAGCCCGCCATGGCCGCTCGTATTTCGTATATCAAGCGTCAGAATTCGTCCGGAAAATTGTATTTCGTTAAACGAATTATCGCTCGGCGATATCGATTCACTTTAGTTGGCTTTGTTTATGTTTAGTTTTTTCGTGATAGGTGTTCCGATGGAGGACAGTGCATAATTCTCTTGGGTGTCGTTTGTCTGTGATGGTTTTCTAAATAAAATGGGTGAAGGTGGAAAAAATCGAACCGTTTCTTTGAACGTCAGCGATCGTTCTCAAATACGGTACTATTCATTTGTCAAACATAACATGATTTATTTTTAAATAAATTAAAATTAATTATTGCATTATTGGGAATTCATATAAAGTTTATTAATATTAATGCACATATCTAACGATAAATCACTGACTTTACAGGTCCATAAATGAATCATTGCTCTGATAGAATGGACTATAATTCGGTCGTATTTCAAATTTAATTAAAACGGATTGCAGACGCGTTCTTGTTTTAAAAGTTCGCGTGAGGTTAACGTTTCTGAGTGCATCTTATTTTTATCGCTGCAGCTTTGAACGGACGACCGTTGCGCATAAATTTCACCATTTAATGGTCAGATTATTTTAACTCACATGCAGTTTGAACGAACAGAAACATATACTTACACACATTTTCAGTGTCTCAGTGTATGTGGCTTTCGTCGGTTGTATTCGGTACGTTCATAAAGCTAGAATTGAAATTTTAGAGATCGTCAAGAGTTAGTGTGCAGAGCACCTGTTTGAATTGTGTTTTGATGCGCGTCGTTTCTAACTTTATCAAGTTGTATTTTTTTGTCATTTCTAAATATTTGAGGTATTTTTAACTTGTTTCTTAAATGGATTAGTTTCCAGACGAGAAAGTCGGATGAAAGTCATTTTTGTCTTTTTCGGTGATCAGCTAGATATTCTATTATACTTTTGTGTCATGAATTTTTATAATTTATTTAAATATAGATTGTTATTTTCAAATACGTTGCATACGTTGTATACCTTTTTATTATATGTAGTTAGAAAAATATTGGTATTTGGACGTTTTCATTCTATTTTTGTTATTATTATCGATAACTGATTTCGTTTTTCATGCGCATTATGAAACTTTTATTATTTTAATATTAGAAATTATCTAGGTTTTCTAAATATTAAACTATACATTGATATTTTTGCGGTTGAAAAAAGTGGGTTGGTTTATTGGAAACGAATTATTGCCGTATATTTTTAAATTTCACGATCGATAACTTTACTTATGTATTATATATGTTTATGTATGTTACATTGGAGTAGATGTTTGATCTTTCATTTTCAAATTATGAGTTTATCGGTTGTTTTTCTTTATTTAATAACGGGCGGTTGCTGTTATTATATTAAAAAATATATTTGATTATTTATAAAAATTGCAAAGCTTACGAAGCTAAATGTAAATTTGAAACGGCAATATAATCTACGCAGAGCAACATACTAAAAGTCGAAAAAACGACAGTATACAAATACACGCACGTGTCGACGTCCTCAGTGCAGCCACTAAGGGACTCGAAGTCATCGTCGCCAAAAATTCTGCCCTTTTCGCAGGACTTTTCCTCGGATTTAGTACGTACAACAACAATACGTGAATGCCGAGAGGGTGTGTATTGTCGTGCCGGACAATATCCGTTCACCCTCGTACTGGGCAGCCCTCACGTCCGCAACCAAGTACGTGATTCATATTTACACGCGACACCGCATTTTTTACAATTTCTATGCACTGGACTGCGGGCTTGTCGATGCGAAAGGCTCGTTTAGTGCTGAAATGCGTCGAACGTTTTTGTTTTTGTTACTTACTGAAATTGAATTCGTTTTTTTTTTGTGCGGTTCATTAAGCTCGTCTCTTAATAACGTTTTCAAACTAAATTGAAACGAATCGGTTTACATTTTTATTTATTTAGCACGTTGATATTTTCGTACACGATTCAGCAAAGGGAATGTTGGCGTTTTCCGCAAAAGCCGCTCATATTGACCGCGCCTCTGCAATTTTTCTGCCCACCCCGCAGACATGAATATTTAATTCTGCGTTTTCCGCGCGAAAGCCTCGACGGCGTCTACGACGGCCTCAGTTTTCGTTACGATCTGCATAATGTCACATAACGTATTCTCGGCCGTTTAACGAGACGACACTTTGGCGACTCATGCGTGAAGGGCGTCGTCTCCTTTCATTTCCACGAGGGCGTTTTCGGCGACAAAGCGCTTCTCCTTCGCAGAATAGCAGTAATTCGACTGCTATGTCCCTTTTTCTTGTTTTCGACGGTGTGTTGAACCTCTCGTTTCCATTTTGCAGTCGTCGCTACGTTTTCGCCGTCCCCCATTTGCATGCGGTCGGGTTTTGCATTTGAGGTTCGTTGGGAATGCGCGGCGTACGCTGTGTGTTCGATCGGTGAAAAATTTAGGTTTAGCATCGGAAATAATGGTTGGGTTACTATTTTTAAATGTAATATTCTTAATTAGCGTCGATATTTTCTCTTGCAAAACTCCGGGATGAAATTATATCATTGTTGATAATTAAGTTATCGAATTTCGCCGCGGTAGAGTAGAAAGTTAAGCGAACGTGTTACGAAAACATCGAAACGAGATTATGAAAGTTTTATTGAAAATGCAATATTTCATCGAAATGAATGCTATTGAAACGTATTATTATTATTTTTCATTAATACGTAAGTTATTCTAATGAGAAATTATTCGTAAGTTGATCTTCTGTTTAATATGAAAAATTCATCGAATTCTTTTTCGCGGGTCGTAATGAAATTTCAATACGCTCTTCGAGAATATTCATAACGTTTGAATACTAATAATGTACACTTGAACACTCTTCGAATTCATTAACATTTAATTAATAGCTTTAAATTTTATGCGAAAACAAAATAAATTTGTATTTTATTTGCGTTATTGATTTATAATTACTATTTAAATACACTTAGTGTATTCAAATATAGTAGTATGTTTGATTGTAATGTCTCATTTTAATACTAATCTTATTTATGATATGATTTATCTTATTCACTTTTTCGTTGTTTCACTCTCATTTTCATAACGTCAAAGTTATAAAAGTACTTTCCATACATTTGACGCCTCGTTTAGATTTACTGTTCGTGAACTATGTTTTCGTTCTCGTAGCGGCAAATTTTCTCATCCCTCATTTTTGAAGATGATCAATCAACGGCTAAAGAGATTTTTTCGAGCCTTGGAAATTCACCGAGGGGCCGTAAAACAAGCATGACGTATAAATTTCGAAGGGAAAAGATTCAAGGTTGTTTTGTTTTGAGATTTTCTGCGTCCGATTCAGAAATAGGAAAGTTCAAACGGATTTTGGCGTTGTTATCTTATTTAAACTTTTCCTAGGGGAATGAATTTATGCCGCGAGTTGCGTTGTTTCATTTAACGTAACGGTCAAAGTTGTCCAAAGTTTGTGTGTAATTTTGAGCCATCTTGTCATAGAGTGCAACGTACTTTTTTGTTTCATTACCAAGCCGTTATAATAAATTTTTCGAAGATAAAGCCTGACTTTTAAAAGCGCAACACTTAATTATTCAGTGCTTTCCTTACTTTCGTTTTCGCGAAATTTTCTCTACAGTTGTTTCGAAATACCGAATTGTGTTTTCAATTCAATTTCAACCCTTTTATATTTAAAAGACTTTACGAGTAATCGCTTTATAATACTCTTATAAAATATTCTTATCGTCAACGAATGTTCCTGAATGAATCTAATCTTTCGTTTTCAATTTGCGTCGAAGCTTCTCTCTTAAATATTCAATCACGTCGTCAGAATGAAAGGCGGTCATTTGTTTTCGTAATGATGATGAATATGTATTACCGTTATAGTTTCATCGTTTTATCTCGACACTATTATTTTCGTTCCAATTTTCTTCGTTGGTAATTTTTCACTTTCGTTCTCTTTTATGTATTTTTTACTCCCCTTCTCGGTGAAAGTTTTTAATTAATGGCCGCTCTTCATGTTGAGAAAATTAAAAAGAAGTAGAGTTCCTTTGATGGTGTATTTCCACGAGCCAGTTTCGGAATATTCAACACAAATTTTATATGGTTTCGACATAAATTTCATACGTGAAATAACCTACGTATATTTTTCAGGCATTTCGTGGAATTTTTCTTATCGAAAAAAAGTTGTTTAGCATTCAATTCATAGGAGACAGTTTTTCTGTATATTTTACTTATTCGATACGTAATGTATATTTATTTAAATAATATTTCTCTTTCTCATATGAATAGTAACATGAACTTGTTTGTCTGCTCACGTTCTCTTTGATATCTCATTTCGTCGTACGTGGATTCGTTTTCCCATGGTCCGTTTTTCGCTGGATTCGTTTCCAAGGAAAACTCTTTTACTCGTTGCCAGTTTTCCATTGCATTCACGATGGTAAACGTACGTAGTATATACTGTACGTTCTCTTTCTCAAGAATCACCATTCTCCGCCGGAGCTTCCAAGCTATCAAGTGAGCTTTTATAAGTCATTGTTTTACGAGAGTTTCACGACGACGCATCTACTACGTACAACGTACATGTTCACATGGTAGCAAGTCATATTGTTTATGGTATTTTTTTTTCTCGATAGAAAAGTTAACGTAACGCGATACATGAGTGAGACTTCGAGGAAAATTTCGAAGGCGGGCCTTATTTGATTATGAATTCGCTGTAACTCATGCGGTTTAAGTGGAAATCGTTTAACGTTCGTTGACCAACACGCTGTGCGGAAAATCTCGGAAAATTCCATCGATTTTTACCGGACGCCTTTCTCTTTTGGAAAGGTTTCATATTAATCGCGTTTCATAAAACGTATTTTCACCGTAATGCTTGCGACTTATCAAATGCGACGTGTGGAATTTTTCGCACGAAACCTTTCACGTTCTTTCGTCGCGAAAATACATGTTGAAATATGCGAAATGTAAGACCAATGCGGTTTTATGTAACGCAAAAATCTTACAGCGACCCAAGATAATCGAGACGTGTTAATTAATTAACTCGCGTCGAGATGGGGTCTCATGTGTAATATCGAATGTCTTGCATCTTCGCTGTGTTTTCGTACACTCGACCCGAAAGCTCACAAGGAATCAGAGCTTAATTAAGAAAGATCAGGCCTCAAGAGCCTATCGCTCATCTGAGGTGAATCTTCGTCGTAAAGCTTTTGAGGCATTGGCGTGTTTCAACCGATTTACGGCTTAGCGCTCGTGGGATTATTTATATTCGATTTCGCGTTCGAATGGATCCTATTATATACGGGGTGATCGAGCGAGTCCTTTTTCAATTATCCAAGCGTTCGGATTTGCATTTATAAATATGTATCGAATTTGTGATAAGCTCCTTATCGTCGCCGGGTGCTGATTCATCCAATTCTCTGCCGGATTCCTCGTCCGAATTCTGTGGATTCTATGCCGAATTCTATGGAATGCGTCCAACACAAAACTATCTAATACGGAATCAAATCATGTAAATTTTTGGCAATATTTTTTGTTTAACAATCAAATTCGAATAAAATTTAAACTACAAGATGTTTCTCGCGATACGAATATCAATAATTTTTTAATAGATCAAAGAATAAGTTATAAATTTTCGCAATATTTACACTTTATATAATATACTTTCTCGAAAGCACCATATTTTATTCATAACATCATTAAAATTAGCGCCGTATTCGAAATTCAGAACAGACGAGACCATTAATGTTTTAATTCGAACATAATTTTATACACAAAACTCGGGCCCATTCCATGGGACTTTTCCAGATGCACTCGAAACCGTCGAACTACCCCGCGACATTTTAGGCGTAGCGAATGGTAAACACATTAACGACCAGGGTAGCAATTATCTGCCGCAAACAGTTGGCAATTACGTGAGTCGGTCGCGTGGGCGCTGAACCCACCTTCACCATACCACCCCCAAATCCGCCCACTTTGCGTAGTTTACAAGCACGTACTTTCGTGTCGTTCACCCGCCGTGTCGTGTCGAATGAATGAAATTTATACCGTCGAAAATATGACGAATTCGAAAAAAAATGAACGTGCATTGTCTGTTCGAGCGATGTAATTATATGGAGGTGATTCGTCTATTTATGTCGGCTTTATTATAATATATGGGCGGTGGTTTAGTGTCGATAACGTTCGAGTGTATCTACGAGCGACAGCCGTGTTTACACGAACCTTATAAATACACGACATCGGTCTGCGGTTATACGAAATATTCGTTTATTTATAAATATATGTTTATTGTGATTCGACACAATAAACGTTCGCCCGTTTTCGAATCTCGATTTAATATGGACATGGAGAAAAAACAAACGGGACGCTGTTTCGGAATGTTTTCCGCAGCATAATCTTTCGGTTTGCATTAAAGATATGCATGTGTGTACGTTTTCGGGTGAGCGCGATGTACGCAGAGGCTTTGGCCAGGTCAAACAACGGGGATTTCCCTCGTTTCCCTATTGAATTTTCCCGTGTACGTGTACGTTTTCAGCGCGGTGTTGGTGCGAAGCTCGTTCACGTGTGTTCGCATTGTACGGTGTCGCATTCCCGATGCTCGTAGTGGCACTTTTGCGAGAGGACGACAACTAGAATCGCAAACATTCGTTGTTGTCTCGTGTGTACGTTTAACGTATAAATTTTCATAATTCTGTGTGCGGGGGGGTGATGTTTTCGTTATTTTCGCGCTTTGATATAGGCCGTTTTGTGCGTTCGTTCGCGCTCTCGTTTCCTTTCGGGTTCGAATAACGCGTTTAAATTAATTTGTTCGTTTATTTAATTATCGCAGACGATTTTGTTTATTAATTTTTCGGCTTTGTGTGATTCTTTTGTAGAAAAATAATAAAGGAGATTGAATTTCATTAAATTTCTCTAATTAAAAACGTCTTCTTTAGCCTTGAACGGAGCGCTAAAACAATTCGGCTTTTTGAAATAATATTATTATATAAGGAAAAAATATGTATATAAACGTTCAGGCTTCAAGTGGTTCATAATGATCAATCGATCGAATTCATTAATATTATTCAAGATGAATGTAATGCAATAAATATAATATTACATTTTGTATGTTCAAAATGCATCGCGCGCACGGATTCGTCAAAAGAACTCACTCAATCTTTTTTCTTAGAGCTTCAAAGTTATTTCATCACATGAATCATTTTCAATTTTTAATTATGATTAAAGTTAACTCGGCACACTGATCTCGGGCCATATTACACCGTTTTTATGCGTTTAATATCCGGGGCCACGTGCATGGGCAACACGTGGCCGTTCGTCACTAATCCCGAAATATACAAGGTTATCACACAAGTGCGCACTTGAATTCGCCTTAATGTACAGTCTTTCGTGGATTAATATTAACGTGTACACACACACTAGGATCAGACTACGAAAACGGCGAAATTCAGCTTTTACGAGGACGTTAACGGTGCTCGTTACGGCCCACTACTACCAATCAGAATTAACGGCGTTTTTATTGTCGTGTTCGAGTTTCGGATTAACGAACCACCACTTTGCTGCGATGTTTATCGCGTTGAGTTTTCGTCCCTGATAATTATCGGGTTTCGTTAATGTGTATATGCGTGTCGTAGTTTTCGCGATGTCCGTCTTGACTTTTCGTCCTCTAGTTTTTGTTTTGGCATGAGTCTTGTTTTTTATTCATTTTTTTTGTAGCTTTGAATTGCCGCTGTCTAGCCAATTTTGCTTTCTTTCTTAAGCTCGGAATATTCCAGTTGTGAAGTGATGTACTTAAAGGATCTACTGTAAAAATAACGGAATGGATGCCGGTCATCCTATTTTTAAAAGTATCTAGATTTACTCTGCTTCTACTTTTGAAATGTTTTAATTCTTGTTTCTATTTTTTCAATTCACAATTTAAAAGTATCAAAATAAATTAATTCGAAAGTTCTATACCGAAAAATCTGTTTCATTAAATTTCTCTTAATGAATAATCAAAATGTGTATCGTAGCATTTTGTACTGTGTAAATTGTTTATCGTTTGGCATGTTTGCTCCTCAATTACGATTTTAATTCGAAGCTTTTCATGAAACACATACAATCTAATACAAACGAAACGAGAAATCGGATATTGAAGCATCGTTAATTCCGCTAACGACTCGTCAATTTTGTATTTATGTATCTCAGTAAACAAAACGAAATGGGGAATTCGTATCGACAAACGGCGCAAATATTCACTTCGTTCGGTACAATTACGACAGCGAGATTGTAATTGGCAAAAAAAATATATGCTTAATATAGTGCGTATATAAAAGAGAAGACACAAAATAAGTTATTTCGTCGAAATGAGGCTTTTTTTTGAGCGTAATTCATTAAACGGAAGTATGTATTCAACATGATTTTATTTGATTTTTTCTTGTGGAAAACAATCTTTTATAATCAGTAAAAATTGACTTAATTTACTTATTAATATAATGTTTTAGTAAGAATGTTTTTAAAGTGTCGTAAATACTTAATTTTGTCGTTACCATATGCCCGTGAGTACAATGTTGAGCACCTACGTTGTAGACGATCTTTAACGATCGAAGGCGTATATAGAGAGAAAGACTTGGGGGTCCAATTTCGGGATACGGGAAACGGACGGGGGGTAGGCATTTTGACAGGCTTTTTCCATTTACTACGACAGAAGTGGGACCGTAAAAGCACGCCGACGTTAAGTGAATATTACTATTCCCAGGAAACAAAATTATATCTTTTGTGTGCGGCTTTCGCGACCGAGAGCGTGATTTCAACTTTTTTTTTATTAGTTTCGTTTCGAATTCAATTTTAAATTTGCCACTGCGACGTGGCGTACGTACGAAACGCAAAACGCATGTTTAGTCCGTAGCTGCATCGTTTGAATAACATCATTCGAATTTTGGATTTGAATTATGCACCGCCGTTCCATTTTGTGTGCATCGTGCTGCGATTTTGCATATAAAACAGATTTCTGATTATTTGAAATGGGCGCAATATTAAATTGCGAATTTACATATGGAGGATCTAATTCGCATACATATATACATACATACATACACAACTGAACTCGCGAATTTATATAAACGTACGATATTTTTAAAATTGCCTCGCATCATACAACACGAACATGGCGATTTTGTCAAAAAAAAAAAACGTCTTGTGTGCGCCTTGGTACTCTCCTCGCTGTTCCCTCCCTGCCGCACTACGTACGGGATGATGTAACCTTACGTCAAGTTTTTATGGTTCCGATTCGTTTTTTTTCTCCTCCAGGGGATGAGCGAAATCTGCCATTTTACGTCCCAATTTCGTATACATCCTTGAAGTGGGTCGCCGCCGTTCTGTTACAAGAAAACACGTACGACGCGTTTAGTGGACGATTTTCGCTAGCAGTGAAAACCTTTTCACGCACTGCGGATTTTCGGGCATATTTTATTTTCGAATATTTCGACGATGCTTTATGAGTGACTAAAAGTAATATGTTTCGCAAAATATGCGCTGTAGACTGGTTTTTCAATGCGAATATTGATTAATGTGTTTTTTAATGTTGTTTTTAAGAATATTGTGTTCTCTTGAGAGATTATACTTGTTTGTATTCATTTTTATTGATAATTTGGTATTTATTATTATGAGTGCAAAAAAATATAGAAGCGTAATATTTTTAAATCGAGTTAAAAATACAGATTTCGAGGTCGACCTCGAAATTGATATAAAAATATGTACTGTATAAATTGAATATATATATTTTTTGTATCTTGTTGATCAAATTTTATATAACAATACCGATATCCAATTGAGCGTATTGGTATTATATTATCTTGTTTATCATCAAACAATACTTATTTTGACTAATACGAAAAACAAACCTAATAACCACCGTTCTCACGTTCATAAACCAAAATGTCTTCAATCACACTACGCCCATCTCACCATCACACCCACGCAACCGACGATATACATATAAAATAAAACACACTAAACAGACATAAAGGCGAATCTCGTAGAAGACTTCTATCATTCTCGTAGCTTTTCCGACAAGTCGTTCCGCTCCCTAATCCAAGGCGCGGTGCACTTTATTAGCGTCCTCACGTGGGCGTTCCCCGCGGCGTACACGTGTAGTTTTAACACAGTCTACAGAGTTTTGTACGATGGACATAGAGAGGGTTGTTCCGCTGATTCTCAAAGCTTTCTGCTTGTTTCGATTTATAATTGTATTTATTAAATTGTGATTATGCGTCTTTTTTCACCAATTTTGCGCAACGAGAGATGTGCTCGATTGTTATAAAATGGTTACGTGCCACACTTTGAAGATCTGTGGATTATATGCAAATGGCGTCTCGTGTCTGAGCGCTAATGATTTCCTACCCCCGTCCGTTGCTGGCTTTAACGGGCGCGAAGACGATCGAATGTAGCCTCGTTTTTGCGCGTTTATTTTCGTACGTCGGGATTATTCATTGTCCACAATCACGCTTCCAATTTTTTTCGATTCTATTTCTCGTCTGGTCGTGCTTTTGTGTTGGTAATGTACTATTTTCGATTCGGTTCTGCGTGTGTGTTTTCATACGTTCGATTATCGCGTGTCGATTCGAATCGGCGGCTCGTATGATTAATCTAATTTTCCGGCTACGCTCGATTGAATACAAATGAATTTTTCTCGGCTAGCAGTCTCTGTGGCTATTTCTGTGATTGGATTCAATTATTCGATTTCGTCAATTTCCATTGAGTTTATGTGCGCTTTCATAAAAATGTTTTTACGAACGTTTCATTGTTGCATTCGAAGTGATTTATTGCTATGTGATTAGTGTTAATTTTTAAGCCTTATAATTTCATCGTTAACATTGTTCTGTGTTATTTGGACGTGAATTATATAGAAAAAATATTTTCTTATATGTATTTGTCCTTTAGTTTTGTGCCGGTGTATGTTTTTTTTTTCAAAAATAAATTAAAAAAATACACGTTGCCCATTCGTAAGATACTGTACGATTTTATGATTTTTTTGTGAAAACAAAGTTTGGAATTGTTGTCTGCTGGATTTTTTTTTCTTGAAAAACATACATCGAGAAATATAAAATAAAATATTAAACGTTGAATCAGAAAGCACGTACTGGCTCAATACAACTTTCTCGCGTATCGAATAATGTTTCTATTATATATATCAAACAGCTTCTGTAGAATTTACTCAGAATTCACAGGAAACACACATACACATTTCTATAATATTATATCTAAGAGAATTCCCCACCAGTAATCTAATTGTCGCCGGAACGTACGACAGAGGTAAACTTTAGACATTCCCATTCCGCCTATACATATGCCACAGTTAAACGTTCAGCGGCGCGACACCGCCAAGTCTCCACTTTCATTTCGCGAATAAAAAGCCAAGCGAAAAAATGGAATTACGCACAAGGCGAGCGAACAACGAGAGAAAATTTTATTCATGAAAACGCCGGTTCTCTCCATGTATTCATAACATCGGTTGGCTGAATTCGACAGCTCCGCGAAAGAACCGAGAGGACGTGTCGTTTCGGCACCATCTGCCAGCGACAACTCCTGTGAATGTGTATTGAAGAAATTGCTACATCGTGTACTTCCTGGTTGTAATAAAAAAGTTCCTCTTCACATTGGTATACGTTTATATTCGCCTAATAGTATAAAACCTTCTAAAGAGCTCGATTCTAAGTTTTTTTTGAGTTCAAACCTTAAATTTTTGGACATGAATATGATCATTCAAATTGTTCATATAAAATATTTTAATTGATTAAATCCGATATATGAAATATATATGCGATCCGAATTAACAGTTTCGGTGCACGTACGTGTGCGAGGGTGCGGTTTAATCTTGAAATGGAGTTGTTTGCCCCGTGCGAAATTATCGTTGTGGCTACTCCAGGTGTACGTAGTGTGGAGTTAACTTCCACCGTGCCGGACTCTACTTTTGTTTTATAGGTTGGGAAGCTGTGGTTTAACGGCAGTTTGGATTCAAATGTGAGGCGCATTACAATACGAATTGCTTGCGCCCGCTGGTACGCGGGGCCATTAGTCGATTTCGGGTAGTGGCCGGTCCTTCGCGTTCTGATTTCGTTCGATTATTTATTGAGATTGTTTGGTTTATCGGATAATTTTTTGTGTTTAGAATTTGTCGAAATGTTGGGTTTTGAATTGGTGTTCGTTTTGTTGTGTTTGGTGTTGTTGAAATTGTCTTTTTCGACTATGAGCGTGGGATGGTTGTTTGATTAATTTTGTTCTCTGAAAATAATTTGTGATTCGTTCGCGTGAACCTCCTGTTGTTTCATAGTTATAGTATGATTTATGAGTATATAAGTTGTAAATTTTATTAAATATAAAGTTTATTATTTGCGTTTATCGATTTATAAAAGAATCATTGAAAAATCAACATTTTTCGTTTATTTTAGCATTTTCTGTATTACGTGATTGATATTTTTTTTAAATACTACACATTAACCTATAAATATTTGGAATATTCCGTTTGCATCTTATAAACACTTTTTAGATTGATATTAACGAACCGTTTCTTGTAAACATTTTCTTTTTTCTTTTGATTCAAGAATAAATAATTTGTATAGTCATTGACGTTCTAATTTATTGTATTCAAAATAATAGCAAATAAACGTATATTTTGGCATCATTAAATAAGATATAATAAGGCTATATATTTGTACTTCTTTTATGACTTCCCGCAGAAGTTTCCGCTTTTTTCGATATATAAGCACGTGTATTGAATCGAGGCAGCCGTTATCTCTACGTGCTTGCTCCTTTTGTTCTATAAATCTCCATCGGAGGAGGAAACACCGGAAACATATTTAGGGGTAGTAATTGAAGGAGAATTTATGTCGAGAGTGTCTGCACTATCCCTTAAGGAAAATAAGGAATTCTAGCCGTTAATTTTCTTACGCGCTCCCTATACTTAATTAAAACGCGCGATAAATACGATCGTGCAATGCAGAATTCTGCGAAAATATACCATGAATATACTCACATAATTTAATATGGATTTTTATAAGTGCATGGCTTTCGTGTGTTGCCATAAAAACTTTGATCTTCTATGAATTATTCATAGATGACGCTCAGTGCGATATGCATCATAACGTCGCCCACAAAAATAACTCAATTAACATACATTTAAAAAGGGTTCATCACAAAAAATAAATAATGTTCAGCAAAATAAAATGTTCATTTTTATTTTTTTGGTAATTTTTTCAGTTACCGGTTTTCCGGAATACGTCACCAGCCCTCAATTGTTGCATTTGAGGTCGTGCCTAAAAGGTAGATAAAAACAAAGAAAAGCAATTTCGTGGTGTCCATTTTTAAAAAAGGGTCTCTCGGGTTATTTGTTCACAGCTTTGGCAGTTCACGGTGTATTTTTTTACATTTCACACACAATAATAATACAACAATAAAACAAAATTTCTACCGAAGGCAACGATAATTTAATATATAAATAATTTCACAACATGTAATCGAAAACACCAGAAGGTATTAACATTAATGTATCATAGTAATATTTCGGCACTATTATTATTATTGGGTGTTAAGGTACTAAAATGCTAAAGGCTGTTACATTGAATCGATTTGGATATATCGTTTTAATAATAAGCATGATATTTTATTATGGTTTGATATGAATTCATTCGAAATTTATTGATTTTATTATAACACCGTACTTGTATGGTTGAAAAATTGCGTTCGATAAAAAAGCAATCTTCTCAATGAATTTTTATTTTAACGAAACGAGTTAACCTTATACAATACATTTGAATAGCCTTTACGGTACCTATACAGAGTGAATTTTTCATGTAAATAATAAATATAATAATATAAGAATAATGCATGAATTGAAAACTAATTTAAAAACAATGATGGATCTAATATAATTTCATATAAACCCCTTAAAACATTTAACCCGTGTATTTATACACAGCATGTTTGGAAAACCTCTTGCACTAAATTGATTTATTTTTATCGCATGACTTACTACACATCATCGAATTTATTATTCAGAAACGCAACGTGATATTTCATTAATAAGATTCATATTTCGTTCAAGGCGTGTTGAAATTTTCTGCATAGTTTACATAACTTTGCGCACGCTTCAGAATTCCTGCCTTGACGTGAAACGCCCTAATGTAAGCGTTTCTGACAGATTGATTGCCCTTCATTTAGCGAATCAAATTCGCGATTTTCTAATAAGAATTCCAGGTGATAGCAGATGTCATTTGTAAGATTGTAAATATGTATAAGAATCATAAGGGCATGTCGTATGGGTGTTATGTACATTCGTTGGAAAATCAATACTTTAAAGAATATTCTGACCATTTTGTTTTTGTATTACAGTGACTAAACTGCGCGAACATTGGGACGAGACAAATTGTAAGGTTATGCAGAGGAAGACACAATTGGACGCGATGTTGAGCGATTCTCAAAGGTACGACGCAAAACGACAAGAGAACGAAGCATGGCTGCAGAGGATGGAAGCACGTTTGGACAGGATGGCCATTCCGGCTTACACCGCAGACGTTTTGGAGTCCCAGCTCAGGGAGCAAAGGGTGAGCGAAGTGAAATTTATTGTTATTTGAATTTATTCTTGAATACGTTTTCGAATAGTATGGATTCGTTTCGGTGTCTCAAAATTTTGAATTCGTATATATTTTTTCATTCTAAATTCTAAATGATACATGGAAATATCAAACCTATTTTATAATATGGTTTAAAAAAAATACCATTGACCACAAAAATAATATTTAGTCAGAATTTTAATATAATATAATATAATATAATACAGGGTCTTCCCCGGGACTTTGATAACTTCTAATCGGATTTAAAGTGACTTAGAGTCATGATAGAGAAGTGAGAGTGATACCATTCCGAATGAAATCGGCTACAATTTATTTTTAATTTTTACCCCCCCCCCTCTTCCATCGTCGAATAGCGTACTTCCGTTCACTAACTCGTACAGTTCAAATAATTTTTTTTACCCATTCGACGATGGAAGAGGGGAGAGGTAAAATTTGAGGGGGGGGGTAAAAAATGAAAAATAAATTGTAGCCGATTTCATTTGGAATGGTATCACTCTTACTTCTCTACCATGACTCTAATGCTGGCCATACACGCCACGATATATCGTTCCGAAAAAAAACTGAGGTACGATTTTTCGCTACGTGTATGTATAAAAAACCGGACGAAACCGGACGAAACTGAACGGTTTTATAGCATACACGTAGCGAAATATCGTACCTCAGTTTTTTCGGAACGATATATCGTGGCGTGTATGGCCAGCATAAGTCACTTTAAATCCGATTAGAAGTTATCAAAGTCCCGGGGAAGACCCTGTATAATTGAAAATAGAATAATACGAAATATATATAATATATATTTTTTATATATTTGAACAATCTAGAATATCCTCCCTTTTTTTTTAAACAAAAATACTCACCAAGCAGTATCGCAAATTGATTTTTCCTAGACAAACGACCAGGCAGTTCGTATGCGTGTCCTGTAAGGATTCGAATCGTGCCTGGCCGAAAATCGACCCTTTCGTCGTCGACGAGTTTTCCCCAACCACTTGTCCCGTCGTCCCGGAGTCCCGTTTTTCTGAAACGAACCGCCATTGTTGGCGACGACAACTTTCGTATCCGGAATGAAAAGAAATGAAAATCGTAAAAATCGGCCGGCGCTGAGTCGAGAGGGTTGACGTAAGTTGCTGCTTTTGTCGACTGCGACGGCTGTTTAATTGGTTTTCATTTAAATTATAGTTTTCTCTATTTTTTTCGCTTTATGGACCGTTCGAGTTTTTTTTGCGGTGCTTGACCCTTTTTATTTGATGACACGTAATCGCCCTCGAGCGATCCTCTTTCGGGTAAATATATGATATTTTCTCATTGAATATTTATTGATATAAATTGATATTTTCCATTTGGGAAATTTTCGTATAAAATATATATTTTTTCTAAAACGTTATTTGATCGATTGTTTGTTAACGGAAGTTATTGAGTAAAGTTTAAATCGTACAATAGATATGAGCAATAAATTCGCTATTTATTATTTTTAAATATTTGTTGTATGAAATATAATATTTGCAGGATACTTTTGCGTACACAACGACCATTTATTTTCTCGACAATTATTCGTTATCATTCTATACATTAATACTCGTGTTTCTGTTATGTATTTTAAGTATCTGCAAGAGAGAAAATTCCTTTTGTTTCAATTTTATTACGCTTCGCGACATCTCCTGAAGATTTCGCACTAATAAATCCTTCGAAATAACGTCTCCATAATAATTTATGTTGCGGTAATTTTATTTTCGTCGAAGCGACGCTTAAAAACGCAACGCGTCTTAATATCTACCAGCACATGGCGCAATATACACGGGTGGGAAAGTAAAATTACTAGGAATAAAAAGTGTCTCAGCAGAAGGATTTTCACTAAGAGACATTTCCCCATAACGGCACTTTTATGGCTTGTAATTTTCCAAAAAAAGAAAAGGTGGGAAAAAGACGCCGTCTCACCTGCGGGATAATGGACGCGAGAGGCCCGAAAAGGAAACCGATGATTAAAGTGGAACGCTCGCACGAGAAATTTTCCCATTAGTGGGACTCCTTTAAAACCGTGAAATTATCCGGACGTGATTGACATCATCAATCATCCGGTCGAGGGTTCGGATTTGATTAACATCGTCGATGTGCGACTTTTCGCGAAAAATTTGTCTCGAACGGTGACTGATACTTTTCGCACACTCTGTGCCACTCGTAGGTGGTGGGGATTTGACGGGTTTTCCTTCGAGGACTTTCTCGGACGTATTGTAGGAATCGTGGTGTTGAAAAAGTGTAAAAAAATAAATCGGCGAGGCGTTTTTTTCTTTTCGGTTTCTTTCCGAGATTGATCGGGGCAAGCAATCTGCGACATTATTAGAACACCTCGTTGGAGATGTCCAAGTTGACGTTAATTATTATCGGGGAAAAGCTTATCGCTCGTTTTCGAAGATGATTGATCGAAAAATTGCCTTTTTCCCCTAAAAAATCTCGTATAAATTTCCGCCAGTGTTGTATCTAAGATCTGTTTTTAATTAAAACAAGATATATTTGATTTCATACTAAGAATTTCCAAACAAATTTTTCGATTATAATTTGATCCGAAAGCCTTAAACGATCTGATGATTATTTCATCCATAATTATACATCGCATAATATTATTTTTTTCACAAATAATTTGTGGCACGTTTGAATTTGCGACATATTATATTATATTATATTATATTAAGGGCAACAATCATTTTGGGAGCCACCGGATTGGGTGATACTGGTGAGCTGCGTTTGCATTTCGCCAACCCCACCGACTCCGCAAATACTCTTCGGTTCGAATCATTCGAATGGATTAATTAATCAACAGAAATGGTTAAACAGCATTTTGTCTGCGGATCCTCCTATTTCACATCTAAAATATGATATATGTGTTTATTTTTTGAGGGTCTATGTACTTACTTGTGTCTGAATATGTAATTTTAGATTTTAGATAAGCCTGAGGATATTAGGAAAACTTTGTCTATAAACTAACAATATTTAATTTATGATCTATGCATAATGTGTTAATTTTGTCGAAACTTCCTAAAATATTTTGTGAAAAAAGTACTTTGTTTTGAAAATATTTTGACATATATTATTTCTGAAATTTTAATGATAACATGTGATATTGAGATTTCTCGTAGTAATTTTATGATATATTATAGTTTGATTCTGTTCTACATAGTTTAGTGGTCATTCACGATTAAATAATTTGATTCAAAACAACTAAATATTTGCAGAATTCACAAAATAAAAAAATAGCCTTGTACATATATCCCGCATTCGTCGTATCATTATATTGCTATTTCCCATATCATTTATACATTCTCGTTTCCATCTAAAATCTCCAATCCGAATCGAACACAAACAAACGCGATCATACAAACAAGACCGAACGAATCCATCGAACCCAACACGGATCCGAATCCGGCGCCATATTCACCCGACTTTAAACAACTCAATCGATTTTTCCAGTCGTTCCACGCGGAGCTGCACCAGTACAAGCACAACATAGACCTGTTCAACCAGCTGACCCAGAGATTGATAGCAGTGTACCAGCAGGACGACACGACTCGCATCAAGCGGCTCACCGAACAGATCAATGTTCGCTATTCGAACCTCACGGCCAGGTGGGTGGCAAATTCGGCCCGATCTGTGGCCGATTAATTATCGCGAAACCCCTGGCTTGGCACTCTGTCCGGGCCCAATTTATCAATTCGCGATGATTCTGCAAGATCGGGATGTGGGTGTGGGTGCCGACTGTTATGAATGTTGCGATCGAGTGGTTAATGCGGGATTTGTGGTTTTTAATCAAGATGTATGGGATTGTCGATTTGTTTTAATGGATGTTTGATGTTTCGTTTTGATTGATTACGTAGGCGTTTTGCGTGGTAAGTTTATTGTATTGAAACGATTCGATATCAATTTTTCAGTATTGTCAACCGTGGGAAGATGTTACAATCGGCACTGAATTCGCTGCAGTCTTTCGACCGGTCTTTGGACAAATTTTTGGCGTGGTTGAGTGAGGCAGAATCTTGCATGGAGGCTGTAGACAACGAAGCTGAAAGGACAAATTCGACGACGCCGCATCCGCAACATCATCTGCTCACGGTGAGTTTGAGACAACTACCTGTTATATTAGATTATATTATGGAGCGATTCGCCAGGCCACAGTTTTAATTGAAAAACTTCTATCCTTACTCGGCTGGATGATTGCTCGAACGTATTGAACGCAAGTAGCCCGAGGCACTTCATTGTGAGTGCAATTGCGATCGGTTTTCATTCGATTTTTAGTTCATATGATTTTATCGAGTGAACGAATTGTTTTGTTTCGGTTCGTAGTAAACGAATTTCCAAGAAATAAATTACTTTTTATCTTTGATTATATTGTAGAAATTATGTACTGTATACAAACATCGGTATATACAGGCGAGTTTTTATATTTCTGGCGAATTTTCCAAATATATAAAGCACATCCAATTATCTGTGAGAGCTTTCAAAATATCTTCCGCAACGGACCAAATCATAAATTTTTTATCCGTTTTTTTTTACGAAATATCTTTTTATTTAGGTATTCATATAAAGTTTCGCTTTTTTTTCCAACACCAGAGAAATTCAATAGACGAAAAACGATAAAAAATGTTTTCCCGTCGAAGAATCGCCCTCACGATTTTCGCATTTGTTTATACGTTATGTTCCGTTATAAAACGGAACAAAAAAAGTGTATACGAATTCCCAGATAACCCGTGTAATTTTTGCGGATCGCATCAAATTCCCGCTTATTTTTTCGCCATTTTATTTGCACACGTACCGTCTCTCTTATGTATCCGAAGGATGGCATGTGTGCACGTACGTATTGTGTGTTTGTCCTCGGTAAAGAAAAATTAAATGGGATACTCCGTTCCGAGCGTAAATATTTCTTTTTCGGTTCGGATATTCTTATTCGGCCTATCGGTTCTTTCCCTTTTGTGCTGGAGCGTTTTTTTCACGTATAATATAATGTTATGGGTGTATAACGCGGTTTTTTATAGGTGCGCGGACAAAAGGGGTTAAATTGTCGTGAAATTTTCAGAACATATTGTTCGGGCCACGTAGGGATTCCAATTAGTTCTATTGGCGATAGTCAACCATTTTTCATTATAGTATCGAATATTTATACAGGAAGTCGCCATTTGACATCTACCATTATTCGATTCATACAATAAAACTTTGAACGCACACCTCACTACCACAAAAATACATACATACTCAATAGAACTATCAACCCTTTAACTGCCATTCGCGAAATATTCCATCTTTACTTTTACACCAGAATTTTTTGAAAAACCATCGATTTTTTATTTTTAAATCTATTCGTCTATAGATCCCTTAATACATTTGAAGTTGGATGAAAGAATTTGTACGCGAATCTTCGCGACTCACGAATGAACCTCTGGCGTACATAGCGAGTCGATTTGCGACTCACTGGTGAGTTTTTGGCGTACCGATTGTTTTAATCGTCGAACAATTCCACTACGCAAACCATCGGTTTGTGACCCCCATAGTGTTGTGCACGCGTGTCGGCCATCGCACGCACGTTGTAGCACACATAACACGAGCGGGCGTGTATTGATTCGAACGCGTCGGCTTTATTATTTCCACGTGTATCCGACAAAAGAAAAACGCATTAGCGAAGACGACCGGCGCGGAGCCATAACGTCGCAACTCGCGAGACGATCGAAATTTAAATTATTCACGAGCCGGAGTCGTGTTTGGGCGCGTTTGATTCGGCGTTGCGAGTTTGCTCTGTGCCTCCGAGTTTAATATTCGATTATTTGCTCTTGTATGTCGGGTTGTATTGTAGTCGATGGTGGAGTTATGATTTTTTAAAGGATGCGTGTTTTTTTTGTCTGATTCAATATGTTTGTTTTTCTTGTACCTTTTCAGTGTTGAGTATGTTGGAAAATATTTTATTTAATTTTTGAATATTTTATTTATAAATCTACGGCATAATATAATTTTTGATTATTTGACTGGATCATTTTTTATTTATTTATGTGAATTGTTAGTATCGTCATTATACTGTTTAAAATATTGAATGATAATGAAAATTGACAAACTTGTATCGAATTGAAATAAATAAATCTAGTATATGGTTTACAATAGATAAATTTAATTCTATTAGTACGGTTTCGTATTCAATGTATAAATTTGAATAACAGTTTCACTTTAATATAGAATCGTTTCACATATTAGCTTAATACGTTGCGCAGTTTACGTATTAAATGGCGCATTGTGAAATATTCGCCTTACGCGACGCGAACGAAACCTACACGCAGATCTTATCGAACTAATGAACGGAACGAAACACCCTTCCCGAAAAAAAGGAAAATAAATGAAAAAAAAAAACATAAATTTCCTAACCTTTTTGCTTTCTTTTTCGTGTAAACTACACTAGTCAATAGAATCCGTTCGACCTCTAGCGCCTTTTTATTGCACACAATATTGGCAAAATAACACTACACAGAGGCCGAACACCATTACGTATGCGAATACGTTACACGCTCGGAAAACGTATCTCTCTGTATGTATGTAAACGATTTACGGGCACGGTCGTTTTGTGTTTGTACGTAAATATTGGCTTGATCGATAACGACATCGTATGACGGATGCTTTTCATAAATATGCGATGATCGTTGACCCGAAACGTACATTTTATACGCCGTCGTATATTATTATATATCAGGGGGTTTGTGCGTGAATTCATAGAGTCCCATCGTTGTCATGCTGTGTGGTAATCGCCATGGTCCATTAAGTGCGTTTGACGCAATTGAGAAAGTTGTTATAGTTAGTGCGTGTGAACGTAATTGTCCGTATGAATTTCGATTAGAGCAAGTTTGAATTGTGATCGTTGCGAGTTGCGCGCCGAATATGAAAATTTTACTCATGAATATAATTCGCGTTCATTTCGTTTTATGGTTTATGCTTTCCTTTTCGCATGGAAATAATAAAATCGTTTGTAGTTACGTACGGAATGCTCTCGGGTAGCGTTCTATGTAACTTGATTTGTTACGTATGTATAATACATGGATCTTATATGGAACTGGGCGGTTCTTTGCTAAGAAAACCGCAACTCTATTTACATTTGTAAAACTTCATCGTTTATTGAAGAATCGTTGCCATTTCCCGAAACGACTTTTTAAAAGAGTTTGTTCTTGCGTCCGGAGGCTAATTGCGTTTCTGAGAAAAACTTCCACTTCTGTTTCGCTTTTTTTTTCGATCGCGTCATTGACTTGATAACGAAGAAACTTTTGCTCGAAATATTTTATGTGCAATTGAATAAAATCGCTTTGATATATTTTTTTTACCATTTAATTCAATGGATCTACGTCGTCTTGAATTTATAATAGTTTATTTCTGTTAAACTACATATAATACTTATAAATTATATTGAATTGAGAGTATTTTTATTTCTTAGATATATTATACGTTCATTGATTTTAAATCACTTTATCTAAATAGAGGTTTTGAAAATTATATATATTTTTAAGTGATATAAACCGCTTATATTACATTATATAATTTATCGTGTAAAATTCACACATTTCTCATATGTTTCATATAAAAGAAAATAAACACTTTCGCCAATATTCACATTACGTTACTTGCGAATATGAAAAGCGACGATTTGTCGCGTGAGTTTTCCGCCGCGGTACCATTATGTATGGAGATTTTCCGAGAACGCGGACGTTCATTATGGCGCCGAGCTTTCGCATAAAAGCTCGCTTTTATCATCGCGCCTTATTTACTTCGACTTAGTACAAAGTCCCGAACGATTCCTCTCAAATTCATCTTCGTACAAAGTAACATAACATAATATAATATATAATAATAATATATTCGCACGTTAGAGTATTCTTTATATACAAACAATTTTTCGAGTGCTTTCTATTGAATATCTGTATATATACCTATAATATTTTTGATGAATTATTTTTATATTGTGTATTTTGATTTTTTGACACGAGTTATGAACCATTGAAATTTCACTTTGTCGTTTCGTTTTTCATCCCAAGTTCTCCTTTTAAACGATTGCCACCACCCGAAATGATTTATCCCCGTTAATAAATAGAGGTCTCCCTTTTTAGCACATACACACAGCGGTCGTATTTTACGCCTTTTCTGGTCGAATCAATTTCACTTTTGTACGCTCGGACGTGTCATCGCGTATTTCGTTCAACCGTTGTCTACAATTGTGACGTTGATTAATGTTTTTCCATATTCTGTTTTATTATTTTTATTACGTTCTACCACTCGTAATTTCGCACCACTTTTTTTTCACATTGCTTATTTCCTGACCCGCAGAAGCGTTATCAAGCGAGATTAACGAATCGTTATCTGGGCTGTGGGCCTTAATTGCGGTATGCACGGGGTCGTTAAGTCACAAACTGGCAACTTTGATTGTATTTTCGTTTAGTGTGTGTGCCTAGACCGCGTTTTGGATCCGATTCAAAGGTTTCCCATTGTCTTTTGTATTCAAATCGAGCGTTTCTCTCTCCCCGTGCTCGGTGCAACAACCCTCGTCATCGCGACTAATGGGGCTCGTCATCGTTGTTTGTATTGATCTTGTTATTCCATTATAATCTACGTGTTGTTATTTATCATTGTCAAACTTTTTAGGTGTCGATTATTTTAGTTTTGACAGCAAAAAAAATTCTCAGTATTTTATAAAAAGTTGAATATGACAAAACGTTGTGATTTTTTTCTATGCCATGCGGATTATTATTGTCGAATCATAAATAAGATATTACTTAAAAATAATATTTGTAAGAAATAAATATCAAAACACGAATTGTGGCATATTAAATGCACCCTTATGTTGAAAATGATGTTCATAAAATTAGGTCAAACAACTTGAATACATCCTGTTATAATTCACGAATAACTCTTAAAATTAACTTCTTAAATTATTGTTGATTTATTGAATAATTAAGCAATTTTCCGATTCGAGTTGTTAAATATTTTTCCCGATTTTTTTATCACCCCTGCTTCGGTAACTGCTATGAAGGCTCGTATTTCCTCTTGTAATTTTTTCCACGCTGCAATATATTTCTCTTTATGAATTCGGGTTTTCATTTATGAAATAAAAGTTGCGCGTGTTTATGTAATTTTACGAGGTTAGTACGACACAAGGGTCGTGAGTTAATCTCGCACCAGGTGTTATCTCAGAATTATTAATATGTATAAAGTGAAAGATGAAATATGGATATCATTTTTGACCCGTCGTGTTCGCGCGTTTTAAAATTATTCGAAATACAGAAAATTTATTCGTTTCGGTCGCCCGACGAGACAAGTTCATACATCTGTTTATTCAAACATTACATTCTTTACATCTGTATAATTTTTTAACTTTGCAGTTTAGCACTTTATCGCGATTTTTATCGTGTTTTTCGCGTAAACTGGTCGGAAAAGCGTCGTTTCCGAATTTGCGTTTATCGGTCGCCGTCGGTGGTTTTTCCCCTCGACGGAAATTTTCTTCATGCAAATTATCTTTTAAACTTGAGAAATACGCCGAAGAAATAAATTTGTTTTGAAGCGCACTCGACTAACCGCGTCTTTTCGGGTTCCGCCATATCGAATGACCGAGCCTATCAACGAAATTAAACCGCAAAATTTTCCCATCCTTTCTTTATTTTCCGTTTCTCATAATTATCCTCGTTTCTAAGTATTTTTGCCTTTTCGTTCGCCTCTTTACCTGCGCATAACGAACGGCCCACCAATTAAAATATTACATAAAAGAATAAACGGTTTCCTCGAATTAACGAAATCATTTGCTCGAACTTTTTTCGGATCATTCATCCATTTATATTATATCCACCGAATATTATCATGTTTATTATTGTTTTTCAACAGAATCTTGAACGATCCGTGATCGTGGAAATCAGCAGCCATCGACTGCTGCATGGTCCCTTCCCTCAAAGGGAAAATCCCTGAGGGGTGCCTTCGCATAAGTTATACACTCGCGATATAATATAATAGCGTTTCGAGCAAATAAATCGCCGAAAATTTCGCGTGCGCGTTATTAATGCGCGCAATCAATGCGCCGCATCCATAAGTCTGGCGCGCACAAACGACCGTAAATCGGGTTCGGGTCCCTAGGGATGGGCCCAAATTATCCCCATGCTTAGCCATTAAAAAACATTACCGACCCCCGCCGATTTATGTCTAGTTTATGTTGTCATGATTGTACGATAACGTCCGCTAGGGACGGGATTACCCGTTGGTTACCGAGGCTTCGAGATATTTTAATATAATGCCGACGGATCTCTCCACTTTTCGGCGGTTCGCTTTAAAAATTTATTAATTTCGACGTCGTCGAATATTAAATTCGCTCGGCGTCGACTTTTCAAGGACGCCGGGAATTTCTGGTTTGGGAAAATTAATTTTGACGATATTCACGAGGTCCCCGCTGTCCATAGGATAGTTTTCGTGCTTAGAATGGAAATTTTGTTAAATTATTCTGTTAGAATTTTTGAATATAGTATTTTATTTATTGTTTTCCCCAATGAAATAAATTATAAACCAAAATGTGTGTATTTTACTTCCTCCAAAGCTTGTATATTTTGTGACAAAACTTTTTTATCCCCTCAATAGATGTCGCTTGATGTGAAATAATATAAAATCATCCCCTGTGCAGTTTCATATTTTCCATGCTAGATGTCGGGGTTTTGGTTTGTGACTCGGGTGAAATTGTTAGGGACGCCATCCCTTTAGCTTTCGTGAAAATTTTTGGTATTTGTCTCGGAAAAGCAAAGGAATTTTCCTTTAATTTTTCGAAAATCCGTTATAGATGTCTCTACATTGCTGTGTCTTATCGTACCATTAAAAGAGTAATTATTATTTATTCGATAATAAAAAAAAAATTATACATTTATTTACATGTGTATGAATTATATAAAATAAAAACGTGTCCCATATTTTTTTAGAAACACTTTTGATAATATTTTCGTCGTTTTATATTATTATATATACAAACTATCATATTGATGGAAAAAAGCACTTCGCGAAATTACCACGTATACAACGTCGGTTTTGTTTCATTACTAAGAGAATACCGCGAATGCATTAAGTGTATAAATGTGCTTTTCTAGTACCGACGCTGATACTTATTATCGTTAAAGCTCGTACACTTCTTGTTATTTTTTGCGTTGGTTTTCTAGCGAACAATTACACGGCATCAAGATTGAGTTCAGTACAGCATTGAAAATTGCGACATTCAAAGTATGTACGAAGTTTATTATCGAACTGATCAATAAAACAGCGGCAGTATGACGATAAGTAAATTTTAATTAAATGCACTAAATAACTTCATCCGATGTATCGGAAAGCGCGTTCAATTTTCAAATCGGATTTATTTCCATTAAATTTCATTACTGGGATCGATTGCAGGTTCGCGATGGGAGGCGGAACGTTTTTCTACTACATATATTACATTTTCGAATTAAAACGAGCGTACATTTATAATATTGTGTATTTACAATAAGTATTGTACTGTTCGCTTTCCCGGACAACTTTTCCAGTGCGCAAAGTTTTCCGCAGCTGAGTTTGATTGTGTTACTTAATATTCATTACGCCATTAATTTGAATTTATACATTATACATTATTTTTTTTCGGTTCTAGGCGTCGGCAACTCTTTTAAAAGGATCGTTTCTGCAATAAACTAATTACAAAATATAAAAACTTTTATCATTACGTTGTTGTCTCGTCTTTAAAAACTCGATTTGTTTCCATCTTTTCGTCGAGTTAGCAAACTGAATTATCGTCTTAAGCCAATTTTCGCTCTGGCCGAGTTATTTTAATTATTTTTTTTGTTTTAAATAACGCTTAGACGATAGGGTGTGTGTGTGTTCGTGATGAACATTGAAGCCTTTAAATTCTTTTAAAAGTTTCAAAATACCGCTTGATATACGGTACAGCTTGGATTCCAGAACGTTTTCCTTATCCCTTTTTTACGATCCGCGTTTTATACAGCTGAAACTTTAAAACTGACTATAATTTTCGAGATTTTCCGGGCTTTATTAGAATTTTAACGCTTATATAAAATTGATTCTTTATTCACAATTCAAAGGGAATATATTGGAGCGTTTATAATTTCGCGCGATAATAAATCATTCCGTGGCATCGAAAATGCATAATATGAACGTTTTCAATATAAACTCTTGAATTTTAATGTAAACAATAACGATGGATTACAATAAATCATTTATGGAATATTAATTTCGTTTGTATACTTTCTGAAAGTCAATTTCGAAAATGGAACGATCGAAAACTTGAATTTTCAGAAATATCTATTATCGCAACTTCATAAAGTGAGTTTCAAACATTATAAGCTTTATATTATTGTTAAACGTTCGATACAATCTTCGAAATCCGGCACGCGCTATCAAACTTTCGAAAACTTAAGCTCACGATTTGCGCATTTGGGCCAGATTAATTTTAACACTTTCGTAGCGACGAAATCTCGGTCGGAACGTGTAAAGAGGCCATTTTCA
The DNA here is from genome assembly GCA_009617725.1 of Hydropsyche tenuis. Classification (NCBI taxonomy): domain Eukaryota; kingdom Metazoa; phylum Arthropoda; class Insecta; order Trichoptera; family Hydropsychidae; genus Hydropsyche; species Hydropsyche tenuis. The sequence goes on along the minus strand of VTON01000021.1, from coordinate 653,935 downwards.
AACTGAACTTAATTCAAATTACTTCCATACGTTTCGAGTATAATTTGTCATACTTATTATTAACATCGTGAGGATGTACTTAAAAATAAACCACGTCTCATCCGAAAACATCAAACGAAACCGAACAATAATAAGATCAATCGATTCAACCACCATTCTTACAATAAAAAACATTAAAATTATTTAAATAGGAACATTTAAATTTACCAACAAACATCAAGCACAAAACCCCGGGATCAAATTGCGAGATTATGACTAAACACTCGGTGAATTTGCGCGGAAAATTAACACAAAGGTGAGTCTCGGCGACATTAGGTGTTGATGTCACGGCATTTTCGCTCGTGTTAACGACAGTCGCAGTTGCATTTTGCCCACCTGCATAACAGGTGTACCGACCGAGGAGTGTGTGTACGAACTCTCGTTGCACATGCACTAAATACTTGCATTATATGCACTCGTACTTGCATGAGCAGCGTGGATGCTGCAGTAGCGATAATTGCCGGCTCTCTAATGAGAAAATCGTTAAATTGAAACAAAGCGGAAACGCTGTTGGCTTATGCCGATTTATGTTTGTTTGTTATGCGATATGTGTTCTTAGTGCAATTGCGAATGTGATCATACGTTTCGTGGATGCGCTGATTTATGCTCGGTGTTGAATTTGGTGGTTGAGGAAAATTTTAGGTTTATCGGGTCTTTAAGTGTTTGAATTATTTTTTTGTAGATACCGTATGAAAGTATGAATTTTATTGATGCTTGTTTTTATTTATATTAGTATAATATCGTTAAATATAGTATTCGTTGCAGAATAAAGTCTTTCGGATATTTTTTGGAAGTTTGGGAATTTTATTATTATCATTTGTGTCGGTATACGTTTCGCTTATAATTAACTTTGGAATGAATTCATATTGCGGAAAACCACGCTTCAGTCAACCATAAATCTGATATTTATATTTCAATTTATTTCGAGAACATTCTATTCAGTTCGTTATTTTAATTCAGTCGACTTTTAGCGTATCCTTTTCGCCGTGTTTATCTGAAACGGACCTCGGGTAAAGATGATTTCATCTTTAACGTATTGCGCAAAATTTTAACGCGTATCGACCCAACCCTTACACATCAATCATATAACACTTCAACACATTTAGTTGTACACATCATAAAACCTATCTCAACAATTATCATACGAAACCCACATAAACAAACGCACAACAGATACGCCACCTTCCTACAGAATTTCCACCTCCACCCCCACCGACCCTTCACTCTCGCACCCAAAACGGGATATCTCTCGACAATACCTTCACATTTGAGGCCCAGAACACAACATGGATCCGTAACAGGATTGGCATCGGTGTGGCACGCAGCATTACGCCTTGTTCGAGAGCCGTAACGGAGTGACGATAAACACATTACGGCCAGGTTAAGACGCTCCGGTGGAGTAAACGCATTAGCAGCACAAACCGCCCCACTGGCCGCCCACTTTCCGCCCTCGTGTTTTGTGGGAGTTGGGCGGTTTTAGGGGGTGGCCGAGGATGATTCGTCAAAGGTGTGAGGCTTTTAGACGTTTGCTTCTGATTGAATCTGAGATGTGCTTTTTGTATGGGCGTTTGGTCTCGTTAAGGTCTTTTGAAGTTTTGTATGGTTGTGTAATCGGATGAAAATCATGAAATTAATACTATTATACTTGGGTCTGTTTTTATGCGATTTTGAAGTTGTGCGGTTTTCAAAAATAATGGAACCTATCCCTCATTTTTCTATAGATAACAAAGCTTTTTTTATGCGAATGCGCATAAAAAAATCTGAAATTAACACTAGTACAAGTTACAACAGTTAAAGTGTGAGTATGTTAGACGCGCTTTTGTTGGTACCGCAGCAGTACGTTTCAAAAAAAATCACGTGTGTATAATTTTGGATTCTTTCTTCTTTTTCTCTTCTTGGATTATCTTCCGTCTGTCACGAATGCCCAGTTTACACTAAGACTTTACACTAAATATGTAAGCTGAATGATAACGATAATTTGTACGATTATCGTGTAAAATAGATTCTAATAAAGCAATTCTAACATAAATATGTATTTTGTTTTTATTTATATGAATTTTTTATAATTTTTTTAATGCGATTTTTGGTACATTCTATCACATTGATTTGAAGTTATGCAGTTTTTAAAAAATAATGGAACCTAACCCTCAATTCTATATATACATATATATACAATTCTATTATACAATAGTTCAAGTCTTTTTTTTATGCGAATTTTGTATATGCGAACGTGGAACGTACCTATCGCATAAAAACAGACCCAAATGGATTTAATTTTACAACAGTTTCGATTTTGAATCGTCATATCGAACTAATCGATCGAATCCGTCCGTATATTTTACACGTCCGGAACTTATTTAGACCGGGAGAAAAAAGAAAATCGCGGTATGTAAATGCGAATTCGGGGTTTAGATATTAATATGTCGGCCGCATGCATTATGCGCATAATGTGCGTGCTCGCGACCTCCGACCCACCTGGCTCCACGGGATAACCCCACGGAGTCCCGGAACTCCCGGATACCCGGGTTCCCAACCCATGGAGGAAAAAGCGGGTTGAATTGCGGAGGTGGGTGGAAAAAGGGGTGGTTTCGTACTTTCTTTATTGGCGCTAGCGCGATCCACCTCATTGTTTATAGGTTTGGAGCGCCAACCTCATATTTCTTTATGGAGCGGAAAAGCCGGCGATGCATTACCCACGGGAAAACTTCGACGAATGAAAAATAAAACGTCGTCCCTTTCGGCGAACGGCGATATTATTGGTGGTTTTTTTTCCGGGATATGTGCGTTCGTTTGTCTTTGTGACGTCGATGGTCTTTTGAATTTTCGAGTGGGTTTTTATGAAGTTGTGTTTTTTTTCATTTGAGTTTATTTTTGAAGTTGATCTTTTGTGTTGGTAGTTTATATAGTTTTTTTATTTGTTTAACCGAGTTTGATATATTGGAGGTTTGTTTTCTGTTGGGATATTTATTAATCAATTTGAGTAAATGTAGCTGTTTATATAACTTCGTATTTAGATAAACGTATAGATCCCATTATTATATTTGTAGAAAGTTTCTCCTGATTTTTATATTCATACAAATATGAAATTTTCCGTTCGAAATATGTTTTTCTCCATGTTTTCACATTTTCGAAGACATCAAAAGTTGGATTGAAAATATTATAATATTTTCCTAACAAAAAAAAGGAAAACACAACTTTTTGAGTTCTATAGAGTTCTTGCAAATATTAAATAAATACTGCACTTTAATAATAAAATAAGAGAAACATTGAAGACACGTTTGAAAATTAGGAAGGGGGATGCTCCTTTTGCGTATAAAACTAAAATTTGCTACAAACTCAAACACTTTTGAGACGCCGTGTGCAAAAGTTGAACGTGTAATTGTTCAGTCGTTTCCTTTGACAGTTTTAATAACTCGACTACTTATTATAACTTGTCCGACCCACTTCGTCCGTAGTCGTACACAATAAATAAATAGATTATTTATCGTCATTTTTCCTCATTTTGAAGTTTCTCCTTCACATATTTCGCACGACAATTTTAATATTCGTCTCCTTGCCACGTAGAGGAAACTCAACTAGTTTTGCACTATATTCGACTTTTATGCAAAATCTCTTGAAATTTTTAATAAAATTTTGTTTAAAAGTTTTGCGAAAATCTTATTGTGATATTGAATAGATTTCACACTTTTATGTGATCTTATATCTATATTTATCAAAATTAAGACCGTGTTATAATCTCTAAATTCAAATTTAAGGTATAATGAATATGCGATAAACATTTTGTTACATATTTTTATTTAAAATTTACTTGAACCATTTTCAATAGAATATATGCAAAAAATTGTGATAATGTTAATATTAACTGTTTATTTTTATTATTTAATTCATGATCTCTTTATGTTCGTTCACACATTTCATGATATTTTCAATATTGAACTTATTCAAATACTTAAGAACCCAGGTTGAACCGTTAGTTATTCAAATAACATCAATTGATCGGTATTTTCAGTATGTTTATCTCAAAAACTTATTAATTTTAATTTTAAATATGACAATTCAACCAATCACCCCTAAACAGCCATCGGCTATCCGACGCCAAGACGAACGACGTCTATTTTTTCTTTTTTTGCATTTGATGCACTTCGTTGACTCAACTACAAACTTTGCCTATCTCCCCGGTTGCGGAAACTTCGAAGCCTTCCTCCGGCAACACTTGAACCTTTTGCTAGCAACACCCACGTGCAACACACGTTCGCAAAATGCACACCGCGGCGGTTGGCCGTGTGTGCGTTTGTCAAATGAGGCGTTTCCTTTGGAGCTATTAACAAAGTTATCGCGAGGTCGTTTCTTTGAGTTTTTCACGAGCACTTAAACTATTATCGTGCAAGCGAGACGCGTTTAACTTTTGCCGCTTTTTGAACTTATATGAGTATGTATGTGAGTGTGTATTTGAAGCTTTGAGAGTTTTCTTTCTTCATCGTTTTATGAAATCTTTTAGCAGGCTTGGTTTAAATATTTCGAATTGTTATTGCATAGAATGGATTGTTTTGTGCTTTGTTGTTCAAGATTTTTAAATTCTTTGGTTTTATATAAAAAAAAATCTTCACTGATTAAATAAAATAAAAATAAAATTCATATTATCAAAATAAAAATTAAAAAAAATTACACTGCGCTTAATTATTCGATCTCTTGAACGACTAATGCGAGTCGCGAATTCACACATTTCATCACGAACAAATCGCGCGAAAACGTACCACGGGGTCCACTAAAAGCGAAGGACGGCGGGTTTAATTTAAATTGGAACATGACCTATGTCGGCCAAATCAGAAAACGTCCGTCGTGACCGGAATACTGCGATTTCGTCGATCCGGGACGAGACGACGTCCAGGCGGTGCTTCGAGTATGGACGTCGGTCCGTTTGAGTGACGTTTCCTGTGAAATCTCATTTTCCGCGTCGCGCGCGGAAAATAAGAGGCTCCGGTCCGTTTAATGAATGTACGAATGTCAAAAGGATTGTTCATTATTGAGCGGGTGGAATATTAAATCGATAGTTGGTCGGTCGCTTGGGTGGAAATGTTTATTTTAATATTTCATGGTGGACGTCTGATTTTGGACGTCATGGGAGCGGAACGGTGTCGTTCGTGCCAGAAAATTTAACCCGATTTGCAATTTTAAGTTTCTACTTAGTGTTGACTTTGTTGTGTGTTGCATTTTATATTCGTTGTTTACAATATATTGATCGTCGTATAAAAGTTTAATAGAAAGCGATTAATCGACAAGCATTTTAGATTTTATGTAATAGGTTGTCCATTGCTGGAGTTTGATTGCTGGATATGTTTTAAGTCGAATACCAATTAATTTTTCAATTTGTATGTCGCATTCCACAACACTTCGAAAACATCTCGCCTGTTTTGATTGGTCATAAAAATTCGATTGGTCGTATTAACGCTAGTGACGACTCAATTACTATGATTTTAGTTGTTACGTTTAAACAAAAATGTATTTTTGTAGCGATTTCCGCTTACGTCAGTTTATTTTTAATGAACGGGATGTGGTTGATCCGATGGTAGAATTCAAATTTCATTTAATTTTATGTTCCGTTTTATTGGCAATAAAATTACATAGTTTTGCTGAAAATTACATTGTAGATTTCTCCAATTATAGGCTGCTTTTGAACTTTTATAATGGATAACTTTTAAATTTTATTAATTTTCATTTTCATTAAATAACGTTTATTTTGTCGAAAATTGTGAAAAAACTATATTGAGTATTTGATTTTGAAATAAACTTTTTAACTTTTTAGTCAAAGCGATTCTATCATTTGAGTATTATTTCAAACTAATAATTTTTCATTTGAATCCAATTGGGAAATGTTTTACTATTAAAAATATCGTAATTTTCAATGTTCAGAGTCAAATTTTACAGTCAAACCCCAAAAATTACAAGTATCTGTAACGTATTTTTTTCAATAATATTTTCAGCACATAATTTTTTCATGTTTCTCGACATCATGCTAAACTTAATTACTGTGTGTTAAATAACTCCAATTAGGAACTCCATTCAGTCCACCGTCCAGCCATTGTTCACCCTCTAAAACGATCCATCCACAACTAGACTCGAATGAACACAGAATCATAAGTCACAATCTCCACGAACTCGCATACCATTTTTTTTCTTCATAATTGACTCGTACGCCTTGGACACGTGTACATTTCGCCGTTTTCAGAGATGAGCGCGTGCTCAAGCATTATTTTTAGAGACGGCCGATAAGCAATCCTCTTATGGACGAGCAACGAACTGCTCGATACCACGTACATATTCGGGCCACTGTTTTACGGATATGTGGCCGTTATTAAATTATTTATTACGTCCGTCGTTGTGAGGGCTTTCGGTGTTCGACTTCAATCAATAAGCCTGCTGGGAGTGGCCTGTGCGTATTGTTTTATGTGCCATTTTTGAGATTGCACTTTGATTATTGTTGAGTAGCGTCGCACGATTATGTCGTATCGTATGCTTTATAAAGTACATAATAATCGCTGGAATCAATTCTGCACGGTGTATTTGCTGTTGGGGATTTATTATGGCTGGCACCGGCTGCTTTGAATGAATTCTCAGTTCGAATTCCTACGGTTCATTATAGGCGAATATATTCCATTTGAACCTGTGGAAATTTATGCGCTTTAGCACCTCAGAATATAAATTTTATTATGTTTTTTTTTTATTAAATTTGTTGAAAATTATACTTAAATTTTATAATCTATCCCATATATTTCAAATATGATCATGTATTTCATTACAATTTTTCTTTCTTTGTTACAGGTAAGTTCAAATATTCTTCATACAAATTGCTCGTTCGGAGGTAAGTATCTTACCATTTTAATGATTTTTTCGCATTTTCCCAATACGGTTTTGTATATATTATTGAATATTATATATACGATATTGATTTGGAACAACCCTTGATTCTCGGCAAGCTGTCTGTTCCGTACATCGACATCTTGTCTTTGAACAACAATAACGTCTTCGTATCGATGGCCGATGGGCGCTAGCGTAAATAGGTTTATTTCGGTTCCCTCAAGTAGTCCTCGTTGTTGTATACAACCGACCAGACTCGGAGGAATCGTTCCGCCAAAGAGCCAGAGATATCTTCGAGTGCTCCAGATATCTTCTTCGTTTTATCATTTTTTTATTTTGCCTTTTCCCCCCATTTCTGACGTTTTTTGTTTGCTTTTTTTGTCTAGTTGCACCCGGCGCAACACGAGCTGCGTTAGCATATTTTTCGTATAAATTGTTTTGAACTATCATGACTGGTTATTTATTTTACCGAATCTTTGTACTTATAATTTTGATGTGTATTCATGAGTTTCGTAGCGCTTGAATCTAGCTAACTTAAATACTCATACAGTTTATTGTATTTTAAATCGTTTTTTCATCTGAGTGTCTCTTTCTCTTCTTTCTTTATTTTTTTTTAAAAACAATTGAATACAAAAAAATATATAAAGAATATCATTTCAGTATATATTCTCGAATGTATGTAAAATTTTTTCCTAAATAAAATATGATTTTTCATTTTCTTTTTGGTACGGTTCGTTTACGCAGCAGTGGCGGCGGCTTTTCGCTATCTCGTACGCCGCAAGTGGCACGCTTCTGCAGGGATTTCTTTAATTAATTCCATCTATATACAACGTTCATATTATGTGTTTAACGTTGAATGTACCTTGTTCTTTTATATGTTTGGTTCGCTTGTACGTACACTTTCAAACGTGAACGTTGTCGTTTTCACTGGGCCAGTAGTGTGTTCATCTTTAAAGATCGGCGGGGCGTTAACGAAAGCTCGCTTTTTTCATGAATGCTTCAGTGTGTTCGTATGATATGTACGTGCATTTAAGTTGTTTTTGTATTTTTTTATGTGTTCTTGTATACTTAAGTTAATTACGGTTCGTGAAATTTGTAGGTTTTGTATAAATGTTGAGATTTCTTGTTTCTGGTGTGGCTAAATATAATATACATAATATATTTTACAATACTATCGATTATTGGATTTTTAAAATGAACACAATTGATATCTTTCGATTTTTACAAGTCGTTGATTAATTAATCAGGTCTTTTTTTAAATTACGATGAAAATATTGTATTGCATTCTCGCTAGTCGTTTAATTAGTGTAAGAATTTTAATCATGGCATCTCGTCTAACAATGGAATGATTATAGGAATGCGCAGTAAAAATTCCCTTTGAACATTTTCACATTTCATTATGAACGTCACAGTTGCCTGTTCCATCTTATTATTACGTTTTTTCGAAATTCTCTCTTTTTTTTCGTTCTTATTTTACATCCACTGGTCGTTTTCACCTGAACGAACCGTTTAAAATTCACGGCGGACAAAAGGAAGCGAAATTTCAGGTACTCGCAACGACGAAAACTATGCATCAAACGAACGTGTATTTATGTGTACGTACTTTTTAATTTGACTCGTCTTGAAATGTGTATAAGAACTATAACACGGCTAACAAAAAGCTTTTTAATCGTGTACATCTTTTTAAAACACCGAGCGATTAAAGCTCCATTCGGGCGGTTCCCTTTCAAAAGAGAAATTTCTTTGGCGAATATTTCATTTTTTTTGTTCCTTCACTTTTCCGTCTTCGTTTTTAACATTTGTCGCCGATCTCATTTTCTGCAACACTGAGTATCTTTCTACTGTTTTTCGCCGCGCTTTTTTTTCATTCCGGGTCGGATAAGCGGAGATCACTTAGCTCCTATTCATTTATTATTTTTCCTTTCCCTTATCGTCCGAGATCACTTTATTTTGTTTTGTACCGGGCACAAAAGGCTTTCGTTTTTAAGTAAACCCCGCCGACGGATTTTGTCCGTCGGCCCGTCTTGTGTTTGTTCGCAGATTTTCCGCGAAAATTTGTCAACACGCTTAATTAACGCATCCGGCTCAATATTTAACAACGATCGAATTTAATTAATTCGACGATTTTCGTATATATTTTTTTCGTTCGTTACCGAAAACGACTGCGCGCATTTGCGTTACGTACGCGCAAAAGAGTTTCGGCGGTTGTAAATTTCGTTTTATCGCAGAAACGGATTACGGACTCGGTTGGCCCTCGTAGTTATTTCGAGGTGTAATTATGAGATCTATATATTAGGCGCGATCGTTATTTAAATTCAACTTTATTGCAGAACGCGTGATAAAATCGCGCGTCCCTTAAAACGGACAAAATTTATCATCTGTAATTATGTTTACGCAAATATTGTTAGCGAGCGTTTGTTTGTTCCATCGGTTTCGCTTGAAATGTGCGTTTACGAAATTTCGAATTTCAATCATCGCATTTGATTCGATTATATATTTTTAGGTTTTGTACATGTATAATATTTTTCGTATTTATGTGCTGCGTGGGAACATTGAAAAGTTCACGCTTTCGCTTTCCATCGTACAACTTTTTTCTTTTCCGTTCGCGTTTTTCTCGATCAATTAATTATTCGATGATGGATGTTGCTTTCTTGTTTGAAAATATCACTTTTCGCATTCATTTTCTTGCATATACTAAGTTGTAATGGTATAGTAATGTTCTCGTCTCAAATCGTTCGATTTTTTTATTTTTAACATTCGTTTCATTGATAAATAAACATAATACTAGATCGGGATACTATTGAGTTCAACTTCTCTTTTAAATCGAACTTTAGACCTTTAATTTCAACGTTCAACTATCGATATAGGTCGAACAAGTGTATCATTAAGGACACGAATTCAACTTGTTCCAAAGTGCAATCGTTTTCGGTGCATCAATCTACTTACATGCTAGAGTTTAAATATGTAATGTTGGCATCAATCGACTTTGAACTTGTAGAGTATTTTTTTAATTAATTATTCAAAGCGTTTGAATGTGAAATTCTGATATTAAACGATATGATTATTGATTAGTGGATGAATATAATAATAATAATAATAATACTAATAATAATAAAAAAACATTTATTTATATATAAAAAAAAAAATACATAAATATAGTACATACTAAAACTTGGTACCCTGGCATATGACTGTTTTAATTGATCAGAGATAAATTAAGCATTTATTTATTATCATGTAATGAATATTATGGTGTAAAAAAATTAAGATAACAAAAAAACGTTTAAATTTCCATTGGCATCGGAAAGCTTTTTCCTACAGTGAAAGACCAACACGTAAAGTGCTGGGACGGTATCTCAGATACACTAAAACATAACAAAGAAAATCCAGTGGACAATAGATGCATGAAATAAATAAATAAAATATACAAACGCTCACGATAGTAACGAAATCGAAAATATTATCATAAACAACAGACAATCAAAATTTAAAAAAAATAAAAATTTCGTCCCAAAAAAAATCACAAACCTCCTTCAAAACCCTTTGATAAAGATCTAAAAAATTCAAAAAACACAAACGAAACCCACACACAAAAAAACGATGCAGATGCGTGTACATACACGTGTATATTTGCGCCTGTGTGTCGCTATTCCCGGTCGGAGTCCTGCGGGCGACGGCGCGTGTCCGGGACGCGCGCGTCCCGACGCCAGTCGACTACGGCCCGCCGCCGAGGACGCTCTCCGCACGCGCGCGGAGTACGCTTTTCATCTCTCGTTTCGCTGTCTTTTGGTTTTCGGGGCCGTTGTGGCCCGAGGGCCTGCTGAAGGGCCCCGGCAGGCGTAGGGCCGGGATGGTCTATGGGGCGCTGTTGTTGTCGTGCGTGTGGGGTCGGTGCGGTCGCGGATGCTGCAGCGCGTTTTGATTGCGTTGGCGCGTTTTTGAGTTTTGAATTTGGGGTTTTGGGGTGGAGTTTTGGGAGGGGTTTTGGTTTTTTTTTTAATTTTTTTTTAAATTTTGGGTTTCTTTTTTGTTTTAATTTTTATAGTTAATTAATTATTTGATTTAATACGAATATTTTTATATAATTTAAAACTTTCTTCTCGTAATAATCATTTTAATATCGTAATTGTTTTTTTTTTTACTTAATTTTTTCTATAGTTTTTTTCAAATTTTTTTAAAAATTTTAATTTATTTACACTCTTTTATCAATAGGTGAAATATCATATCGTTAAAATGTGAATCATTTTTGGAAATTATTTAAAACTGAAGTTAATTTTATGAAAAATAATTATCGAAGTTACAAACTAAGCAGTTATATGTGATTGTGTATTTGTCTGTTATTCATGAAAAATTTTTAGTTCAATGAAATAAATCATAAGTCCCAAATAGTTGAAAGCAATATTTGTATGAATAATTAGGTAATTAATATTTCAAAAGTTGTTGGACATTGTTACATATCGGCGTATATGTGAATGCGAAGTATTTCGCTCACTGTTTCAGACGTCGATTAAATATAGAGTTTCGCATACGTTATTTTCAAAATATATCGGCAGAACGAGTAATAAATGTTGTTGATGGTCTGTGCGCGTTATTTTAACACAGTGTTTTGTGCCGTGTGAAAATAACCTCAACAAATAGAACTGCTGAAGATCGAGCAATCGTAAAACCGATCGACAACCATTATCGACATATCGGCAAAATTAAAGCCTCAATCTTCACTGCAACCTTGCTGACGATGCTCGTGTGAATTATACACGCCGCTGACATCCCACAATTAATAACAACACATCAGCGAACTGCAAGCATCCAAATTATTTCTCCTGGACGAAGTACACTACATTTCAACAACAATTTTTTAAACGAAAAAAAAATTATAAATAGTATCGAAATATCATACTAAATCGAACCAACACGATCACCATCGAATTAGCAGCAAGCTTGACCTTTTATTAGACATCGCATCCTTTTCACCCGAAGATGTCTGCGCTAGTGGTGTGGTCTTTGTCGGGGGTGCATCCTCAGGTTCGCTGACGGCGGCTACGGTGTGCTGGCGCCCCCGGAGCCCATGGAGGAGGCGCCCACTGTGGCGGTGCCCCGGGCCCCAGCGCCCAGGGTCTCGCCTCTCAAAGACACCCTGGTTGTGACCACGTGGGACGACCCTCCGCCCCCGGCTCCCGAAGTCGTACAGACCTTGCCTCGTAGACCGACCTCGATTGTCAAGACCCCCACCAATGGCGATCTGCCGAATTCCAATTCGATGCCCAGGAGGCCGCATTCTATTGCGGTTACTAGTGTTGTTAATAACTTCCCTAAGTCCGTGTCTCAGGTTCCGCTGTATCGGGCGCCCACTCCGCCGTCCACCAATGCCCAGCAGCCGCCCGTCAGAAGACCTAATAGTATCGCTGCGACGCCTACGGGTACTGTACCTAATAATGGTATTCCTTTTAAGGCGGTTAATGGTTTTCCTCACTGGCCTGGTCAAAAACCGCCTATTGTTACTCGCAGGCCGCACAGTGTCGCCACGACTCCTATCAATGGCACCCCGAATCCAGGCGAGTTGTCGCCGAGGAATGTGCCGTGGAATGGTATCCATAATCCTATTCCTCGAAGGCCTCATAGTATCGCCGTTACCGAAGCGGAAGGCGACGGCAGTTGGACTCCGCCTAGAATCCCTCCCATACAACATCCGATAGCGCGTCGTGCTTCACCAGCAGCTGTACCAGGATACCCTATGACCCTTAATTGGCCAACCACAACCCACAATAGAAGACCACATAGCATAACATCGGGGACTCTGAATTCTTTGGCTGTTACTAGCGCGAGTCCTTCAGATTCGGGATATAGATCGCTTCCTTCATCACAGAGCGATTATCAAGTTCAAACTTCTATGTCAAATGGCCTGCCTCCAAACGACCCAAGAAGATTGCAAGGTTCAGCTCTCGCACAGTTAAGGCCTTCGCCGACTTTTCACGGACTGCCATTTAAACCATTCAATTGTGGAGCTTCGAACGGTCTACCACTCTTTTTGGGATGCACACATGCTCATGGAAGTCGAGCTGGTACTCCAGCGACGACGCCAAGTAAAACGGCTTCTTCGACACCGTCATCTATACGAGAAGCCGTTCAACATCTGTTGATGCAGCCGAGAAATGGTTTCAAGATAATGGATGATAAAGTTTCACTGTTCATCGATATTATGGATGCTCAGGAACGATTTTCTCAGGTAATATATTGGAATTTGTTTCTAGTATATGTAAGGTTGAGAAACGTTATCTATAATTTTACGTATTTAACAGAATGATTCAACATATTTAATTGAGTTCAAAAATGAAAATAATATAGTAGTGTTTAATTATTCAGGTAGAGCATGCAAAGTTGAATCATAAATTATTCGAAACTTTTCATTCGGTGACAATGTTTCAGACGATACTTTGATTGTCAAAGCTAAATTGTATTAAAATCATTTCTTCAATTAATCATTTTATTTATTATAACTTTATTATTTTATTTTAAACTAAATTTCGAATCATGAGGTGTTCATTTTATACGATAGTAAAACACACCATTGACTTTAGCGATCTGTTATAAAAAAAATCTCCTCGTAAATAAAAACATCCAATTTACTTTTTATGAATAATATTTAAAATTGCCAATTTCCCCTTGTGTATCACTAGTTGCACACTGTCGATAAATTGATGTACGACACCACTTTCGCATCTTTTGAATAATGTATATTTTCAATTTTGCAGCCGTATATTTTTTATGCCTCGCCATTATTTCGCGCGAAACAACCGTCGCCATCATAAATGCGAACATGAAAGACATTCTTTGGCATTTCACATTTTTTCCACTTCGTACCCGGTCCGTTTTCTTCATCCACCTATCTATCATCATAGAACGGTGATGATTTCATATTATTCGCAAGCGCGGCATCGCCTTCCTTTCGAAAATAATTCTTTGAATAGCTCTATAAAAGTGGATGGGCACCCTCTGCAGTCTCGACCCCTTAACCTTGCGCTTCTCAATCTTACGAAACTCTTCAAATGTCTCAGAATAGAACGATTTTCACAAAAGTACACCGAAGAATTTTCACTGTTTCTTTTATTCAATAAATTTTTATGTTTGTTCTATAAATTTTAATCAATCTATTGTTTCGTACGTACGAAATTCCATTGTATTCCGATATCAAAAGACATCGTATTTAATTCAACACCCGCATATCGATTCAATATTGATAAACGACCCATTCGATAGCTTTCACAACACGCAGTTTGAGAGCGGCGATCTCAACTCGGCCCTGTCCCGTGTCAACCTCCTTCTCACCGAGACTATACAACCTTAAGATTGATGTGGGGTCTTCAGCCACCTCCGACGACTTGAACCACCCACCCACCCACTGGCTCCTCCTCCCACTTCCGTAGAAGCCTATTTGCGCCTCGGATATGATGCACACACAGCCTTCGTACACAACGACCACGTTCTCTCTCGGCTACACAAACATCCCTCGGCACCGGCAACCCTGCTACCTTCAACCCCGTCGGCCCACCCACAAGGTGCACATAAATCAAGGTATTTTAAAAGCGGCCGCTTGTGAATCGCGCTTGTTTGTTTAATTAATTTCGAGGCGAGCTTCCGCTGTTCGGTGGTGGTGGTGGTTTTTTTTTTTTTTGAAGCGAGTGTGTTGTTCGATTTTGACGTTTGTGTAATTTTGAGTTTTGTTCCTTTTTGGCGTTTGTTTTTTATCGTGCGAATTGTTTGTTAACTTGTTACGGACGAGCGCTTGTGTAATACGATAGTTTTGTGAATGAATTTTTCTTCGGACTCAAATAAATAAATCTTAATTATATTAAATATAAATGGCTTATAAAATCTCTTTCTATTGGCGTTCAGTAAATCTTCTAAATTTCACCATCTGGGGCAAAAGAGAATTTAGGAATTAATAAGTTTTACTTGTTGTATTTGGTGTATTCAGGGAATTTCATAAACTTTTTTTCTCATTTATATAATAAAAGTTATCTCTTACACATTGTTTTAATTCAATTATTTTAACATACAATTAGAAATAATAATTTTCACTCCATCGTCATAATTATAATATATGCTTTCGATTTCACAAAACGAAAAACTATTATATCATGCAACGGTTCGACCATTTCCGTCAAATTCGACGAATCTTTTTCAACGCTTCAACTTCAAGACGAACAATATAAGCTCGTGCAAAATCCAACATTTCCGAACTCGAATTCGCATTCACAACCGCGCAAAACACAAACACACGTTTCGATCGTCGTATCCGAAAAATAAAACACGCCCACGCACCGACATCGAAGAACAGCATGTTTCGTAAATAAATTCGGAACCGCGTTGCGATTAGCCTGAATTATTTGCGCACTCGACCGCGATCGGCAAAGGTGATACGAGTAAATTGAACCGGACGCGGGCCTCATCTTATCTACGTTTACGTACCTCTTTCTATGTGTGCTCTGGTACGTCCGACACTAGACAACATCCATATGAAGAAAGAAAACGGCGGGAAAAAAACACCCGGCCACAAAGGGCGAAAAGATACTTGAAGGGGTGCAGAATCGAAGCCCTCATCGAAATAGTTTTGGTATTTTATTTTCAAGTTTATAAATGGTTCTTTTTTGGTTTAGTTCTAATCCTATATCAAATTTTGTAATTTTTTTTTTGAACCATTGATCCAGTTCAAATGGAGAGCTTTGATCCTGCGTTCCTTACGTACGCGCATATTTTTGTGTATTTATTTTGCACGAACTTACCATCTGTATATAATACAGTATTTGTACACACATGCGGCTTCCCCTATATGTTCGCAAAGGTCGAGGTTCGCATCCCAGCTTTTATGATATACACGGCAGTAAAGCTGCCCGAGTTATGCTCGGAACGTACTTTCGTCCCGTGCCTGTGTATGTGCAAGAGGTGAGTCCTGCAGGTCTTAAGTGTTGCTCTGTAAGAGTTTTTAATTGAAAAAAAATATATATGTAAAATCACTGAATAGTGCATGTTTAAAGTGCTAAGCAAATTTTAGCGAGTTCGCAAGGAATACACTCGACATTTTCCTAAAGGAACTTTTTGATAAATGCAATGAATAATTCATTTTAAAATGATTATGTAATATAATATATCACCTGGTTTTTTTTGCAAAGTAGAAAACGACGCACGCGCTTGACGAGTTCGTCTCTTTATTTATTAATTTATTTAGGGTTCTGTTCGGTCGTAAGTTTTTCATGCAAATTTCCTTGCGAGACAAAAGTGCGGTCGAAACACCCTGTATCCGTTTCCGTTATTATGTATGAATTGTGTGAATTAAGTATGAGGTCGTGCGCATGTGCGCTCTAATTACGAGTTCGTTTCGCGCTTTCGCTGCATGTGTGTAATATTACAATAGTTATAATGCTTTTGCGTCGTTCTATCGTATAGTTGCGCTCGTTTCGGTTTCATCATAAATATGACGGGCCATTTCGTGATTAAATTGTGATTTTAAATGGAAATTTCGCTTGGAGCCATGCATTTTTTTGATCCTTCCAATTTGTAACTCTGCACAGTTTCCCTCGAAAATTTTACATATGTATCATATAAAAAATAAATTCCACTGAACAGACAAACAATATTTTTCACCATAATATAATAATATTAATAATATTGTAATATGACAATATTTTCTATTAAAATTAAATGAAGAATTTCATATGCGAGTTGTTAATGAACAAACGCAGTTATGTTGTGAACTCGCTCATAGTTTTAACTATTTTCGGAATTTGGTCCGTTTTTGAAGCGGTCTCCATATACGAGGACACACGAATTTTCCAACGAAAATGTCGAGCTTTCGCTTTAAAATATGCGAGCCAGATCGAACTTTATGAAACCCGACCCGTTTCGAAACTCGAGAAGTTCTCGTCGGGACCTTCTAATTTGGCGACAAGCGTTCGAAAATTCAAAAACACGTTCTTTTTGGCTCAGACGTTATTTGACATTATTGTATTTATTTATTTTTAATTTATTTCGATTGGATATCAAACAATGATTGAATTTGATCAAATTGGCGTTTATGGAAGTTTTTTTTGTGTGTACCATAAAATTATAGATTGATTAAAAATATGCATACTGTGTATATTATATGATCGTTTTTCAAAAATGCGAATTACTAAAATCAACTTTTATGACCTGAAATTTTGAATCGAAGATATTATCACTATATGAAAGTATAGTAGACGTTTTCTATAAAGAATATTGAAGGTATCAATTTATTTATTAGGAAGATCCTTTTCTTCAGACTCTTGCTTACGGCCGGTGCATGCGGCCTCACAATTTTTATGGCGGTCGTTAATCAGCAAAATCCAACGTGGAAACTAAATTGGACCGATAATTCGGACGGTGATCCTTCGATTTATTTCCATCGGAATTCGAACCCATTGGCGGGGTGTTCGTTATCGGTCCTTTTTCCGGGTTTACGAATCGTCGACCCATACGTCGCAGACGAGCCTCATTTGTTCGATTTGAACGAACGAGTTTGACTATACGCCGAATTATACTTGATATTTCTTACATTTGAACGTTTCGGTTAAGCATAACGACACGTGAAATTGACTCGTTTTCTCTGTGTGGTACAAGAGGTATTCATGTAGGCTTGGTTTATGTACATATATTCATCGAAAAATAATTTGTAAATGTCGTGAAAATGTTATTTCATTTCATGATATTATATAAAATCAACAGAATTAATTTTGATATAATATAATTTTTTCTCTTGATTAATCTGAATAATTTTACAAATTACAGATGAATTTTTTTCGTATTAAATCTTCGTTAAAAATATTGCTCTTCTCGATATTTTCATCATTTTCAAAGAGCATATAAAGCACGTTCGATTCCAATTTAAATCCTGATTGCAGAATCACCAATGAGCTCTTCAACATCCATACATTCTGCTACAAAATCAAATATTCAAATACATTTCGCATCATAAATCAAAAAATTCTGAAACTTTTCCCGGAATTGAATCTTTCACGATACAATTTGCACTCATGCATGAAATATTTCGTTGAACATACTGCTAAGCGAAACCTGCACATGTGCATCGTCGATAATCCTCAACGAGTGCGGTTATCGGTAATTGGGGAACGATCATCGTACCCTGGATGTGCACGGGATAGGATAGGATAGGAGGTGGCTCACCTGCGCGGAAACTTGATATCCAGCTCGGATTACGGATAATCCTGTGGTAACCGAAACGGTTAACGTGCACCGTTTACAACGCACAAACCCACAACAATCAATTCGAGCTCGGATCAATTGATTTCGATACCGTTTGACGTTGCGGGTTTTGCCGCCTGTGTATTTTGGTTTAGTTTTTGTGTGTCCTTTTTTATTTGTCGAAGTGTTTTGTTTGTATGGTTTTCATGGAATTTTTTATAATATATTGATTTTTTAATGTGTATTTTGAATAAATTGGATATTTTTGTTATGAATTAAAATATTTTTACATACGAGTTTCATAATAATAGCTGAATTTAAAATTATTTTTAGTTAAATATTCCTTTAAATTTAAGTTTCCTTTTTGGTGTTTAAATATTCATTAGCGAATATTTAGGCACTTTGCGCACACCCAACACTCGGTACACTGTACGTGGTATTTTGACAGCATTTTCATATATTTTTATAAATATATCTACGTTGTAATATATTTTCAATAAATTGTGTGCTTCCTGCTGCGCTTGTTCGTGACAGTTTCATACAACGCAATCGCGCATCGTTTCTTTCGATTCTTCTTGCACCGATTGCATCCTACAAACAAGATATACAACTTCGTTTAGATATCACACGTACAATACGCTTTAGAAACATTCTGACTTTCTGAAACTGAAACAAGAAATCGTCCCATTATCTCTATTGACCAATTAAATAATGTACGATAATCCTTCGGAGAACCTTTCTAGTGTAGTTAGCGGTTGCGCATAAAGTCCGGCATTTCTGACCGTTCCCTTTTAGGCCCAGTTGCGTTATTTCGCCACTGTTCAGTTATTAAATGGAAAGTGAATTTTTTATTCGTCGATTAATTTATTTTTTAGAGGGGATAGATAGTGAAGGGTTTTAGTAACGGAACCGCATTGGGATTATGTGGCTTTGAACCGAAGTTAATCCGCGAGCCAGCGATGAAAGGCTCACCGATGATACTTTTTCATTCTGAAAAGTAGGATAAAGTCGAATTCGTTTTCTTTGTTCTGCAAGCTTTCCTATCGATTTATTTATTAATAATTTCGTATTTTTCAATATATTCATACAATCAGTCATAAAATTTTATTTATTTCATCAAATGTAGATTTTCATCTGCTTTAATTAAATCTGTATATTATAAACAGATTTAATATTCGACTTATTAAAAATATTATTATATATTTAGTGATAAAAATAATTGTAATAAAGATTATATTAATTTAAGCACAAATACCGGTTCAACGTCCCTTATACACCTTTGCGCTCGTATTTCGCGTGAAACTTCCTTAAAACCGCAATTTTACGCTGCCCTGCCGGCGTTCGTTTTTTCGTTTTATTCGCAGGGCTACCAACTGTACTTACCCCTCTGCCACTCGTAACGCCCGCCCCCTCGCCCTCCCGTGGGAGCGTTTCGCGGGTTTTTTCAGGACGAGGGGCCGGTTTTTCCGGGACGAGTTTTCGGACCGCATCAAAGGACCGGGCTGTTCTCGTGTTCTCGTCTCCTCGTTTCGTTTTACACCTTCGAAAAAATAAAAGTGCGAAAAAAACAGGAGCGAAAAGGGGAAAATGCTGCCAAATATTCCGAGTTAACGTTTATCGCCGGGTCGGTTTTTCGGCCTCGTTAAGGGCCGTTAGCGCGGAAGGAAGATTTTTAAAATTGATCGCATAAATCACATACGCCCGCGTGACTGTTTATCGACGATTTTTTTCCGCTTTCCGCAAATTCGAATTTTCTTATGGGTTTGTTTCTTTTTTTCGTTCCGCATCGATCTATCGATTTGCACTTTTTGAAATTTTCATTTTATTACCGAAGCCTCCTCAATACAAAAGTGAATCTCTCAATATTATTAAATTTTCGATTGAAAGTACACTTTATTTATCATCAAAAACTCGAATCTCGCTACTACATATATAAAACCACATAAAAACCCAATACAATAAAAAAAAAATCCACAAAACCGAACCGAACACACCAACAAGCGCAATTTCCGAACAAACACAAATCTCCGCCCTCAACCTTGATCCGAACGAACTTTCAAACCCTCAACCCCGTAATCTGGCATCCCGGCGATATTACGAATCGGAATATGGGGCATATGGGGGCTCACCCTCCACGGGGCAGAGACAAACGGCCTCTGTCACGGGCCAGGTCGCCGCCGCGCGATATTACATTTTTATGAGTGAGTGCCCTTCGCTCAAAAAGCGGTCGAGGGTGTAACTCAACAGGTAAGAGCCGGGGTGAAACGGCCCCGGTCGTTCGACTTAACCCATTTACTATTTCATGCAAAACTCGTGCACCGGATCGGCTGTTGCTCCGCGTAGGGTTGGCCGTTTCGATGTTTTCGGGCGACGTGAAAAATCGGAGAATATATGGGTCTTTGGGTGGTATTTTTCAGTTTTCGGTTGATTTGAGGTATTCTCGGGTATTTGTAAAAGATGTGCTGTTATTTATTGTATTTTTTGGTTAAAGGATGTTTTTTTTATTTTAAAACAGACGTTTAGAAATCAATGCGATCGAGTTTATGGAATCAAAATTTAGAAAATTAATATGATGTCTTATATAATTATTAAAACAATATATTCAAAAACGAAAAAAATTTTCGATACAAAATAAACAAAGTGACGATTATACTCTTTTACAAATAAATGAAAATAATATGTAATCAATTAAAATTTACAAAATATTTAATAAATTAACTGAACAGCATTATTTCAACCGCATTAATATCATCATTTTCTCTTGAAAAAAATCATCTGGAATTTTAAATGATATAATAACATCGATTAATTTATATCTTGTATATTATTATCATTCATTATTTTGAGAAAATTTGCCGAATTCGCCAACCCTAATTGAAAATTCGGCCAGATTTAAGGGCTTCTTTTCGTATTTGGGTATCGAACTTTGTGCATTTTTAAAGGACGTCCCGATTTGGTGTTTCTGCATATTGGGGGAATCGGTGTTTGTACTTGTAAACGAAGTCGGTATAGGCTTTGTGCAAAATCGCTTCTACGTTCCGTGCAACGTAAACTATTTACGAAACTCGGAGATTAAACGGTTGATCTTTCTCTTTTGATGTATTTGATTTCGATTGTGCTCGTTGGTAAAATATGGTTTTCGATTTTAGAGTGACGTTTGAACGCTTTTGCTTGTTTATAAATTTACAAACTTTCCATAGTCGAGCTGAAAGTTTTCCCGATCCGGATTTAGTATTTATAAGTTTTTAGACGAATTATGTTGTTGTATTCTGTGAATTTTCTTTTATTTATATTTGAATGTACTTTATTTTTTTAATTGTGCAAATTACCAACGTAGGTTGTAAAATTACATTTCTACCTCTTTTCATTTACAAAAAGAAAAAAGTTATCAGCGAACATTGCCGAACTTTTTTTAATGTTAAATGTTCATTTAAGGTTAAATTATCACGAATTTGTATAATTTCCCTTATCATTAACTCTAACGACTTTAATAAAAGCTATTATTTTCCTCAGACTATTAATATAAATTCACGCATTTAAAATTCGAAAAAAAAAAACACAATATTCAAAATCAACCACATCAGATACATCAAATCGAAACTTATCGATCCAACCACTTAAAAACATACAACAAAAAATCGAACACGAACAAAAAAACCACGAAAACGATCACCCCGAAAAGCGAAAAATCGATTAATTAAATAATGCAACAAATTCAATCAACCCAGATACAAATCGGCCACCAACAATGCACAGTCAACACACGCACCGTCGATTTAATTTTATAAGGTGTGTACGGCGCGCGCGCCTACATAATGAATACGGCCACCAGGGCCGTTCAATTTTCCGAATAATTAATTTTTGCCTCACCAGTATCACTCTCGCCCTCTCCGTCCCTCTCCCTCGGCACCTTCATCCCCTCGCCCCGTCTCGCTCGTTCCGGGGCCAGGGTTAAACAACCATAATCCGTGCCGGCGCGTTAATGCCGGTCGCGGCTAATGTCGGCTCCACACACACGTGTTAATTGTTAAGCTGCACGGTCAACTAGTACACCTAGAAGATCGAAATTTTGTGCTACGTTGTCATGTGGTTTTGTGGTTTGGGCTTCGGAAGGTTTTTTCGATTTGATGGATGATGTATTGGGTTTGATGGAGTATGAAGATTGGTTTGGGTGTTTTTGTTGTTTTCTTGCTTAAGGTTCGAACGTATGTTTCATTTTATAATTTTCATTTGATCAGTAAGTCGTTGAGGTTTTAAATATTTAATAGTTTATCCGTGAGGTCGATGATTTCTGAAACATTGAGTGGATGGATAAGTTGGCTTGAGATTATTTATTTCGGTATTCAGTTCTTTGAGAGATACGTTTTCTTTATCACTTCGTGATGGGCATTCGTGATAAAGAAAATGCTCTCAATCTTTAGATGATGTCGAAAAGGTCTTGTCCTGCAGTGGATGTCACATAGATTGCACACAATTATTATATTTGAAGGAGCACAAAAATTATCATTATATAATTCAAATATAATGATATAGATTGAATCGAACGATAATTTTATGCTGTTGTCACATGATCGAATTGATTAATTATTCAAAACAAGGGAAAATTTTAATATTGGCTATAGTGAATGTATGTATGATGTGTGAATAAATTAGACAACGTTTCGCGTTTTAAAATCAACAATAATTTCGAGTGTTCGCGTCCCTAGCCGCGGCACCAAGTTATACGTCGTGTCACGCGGTAATTGGGTATATGAGCCAATTGGGAAAATACTTATGGCGGAATTGCCCCTGAGTTCAAACATACGAAAATTTTCCTTTTGCGCAATCTCATTATTGTATCTTGGCTTCCATTGCCCAACAGAAAACTCACCACCGCCTCCCCCTTCGCCTCAATCCCCTCGTCGCTTTTATACGAGTCACGTTCTCGTTTCAAGAAAAAAAGATTATTTACGATTATATTATTTGTTTCGTTTTTTGTTTGGCATTGAAAGTAATCTTTCTTAACGACTTGTGCGCATTGTTAATTATGCGAGGCACTTTCGCCGTTTTTTTGCACTGCGCGTTTATTGTACATTTTTTGACCGCCACAGTGGAAAGGCGTTTTTCTCGGATTTCATTTTTATCGCTGTTTCACTCTTTTGTTGATCGTAAACATTCAAACGTAATGCGGGTCGGGAAATTTTCGCCACCTCAGTTTTTTCTTCTTCAGGAAGCTCCTCGTTTTCTTCGGAATTATTCTGCTCGAGCTTGTCTTGTTTCCTTTTTTTAAATTATAATGAGAAAAATTAAAATTGTACTTAATATTTCAAATGTATTATAGTCCCCGTTAGACGTATCATAAATATCGGTTGAGAAAAAGTTTTTCTTTCATTGGACGTTGAAAAATAATGAAAATATTGTCTATCAATTTTGCCATTGCCGCTTTTCATCCACTTCGTTCATTTCGTATAATGGATGGGCGTACTTATCTGCGTTAGACGGGACGCAGGAAAGTGTATTTTCTCTTTTTTCGGGTGGTCCCCCGAAGAAAAAAATGATTACTTATCCACTCGTGGATTCGTTTTATCCGCCGCCCGCTGAAGTTGCTGAAGTTATTTATATAAAAAAAATCAACTTACAAAAGCCATCAAGTGTGTACGCGGAGGAAGCCGCTACGTGTGCAAAAAACTGTTTTGTTTATAGATGGAATTTCGGCGTGATACTCGTCACCGGCGAAAAATTCAATTTTGGAAATTCAATTCTACCTCATGCCACTACGTTTTGCACCCATACACCGCCTAGCTTATATTGAAAGCTTTCTCACCTCAGATTTTCCGAATATCAGATTTTGCACAGTCTCATAATTATAAAAATATCGTGTCGAACATATACATAATTTTTTACAACTACATATATGAAAAACATTGTTTAATATGCAAAAATTTCAACCGAAATATTCCGTACATTTATTTCCAGAAATAAAAAAAAAATGATTGGGTTTTTATTTAACACGCATCGCAGTTTCCGTCCGGCTAGAAATCGTCCGTTACACAGCCCCCGGGTTAAATTGTTTCAGATGTTTCAGCGTTCACGGAATGTGATATTGAAACTCGATCCGTTGTTGTGCTCCGCGTTACATTTACGAGATTGGATGCTTATATCGTGGATATAAAACCCGTATAAAACTATCTACGGTTCGCGGGACTAGAGCGGTCGGCCTATTTATTTCCCGCTGAACGTCGGTGTTAATTCGTCGGGAGTTTTCCCCGGGTGCATTTAACGTTTTTCGAATTAGAAAGGGTTGTCCGTTTTAAAATTTATACGTAACGGTATGCTTTCACGCTGCGAATTTATTGTTGTTGGGTGGGTGGTGCGTTCGACATTGGTGCAGCGATGTAACTGCTGTTGAAGAAAATGTGGGAGGTTTTTTAGTTCGGTTTTCAATTTTGTTTTGTTTAATTTTTCGTGCTCGGTTTTCGGGTCGCTTTTTGGAAACTCGTTTGCATCTCGTATCATTATTTTACGCTCCCTTATGTTTAGCTCGAAAATAACGTCATGAAATTTGCTTCAAAAAGTCATTAAGAATATCCTAATTACAAATTTGTATTTTTGTGTATAATATAATTTTTAACATTTTTTTTTGTTTTGTTTTAGGTATGTTTTTATATTATTCATCTTTATATTTTCTCAAGTTTTGGTAAGTTTTTATTATATTTTTTATTCGCAACGATAATTAATTTCGAAATTTTTCTTTTATTCGATCGTTGTTTTAGTTATATACGAGTAATATGTATTATAATAAATTTTCATTCCGAAATTGCTGATGTTTTATAGAAAGTTGCGCTTTTCTTCAGTTTCCTCTCAGTGATAGAAATTGGGAAACGTCTCGCTTTAAGCGTGTCCCGAGTGGCGTATTTTGTCCCTATCGTCGTTAATTCGATTTATCAAAGTTCCGTTTGCAATTTAATTACGCCCGAACGACGGCGTTCATAAACATATCACCGCTTAGTCTCGTTTACTTGAAACGGACGCGTTATGCTTTTGTCATTTTCACAAATGATTTTAATGTGTTTTTGTTGAAGAAAATTTATTTTCTGCGATATTTTATCTGCTGTTTTATTTTAAACGCTCCTTGCGTATTTGACGCTGTACACTTTCCAGTAATGTCAAGTGGATTGCATAAAGATTATTTGTTAGGCGTTACAAATTCACACAATGGATTCAAGAAAAATAAACATCGTGTAAATATTATATTAAATAAAGTATTTATCATGTTTTCAAATTTGAATCCAAATTGTGTAATTTTGTAATTATGACATTTAGTATTTTTCGTTTTCGTTGTTGATCTGAATCTGCCTGACGTCGTTATAAATTTAGATTTGTATGAAGAAAACTTAATTTTCATCCCATCTACTACCTACTAAATATCGCTGTAAGCAGCGCACGAACGAGCTTCCATTTATTTTATTAAAGATTTTTTTCGCGCAGCGAGTAATCTCGTCATTATTCACTCTTAACGTCACACGACCTTTTTTTATTATTGTCCGGAAAATATTATATAGTCGTCGACGTATACGCGTTTATATATGTATATATTTTTTTTATTATTTTCACGTCGCGCTATATTAGCTATTATGAGGGATGCCGCTTTCGTTTTTTTTACGGAACGCCACAACCATTGTGAAGCGTTTGACTCCGTGAAGGAAAACAAAGATTCACCGCCTAATTTATAACGCAGTACGGCACTTTTCCTCGTCCACTTTGCCCACCTACCTACCTACCTTCCTACCCAACCTTCCTTTCCGCCAAGTTTTCTTGCGAACCCCTTGTCAAGATACATTACCGAGCTTCTCGTCCGGTACAGCCAGCTTCCGATCCCAAACAAAAGGAAATAGCCTTCCGAGATACAACATCTACGTCCGCCCACCTCCATTGCCATCCTCATACCAGTTCAATAAAAGTCAACATCAAACGCTTTCGGTTTCGCGGTCTTCATTGTCGAATTACCGCCACATTGTACGTAGCGCAAACAAAAAGCTTATCGGCCTCCGATCCGCCGCGAATTTATACAATATTACGTTACAAAACAAGTACTCTTGCTTTCGTCCTCCCACGGGCAAAAACGGTCAACATGTGAGGATTCTAGAGTCAAAAATCTCAATTTTCTTTAGAAAATCTTTTACAGTGCACCATGAAAAAGTCTAATTCGAAAATAAAAAAAAATTTTCATCAATAAATTAAAAAAAGTATTCCGGTATTCTTTACAGAATTTTGAATTTTAATAAATTCATTACTGTATATTTTATTTCGGTCAATTATATTTTCATTCCTGTTTCATGGTCATATAATTTTTTTTTCATTTATATATTTGTAGAAGAAATGATTTTGGAAAATTATTTATTTTTGTCCAACGATGGAGATTGTGAATTTCGACTCTACACCCCTCATATAATATATATGAAATGTAAAGCGATAAGAAGTTTTCAGTCAAAGTTTTGGGTCATTAGTGGTGAAATAAAAAAGTAATTACGACTCGCGGTCGCATGGAAACTACGTCCTTTTAACTTTACAAAATTTTCCTCTGTAAACATCGGCTTAATCCAATTGATTCGCTCGCAAAACTTTTTTTCAGATTTTCGGTGAAGTAGTAAACATTTTTTTTATTATTTATATGTACAGCGTTCGGACTCACTGAAAAGTTATGCTGCGAGTTTGCCGCATAGGGTGGTTTCGAATATACTTACACAACTTTTAATATTATACAAACTCCTATGCCACTTGAAGTTTCAATTTGGTACAGGTTATCGATATCAATCTTGTATTATAAATTTCTTGAATGAAGTTTTTGTTTACATTCTGAAATGTACGTATATAGAAAATACCTAAATTTATATCGTATATGCCTATGTATAGATATTTTTTATCTGTGATCGATCTTTTGGGTAAACATCATCAATGAAATAACTGGTAGAATAATATATCTTCGCAGAGTTCAAGACTCGAGCTGTTGATCTTTAATTAACAGCTGAGTGCTAACACCTTTCTTCATATATACACAGTAAATACAACCTTGTTGTCTATTCCCTTATTTCTCAACCTACTTTCGAAAGTGTCGACTTCGATAAAATTTCAACATTAAATCGGCTATTTTAATCTCTGAGCTCGAATCTCTTCTATTAATTATATCCAAACTAAAAACCAAGAATTCATTTCGTTCCACCCTTCTGAGGCCAGAAAACACCCACATACCGGCGGATCGCATTCCGCAGGATTGTCTTCGCATTTTCGCCATTGTGCACCACGCTAACAATCCGATTTCTCACGGATGGCCGCCATTGTGTTGGCAGAGTGGTGTAGCACACACTCACGTAGTAACTCTCTCGTTTCTTTAGCCACGGTCCGTCTGCCGGACGGATAAATTTGATATTCGGAAGTGCCGTTGCGGTCGACCGACGTCTATGGTCGCTGGTATTTGTGGTTGCTTTCAGTTGCAGTTTCTATATACTTTGTTCGCTTTTTTATTTTCGATTTTCATCGCGAGCGTGTGTATGTAAATGGACTGGTTAGTGCGTCTTTTGTTGGGGCGCACAATACGCCGCGTTTCGATTTGCCCCTTTGGTGCGAATCGCCTGTTTATGCTCTTGTCAATTTTAATTTATTCCACTACAATTCGTTTGTTTGTATAGATATGAAATGTGTTCTTGATTTTGAATTGTTTTCTGAAAAAAATCTATTGTATGTATCATAATATGCAGCATATTTTTCAGGACAAGACTTTTCCGAATATTATTGGAATTTCTGACTTTTTTTTATTTCAATGTTTATTGACGAGAAATTCATGTAATATTATATTATTAATATAATACATGAATTTTTTGTCATTAATCATACTTTTCAAAATGTTCTCAGGATAATAGTATGCAATCACATGTATTGTTTGATTTGTTTGTCTGATTCCTCCTGTCGCTTATGTTTCATGATTATGGTTATTATAGTGTTTGACAAGGATAAATAATTTATTGTCAAATATATAAAAATAATTTAAGCACATCATTCTAGTTTATAAAATATTCATATAAGCTTTCATTCGTCCTTCTAAAGTAGTTCGCGTAATGAAATTGAAATTGAATACCGACAATAAATAGAGATTTCAGCGTATTCGCACATTCGCTAAACGAAACAAAAGCCCAATGAACCATAAAAGACAAGCGCTTATTCGAACGGGGGTGTAAGGGTATTTCTCATCTCTTCTGAGCAATACAATGTTACAAGCGCGTTTAAACGCACATCATTACTTATTCGCTAAATAATTGTCGCGAACAACAAGCCGAATAAATTAATGGGAAGCGCGATTAACTCGAATTTCATTACGCTCACATAAATCATGATAAACATATGCGAAATGCGCGACTAATTTGCTCCTCGTAAAACTAATCGAATTTCGGGTAATGTCAATTTTGTACATGTTCAAATTCATAACATACAATTGAATAATTAATCATTTTATTTTTCGCCAATATATTCATTTAGCTCAACTACACGGCTTTGTACGTCCTGATTTATAGATCATCGATGTATTGAAATCCCAAATTCACGAATATTCATACAAATGTATCAAACACAATACCATTAACGGGACCGAAACAAGCCGCTGATTAATGCACCCTTACTTATCCGCGTATTTATTGTCGTATCCGGACGGCGTGAATTCGGAATTTATTCCCGATTCGTACCAGAAAAAGGCGTGCATAATGCGAATCCGAAATTATACGATGGCCGATTCGAATTCGGCTTTCCGTTCGGCGTCTAGTGTTGCGAAAAAAAAAATGGCGCTGTCCGCCATTATTATGGCGCGTTCGTAATGGGACGGCGAGGGCTCGTTTTAATGCACGCGCTAATGGGGCCCTTCGTCCTTTTCGACGGACATTTTGTAGTCGTTTCGTCTTTCGAGGGCGTCGAGTGAAAAAGGACACGTTCGGAGGTCGCCCTTTCGAATGTGTGGCCCTCGCGGCGCTCGTGTCAGTGATCAAAATTTAATTTTTATGTGATTTTTTCGTGATGATTATTTGATGTTTTTATAATTTGAATGTGAATTTATATGATAACAGTTCGATTTGATTATGCATATCGTTCATTAGTGATCTCTGAAGATAAGTAGTTATTATTGTAATACCACCCTATAATGCCAGGGTGGTATTTTTGTATTTATATTTAAGCATTGTGTATATGTATTTTTTTTATAAATAAATGTTCATTATTATTATTATTATTATTATCATCATCATCATATTATTATTATTATTATTATTATTATTATTATTATTATTATTATATAAAAGATGATTATTGGATTTAAACATTAAACAAAAATATTGTCGCACTTTTTTTTGAGAGTAACTTTCCTTTTTCACTACTTAGGGCCGATCTTTCAATCGTCGGTTAAGAGTTATTCTCGGAATAAGCCTTTTAGTTTTTTTATGGTTATTCGCGGCCGGTCACGGATAAAGTCACGTATAAAGTCACGGATAAAGTCACGGACAACTAGCTTATAGTTGTCCGTGACTTTATACGTGACTTTATCCGTGACCGGCCGCGAATAACCATAAAAACTAAAAGGCTTATTCCGAGAATAACTCTTAACCGACGATTGAAAGATCGGCCCTTAGTGTTTAAAAAAAATGTATAGATTTTCTATGGCATTAGAAAAAAAAAATTTGAATGGTTAAGTAAAGAAAGTTTTATTTCTTCGAACTTTTTAAGCAAATATAATTTATGTAATATAACATTTATAATATAAATATTCCCCACACGTACTGTTCGATTAAGTATCGCCGATTGATCCGCTCACAACGCCAGATTAAATTTTCCAATTTGTGCGCGACTTTTTTCCTTCGGTCGCGTCAATTTGCATTTCGGCCCCGATGAAAACGCAAATATGAGTCTGTGGTGATATTGCACATTGAAAGTTTAATTAATCGCGCGCCGGCTCGCACACTTTGTATCGCATTTCGCACACAGGCATAATATAACGACACGGGTGCATAATAACGCGCACTGTGCGTTCCGACGGCGCATTATATACCCCGTCAGTTTATTTATTTATTCGGTGGAATCTATTCCACGTGCGAGGCCATTATACCAATTTTACGATCGTGTTTTCGGCGTATAGGTGTCGCGTACGGGTTGTGTTTGTCGGGCGGTTTTGCCGTTTTTCAAAATAATTAATGCGAAGCCGACGACACGGTTTTAATCATCGGGACCTTCACAATATTGCGGCAATCGATAGGTTGCAGTGTTCCATTTTCGAATTTGACGCCGTGTATAGTACAAGTATAACTAACGCGGAAAGCTTTGATCGTTGAACTTTTTTTTTGACAATTTAAATTAATTTTTTTATATACTTCGATTTAATTTTTCGTAGATTTCGTCCGCATTAATCAGCCGACGGTATTTAAAAGAGCTTTCATTTTCGATCATTTAGTGAATCTGTCCTAATCCTAAATGTTACGCGAATTTTGCTAAAGCGAGCTTTTGTGCCTCGATGCGGTTTCCGTTTCGTTTTCGACGGATAACTCCGCTCACCATCAAACGTTCCTGCGAGTGTCGAATGGAACGTTTTTCTGTATTTATAAATCTCGTGCCGATTCTCCATACTTCACCTCGTCCTTCGTCGGATTAAAATTCGTCCGTCGGCGGGATCGAATTAATCCGGACTTAATCTGTCAAACGGTTAGGTCGCGCACAACGGAATTATTCGCCATGGAAACGCGCGCGACTTCCAAAAGACACGGGAATCGTTGAAATTTTCGCGCTTGTCGAAAATAAAGAGAATCAAACGAAAAAAAAAATTCGAGTCTGGAGATTTATTGTAGTCGTCGAACGGCTTAATTCTTCGATTGCGCTCGTTCCAATCAAGGGATTCCTCTTTGTTTATCCTTTCTGTTCGATTTCACACGTTGTTGATTCGCCGTGGATGCGCTGAAGGAATTCTCGCTCTTTCCGTTGATCTTCTTTTTTCATCGTTTACTCGTAACGAATTAATTCAGTTTTTTCAGTTGTCTGTGATGTTTTTATTTTTGTAGAGTCGTTGAAAAATAATGTGTTATATTTAATGTATACGGTTCAACAAACATGTATATTTTCAATTTCATACGTTGACAAGAAAACATGCAATATCTAAGATTTTGTGTATAAACAAATAAATTATATTGCTCTTGTAGTCAAGTGTCTACAAACGACATTTGTGACTCGTGTTGTTTTTATTTGAAATTGAAGAGGATGTATCCAATATGCTTTTATATTGTAATGCCTTTCGGATGCATTTGCGAGTCAATTCTTCAAGTTTTTCTGAAATAAATTTCCACTTCCCGGCTGTAGTGCTAACGTTCCAATTTTTATCTCTTATTGTAAAAATAGCGTTGGCGTATAAAGTGTTGAGTTCGAAAGCTGCTAACGTTGAAAGCTTGAATGGTAAACTCGCTTTGTCTATATCCATCTATTTCATATTCGTCTATCTGTCTGTCTGCGCAATGCGCTCAAAAGGCTTTCGTCGATTATCGTCATCCTTTGTGCCGACCATCATCTACTCGCATGTGCGTCTAAAATTCAAAACCGCGATCTTTGATTATGTTTTTCATTCTAAAAGCACGTTAGACGTAGCGAGCACTAAAAACGGTCGTAACGATGCACCATGAACGCGCAAGTGAATTAAATTTCTCTCGCCGCACAAACTTGCACGTTGTAGCAGCTTCGGACGGTATTAGACGAATTTTACATAATTATACGAACCGTTTGGTGTTTGTTAGTCGTTTGTAGTGTTGTTAATCCGCAAATAAACCCAAACTCCCTCCCGGGTTGCGTCATAGGTGTAATTGCGGAATTTCGCGGTTCAACCAGCTATTGTGTACCAAAAGCTTCTAACATCGCGTTAAATCTCATTTTGAATGTATTTGCATTATAGACTTAATTGTTAACGTTACAAATTTTGAAAAATCTGTTTGATTATACATCTTGATTAGTTTTGTTATTATCAATTTTAAAGTTGTAAATAAACCGTGCAGTTATGGTAAAAATAAATTTTTCCCATTGTTCAGTTATGGTTGTAAAATACATGTCGGACGCATTTCGAGTTGTATTTTCCCCGATTTCGTGTCGTAATTTAACTTTGGCAAATAGTAATAAAAGCTTATTTGGGAACTTTAAGTGGCTTTCGAAACCTTTTATCGGCCTCAAATATTTTATCCGATTGAGTAACATTGTTTTATGATTAGATTTTCACCGTGTTTAATCTGCTTTCTCGTTCCGTCGCCGGCGAGAGTGAATTAATTCGTAGTTAAATCCCACATCCTAAATTTTATAACCTCTCACGCTGGATACATAAAACATATAAAACACAATGAATATATTATTGCACGTATGCGACTAGGATTTGCGATTTTCGTACGAGTGTGCCCTTGTTCGTTCGTTTTCCGAATGCAGAACTATTCTCCAGTCAATCGGAAGTAACAAACTTGTTCGAATGTCGGTCGTACCAGTCAACGTTTGTTTGTTTCACCTGGAGAAGTTGGGACGCGTTTGTTCGGAAAACGTTCCCTTTAAATCCACATCTATTTTTGAGTTTCCTCCGAATTTCCCATGCTAAATATTTCCGACGCTGATTTATTCGGACTTGTTTGATTACGCACATTTTCCAGGTGGTAGACGTCGACGTCGGAAAAAAGAAAAGTACGTCACGTCTTCCGCAAACTTTGTGTCCAGTTCCTTACACTTCGGAGTCTCGATTATCCCCGACGACCATAAAACATAATTTTAATACGAAAATCGCATTAGGCCTGCGTATGAAAATTTTTTTAAGGGGCGCTCGTAAATTTTCCGCGAAAAGTGTTGCTTGAAACTTTTCTCTGTCGCGTTATCCGCACCGCGATATATTGTACGAACAAGTTCAAACTCTGCGCTATATTATTATAATATTAAACCGCCGGGTTAAATTCGCAATCTAGTTAGGACGTGTCACGGTGTCATGTCCGGATTCGTTTCATATCTCCTATTATAATAGTCCTAATCGCATTATCGCACAGTGAGCGTGAGCCTGTCGCATTATTGGAATTATTTGAGTGATATGCGGTTTAGCCGAAAAACAATATTATAAAAATATTATATTCGATACTACCTCTCGGTGAAAGTCCAATTAGCTTTCTTTCGACTTTCTATTCGACGTATAATAATCCTTTTTTTTCGCTTTATCGCATTCTCCACGCGTATCAACGCCGTCGTTGTTTGTATGTAGTTTTGCGTTTTTTTCGCTCACACGAAGCAATAGTCGTGGTTTATTTGCGGCGCTAAATCTTTTGTCGCTTTTTACGTGTGTTGGCCGCAGAAAATTTATGAAATACGTGTCTTATCTTCTTACACGCTGCACGTTAAAATAATCCGTTTTACTACAAATGCGGTCGTGTTAGAGTGAACGCGGAACACGTATTGTTTGTACGGGTTTCTTCTGCGAATGTTTCATTGATGTTGTGTTTTCTGGGCACCTCGTATTTATTAAACGTTCTTACCTAATAAATCACGGAGAAAATCCTAAATGCGAAACAAGGCCATGTAATACAGTTACATTATTCTTTTTATAATTTGGTTTTCTTGTTATTTTCGAAACTTTTCGCATACTTAATTTATATTTGAATATTCAAACGTTTTGATTTATTAGTTTGTATTTATTATTTTTTGTCCTCGACAGTCTCGTAATAGTTTTAATTTTATGTATTGTTTTCGTTAAAATTTATAATAATTTTGATAATGTTAAATAATTTGTGCTTTTTGTTAAAATAACTTGGCTTAATTCAAATATTTCTACCTTAATTTATATACTTGGTTTATTACATTATATTATTCCCATAGTTTAAATTTTCTCACATTTCAAATATACGAAATCCGTTACGGCTATCGCACTCAAGCTGAATATAATTCAACAAAAACAATTTAATGATGTAAAATTACAACTTTTTTCACGTATACCATAATTTCGGACATAAACGGACTCTCACACATTTCATTGTCTGCCCAGAGCTTCTTAACACATAAATTTTTCGCCCATTCCGTTCATCATCGGACACACGCGTTCATATTAATCGCATCGACATTTTTTTTCCGCAATGGAAAATATTCGAACTGCGCCACTTTTTGACCGTTCGCTATCCGCTTTTAATGTTCGAACCTTTTCGGCGCGATATTGTTTTCGAGTGGCCATTTTCAGCACCTGCAGCATCCGCCATTTTCACTCATTTATGCGTGAAAACACTTCCGACACGCCGCACTTTACGGCCGGCACCGTTCTAAAGTGATTTTTCCCCTTTTCTTCTCTATTTTTTTTTTATTTCGTCATCGTTTTATTATTTGCTTTTATTCACTTGTCGCGGAAGTATAATGCGATGATATTAACGTTTTTGCATTTCGGTTGACGTGTGAAATTTTTCCGCATGGAAATATGTGGTTTTCTGTTTTGGGTTTGTTTCGAAATTTTGTTGTTTTAGTCATTTTAGTAGTTACGATGTTTCAATCAATTTTAGATTATAGTAGTATTATATGTATATGGTTATTTTTTATTCTATCTTCTATATATTTCTGAATTGGTTTTTTTTATGTTAGACTTTCATTATAATATATTGATGTATTATTATATATAATAATTCACTGGTAGTGTAAAGGTGGTTTTTGCGGCATATGATATGAGACACGTGAACCAAATATTGGCAGCTCTCTCTCCCGCGGTCGGAAATTTATAATCGCAGATGTTCGACTTTATTTGAATTTTTCCTATTGAAATATTCCTGAGTTTATATAAAAGCGATATTTTCCCGATTCTATATTAAACTTTACGTACTGTTCTTGCGAAAAATATAAAATGAACGTTTCAGTTCTGAACTTAAAAAGCGTGACTCCTATTTATTTATCAACGTGAAATTGTATCGTAATAAATATAAGTTCGTTAGCTTTCATTATTTATGCGCTTTAAAATAAACCTTAATTGAATTCTTTTGCATTTTAATAGTCTCATTAAATATTTCTCTCCTTCGAAAATATGCTATCATACATCGCAATTAGTGGAATACAAACAGAGCGCCTATAATAAAAATATGATTTATTCATCACCAACGTCTAACATACGAACATAAGCTTGATTAGCATTTCAGACTTCGTGATAAAACAAGTTGCTCAGTCAATAGCCATAATTATTTACACGTAAAACAATAATTAACTATGATTTACGATGCGCTCTCGCCGGGCCGAACTTTCGCCTTTGGCACGCTCTTTTTTTGTATTCGTACGAAAATTGATCACCATCGACGCTTTTCATTAACGAAATCATCTAGACCCCCGTCAGCAGTGTAATAACATAATAATCGATGTCGTAAAGGGTGCACCGTGGCAAATCGCTTCTGTAGCTTATTTTTCTCATAGTGCGTAAGTGCGCTCACGCACGCACGTGTCCGTGCGGCAATTTACCTTATTTTTTCCACGTGTATACATACGCTCACATATTTTCCGTATATAAGCGAGCGTGGCACGCGTATTCATAAATTCTCCACCCATTCCCCGAAGTTCCATAAATCAAAATATGCCCCCAGCCCGCCCACACGACGGGCACATTTGCGACCCCTTCGAGCGCGTCGATTCTTTCATGGATGTCCTCTGGCGTTTGTCTTTCACTCTCTCTCTCGTTGTATGGTTTCCTTTGTTTGTTCCCCGTGCCTCGAGGATGAGTCCTTCGATGCCTTCGAGGCATAAATCAAGACGGTGTCCTCCCGCTCGGCCGCGTAAATAAGCAATGCGGTTCTCTCTTGTACCGAATCCTGCATGTCATTAATACGTGATATTGCATCGTGTTGCAACTAAGGGGTCGCCCGGTGGCCTTTCGGGCTTAAAATATATGAACTTCTTTGACTTTCCCTTCAAAAACGCTTTTTAAATATAAAAGGTTCTTGATAAATGTAAATGATGCACTCTCCGTTGCATCCAGCTCTGCTGATACTTTGCTAAACTACGACGGTGAAGTAGCAACGGGTGCTCGTAACAGATGGGAGGATGAATTGCCTTTTACCGTATGTTATATAGCAATTTATTGCTGCTCTTTAAATATTATATTTTTCGGATATGAATTTGTCGTTTTATCTGCTGTATTCTATTACTAAATTAACGTAACGAAGAGTGCTTTTGTGTGTGTATAATAATGAGGGTTTCCGCAAAATTATCGGACGTCTTTTGCAACAATGAACCCGTTTCTTTTTGTGGGAAATTAGTGTAACGATTGGCTCGTGGTTCGTGTATCGTGAGCCTAAATCTAGTTCCGCGTGAGTCGTTTACGGTATTTTCTCCTGTCGAAAGTTTCAATATTGTATTGGGAATGTGTACGTTTTATTCGTTCACGAATAGTTTGAGTGTTTGGGTTTTAGGACGCTCGCGGTTGTATCTGATCGTACAATTTACATACGTATACTGTTCGAATTTATTTCACATGAAAAGGTATCTTTTCATAGAAAGCGATATTATTATTATTTTGTCAATAAACGTCTTTTCTCGTTCGCTTGAATACGTTTCGCGTTCTATAAGATTATGTGTTTTTTTTTCGGGACGTGTATTTTTTCCATAATAAAATTTTGTTGTTTCCCTTTATTCGTGGCTTAAACGAGTACCCCGATTTTTCATTTTCATATCGTATCGTTTTACGAAATATCTATTGAGTTATATTACTTCCCGAGTTAGATCGGACGAATAATTCAAATCATTGAAGGAAATCAAAGATGAGGTGTCGGTCTCGAGGGGCAGTTCCCACTTTAGTGTCACTTCAATTTATACCATCTCGATCCAACATTCTCAAATGTTACTTTGTAGCTAGAAGATAAATCTTAAACAGTTGTTTTTTTTTTATTTGTGTGACCTAGATTTCATTCAGTTTATTGAAATTATTATTATTCACGTGATGTTGATTCAAGATATCTAATTTTCGTATTCGTTTTGAATTGATTTTTTACTTGTGATTTTATGACAATCGGAATTTAATTCGTCGGGATACAAGTTTTGTTCATTTTTTTTATTCTCTTATTGAATGATTAATCTTACTCATTGATTCGAATTGAACGTTAATAAGAAAACGTGAGCTACACCCACACGTTTTTCTCAATCTTAATTAAGTTTTCGAATTGATTTTTGAACGTACATTTCATGCTAGCACGTGGGTAGAAATTGTCTCTGTTTTGCGTTCGCTGTCATATTTTGACAACCACGATTGAGCTTTGATTTATGCCCATACAAAACTTAATTCAATTCTCTACAGTGTTGGAACCATTGGAATGCACGCTCGGTCTCTCAATTAGCTTCATGTCTCTGAAGAGAAGCGTCCTCTGTCCGTGTTCACGTCTATAATTCTAGAGACCTGAGATAAGACCACTTCATTTTCAATATAAAAACGATTGAGTTGAACCACGATGTAATTAATAGATCGATCGTTCGTAGTTGATGTCCAACCGACCGTCTCAAATGATCGTTTCACGTGCGCGTAAATTTTACATTGCACGTTTCATTCTATTCACGGCTTACGAGAAGATTTTAAATTTGCTGTCTGTTCTCGAGCGAATTTGGAAGAAATCGTGAAAAATTATTTGCTTTATTTTCTTCTTTTATTACATAACTGTTTCTTTGTGTAAAATTTACATAGTGAAAAAAATCCATCTCGAAAAACTGTAGCGAGTCTGTAACGGTAACGTTATGTCGTAATGTCACCAAATGGAAAACTCATTGTTTGGATTACTCAACCGTTATTTTCAAATTGAATTAGTGTGCCATGTTTAAAAAAATATATATATCAACTCACCATTAAAAATAATGCGCAATGTATATATACAGTTTCAACGAACCGTATGTATATAATAATATAATAATATAATATAATGAGCTTCAAATTTTAAATTTGTTTCCATCATATATGTATTTGTTTCCATCATATATTATATTCCATTCAATATATAGGTATTTATGTTCAGATCCGTGTAGATTTTCTCGGGGATTTTCCCCCTGGTTCACCAGTATCACAGAGCTATCAACGTCGCAGTAAAATTCGGCCTTATAATGACAGTAATTATCCCTTATGCTGCGGCCGTAAAAACTCCCGACCCCTTTACGAAAGCGATTTCGTAATTGGGGGTTCGTTTAAAATGTTCACTTTTTACCATGGAGCGAACGGTTTTTCCAAATGCCTCTCCTAACATTGAATTTATCCAAACGCTCGCTCGATTTTTGATAATCTTCCTTTTATAACGCACCCCGACTGGGTCACCTTTGAAGCTCGTAATATTTGCATGAAAATTCAAATATATCTATAGATTTGTATGAATACGGACAACGGTTTGAATTCAAAGATCGTTTTGATTTAAATGAAAAACAAAATTGAGGTTAAATTTCGTGTAGTATCGTATATTTTATTTTGTGAAATAATTGCAAAGTATTTAGGTTGTAAGTGCTTATAAAATTTAAACAGTGAGCAACAATCAAAACACGTGACACAACGCTCGAATTGTTTCCACCGTGGTTGTCCTTATTAGCCGATTTGGATTTCGGTCCGATTCCGTTTAGAGTCGTTAGATAACGATCGTAAACGCGAGCGAAATCGTTACTTAAACGTACCAATTACGATATTGTACATCATATACATACGCAGGCGGCGTTTTTGCTAGCGAAAAGGGATTCGAACTTCCGCAAAAGCGTACCGATATTTCGGCCTCACCCTTGATCTTGCCCCCTGTCAAAGCGCGAACCTCTTGGTTAATCCCTTCTTATTATTTATTACGGATTACACGTGCCACACCGACACACATAATGATATCATATTATATGAATGTTTGTCTTGACTGGGGAGTTCGCTTCGCATCGTTTAGGTGTGAAATTTTCCAATTTATGATTGTTTCGTTTGTTTTTCATTAAAATTTTCCGATTATCAAATGAATTATACTTCTTCGTAGTATGAATTTTATTAAATTTTACCAAAATTGGTCTTTTTCCTGGAAAACTGGGTTCTAATCTGTGCCTTCTGTACGACATAACCACTCTCCGGTTGTGCGGTTATAATTTGGACGCACGAAAACGGACGCCCGAGATATATAGCTTTCTTCCGTGTTTCGCACACGCTGCACCAAAATTTATTGCAAATTGAAAAGCGATCGTTAAATTGAATTTATTATATAATGTACTCTCTAATATTATATTTTGATATGTTTTTATTATTTTTATTTATGGTTTTTCGTATCCTCGTTTTTGACCCTTGACTCTATATCGTACTAAACAGGATCGATCGATCGATCGTGATGTGCGGTGAACTTCAATTAAACAATCGTTCAGTCGAATTAAACTCAACCGGTTCTTAACCGTGCCTAATGAATTTATAGTTTTTTCGTTCGAAATAACGAATCATTGTTGAATAATTGTTTGAGGTCATTCGCGTTCAATCATTGACTTCCCGGATACTTATGCGCGTTTATTAAAGTTTTTCTCAACACGTTTTAATTTTTTTTAATTTCAATACTAAAGTCGCTAAATTTATTTTTGATTTGCAACGTAATATTTTTAATAATAAATTGATTTTGTTTGACGTACAAAAAGGTATAAATCACTTATTTTCAAATTTGGCAATATTGTGCTTCTATGAAATAGTAATTATGCTTTTTTAGTTGCTCTCTTTAGTAATTTCGACTAATCTACTGTTATAATCAAGCATAGACGTTTCAATAATAATAAAAAAACGTCATTTGAAGGCGGATTTTTAAATTTACAATTTGTTTGTTCG
Source organism: Hydropsyche tenuis (assembly GCA_009617725.1). Lineage (NCBI taxonomy): Eukaryota > Metazoa > Arthropoda > Insecta > Trichoptera > Hydropsychidae > Hydropsyche > Hydropsyche tenuis. The sequence goes on along the minus strand of VTON01000021.1, from coordinate 614,016 downwards.
TGATGAAACACAGTGACGTCTATTCGTATTCAGTGAACGTTTTTGACGGCTTAGTCGCGTGACTCGCGACAACATGCTCGAAAACGCGAGACCCTTCCATCCCGTACTTCGCATATAATCATCGTCCCACCAACACTAGCTAGCTGACAGTCATTACACAAAATGGACTGACAATGACACCCGACGTCATCAAAAGCCCTCTCCGTATACAAAAAAGTGTTTTTTCCCTTATTCTCGACTTAAAAACTAGACGTTCCCTCTCAGGCTGCTGCTGAATGTGTGCAATTCGCAACGCTCACTTCGCGGAAACATTGCAAGTCTAGTGTGGAAGATTTGTCCATTTGTCACACAATGTGGGGATCATTTCCAATTTGCCGAAGCATTTACATTTTTCGTCTGGTTTTTTCTTTTTTTTTGTCGCGAAGTGGAAGAATAAAAAGTGGAAAAACGGTGGCGTTAGCCGGACGAAACGTAATTCATCAATAACGCTCAGCCGAAAGAGAGCGGTGGAATCCTTGACGAAATCGCTTTTATTTTATCGCGTCTGAATTTGAACGAGTGGGCTTTCGTGACGAAGAACTGTCTCCTTTCGAAGGATCGTTCGATTTCCGCGCGCGATGAGATGGAATTTGCGCTTTTTATGCGATACGAAAAAAAATCATTTTTTTCTCAAGAATCGAATCGATCTTATCGGGCATGAATTCGTGGAGTGGCTATAAAAACTTTCATTTTTCAAATTGTCCATCAACGCTAATCTAATGACTATTTTCTGCTTATACGATTCGAATCTAATTGTAAGTTATATTGTATAATATATTTTTTGATAATTTATTTCTGCGTGATCAATTTGAGAAAATATTTGACATTACCACAAACATTCACGTCAATAACGTGTTGAAGGGTTATGTCGTACCGTTAGATATGATATTCGTTTGAAAAGCCATATTATATTAGACAACAATTGTTATCTTAACAGTACACATCGCCATATAATACTATGAGCCCAGTAAAGGTCGACGTTTGAATAATGTTCTCCAAAGTTCAAGCCGTATGTTGTGCATCGAAAATATACACAATATATCACCTAATAACGAACATGATTTGTGTGTTGTGAACGCAAGTTTTTCAAATCGATCGACCACTATCTTCCGAGATACCGACATATTATTTAATCCGAGCTGTTTATGTTCGTTTCTTACGATTCAGTGTCAGGAATCGTATCTTGTACGGATTCGGAATGGACCAGAAGCCGGACTAAGGACGAGGACTGGTAGTCCCCGAGGGCTAACCGGGTGTGTATGTGCACGTCGTATAAGAAGCCGGATTGTCGTCGTCTCTAACGGTATCGAAGAACGAGTTAAAAGAATTGTATTCGTTTTATCGTCTCGTGTTTCATGTAATTTTTTTTCCCATTTTATACGTTGTACTTATTTTGCGTCCATTCGATATTTTTCGTTCGTTAAGGGGGTCCGTTCTCGTGTGGTCCCTGCTCCGGAGTGGTTTCTCGTCGAAAGGGTCCAAAAGGACCTCCGTTGACCCTTATTCGGTCGTTATTTTTGTCGCATTTATTACGTGAATTGTTAAATGGACGCTTTGTTACGCTCTCGAGTGTTTGTTTAGGCGCCGTTCGTACGATTTTCGTAATTGTATGAATTATGCATGGTGGCGGTTAAAAAGCGACAGCTTAGCTCGTGTATGTATATTGATATAATATAATTTTATGATTATGAAAGTATCTTTGGTTTTTATTATTTTTCTAATGTAATTTTTTGTTGCGCTGTTTTCATGATCTGTTTTTGTTTTCATTTCAGGTGAGTCCACATTTGAATCATAAAATAAATCGAATTTTTAAACGTGATAAAATCTGCAAGGTAAGTAATTTAGTCACCTTTTCATGAAGGCATACGAGCCTTATTCTATTTATTTAAACACACTTCAGAAATTAATTTCCCACGTTCGTATATAAATATCGTATATTTTGTGATTGTTCAATTTGAAAGAAAAATAAAATGGAATGAAAGTGTAACTAATTCCCACATTTTTGCCGGTTATTAATTATAATGTTTACGAATTTCGATTGATTCAAAATGCACATAAACCAAATTGATTACCATAATTAATTGAACTAAATATTTCCTTTCATTAAACGTATGTAATTTGATAGATAAACAACATCGGCACTTCATTAAACATTTACGCTCATATTTTCCTAGCAAGTAAAGCTACAAACGCGACGACTTCAAAGGCAACTCCAACTCGAACAATTAACAATCCATCCATGAATATTTCGTACAATATTTCTTATAAATGAAGTGTACAGGATCAAAACTCTCAATATAAAAAAAAAATTTACTTTCTTTTTATCGTACTGATTCGATTTTTTTTTAGTTAGTCAACGATAAGATTATTTTTTTCAGTTTTGACCCCTCTCCGTTATCATATGTATTGATAATATATTTTAAAAAGATTATTGAACAAATAACCCTCAAATAAATTAAGACCTATCCGAAAATACATGATACAATTTTCTAATCGAAATCCCCAAAATCGTCTTAGGCGAAGACTGCGTGTTTTGACTCGGCACACCCTCGAATAATAAGCACCGAGTTTTCGGTAACCAACCCCAAGGAACCCTCACCGTGACTCACCCCCGTGAATCGATAAGCCCGTCCGTCGCATTTTCAACCCCTCGCGGCGATGCACTTGCACCCGCCGCATGCACCCCGTTGTTTTTGATTGATTGCCCGCCGTTTGAGCACCGCTGGCTCGTGCAGCGCACACACACATCCACGACAATCCCACCATAAAAGGGGGGTTTGTTTGAGAAGCACTGGTCGGTAGAGAGGGACGGAGCGACGCGAAGTCGACACGGGCCGCCCAAGAGACGATCCGGCCAGTGTTTTTGTCGTGCACGTGGACGCGGCGCGCGTGTGCACGAAGCGCGCGCGCAACTTTATCAGTTTTTTATAGTATATTTTAGATTTTTGTAATTTTTTATCGTGAAATTGTAATCTAGATAGTTTTTTTTATGTGTTTGCGCTTTTGCGCGGTGAAATTGTGGAGTTTTCGATGTGTTTTGACGTCTTGTTTCGAGCGTGTGGGGGTGTTGTTGTATCGCGATTGTTTCTTAGAATAATAGTGTTTTTGCATTTTCATCCATTTTATTGTGTTGTTAATTGATTTGAGTGATATTTAGGAAGATTTTTTTTCGTGCTGTGTTGTGGCTAATTGGATTAAATAGGCGTACTGCTGCTTACATGGGATTACTGAGTTTGCATGAGCGACGCTACTTGAAGATGACTTGATAAATTTATTTATATGAGATGTGACATTATTTATTATTAATTGTCTGAGTGAATCTATGACGTACCTGTCATATTGTCTGCTTGTGAGTCATCGCTTGTTGCATCGAACGACATTGTACTATCGAAACGATACTTTTGCATTCTTGCGCTAAATGTAGCGAATTGAATTCGTTCTTCGTTCGAATCATTTAGCACGTCTACAATAATGATCGCCCATCCGAAAATAAAAACGTAACGGGACACGCAATAAATAGATTCGATTCGCGACGAATTTGGACGTAACCGATCGCCGAAATCCGTCAATTATTTTCGAATCAGTCGATGCGAACAATAAAGATTTTCCCGACACATATAACTGTACATGTAATCGCGCCGCGCGACTTTCATTCACAAAAATATCGAACTCGTTTCGATGAATGAACAACACAACACGACAACTACAAGAACCACAACACTGGTTCAGCCAGCCGACAATGTAGGGCCACTCGATGTCGACAACGAGCGAACTCGCTACTTCCAATTAGCCAAATTAAATCTGCTATCCTTGTTTACTGTATGTATAATATAATACATATATACAGTTCTCATGAGCATCGCAGGGCCCCGCGTTTTGTTCGAAGCCCTTCGGGTGCGTTTAATTGATTGATCGTTGAATTGCGGGGCGAACGTGTTGCGTTTTTGCTTTGATTTGCCCTTTCGAGTATGCGAATCAAGTGCAATGATTAAATCATTCGGTTTTATTGATAATTTCGTGCGGGAGAATTTATTATCCTGTGCGCTATTGTTTCGAGTGGCTAATTATTCAGCGCGTGCTGTATTTCGTCGATGAACCATTATCGTAAAATGTCGATCGTAATCTATGCGCTCGTATTGTTTATTGCCAATTTTGATTAATCGGAGCGGCACTTGTGATTATTTTTTTTCCTTGACACGTTTGCACTCACGTGAGAATCGCTTTTGATATTTTATGGTTCGGAAAATTGTTATGGCGATGGCTCAAACATGTTTATATTTTTTGTTTACTTTATTACTAAATTGTTTAAACCGTTGTTCGCTGTCGAAATATACGAATATCCATTAAAAAATTCATCTTAATTTCATCGCCGATCTCACACGCATAAATACAACATAAAACGTCGATAATTCGACAACAATTACCTGATCCGATCGAAACGCGGCGCATCTCGTATGAATCTCGCGCACATATCCATCGATCGGCGCATTGCAACAGCACTAAATCTTATCGCGCCATAAAACGACACACTCCACCGCTCATATCGGATGCGGTAACCATAGATTTTATGGTTATTCAATAAAATGACGACGACGGGACCGCGGGCTCTGGCTTTCGGGCTAAATATCCCCGCTCGCTCACTTCGCGCAGGAATAAAGTAAGCGCGTCACGTACTATGGGCGTTATACGCACGCCGAGGGAACTCGCGTCTCTTTATACGGCCGATTGATGGTATATTTTATAGTTTTCGCCATTATAAATCACTCGGATCGCACGCGGAATATATTATCGCGTCGTATTGTTGTTGTCGGCGGTGTGTGCGTGCGCGGGAATGTATCCTGTTGGTGGATCATTTGTCATATTGCTCGCCCGAATGAGAGGATTCCTTCTTTCTGCTTTCGGCTTTTTCGTTTTTGTTTGTCGACTTATTTTGTCGATAATGTTTCTTGTTGCCGTGTTTTCTGTTTATCAGGCGTGCTTTTTCATGGATTCGGCGCGAGGTTTTCGCGCGAAATAGTTATTCATTATCCGTTGCGGTTTCTCATCTCGTTAATTCAATTGTATGAATCAACATAGGTGATTCAATCGTAGGAATAACCACTTTTTTGCCGATTATATTTTGAGAAATTTTTTCAATCAGAATTTTATAAATCACTGTTGTCGACGTTTCAATACTAGGAAATTTCAAGTTTCGAAAATTAGATCATCGGTGCGAATACATTTTTTTTTCAACATTATATTTTCATATAAACTGTCATTTTTTTCTGTATATCAAAAATATTGCGATTCGCTTCGCTTGTCCGAAGCATACGTGAAAATGTTTAAGAACCTCCGCATCGGAGAACATAAGAGGCCTCCAACCTCGAAGAAACCATCGCAGATTCGGCCACAGTTTTTTTTCGTTATCGTGATTTTTTATTTGTTTTAGATATCGCGTTACCGTTTTCGGGTAGCGGTCGCGTTACACGCCTATTGTTTGAGCCACTTTGATATTTTGTTACATTATACACGTCTAATGTATTACTGTATTATTATAATTATTTTCTCCTGACCTTTGGTTAATGCCACTAGAGCCGGAGCGTCTCCGAGGTGCTCAACCTTTTGTCGTATCCGCAATGTCGATGTCGCAGTTCTGGCTTTACAGTTATCACTACGGCCGATTCAAGAGATAGACCGTTTAGTGTAAAAATGCCGGTTCTTTCTTTATTTATTTCGCTTTTTTGCCTTATTTATTTCCATTGAAACGCCTTCGTTAGAGTGCCATCACGATCCAAGACGCGCTCGCGTTGCGAGATTCTTGTAACTTATATCCAACATTTACATAACTCGAACGCGTGCTATAATTTTTTATAATGAAGAAAAAAATCGAAGTATCTTCTACAATATCGAATAAAATAGAGATCAAAGTTGTAAACGTGAACATTTTTTTCTTTAACTAATTTTCGCTAATTACATTAAATTAACTACTATGCTAAATTTGTTTCAAATATTTCATTACACTTATTGAACGAAATTAATTATTAGCCTTAATTTTGTCTGTTAATTAAATTGATTCGTAGTTAATTAAAGTCAATGTTTAAATATTATTTCGACACTATTTATTGTACTCGATAATCTATCTGTATAATTTTCTATTGTGCAAACACGAGATGAAAAACTAGTCTTTGACGCGTATGAAACTCGATCCGTAATGTTATTTTCGTTTCGTATCAATTTAATTAATCATAGCTATTAAGCTCGCGTTTCTCTGTCAGTTATATTGAATGTAGCACTTCGGACGCATTGCGGAAATTTCAATCGGTGCAAAATTGACGTCGATCAAAACGATGACCAAATTTAAACCGGCCATCGATCATGCAACTGCCTTTCGAATCGTACGAAAACTGGACACTTACAACCCTATAAATTATCTGTGCCGACTTTGCATTGAAACTAATGTCCAACGATTACGGCGATTCTACTAACGAGAAGCTGTTTGAAATAACGACCATTCGATTAGAACGGCGAGAAAAATCTCCAACTTTCCATGTTTAATTGGCGATTAATTGCAATAACGTTTGTTTAACACTTTCCGTGTAGTAAATGCGAATTTATGAGACGTGTTTTATACCGAGTTCGGTTTTTTTAATTTATCAACTTTATTTGTTAATTTTTTTTAAGTAAAATTTTTTTTTTCTTTATACCAAGCCCGAATTTCCCGGCCGTTCCAGTATGTCTTTAAACTTCCGCGTCGATTGTCTCAGTTAGCACATTAATCTCAGTCGCGCGTGCAACGTACATTTGGAAACTTTCTTTCGTTCCTTACGCACGTTGTTTATTATTTATGCGATAGCATTTTTATTGTCGACCAATTTCCTCTCTGTCGTCGTGTCGACGACACGTTCTCCCAGATCGTATCTGAAAGGAACCAGAAACGAAGCGCGTAAACCCGAAGGCGTGCTCTCTTCGTCGTCTCAGATCAAAGGGGAAAGATACGTAGCCATAATACGTGTTCGTCCTTCTTTTGCGTTTGTCATTTTTTTTACGCCCTCGAAATGTCATACTTTTCGTCGACGACGTCAATTACGTCGAAGTGGAGGTCCTCTTTCATGCGCCGAGATGGCTCGTAAACGATTTCGTTCTCGACGATGTCACTTTTTATTATTCAAATGTATCCGACATAGATTCCCTTGAACATTGTTCGCATTAAAATCTCGTCAATTCGATATCTCACTTTTGACTATAATCGATTTCGATTGTGTCTGCTCGAACCCCTTGCAATCTAAATTGAAATCGATAAATATCATAATTTATAATGTTGTCTAGTTATGCAAATACGGTACAGCTAAAAGTCGTTTAGCATACATTAACGCATCATCATTGTCGTATCCGTCTCTTGCTGTGCGTGTCTATCGAAAAATTTGAATACAAACGGGGTCTTTCAAGTGGTGTGCATCGTCTCTATATCTCATGGTTTATTTGCACAACCCACATGTCAATCATTCAAAATGGTTACATCTTGACATGCTCCATTCGTCTTCACGTTGAACGTCGCGAATCTTATATTGCATAGAAAGTACTCAGTTTAATCGGACGTTCTCTAGATTAATGTTGTATATAGAAGCATTTGTTCGGATAGGTGACCTGAAAAGTATGTTTGCTTTTTTAGAGAAAGTGTATAGAATTGATAGTAATTTTCATTATTTAAACACTTACGCTTAAAATATGTTTTTTTATCTTTTTTTAAGATTATTTAATAAAGCGAGATTTAACAAAGTTTTGTATTCAAACTTGTTAGCTGACATGTAAATATTACTATATTAAATTTTCATGTTATTATACATGCTATACAATTTGTTAGATTGTATCACAATTGAAGTCCATTTTGTAACATAAATCCTCAGTTCTTTAACACGGACGTATTCGAGCGGAACTCGTCTGTTTGTCTTTTTGTATGTGTACCTGTTCTATCGACATTCTTCCCGTCATTTACATACTAGAATTCTCAAAGGTCTCTCAGTGTGTACCTTCCTTAGATAGCGTGGGTGACTATGTATACGTATTTCGAATTAACTACTAAATTCCTTATACGGACTTATGCCCGGCGAACGTTTCCGATAATGAAAACTACTCATATGAAAACGTATTCACCTATAACTTATAATATCGTGCATAGTCAAAAAGTGACCGTCATTGCGTGGGTGTTAACGACGTTCCCGTATTCAATCTCACTAAAGTCTAGAGAATATAATTGATCGCCGACACCTAAGTACCTAGTGGACGGGCCCTCATTAGCCGAAAAGAAAAACAGGTTCTGTCCATAACGCCCACTGAATTGTTTCGAAAAAACCGTAATGTTTTGTCTAGGAGACTCGGAATATGTGACCGTCTCGATTCACGATCACAATAATATTTTTTTCACACATTTGACGTTGGTACCGTTAGTAATTGTCAGAATTAATTATCATCTTCAACACTAGAAAATTGTAGTCATTTGCAAGTTAGTTACGTGACGTATATTTTTTCACTACTGAGCGACCGTCGCCAAGCAGTCTCGTTGAATTTCAATATCTCAATTATTTTCCCAGTTAAATTAACGACGCTCCATCGATCTCGGAACGTAGTCTCGGTTTACTTTTTCAAGAGTGACCGGATAATTTTCTTCGATTGCGCAAAGTGTTAAATTTCAAACCGAGTTTCAAAGTGTCGTTAGAGACGGACGATCATAATGACGCTTTCTAATCTGTCAACTCTCGAGCTAATAGACGTTATCGCCGGCGCGAATTAATTATTTTTTGTTATCTTCCGGCGAAAAGTTTTCGAATTTTTCCTCTCGTTACCGGGGTTCCCGTATCGATTTGCGAATTGTGTTACTCTCGTTATAACGGCGTCGTTCGGAAGCCGAGTGTAATCTTAACCCTTTCTGTGTTCGTTTAAAAGGGAACGCGTATCCCTCTCTATCCAGAATGCTCGTTTATTACCCGCGTCAGGGATCGGCAATCATCAATCATTATTCACGTTCGAGAGCTTACGGTTTATAAATAATTGATGCTCATTTATATTTCATGTAATATTCAACGTTTCATAAATATGACTTTCGGTCGCCCCGCCGCCCTGCGTTTTGTTGCTCTCCTAATATACATTTCGTCTTTCATCATTATTATTTTTTTCATCGTAGGGTTGTAATTTGATGGAATCTTTCATGAGTTTTCCGCGTTTTTTGACGACGGTCCGAATATGAATCTGAAATTCAAAATTTGTACAAATATACAGTCGCATTATTATTATACGGTGATGCATAACTTATGTTGGTGTTATATATTTTTCATTCAATTTTGTAGGTATGCGCGATCCTCTACATTTACAAGTTAAATAAGCGGATCGATAACCACTAACATAAACAAAATATAATCACTCAATTTTCCACCACGCACCACGAATAACATTGTTAATTATCAAATGGCGATTTGTCAGGTCGTGACGACGATGGTATCGCTCGCTGGCCGACCCCTGGCGCGTTTTCACCATTTGTTTGTATCATCGCGCGGTCGCTCCCTCTAGTTTTTCGTTAGGGGTGAGCCCAGGTGTAAGACTGCCCTAGGAGCATATCCCTATCCACAGAAAACTCTCCCCTAATACTGTATACACCTTAAACTCGGAAATTACACACCTCAGGGTTTTTCGTGCCCCAGTCGTGTGCCTGTGCCCCTCACTGGACTGGCCCTATCTAATGCTTGGGGGATTTTGTTAGAAAGCGGTAAAAAATGCAATTAAATATACAAAATACCAAGTTTTATATTCGGAGATTCGTTCGTTGTTTTTTTTTTAATTCTTCGTGCTTGTACTTGCATAATTCGTTTTGACCTAAGTATACGTTCGCGTGTTTGTGTTGTTTAGTAGTGGAATTATTACGGCTATCGTATTTGAACTGTTGTGGAAAAAATAAGACATCACTAGGAAAATAACATAATATCTTATTGTATATTTTGATTTTCATGTTCGCAACAAACCCACATTTAATACGCATCATTAAAATATTATCATTTGAAAACACAATCATAATACATAATAGAAACAACTCGAACTCGAGCCAGAGCAATGCTTCGATCCTCGACCCTCCTAAAGCTCGTTCACCGTCTCCTTGCAGACGTCCCCTAAGGACACACGCACGCTGATCCTTCTGCGTAATTCCCACCCTACCCGAGGTCCTTTCCTTGGTCCGTCACTTAAACGGAGGAGGTCCTTTCGCAGCGGCCGCCCGCTATCATTCTCCCATCCGTCACCGGGCCCCGGGCCAGGCAGGCCCAGCTGGGATTTGCGCCTCGGATATTTGCCTCCGAACGATGTTTTAATTAAAGTTAAACGAGTTGTAAATAAATGTTGCGTCACTGCTCGCAGTGGTGCTCCCCGGCGCCCATCTGGTCCGTGACTTGCTCTCCTTTCGCCTGGATTAATTCGCTCCTTGTGCGCGCTCTCCGTTCCGTGTCTGAAATCCTCGGATAATACGTGTTTCGTTTCGCTGTGAGAATTTCTCAAGTTTTGTCTTTGAATAAGCGTTCGATCATTTTCGTCTATAAAAACTATTTTTATACACAAATTTTCTTTTGCGATTTCAGTTGATGATTTTTTTTTTGAAATCGTGAATGAATTATTATGTCCATTATCTGATCATTTCTGCTTTGAAGTCTATTAAAACTTCCCTAACAATATTATTTTATCGAATGCAACTTCTAGTATCTTTTCAAACGAATCATACGACGGCTCATTAACTCGAACACAATCCCCAAACAGGACATAATAATAACGTGTCACCCTATATAAATTCTTTAAAAGCATAACGCATATTTGTTCGGACACAAAAAACCCTCACATACACACTTCTCGCATGTTACGAACCCGAGATCGCATTAGATTTTCCCTTTTTTATTTATTGTATTCGTTTTGTAAGGGCGCGTTCGAGCGTCACTCGGCCACGACAGAGATAAGGGATGAGGCCCTCGCGTTGACCCTTGCGACAGGCCCTGCCCATCGTTTACAGTTCATTTCTTATAAGGGACCATCGATCACACGTGGACTTACTACAACACCTAGACATTATGTGTTATATATGTATTTTGTGCGGTATGCATACCTGACGACACGTGGACGGTCCGTTACGTACACAGCGCGAGCAATGTGTGCAAACTAAACATTATAACAGACTGAATAAACACGTGATGGAGTTCTTTTTTTCGTTGTGAATAATGAAAATATGGATATTTTCCGAATGAGTGTTTTAGTTGTGTATGGTTTCGAAATATTCATATGAAAAATTTGGCATTTCATAAACGATCCATGACTATTTATTATACAATCTCCGTACTATTTACTTTGTATTCGTACAATTAGCTGAAAATTTCATTTAGGGTACAATATTTTTTCGTAGAAAAATGAAAACTCTGTTTTTCAAGCTCAATTGTTTACATTTTGAAAAATTAAAATGTACTGTGTTCGTTTGCGTACATTTTCAATTATTATATTTCTTTGTGGAAAGCGCAGCTTAAGTCTTGCGAAATGACCCGCGCACATTTTACGTAAAAGCTTCCACGAAAAATCCGCAAAGCGACGAACGCGAAAAGTCGAAGTTCATTAAGCCGGATCGTCACCCTTCCCTCTTTTTGAATCGAAATAAAAAATACATAAAAAAAACACAAAGTCGCTTTCGGCCAAAGAGCGAGAGCGGGAAGCACGGCGCTTTATATCATTAGCGCGTTGAATGGGAATTGTATGAATATGCATATTTTACAATCGAAGGGCGCATAATGCCACGCGCGTATAATACAATAAAATACAATTCGGTGCCATCCATCTTTCTTTTTTTTCGTTTCGAGAGGGCACCGTTGTCGATTCGGGCCGAAAATGCATTTATCATGCGGTTTCATGTGTGGGTGGTAACGGCACACCCCTCAAATTGTAGAAAAGGGCTAAGCGCCTCTTCGATGATACCGACCATGGTCAATTGGATTATTAGCATATGCGCCACCGGTTCTCAAACTTTACTGTATCTATTAAATAATGACCGATTTTTTTTTAATTGCATTGATTTTACTTTGGACACGATGTCAAAATGTTGACTTTTAACTCGCTCTTTCTTTTATAATATTTCTAAAATGATTATCTTACGAAAATTAACTTGTATAGAATTTTTATTTTTTTATCCGTTCGTGAAATAAATTGTTGATATACGTGATATATAAATATTGTAATGAATTTTCGGTGGGAAATTATGTAAATGTACATTTTGGTTCGACAAGAGCGGCGCACGCGCGCTCTCTAGACATAATATCCCCTGCACACCTTCGTCATATTCTTCTGCTTGGTAATTCACCTCTAATTTTGCATATTCATGCTTTGAATGTATCATAAAAAATATGATTAAAAAAATCATGAAAATGTGTGCACGTGTATATGAACGCGACCACGCACGCTACGTGTCATTATCAAGCGATTTCTGGAACGCAACCTATTTTATACAGCTTTTTTATTAAATCTTTTTATTATAATATTACGTTACCGGTATAAAATTTTTAACGAGCGATTATTTTCAATATTACGCCTTGCATTCTTCGAACATAAGAATTTTTTCACAAGTAATCCCATTACACGGTTGATTAATTGCTGATTGACCGGAACGCGCGAGGGAGGTGGATGGCTTTGCGTTCGGTTTTTTCTCGTTAATCATTCGATCGAGTCATCGCCGATTTTTATAGCAAAGACGTGTAATTTTGATATTTTTTCAATGTAATTTATTAATCGATTATTAAATTTAATTGGCATTTGATATTTCGCAACTATCGGACGGCGGCTCCCTTGTATTTTTTTTAATGTAATTGTATATGTTATTAAAAACGTAAAATAGATTATATATAAATTAATATTATATTTTATCGATTTATTAATGTTAATTTTGTGTGACAGACGACGCGTAAATTTCCCGTGTGCCCGTAGCGATTTGCGGTAGTTGAGCATCCATCACTTACCATTTATTACCAGTCGTGCGATAACACTCACCGCGTTCCAGCCAGATCCCATATCATATCGTACTTATAAACCAGACAGTGTATGAGCGTAAATATTCTTGCACACGTCTTATCTCACACAACTCCGTGATATAATACGATATCTCTTGTATCGCACACGTGAGATGGCCCTCTCGCCCCCGCACTTTTCACGTGTTCCGTCCTCTATTACCCCCGGAGACGTCGTAAATCTCGAACGGCGTTGGCGTTGAACAATTGAGACTTATTTCTCGATATTTCGTCCGTTGCATCGAAAAAGGAGAAAAACGGCCGTAAAATATACACGAGCCGCTACTTGCAAGCGCGTGGGCTCCGTCTATCGTGCGTGGCCCACACGCGGCTCTCGTTGTTTTATGAAAATTATCATTCGGCTCCTTCAATTAGGCCGTAAATTTACATAGGCCTCTCGTGCGTTGTATATTTGATAAATTTTATTATATCATGTTTTTATTTATTTTTTGTTATGTCCAATGTGTAATTTATGTTGTTGTTTAAAAATTCAAATCGGGCTACGCGTGATTAGTTCATTATAAATGTAACCTGACAAATTATTCGATATATAGTTGTTTTTTTATATGTTTATGAATGTTGTAAAATTTCAATAAATATTTTAACACGTGGATCGTTAGGTTTCAATTAATTTATCGCGAAAAAAATTAAAGCAATTTTCTTTGTTTTGCTTTTAATCTCACGGTTAGGAATTTAATCGAAAAACGCGATTTTCACGTTGAAGCGGTCGTCTCCAAATCGGACTGCATTCATCCGAGAATTTCCGAACGAAAGGTAACCGAATAATATTCGGAAAATCTCGATTTTAATTAATTTCCGTTTTAGTCGCGCGAAAGCGAACATCAATCAAACGGCTCTTTTTTTATTTATATTGTATTTTATGCGAGAACGGAGCGGATTTTCGTCGGGAAGTCCCTCAACGGCGGCAATTAGAAACGCCCGATGCGGAAAAAGAGAAGAAACGCTTTCCCTTTAATTGCTTAAGTGATTAAGCTCCGAGTTTCCTTCTCTATGGGTCTTGTATGCGTTGACCTTTCGCACGTTAACTGTAATGTTTCGTTTATAAATCGAAACAAAAATATTAATTCTTCAGTTCATCGTCCTGATGAACTTGGTCATTTTAAATGGTATGGCTTGTGGTAATTTTTTGGTGGAATTATTCTGGAGATGATCATCATATACTTTCAATCTCTGACTAGTATTTTTTCTCTAGTTTAAAAGTAAAATCATGCTTAGAATAAATTAATATATTAAACGTGCGTTCGTGATGGTCGCGATTTTCTGTAGTGTCATTTGTGGTCGCTTAGTGCTAGAGACGTTCGTCTTGCAACAAGCGTCGAATGTACGAAACGTTTTGTGTTTCATTAATCATCATTATGACTTTTTTCGCGGGGTTCTTGTACGCAAAATTACACGAATTATACACGCTAAAGTTTGCTTGTTACAAATATCCGATAATTGAATTTAAAATGGCGTCATTTGTGTGCTTACAAAAAGGTTTATTGTATTGCGTATATTGTTTCATCATGTAGTATATGCCACAAGCATAATCCGGGTCGTTTGCCTATTACGCCTATTATGAACGATAATCTGTCATTATCCAACTTACTTTTATAGCCGTACATACATATTCATTTTAGGCAATTATTCAATTGAAATTATTAGTATCGCTCGTATTAACTATTGTGAATCTACCTATTGGAATACCACCTTTTTATATCTGTCATTGAGTATTCCGAAACGGCTAGAAAATAGCATCTTAATTACAATACAATCGTCTTATTCGGATTTTCAGCGAACAAGTTCAGATATTCAACGGGGTTTAGATCGGTTTCCGCAACCGTAGGAAGATTTATCGTGTCGGGTGCGACCCATTTCACGAGACCCTTTACCCAATTTTTGGTTGACCATTTTAATTAGTGCGTACACGTGTACGTGTATTGTGCGAGAATGTGTATTTCGATATACAATTTTGAACTGTACATACATTCGAAGGGATCCGAGGCTGCGCTGGGCGGGAAGCGGGACTTCCGAAACCTCAACATTTGCATATTATTTGTGCTCCGGATCCGCGTATCGCGAATTTGTACCGACGCTGAACCGAAATTGATGAGGTTTTGTATGAAAGGCGGGTTGAAAATTAAATATTTCGAGGGAAGTGATTTAATATGCGTCCTAGTGCTTTTTCTTTCTGATGTATTGAAATGAAATTCAATGTACCTACGTAAGAAATTATTGTCGTGTATCTTCTTTGTATGCGAAAAACGTATGTTTTATGGATTGAATGTGAATGTAAAAAAATACGAAGTGCGATAGTGAATTGGCACCAATTTAAACGTTTGATGGCTTTTACAAAGCAATAAAATTATTCGTTTGGCATACTCTAACGTTGGGAAAAAAGTAAACGGATTGTTTATGAAGTAGCAATTTCAGATACGTGACCGCATATGAATTTATTTTGCAGTCTGTTTTTTATATGTGTACTTTTTTGCATTCGTTCGAATCGCGTCGACCGTGTGATTTTTCATTGTTGAAATTTTTCCCCACGGTTTTTGTCCGATTTCACATTGATTGTTCAGCGCTCAAATTATTTAGAGTTGTTCCTCTTACGTTCGTTTTTCGATGTGATGAAAACGGAATAAAAAAAGAATGCAAAAATAGTGAATTTTCATGAGTTTTGACGGATCGAAACTCATTTCGAATTCAACGCGCCACTGTAGCTCGTGCCATTTCGACTTTTGTGCTGGTACAGTTTTCGCACCGCATTAAAACATACGGTTTGCACAAATCTGCATACGATTTGTTTTCTCCATTGTTTCTGTTACGTATAATAAAGATTTCTCAGAATTCACAACCAAATTTTGCTTATAACTCGCAAACCTACTTTTGTATAGGAAACGAAAGTATGGGAACGCGGCAACTCGCGAAAAACCTAGTTTTTGTGTTTGTATGATAAACCACTTACACGGCTATACCCTTGTTAGTAAATATAAACATCGTTCCCGCGTTGAAGATTACAGTGCTCGAGTAATCCTTTAAGCTGCTTAGGAGTCAAGTGTCCTCGTGCTGCTTTTGCAGAAGTCTTGCGGCCAAGTGTAGCCTTCGATACCGTCCAAAGCACCGCAATACTCCGATGACCCGAAAATCAAATACACCACATAATAAATATTGCGATGCTTTAATTCTATTTAATATAAGTAATATAAAGCAGCATTGGGTAGTTATTGTTTTACGATTTCGCGCACAAGCGAACAGGAGCTCTCTTGATATTCAAATTAGTTTAAATGCGATACTTAAATTGGAATTAGTCCCTTAATTTCGCGGTGGTTGGTTTTCCTCTTGCGGTCACGAATTGTCTTACCTTATTCACTCCTCGGATCCGTGAATTGCCACCCCGGACGAACAATAGGCACCCTGCGAACGGGGTATGCGAAAAATAAGCATAAAGCCCTCAGTTTCAAAATTTTATTAAAACACAATGAACTGAACCCTCGGCGTCGCATTCAATTCGAACTCGGAACTCTTTCCGCCCGGAATTCCAGCGTGTATAATATTTGTATTGTTCAATTATTCACGAACGACTCAATTTCAAATTCGAATCTACTGTAAATAAAGATCACCGGTTCCTGATTAGAGACAGCCGATTCTAAACTTTAACCTTTTGTGTCGGAACTATTGTGAATTTCTTTGTATCGAGCATCGAACCGAATCGTATTACATTCGGTCCGCGTCACAAATCGATGATGTCCTTCCACGAATGTACAACTTTCGACGTCTCATCAATCATTCATTCGGAACCTTCTCACGCGTTTCCTACCGACGGCACACAACACACCATATCCAATATAGCCAGGGTTCACCTCAATGGAGTCTCCACCGATATCTTCGTGGAAGTTCGCAGCAGCTTAATCTGCATCCGCCCCGGCGTCGACTCGATGCTAATTTTATAAACTTGTAAACCCCCCGAACATGACGACAATCATTGCGCAAGTTCAATATCGTCCCGCGTTCGAATTTCAATAAAGCGTCGCGGTTAGTCGGGTCGTTTATTATTGTAATGTACCGTCTGTGTAGTATATGATGATTTTCTCGGTAAGGGTAACTTAATTCGATACCGATAAAGATGATTTTATGCGCGGACCACCGCGGTGACAAAATTTATATCGCGCTCACCGAATAGGATAATAAAATCAGACAATTTATCGACTGCGTCGAATGGATAATTTCATATTTATGTTCGATTACTTTTATGTTTATAAGAATTGACGATCGTTCGGAATCGAAAATAACACTCGAATCATTGGATTAAATAAAAAAAAAGTCAATTTTAACTTATCTGATATTAAGAATTTCATCAAAAAATATCGCGTCGCATTTACATTTATAACAATAATAAAACTCGCGCAATTCCGTTCGTTTATTTTATTTTTCAATGAAACTCGCAAACGTAAAAGTTATACGAGAAACGCACTCATGATTTTTCCGCACACAAGGGATAAACGAGTACGTACGAGTACACAAATCACCAGTGTATTTCCGAAGCGGCGCATATGAAACAAAACGAAAAAGGGTCCTAGCCGTTAACGACAATCACCGTTGCGGCTCAGTTCCATTGTCGCGAGCCGTCGTTATAACGGACGGCCGTTGCGAGCTCGTTTCGGTCGTTATATTAACGGTCGAGGCCGGTTCCTGCGAGTCGGCGTTGAGGATTGTGGATCCCTATACGGCATGGACTAATTGCATTCGTTCGAATTTTGGAAATATTCCTTTTTCGGGGGTAGGCAGTTTGATACGTGTCGTTCGTTGTATAAAGTTTATGGTGCTAATGACATAGATGGTTCGACTGTTTGAAATAATATTTTTTTTTACAACTCTTTAATAATGCGTTTGTAGCGTAATTATTATTTATAATAAACGATCAATTTTTTAATAGTTTTTCTTTGTAATTTTATTGTTCCAACTGAGAAAGACAACAGAAAATCGTGAAAAAAATACTCATGCAAGTTATATCATATTACTTATTAGTTTTAAATTTAATTATTTAGTCCGAAAATTTCGATTGTATTATTAATTGTTCTCAAAATACTTTCAATTTTTTGTTTAGTAATTTTTATCGTGAAATTACGTGCTAATATGCGCATTCTTATTGTATTCAATCGGTTTATAGATTACGTATTAATTACGTGGCGTTATGCAAATTTGATAGCGATAATAAATTGCAGTAAATGTATCGTTCTATTGATGAAATCGGCACGTTTTTTTCAGTATATATATTTTTTTTATTTGTAGAATATTATTAGTTTTGCTTAGTATACAGATGTTTAGACATCTGTTTTGTTTTTCAAATGGAATATTATCCAGAAGAATATTCTGACTTGTCGCTATTGATAGAGGTAACGAGCATATTTGTTAATTAATCAATATTATGTTTTATTTATATAATTTTATCATTTATTCAATAAAAGTACGTTACCTATGAAATTCACAAAGTCATATTGTCATTTATTGTTTTATAAATGTACGAAATTTTCGCACGTTTTTATATTTTTTCTATTTTAAAACTTTTCAAATTTTCAGTATTACGGTTGAATAGTAAAGCGTTCTGGATAAAATTTCAAAAGTCACATTCGCTGAAAATAAAATTTTATAATATATCCTCGAATTTTTAAATATTGAAATCTCTTTGAAGCGCTTTTGTGGGACACGAGAGCGGCCATTGTCATCGCATTTGCGGTTCGTTTATCTCTCTCCCTGTGCCCGTACGGTTAACGTTTGGCATGGCATTTTATTTTAAACTCCCACTCCGTCGTAGGAAATGTTAAAATTCTGGAAGCTAAAATGAAAATTATTCCAAAATTAATTGTTTTCCGCATACCTTCGATAGTACCTGAATTATATTTGACGAGATTGTCGCACAATAATTAATGCGGATTGAGGAAGATGTTGACATAGTAACTATCATCCATCTATGTTCTAATCATGATCAATTTGATTTACAGACCCATGTATTATATTATCAGCACAAACAACATTTGTTTCTCAAACCACATGTATTATGTACCAATAAAATATTGCACGACATTATCGTTCAGAATAAATTATATATATTTGAGTTTAATTCCGTTGTTTTTGGTGAATTTTTATATACTAGAAACGTTTCCAGAACAGTAACATTTCTACCCTGAAGGGACCGGTTATCTCAGAATATATTCGAAGGAATTAGTGGCTCGGCTAACTGGCTTACCTTATCAGTTGCGAGGGTTTAATCTGGTGCAGGCGTTAAGCGCAGCGTACGTTGCATCTCGAAATGCACTTGCAAGCCTCCATTGTTCGCAGGATATTTAGTGAAAACCGGATTAGTGGATCGCCCTCGAGAGCTTTCCATTTAATTTTCGACCATTTTCTCTCACGGGATGATACTGTATTTTTTTGTTTGTTTCAGTATCTAAAATTGATCTGAATCATGGTATTTCCATTTGTATAATGAAAATAAATATTTTTCATAATTGCGTCATATTTGTGTTTCTTATTATTAATTTGCATGTGTTAAATTAATGATTCCGTCTCGTTTGCGGACAAGCGAAACGCCTTCTTAAGACACAACTGGGACGTTCGCGTTTCGAATTGATTATGAAACGCGTTTTAGACGCGGATTCATTTCGGTTTAATTCATAATATAACAAGCGTATCCTGTATGCTTCGCGTCAGAGAATATGCCTTCGTATTTTAGAGGGCTTTCCCTTGAGTTTTTCCGCGGAGACGTACATGGGAGTGCCGTGTTACGCGCATTATAAATTATTCAGCGCGTCTCATACTCATTTGTCGCTCTCGAGAACTTGGCCCATATTCGACCGGAGGAAATTGTTCGGTGAAATGTTGAAGGTAAAAAAAATACAAGTGGAGGTGGAAAAATAGACCGACAAAGATTTGTCGACGTTCGACATTTTCCGAGTGGGAAAATTCGTTCGTCGTTTCGTCGACCGTATAATCGCCTTCGAGTAGAAAAATCGGCGAGTTCACGTTTCGTCTGCCCTAATATGTTCTGAATTTCAATTTTTGATTGATAGAATTGAATTGGATGAAATTAAATTGTTCATTATAATTGTATTTTTTTCACAGCAAACGTTATTTATAATTTTTATTAAATAATTTAATTGATATAGGTGTGTTAATGTGTATGACAATATTTTTTTTGTATATGAATTTTAATCTATATTACTTTGTACTATCACGAAAATAAGTATCGCATATTGTTGCGTGTTCATCATTTTAATGTGAACAGCCTTTTATGCGTTCCACGATTTTCGGTGCTTAACGTGTTTATTTTTCATTAACCGTTCGTTTATAATCGTTATCGGCGTTCCGCCCTTCACGCACACACATATTACGAACGACGATATAACAATGAATAAAAAAATTCTCATATCTCAGCGAATTTCTTGCGCGGCGCATAAACAAAGTGCGCGCGTAAAAAGCGTCGTCAAAAATGTGCAAAAAAAAGGACGAAACCGCCAAAAAAATTTGGCGTCGCCGTCGTCGTTAAAAATTCATATGGAAAACCGGAGCGTCGAAAAAGTCGACGAGAGGCGAAAAAGAAAGAGCCTTCGACGGGAAAAAATACACATAATTTTTTCGAAGGCTTACCGGGGGTCGGTTTGAATCCAAAGCCCTCTCATTGTGTGTGCGAACCGTGTTATGACAGGCACGATAACCGCATCAATTCCGCCGACGAGCAAAGTAAATTCTTCCGTGCGCCTCAATTTTCGCGCGCCATTCCCGGGATTCGGGATTCCCGGGATTGCCGCTCGCAGCCGGTTCTTAATGTCGGCCGATTTAAGATTTCGCACATAGTTTCGTTCGTGCCTTTGCGCGAATTTCGTCATAAATTAGCGCGCGGGTGCGAAAGCCTTGTTTCTTAGAAAACAATGCACGTTTCGCGCCAACCGTCCCGCACTTCGCTCGTGTATCCCTCGACGATTTAATGCCTCCGTAAATTTCGGTGTGTGTGTTTTCAGCACGACCTCGAAATTTCAGACTTCAAAAGTCGCCCTGGAATGAGATTGTTCTGATGTAAGCGCGATTACATGTCGGTTTTCTTTAGAATATGTTATCACTTTTGTTCTTGTTGAACAATTCTCGCTAATGTTTTAGTTGAAAAATTATTTATACAGTGGGTGTCGTTATTATGACCAAAATATTTAATTGATATAGGAGGTCTTTCTTCTGTTGGTATTTCATATCGTTGTTAATTCTGGAAATATATTTTTTCAATTTCCGAATAATCTTGTGTGCGGAAACACTTCATTCTGAGTGGTACCATTCAAAGATCTCGAGAACATGCTTTTTTAGACCAGGAATCGTCAGTTTGCATTACACTTGAACTATATTTTTTTTGCGACTTTCCACCGTTCCGTTAATTAACTTTGACTTGCTCACCTTAGCGTAGAAGCTATACGTACTTAACTTTATAGCATTTTCTTATTTCTAAATGTGTCCACATGTCCTTCTTACATTTTTCCAAATGTTTTCCCGCGAGTCCTCGCTTAAGACTATTGTCTTGTTTGCTTTGTTCCACCCGTGTTGTTTTTTCTTTCTTCTTATCTTCAAGTTGGTTCAAGTTGAAGTATATTCGACCGAATAATTTTTCGTACGCAAGAGGTGAACAGGCACATTAATCACGACATTATTTAATATGTTTGCCATTCAATTAAAACGTTTTGCTTGAATTTCGCGCCCCTCGTGTAATCTACGAGAACAGCGTGCATAATCTCTCAACAAACAAAGCTATTTATCAATCGGATGAACGAAATAATCCCGTTAGTTATACAGGGTCGGTCGAATCGCACGAATCAGTCTCGAACTTTGCGGTTAATTGTATTTAGATAATCGATCCGTATTGTCAACTGTCATTGGATTAATGACTATTAAACCCGATCCGAAATAATATCTAATAATCGTTTATCGAATTTGTGCAAATCGGTGGAAAAAGCGTAACCTATATGCGGGTCGTGAAACCGCAAAGCGTGACCGCGCGCGTTCACACAACCGGCATCGTTTCGAACAATTATCGTCATTTGTCGACCCATTGTCGTTTGGAACTGTTAAATTGCCGCGAACGTTGCCGCTGTCCTGATGCGCCTCTGTATATATATAAAATTTATGCATTTAACGAAATAATTTAATTTGAATTAGTGTTAAATTAAATTCGGACCCAGAAATGCTCTCGTCGGTTTTCTTTGGCGGATATCCGCTTTTCATTGTATTTTGTACGTATATTCGCATTGTACATAGCTGGTTTTTAGGTATCCGGCTCAGTACAGTGGGCAGGAGCAGAAGCGACATTACGCTAATTAAGGCCTGCCCCAAAGGAGACGTTCCTCTCGCCCACCTTCGTAAATTTGAAAACTTTTTCGCCATTAATATAACGTCCACTTAAAGGTGTCCCGACGAGCCGTTTCCTAGGCTTTAAACCAACCTCCCTTCCACCGCCGTTCTGTGTATTTGAAGACGGGATAATGTGATAAATGCGACTCGAACTAAAGGCATAATTTATCGCCGATTAATTCGGACGAAACGGATAAAACTCGGATTTCGCGTCGAACATCCCGGCGGCTTAAGTCTTTCTTTTAACGTTTTTTGAAAAAAAAATTGCGTTCGTGGAAACGTGGTGTGTTTTAAATTATACTTATATGAGTTTCTGTTTCGTTTATTACTCTCATTTTTACTGTACGTAAAGTACATGTTCACTCTGTGATCAACGCATACAGTAATTTCACAACCATTACGCGCTGCAACATAAAATGCAACTCTTGTGGGAGCATCACATAAAAGACTCGGGCTATTCTTTTTATGTAGTTTTTTTCGCCCTACGCTACCAGGAAATGCATCTCCGTGTTTATGTGGCAACGAGCGTGTTCCATTTCAATTTTCTACTGAAAAAATACATCTAAACAAATCTGAGTTTATTGTACGTGCATTAATTGTTCAATGTTAAATTCGAGGCTGTTGTCATATCGTATGCTTGGCGTGGATACAACTGCGCTCATGCAACTCCTACACATTCGTATCGCACATACACATGTAATCCTGACATGCTTTTAGCATCCGACTTTAATGCGGGAAGCTTGAAAAATCTGGGAAAAGCTCCAGGAAAGCTCTCCGACGTTGGCATGCAGTATTTTTCCCTTAGCGACCTTGCCGAACGACGTCACGGACACGTTTTCCGATACATTTAATTCACTTTAACATGAATATTCTGGAAAACTTTTATAAACTATACTCTGTTCGCGCAACGGCCGCGTAAACTTTCGCCGCAAACTAAAATATTCATTTTACGCGTGGGAAAAAAAACAGGATACCTGATGATAAAAGTCCAACCCGGATCGATGAATTTAGGCGAAATTTGGCAACGAATCGCGGATAATTCCCACTGAAAACGTCGGTTATCTTTTGTAATTTTGTCGGAACAAAGCCCTGCTTGTTTATGGTTTATTCTCGTGACGTGTGCCATTTTGAAGCCTCCGCCGTTTTACTCCCGCGCCGGGAGACGCTATCACCGTTGCATTTTTAACTCGCGTCTTTTTGCAGCGTCACGTTCGTGCAAAGTGTTCTCTGACTCTTTGAGAACCACGGCGACGTATAAATGTGCGCTTTTATTTTTATATGTAGGTATGAATTTTCCGTGTGCTCTACGGAGGGGCTATTTTGTCATTAGAAGAGACATCCGCATCCTTAAAAAAAAAAAACCGTATGCACTTAAATTAAATTATGACTTTCGTTGTATATTTACACGAGAAATATAGACTTAAGACTTTTTTGAAAAATGTCATTAATGTGCACGCTTTTATGGCGTCCTCTTATCTTTCTATTATTATTCGCTTTCCCAGACTCTAAAATCAGTTTCATGTCATTTCTTATCTAATTTTGGTACTTAACTGTTCATCATTTTAATTTATACATTCATAAATACATAAAATTTCGAATTTTTGTACGAATAATATAATTTTAGAATATTCAAGACTGTTATATTTATCTTATTCTATCGTCCATTCCATGCGGACATCTGCATACGATTCACGATGCACTAAAATCCTGGCATTCGTTCTTCCAAACTAAGCCGAACTATTATACGTCTCGACTTCATAATAAAATTATAGTCTCTCACGGAAGCTCTCGCAGCTAAAAAGTGGCAAGATAAACGTCGAGAGCGGTCGCTCGTTCGGTCTGGGATTTTCAGTTCGTAGACCACGGTGGAAACTCCTCGCGGGAGTACCGTTAACCAAGCGGAAGGATGTGCCGTAGTGGAGACACGTAGAAACCGGAAACAACAAGGACCCTCTCTCGTGGAGGCTGTTTGAGTTGGTTTTGGGAAAGCTGTGTGGACTTTCGTCATTAATTCGTCAAACTTTGGACCTTTCGTGTAGTTCTATTTCGGTTCTTTTAAAAATATCGCATTGAAGTTCGAACAATAGAGGCGTTTGTTAGTTTTGAAATTTTGGTCGAAATTTTGATTTGTGGGTCTTTGTCCGAAAGCGTGCTCCTAATTGAAAGATTAAAACAAAGGTCGTATTCTATACAATACTTGTTTGATTAAATTTGTGGTCCAATTTTAAAATTTAATGAAAACATAGCAGTTGTGCTTCAAGATTATTAACACGGGAAAATGAGATACTGGTAAATCGCTTAATACTGCAATAGAAAATTGATTTTTTATCGCCCAAGACAGCGTCTCAGTTAATTACGCCTTGGCTTGAGCCGCTGTCTTTTATTAACCGCCGCGTTAACTTCGAGAACACAATATGAGACTTTATAGTGAAACATTAATGCTCCCCCGTCTCTAGATCCAGATTTTCGTGTCGCAATGAAAAAATAACCAAAAAAATAACTAAAAAATAATAGAAATAAAGCCACCCCGCAACGGTCGTCGCGGTAAGATTTATCGAATTTCGCCGCGCTTTATAAATACACTGCCGCAGTATTACACCGCGGTCGAAAAGTAATGAAAAATGTATATTATAATGGTGTCGCGTGTTGTCCGCGGCCGGCTCGTTCAACTTTTCTCATTTATTGCCACATATATGACGTCCCGCAACCACCCACCACCCACTCGACCGCCCCGCCGTGTTTCCCGACCGTCCCTTCTGGGCGTTATTTATTGAAAGCGGAGAAAGCTCCAACTCTCATTAGAGGCCGGTAAACTTTCGTTTGTCTTCTTCGACCGCCAACAAGCATTGTTGTGCCGGCACAACGAGGATATCCAGCCCGTTCGTGTTTACCTTCGTAATTTACGCCCACTCTTCTTGTGTCGCCTTCGAAACTATCCCGCTTCGACGGAAATATTCCGATTTCATCTTCGTCTCAGGTGAAATGGAAATGCATTGTTTTCCGAGAGTGGTTTGTTGAAAGTCGTTATGTATAAATATTTAAATTTTATAATTAAAATCGCGTCTGCTGAAAAATAGGTCGTTCCTGTGTCCAAGTTTGTAATTTTCGTTCAATTTTGTCTTTTTCACGCCGATCAATCAAACTGTGTCTTATGAACGGTCGGCGCGTCTACCCTTATTAGCGAAATCGACGAAACGTTAAATGGAGTTTGCGATGTTTCGTCACAAAAACGAACAATGGACGTTTAGCCGATTTGATATTGGAGCTTTTCAGGTCCTTTCAGTGCGTCACATAAAAGATCAAAGTCTTGTGATACGTTTAGGCCGGTCATGGGTTTCCTTTGTGATTTTTCCTTTTAATTGTTTTTCTTTCTTGTTTGTTTATAATTTTTCATTTCAATCAATAGTCAAATCAATTTTTTAGTTTTAGCACGCTTACAATAAAAATTATTTTCTTTGTAGGTACTGTGACCATAATGTTAGGAATTGTCGCAGATGCGTCTCGTCCAACACAGCACATGTCCCAGTCGCTCTTCCGCGCGCATTTTTCGCTTTTATTTTTAATTTTCGTCGTTTCGCCTGTCGTATTCGAAACGAAATTACAGTTCACCCTTCGTACAGGCTTTTTTCCCTCTTCACACTCCCGTAAAAAAAAAGATTGATCCAAAATAAAAAGCGTGTCAGTGAGTACGCGCGCGTCGCTTCAGAATATTCCATAGGCTTACGTAAACATATTGATCTTGCTGTAAATATTCTGTCAATATGTATCGAAATGACGAGGGTCTATCCCGAGACGTTATGCATATGTGTCTGACGTACACATTCGTTCTTAATATTATATTTATGCTGAGCAGAGCTAGCTTTCTCTAGCTAGAGACGAACGTGGAAGGATTTTGCGTCTTATTTTTAAACCGTCTCGTGTTACTTTCCACTTTAACGATTTTTCTTATTCATGACACCTTAAGATCGCGCAGCCTCGGCAATTTTGCAGCAGACGTTCAGCTCGGCTGATATTTATTTCAGTCGAAGAAAAGACCAACGTGTTTTATTCATGATGTGTGCCTTATGGTGCATTGCATATAATAATAATTACAAAAAAAACACATAAAGCTTGACCAACTAAAATATAATTCTGAAATGCAGCTAACAATAAGTGAGTTTATTTTCATTGCGGAATTTTATTTGTGAACAATTTGAGATTTATCTCAGCTTACTGCATTTTAGTCCTTTTATTTTATGCTCTTTGCGCTTTATCCACCTCTGCACAAGTCAGTAATTAACGCTGCTAATTGTTCACATTTTACACTGAAATGAAATACGGGCTGGGAACTGCTCACATACACTTAACATATATTTGATTTATTTACTATTTATATAAATATACAAAATATGTGCATATATTCTATTTTTCCGGTATATATAGCCAGCGGTGTAGTTTACATATTAAATTCTAGCCATTTTGAATGCAACTGCAATACGATAATTCGAATGTCCTCAATCTGTTGCATCCCCTCATAATGCATTCGGCACATTCGCAACGGACGTGCTGGTATATCGGACGTGCCAGTTTAACCGGCTCTTATTTATGTCTTATATAATAAATACAAAATGTTTTCAGTTTGAATAAGAAATGGAAGAACACTCATGTTTCTAAGCTAGCATACAAACCACCCGCGTATTTTTTTTCGTTTGTGTTATTATTTTTCTCCGACGTTGATTTATATGTACGTGCGGTGAACTCTTTGAAAGTGATTTTTATTGACGCGCATCAAAAAATATATGAGTGTCGTAATGTCGTGTCTCGTTTTTCCCGCGGGTGGAAAATCTTCGACGTTTTTCTTATTTTTTTTTTGCTTGTCCTTCTCCTTTTACCTTTTTTTTTGCTTTTGCTTGCTTTTTCGTCGTTGCATCGACGTATTGTGCGCGGGAAGTCGTTTTGTGCTCGTTTTCTTTTCTATTTCTTATAAGCGTCGTTCGTTTCATTGAATATAAAATGTTTCTTTTGGGATTTGCGGTTACGGTTTCTGTCATGTCGCCGTATAGACATTTGTAACGAATTTCTATACTTGTTTCGATTGTACATGTTTTTTTTCAATAATAGCTTCAATCACATCAATTTTGACGATCGTTAAATGTGATTGGCTTTTGTAATCCAATCAATACATTTAGTGATTAAATTTATTTGTAAAATTTTAGTATATTGTAAAAGTTTATAAATCAGACGATAAAATTAAAAAACATACATATAAACCCAACATGCCGACTCTCGGTGCGCAAATTTTTTATCATATCCGAACGGAATCGCAACGAAAATTTTCCCCGACCTGGAAAATTGCATTTTCCCTTTCGGTGATCTTTAATGCAAACAACAATAGTTTTCTGCTCGCAGCACACCAGCATCGCGCTCATTATTACGATGACAACCCTGCGGAAAATTACCGAGAAAATTCTTCATCTCTCGGTATGCCGTTCTTGCGGTCGGTCCCTCGGCAATGTCGAATGAAATTGCATTTTATGCATCTCTGCGTTGGTTTACACACTTGCCTGAGCCATTTTTATACATAAAATATCGACAAGTTTTAAATTATATTTTCGTATAGACGTAACTTTATATTGCTCGGACACGAGACTTACTTGGCTCTTTCGTAGTTGGTCGTATTAAAGTAACGTTTTGAAATTTAATTCAATTTAATGTGCGGGTCTTTTCACGCGTGTTTGACCTAGGGTTTGTGAAAAATTCCTTCTACGTATAAAAATGTATAAAATACGCACTCGTACTGGACCGGGGCGAAATTGCGTTCTAGAATTTGACTCGGGTCTACCTACGAAAATTACCCCTGCAGGAAGGAATTCTTCCGACGCATTTATTTCGCGAAAAATGACTGACAATTCGTCGTATGTACGTCGCATGAAAATAATACTCTGTAATATATAATAATAATAAAAAAGAAAACGGTCGAGTAGGCGAAACGGTCCACGGTTATATACACTAGTTTCATACACCATTAGGCGACTTTCTGTATGGTTAGTTATCGCATAATGCTCGTTACCATTTTTTTGTATTTTATTTTATTTATTTGCAACTCTCTGCTACTGTTGTTTTGGGTTTTTTATTGTGTGTTTTGGAATGAGGGCGTTTTATTTTTATTATTATATCGAGAATTTTCACTGTGCTATTTTTTCTATCCCTTTGACTTTTCCCGGTCATATTTTTTATCTTTTCACCCAAGTATATATTTCCGTTAATAAACGTCTAGTTCAACTATTTATTTAATTTTATATTACTCAACGAATTATAAATTTTTTTAAAGATACATAAATAATTTTTAAATCCTCGAGAATACCTCTTTAAATTGTACGAACGAATAACATCACTCATGCAATACACAATCAAGTATGCATTCAAATCTCATCCACACCACAACACTATTTTCTCGATTTTCTTCGACACCCTCACATTAATCCGATTTTGTCCCTAAGAATATTCCATTCGGATGACACTCGTCGACGACGACGAATCCCTTAAAACATAGAACCTACCGCACAACAAGCGGCGAAGAGAGCGCAGTTTACTCGCTGGGACAGATTCGGCATATCTCGCCTGTCAACCGCCCACCCTCGATATATCGTGTTGACCTGTCTGTCCTGCCGTGTAAACCAGCCCCGTTTGCACCATACAGTTTCATGGCGTGTGCGATTCCATAGCACAATCCCATATTTCAGCGTCGCCTGTATCTCCCGGCCGCGGCCTTAATCTCGCGGGTTTGCGCGGGCTTTGTAAGCGCAAAGCCCTCAAACACACGGAGATTTGGTGCGATTTGTAAATATGACCTGTGTACGTGTACGTGTACGTGCATTTTTTTTTTTTTTCGAGGCTTTGACTTTTTGGCGTTTTTAAATGCTAGCGTTTTTTCGTTTTGTTTATGGGAGACTATATTTAGGTTTGAATTTTTGCGTACTTGTGGATTATTTGATGATTATGTTTTTGTGTCGATACAAATTGATATATTTTTGGTATTTTACTATTAATCAATTTTTTTTCAACAATTATATATATATATATTTTTTTTGAAAATTTATTGAAATTGATTTTTTTATACTGACGTATTGAGTGTAACTCGAGTACGCGGATACGTATAATACATTTGTCGATTGTGAAACCGAAATTTTTTGCCCACATAACTTATGTACGAATTCCACGAAAATATTACCTCTAAAATCGCACGCATATAAATTACTCTAACGAAAAAAAAAGTTCGATAGCGCGAAAGCTTAACTCGATTAGAATCCGCAGTGCGAACATTCGTAAGCACTTACGTACACGTACATGTGTATTAACGGGCACACGCTGCATAAATTTCATTCTCTCTCCCAGGTGGGTCGTATTAATACATCAAAATTGAGAAGCACGGACAGACGTAAGCTTTGTGGGATTTAACCTGATTTAAACGACTGCGGACCCGGCAACGTAATTCGTACAGATTACCTCCGACTCCCACTTTTGGACGCGCCATAATACAAAATTTAAATTTCCGTTTCGCGTGCACTCGGACGGAAAGACGTTATATCGTATGATCGATGGGTATTCTTGTTCGATTTTGTGTTATTGTAGCCTCAATCGTTGCTATATATGGTTGGAGTAAAGTAGGCTTCCGAATATAGAGTTTGCAGACAGGCTTAAAATAGGTCCGCAGACTAGAACCGAGCACTAATTCGACAGATGAAATGCTGATTCGTGTATAGCTAAATCGAATAATTCTATTCTTCATTCGATTAAAAGTGGATGTGTTTTTTTGCGTGTTAATATCACGGTTGGTTTTTCGAGAGATGAAGGTACTTGCGAGTCGCGGTGGATTCCTGGAGCGCTTTCCGAATATTTTGGTATATACACGTGTACTAGGTACTAAAAAAGCAATCAAGTCGCCCGCGGGAATCCCTCAGGGATTAAAGATTGATCGGGGCCTGCGAGGCGGGCAATTTTTCCATAAAAAAGCCTCCTTTCTCGGCCCCGCGATTCGCTAAATATGAAAAATGCTTCGGGATCAACGGGCGCGTCTTTATTGTTTCACCGAAGGTCTGAGCGGAAAAATAAAATGTTAGATATTCAAATAGAAATATCGCTTATCAATTTTTCGATTTCGTTAAAATGTTCACGCCTTTTTGTTCCATTTTTTCAAATGTCTTAAAAGAGATTTCTGTTCTTATTTAATTTTTCGATCATTTACGTTTCTAAAAGATGTCTTCTTGCATAATTTGTTAATTTGTATTCATCATGGACATTTTATTTTAATTTTTCAACGATGTTTACGTTTTATGGACTCGTTACTGCAGTTTATTTTGATTTCGTTCAGTAAAAATAAGGGTTTTAATTTCCTTCAACGGACGACTATGCTAACAACTTCTTAGTACCGATTCAAAATTTGTTTTAAATAATTTAAATTTTCAATAAATATAATATATTCTATTTATACCTTTATATTATATTTACTTCATAATAAAAATACACAGGAATCCTCTTTACCCAAGTGGAGAATATTAGAGCGTAGAAATCAATTGACGCGCTTCAGCCATTGTACTCGTAGGTCCTTACGACCTCAATGTGGTCTCCTTGCGGTCACGGGAACCTCATTTCGAAGCCGTTAAAGCCTTCTATGACGAACGCGGACCCCATAAATACGCACATAATGTCGCTCCGAAGCCGTTCCGTATCCGATTAGAGAACTCGTGAGGAATATTACCGAATTAACCGGGTTCGAACCAGCCCCACATATCTTTCCTAGTTCTATTATTTGCGAGATTAAACATTAGTTCCGATCAAATTGAAATTTTGCTTCGTTTTTCTATTGTTCCTGTTCATCAATATTTTAAAGTTTGTGTTTTGACGTTCACAGTTCTGTCCTATATTAAATATTGTATGAATTAACCTCGTTTTTTTTACATTTCTTATGTTTTTCTATCTTATTTTTCACCGTTTCAGGTGTATCCAAATAAAAATACGACATGCTTATTTATACAATACATTTATAGCGTCAGGGTGGCGTCGAAATGACCGAAAGAAAATTGGTTTTTCCGAACACATCGGCTGCATAAGCGTTTTTCTCCACGCTTTCTCCATAACGGTGTCTAAAATATATTTTCAAATATTTTAATACACGGAGTACTGATCTGTTATTTTCTTTTTACTTCCATATCTAGATTTTCAACGTAACCTTGTCCGTCGTCGCCCGGTTTCGATCGGACACGCGAAAACAAAATGTACGAAACGCTTTCGAAACGAACGATTTAAATGAAAATTCCTACATCAGTCAAACTGAGCGACGGGTTCAAATCCGGAAGGCGAGGTGTGTTTTCGGTTCTAATTTTGACGAAAGGTATGCGCATCGAAAAACGTACCGGAAATATTTAAATGAAAATATATGGCGAACGATTTTCTTCAAATTAAATTCATTATTTTCACCCTAATATGTGGCAAAAATGAATTTTATCTTACAAACTCGTGCATAAACTGTACGATATCTACTATCTTATCTGAGAAGATAACGTCGATTATATACCGACACCATCCGATACCATCCAAAGAACTGCCCATTGTAATACTATACAATGCGTACGGCATCGGAAACCATCAAAGGATCATATCCTCGCTTCTTTAACCCCCTAACCTTCCTGCTTGCGGAGGAACAAGACCAATTTGTCACGGTCGTTCTCCGCCCACCTGACCGATCTACTAGACATCCTTTGTCTTTTTTTTCTATCGCGTTTGTTTATTTTTTTCCGTCCTTTATGTTGCATCGTAAAAGTGCGATAGCTCACTTGGCGACGTGCACGAGACGAGATGCTCACAATGCGACTTCGGAAAACTCACTTTATTCATTTCCCCTCAGTTCAATTTCACGTGTGTATGCCTATGTATGTAAGTGTGGTCTATGGGCGGCACGACGACCAGCCACGACACTATTTCGTCGTTTATGTACATTTTGTGTACGTCGTCTCGGTCTTGTTAAGGGAAAAACGTCTATTGCTGCTTTTACGATGTCTGGACACGGTTCGGACACCAGTAATCGTCTCTTCATTGCCAATTTTCCAATTTTGGCTCTAATAGATTTTTTTAATTGTTCGTAGCACACTGTTAATTTTTCTCTTGGTGTCCAATCAGCTAGATTCGATAAAATAGTTTTAACCGATTTTGTTTTATTTATAAATATAATTAAAGTATAATATATAATCTTATTATTTGTGTAACGAAAAGCTTTTTTTCAACTACCGATAATCCACTATGCGCTGGTAAGAGGATTGCCGTGTTCACTTTCTCATAATCAATTTTTGCACAGCCCGTAACTCGACTAAAATTTTCACTACTTTTTTGCGCTTTATTCTTTTTTATTGCAGTTTTCGTTTCGTTAACTGAATTCTATCGGCACAACGATATCGCGCGCTTTCAAAACTGTTTTCGATTTTTTTCAAATATCCAAAAACACGATCAAACAATACGTTTCACCATCCCCAATTTGCAAGCCCAACTCGACAAACAAGTCTAATTTCGCGTAGGCCGCACTCGCACGATACGACGGACCAAATGAGAAAAGTTTAAATTCATATTTCATAGTGGCGCACGCCAGGTTGGGAACGTGTGGCCTCCTCCACACATCTAGTCGTACTGTACTGTAACGTGTGTGTTCTTGGTACGTACGTGGAATGGATATCCACTGCTGGGGGACGGTCTCTACGGCTTGTTAAACTTCGTTTACCACTGTGTGTGCGGCCGCACTAAACTCAATTTAGTAACGTGGTTGTGCGAATTGCAGTTTCGCGTGTACTTTTTACTGAACGCGGAGCACTCTCCTCAAATTGATTGCAACAAGCGGTCTAATCCGGCTCCTTTAACTCGCTGAAATATAGTTGGCAATTTCAAGTCTTTCAAATGTGGAACGGCTTTTTTTCAAATAATTCGCTCTTGGGAAAATCTCGTGAAATACTATTACTTTAAAAGTTTTTTTATCGTAGTATTTGTTAATATTGTGATAAAATTAGATTGACTTTTATGCATTTCACAATAGGTTTTTTATCCATCATCACCGAGGTTCTTTAGGTTTAAACGAGATCGGATCGGATACAAGTTCTATTTCCTTTTTAAACAAATATCTAAATTTACCTTCGTCACGTCGACGAATTAATTTTGAGATCCTCGAATTAATACCTGTCCACACCCACGCAGTTCTAAGGTAAACTATTGAATCTTGAGATTTGCCTTAGTATCCAGTTGAATTGTGTAATATAGAGACGCAATTTAAACGCGTTTTTTCGTACCTGATACGTTCGTGCCGGATAATAATCGGCGATATTGAAAAGCTTCTGGGGAAAACTAGAGGAAAACTCCTCAAGCTCCGAAGACCTTATGATCAGATTACAGCACCCCAATTCAATTAAGCCTCAGTTTATTTTCTGCACTACACTATCGTGACCGACAGACATCGGCACTTTCTTGTTTAGTTTGCGAGACTTGTACAGTGTTCTATTTTTTTGCGCTCCCTTTCACTATCCGAAACCCTTTCGTTAACCCAATTAACGATACTCTCTAGCACAATTAGTTCAATACATTATACTTTTTATATATATTTATTTTTTAGTTATCAATATATCGTATTCCTTTACAAAACATCACTTATTGAGATGCGATTATCAGTTTTACATATTTCACAATTTTTACATTATGGAAAATATTTTATGTTGGTAACCTTTTGTTTTTTCTTTCTTCCGTATACTTTTCTTTTCCTTTAAGCTGACTACTTCATCATCTGGTCGGTTAGGTAGAGAAGAAACCTTCCGGTCGTTATTTTATACAAAACTGTTGTATGAACAAAAATATATACTGTCTTTTAGCTTGTATCAGAGTTTTGGCTTTCTTGTAAACGGAAATATGAATTTGGAAGTAAACGTCCGACCAAAACTGCATTATAGTGAGTACGTTGCCGCACTTTGAGTTTGGACTTAAACCTCAAAACTTTGTTTATGGGTCGTTGAAGGTTCGAGCTCCACGCGAGGGAGACATGCGACTCACGTCTGAACTAAAGTTTATCCACGGTTCCGTATTAAATATTTCATTATGTTTGACCGTCATATGTACAATTTTGTATTATATTATACAAAACCGTTCAATTGTTTCCAATTTAATGTATACTGCTCGATAATTGTATATTTTGGTATTTGTAATTTGAATCAATGGTATAGGACGAATCAATATATAATTCTTTGTTATTTGCTGTTTTTAACTTGAATTTGACAGTGAATAATTTTACCTCCATCAATTATTTACATCGCACTAATTGGCGTTCACGCGACACACTCATTTACAAATCCAATTAATCTGCATTTAAAACGATGAATTAAAATCGAACTACTATCATCATTTAAAATACATACATATATTATTTTGCAATCGGCGCTGGTATAGAACAATTTTCCTCATTATGTAGTGCATAAAGAGCTCGCCATCGATTTCCCATTACTGCACCAGCTAATTACACGATATTACGATTGTGACCGAATTTAACCATTTTAGCTGCTGCTTGCGTATTACCACCTGAGCGCATAAAAAATGACAAAAAAGGGTTTTTTTGGTTTTCGTCGAATTAATCTACGAAGTGATTAACATTGTCCCGTAAAACGTGCAGGCGGGCCCAGTTTAAATTTGCACGAACGAAAGGGACGAGAACGTTGCAGGCCTTAACATTTCGTTGAATAGAGATAGACTGAAAGGGACATAGGTAGGGTTGTCAACTAATATCGATATATTTCATATTTCATTTCGAACTAGATAAAACGACTAAGATTTCGAATACATTCTCTACTGTTTTTAGATTTCCGAAAATTTGTTTACATATTATACATGATATTATTCATAGGGTTACTTACATTTGTGATCGTCGGTAACCCTAGTTGTAGGGTGGAAAGACCGTGTTTAGGGACAGGGTGGGATCGACCGTGGTGTATATAAGGAGGGCTAATCTAATCTTGGCTTTCCGTGAATAATTCATTGGATTTTGAACGTTTGCCGTTTCTGACGCTCTTGCCCCGCTTAGTGTGTATACGGAGACGCTTTCGGATGCTGCAGAATGCATATTCCAATTTTTGTTGCATTATTTTATTTAACGATACCATTTGTGTCCATATTTTAGCACGCTTGCATGGAAAAATTCATTTTTAGGGTACACGAGGTCATCCCAGATTTTCAACCGAAATTTATTCTTCATTTTATGTACCGAATTTTTTCAATGTAATTTACACTAACCAAATTTACCATTTTTTTCACATACTATATTTTGTCATTGAAACTCATTGTCAATCCGAAATAGAATTAATTTACAGACGTTTTTACACCTGTTCAATAAATAATCGCCCAATTCGTCGACACCTGCACATAATGGGCCTTGTTCATTGCCCTCGAATCACGCCTGAATTCTTCGACGAGAGCGTTTTGCGGATGCCATCGCGTTTCGAGCATTCAGAAATTTCAGGCACCAGAATTCGGGAGGTCGAGAAACGCCACCTCGCTTTACTTCTCCTTCGTTCTCGTTTTCCCACACCATTTTCCGGGGCTGGGCATTTTCTCGACGGCGTATCGGGAAAATGAATCGTACAAGGAAAAGCTCTCGGTTTTGACGCCACACTTGCTCGCGCCCTCCGTCGGCTTAACGCTTTTTACGCGGGCGCAATTCTTTTCAAAACCTTGAAAGTTTATAACGGACGCACGACCTCGCATACTGCTCATATATTATGTGCTCTTCGCGTTGATAGTGATTTCGTTTTTTTTTTTAAATCGATGTTATCGAACGCGGTCGGTGTATTGTGTTGAATTTTCGATACTTCAGATTGGAAGCCTTTTGGATTTTCCTTTGCAAAGCGACCTTTGAATAAATTTGGGGAAATATCTGTATTTTCTACTATCGAAGTTTGATTCATCTTTAAATTCTTCATACACAATTAATAAAATAGTACTCCTAAATTCATTTTTAAAACTAATAATACTGAAATTTATTAGGATATTAAGTCTTCTTCGTAAAAAATTCCACATGGCACTCGTATGAAGATAAAAAATGGTGACCCAAAAGAAAAATGTCACGATGATAATGTGAATATTCGTCGAAGCCTTTGCATTTTCAGCCCCATGTATGTATAGGCTTTCACCTCCACATATCTTTTCAGATATTAAAAACGAGAGGATATTCAGAATTTGAATGGACTGACTCTTTAATCAATCATTCGGAATCTTACCGCTGCTGCGGTCGGTTCGAAGCTTTTGTATTATGGTGTATCAAAATTGACCCATCAAGGATCTGTCGTCATTCATATACAGGCAGTAATCTATTGTACCCTTTAATACCTTCCATGGTCCCTTTGGACTCGGTCGTTAGAACGTTACAGTCCCGTAAGATTCAAATCGAACCTGGAAAGCGTTGTGACCGTCCCGATATACACCCAGTTTATTTTTGAAACCACTCAACAATCCAATCGATACTTCATTTCAAATTCGAATACACATATTATATTTATGTGCCAAAATATATAAAACCTTTTACGTTATATTACGTTAAACTTAATTCTCATAAATTTTCATATTCATAATGTTCACACTGATAAGTTAATACAATGTTATAACATGAACTATCGTGCTATTCAAATGTATGCTCCTTTTAACGATCGTTTGCTCGCTTAACTAGTCAATTTGATGGGCAAACTGATTTTTTCAAACAATTTCGTGCACTTTAAAGCGGCGCGAAGAAACGGAACGGTCGCGAAGGTTTTTTCGTTTCGATTTATTGCGACCGTTTGTATTTTATGTGCGGCCATTTGTCGGGGGACTCGTGTAACTCCCTCGGCGGCCTTTCGCCGCTTTTTACGCTTTTTACGAACGCTTTGATCGAAACGAACGAAAATCAATAAATCTCCTATATCGGCTATCGTTTTTGTCTCCATATGCTTGGACGCGTGCGTGCGCGTGTGAGATTTGAAAGGTTAAAATATTCGCGTCTTATTGTGCGCCTTCATCGTGTTAGATTTGCGAAATACGCATGACGAACTTCTGATACATCGGTATTACAGGCTTTTTTTGTCGATTATTTACGATAGTTTTTTTTATTGGTAGCATTTTGTTGTGAAATTTTTTGACTTCGGTGTGTGTTTTTTTTTTACTTGGAGAAGTTTATTTTATTTTTTTCGCTCCGATCGAGTTTAGCTTATTATTAAAACACATGTATACGGTTAGGCGACAACTGCTCTCCTCCCCGGTGGGGTTATCTTTTTCGATTGTAAAATATTCAAGCGGGGATTTCTGCGATTTGTTTTGATTTTCCTACCCCTTGCCGTTCGGGATTAAGGGCGGAACATACACGCAGGGCTGCCACATAGCGACAATGAATATTAATGAAAATTCGGCGCTGACCGCACGGAAAGAGGGAAAAATTTAGAATATTGAATACGTGCAAAATATTAATAAGATATTGCGATCGCAGACGACCTTATAGTAAGCTTACGTTTAACATACATATTTTTAATCAGTTTATATATATTAGTTTTTAGTCTGGTCTCCACCTTTAATCATGGGATCGTTTTTTCGCAGGCGAAACACATCAACTGGATTAAAAGATAAACCCGTATCCCCTTTGTCTGGCCGGGCTAACCAGACAAAACAGCTAATTGTGAGCCGCAGTCGTTTCGCTTCTTCTATTTGTGGCCATTTTATTTTATTTTTTTCATACGGAAAAACGAGAACGCGGACGAAGAAAAAATATCGCTTTTCGTTAAAACACTCTGTCCCAGGGACAGGGTTATCGAATTCGCTGAAAATCCGTCAACATCAGAGTTCCTATACTTCAGGGCTTTGTGGAATAAACGCCACCACCCTTATCTCAATTATTTTTTTACTGCTTCATACAACAACGTATATACTTTATATTCTTGTTACTTTGGTAATATGAGTACTTTTAGAACAATTCCGAATTTTCAACATACTCATACAATTTTTCCTTTAATACAGCATATTGTATCTACATATGTATGTATATTATATTTTAATTCACTTAAATCTCTGTTGATACATACTTTTCACAAATATAAAAATTTCTGCTATTGCAACAATTTCTATACGCCGTTCACTTTATACGTGTGATTTGTCCCCGGCACGAAGTCATCTTTCAGCTAGACGTACGAATGACTACGTGTGCCTGGCTTCGTATGGACATCTTACTCCCATGGCTCGCTAGATGGGATCTGTCACGGCCGACTGACAAGCCTCATTTATAAGGATCACTGCCTCCAGGACGACAGCACCCTGGCCACCATCGAGGCCTGTTTTGCTTTTGTTCAAGGCGACCGACGGGACGGTGGCAACATTAATTCACTCGCATCGAAACGCTGGGTTTTTTTTTTGCTCCCGCGCATCCTTTGGACGATTTGCGCGAAAGTTTTAAAAGTGCTATTATTGTGTTCGGTACGTTCGGATACACCTGCCATTATTACACGGTGGCCAGGATGCGAGCTTTAAAAGCTTTTACTGCCAATAAACGGCCCGCAGTCGGTTAAGGGTCACCACTTGAGGTCGTTGCGAACTTTCGCAGTTTTCGTGCGGCGACTTTTGCCGCGAATCCTTTGTTCTATCACATTTTTATAACGTTTTGAATTAAATTCCAATTTTTAAACGAAAATTTTCAATTTAATTCCCTTTATCAAATGCATACAAATCACACCCGTAAATTTGCTAATATCCAATGAGGAAATATTTGATTTTCAAATTCGTACGGTCGCGTGTTTCAGTGAAATACATTCCGGTTCGCTACTAACCCAATTTCGATCACGATTTAACGAAAATCCGTTCGAACCGACGGCACTGTGGTGCCACAAAACCGCGGTTTCCGATTCACCCTCGCCAATTACAATCACACCGTGCATTCGCACACCAGTGTCGACGATATTCGGCCACTCGATGATGACACGGCAGTAAATGGGGCCGGCTTCGCGACTCGCAAATTGAATCGTAAAGAGCTTCGGCGATCGTTAGCTCGCCGCGAACTTGATGAGTTCCGACATTTGCACTTTTGTCGTCGTCACCGTCTCGCAGCTGGGAAGACGTATTCTTGCGCGTTAATGAGTTTTCCGTGACGTTTACGTGAAAAATGCACTTTCATTACCGCGCGGATGCATTGTTTGTGTTTAAGGTAGTCGCTTTGCGTTCGTCCGACGCATTGTCGCTTTTCAATAGGTTCATTAAAGTTGGTTCGGATAGTCTTCTTCAATTTAGTGGTTAGTTTGGAAATAAAATGTTGGTGCTTTATAATTATAATTGTTTTTGTATATGTTGATGTGATTTGTATTATGAGCGAAAGTTTCAACACGTATTTGACGTTTTCGCATATTATCTTATTAAACGACAATTTCGTTTTAATTTAGAGTTCCATTCTCTGTCTTTTCGTAGTTGATCGTATGAGTTGCGACATTTAAATGTCAAATAATGCGAAGTTCACAGATACGTGTCAAAATTGTTCCGCTTTACGCACGGCATAACGCGTCCATGATTGAATTTGAAATTGTCTCTTAAACCACTTCGAAACAGTTTCCATGCACCTTTGTAACGATCGACTTCGATATACAATATGCGACTATTACGTTCACAATGTACATTAAACTCAATGAGAAATTGTTACGAATCGACGTTGATTTTGTGCGTCGATCGCCACCAAAAGTCGCGTTGATTAATGAGCGAGCGGAACAATATGACGAATCGCGTAGCCAAACAAAACGAGCAATTTATTCGGATACGATTTTGAACAAACTCTGTGCGATTGTTTGAAACACAATATTACACAGCGTCCCATTCAAAACGACTGTAGGCCAGGCGAAAGTTCGTATTTATAAAATGTAACAGGGTATGAGTGCTCGGTGGAGGCCGGAAAGCGGCAACGGAGGTTGCGCCTTTCTCGAGTTACGGCTTTCATCTTTCATTACCTTTGAAACTTTAGTACTTTATTTATTAAAACTGAAAAGTTTCGACTCTTAGTTATTACTATGAGTCCGAGAGGGGCGTACCTTTATAGTGTGAGTGTTTTGTACATAGGCAGAGATACGTTATTGGTTCTCTTTGAACTACTATATATTAATTTTATAATTCGCAAAACTTATTAAAAATTCATGAAGGATTTATTGCACGGTATTTTTACATATTTCATAACATCGCAGTATGTTAATATGATCCTACAAACATATATTATGTTCATTCAGTCATAAAAGTGTACCGCGAATGAAAACATTTGCAATATTTAGTCTTTTGATGAAACGAGTCAATCATATTTATTTTTTTACTGTTCTTATAAAAAACATCCTCATTATTTATTGATTTTCAAAATAGTTTTTATTTAAAGCGAAATTTCGTAAAAAATAGTGATGAAAATCTCACTCCAATATTCAGCAATCATCGACACGTATAATCATCGAAAATAACCCGTGAAAATTATAATAACCACCAAGCTCCCCTTGATGTAGCGAAAATGACGAGATCGTTATTGCTTAATGATCGCAAATGCAAACACCGGTCGATATGCAATCGAAACCTCGTTAATTTACACACGCTGCACTCTCCCATAATATAAACTCGCTCGAGAGCTTTTAACTATTTTCCGCCTTTTTCATTTTTTATCATGGCCGACGAAGATTTCGTGCGATGCAAATTTGTGCAAATCGATGCACTCGGCTCGATAGTAATTCGATTCCAGAATCAAGCGGTCTCCAAAGGCGTTGCGCAATCCAGCTTGCCAAATCGAATTATGCTTCGTTTCGGATTGCGCAAACGAGTCTCGAACTCGTAACCCGGTTCCATTGTTTAACCCTTATCTGGGCTGCATATACCGCGGGGATTGATGATTTTACGACGTATCTTATATTTCGGTCCGCCGTTTTTGCATATCAAAAATTATGCGCAACAAAGAGCCATCAATTCGGCCGCAAAAAAGCGGGGCGATAAAGTCGCAAAATGTTGACACGGGGTCCGAACGATGTTGACAAATGCCGCAGCGAACGGGCTGCGGTGTCCCAGTGGGACGTTGCTACGGTCGCGGGTTTTAAACCGGGTTTTCGCAAGATTTTCATTTTAATTTTCGGATATCGATAACGGTCGTTAGTATGATCCGTCTCTGAATATCGTTTGTTATTTTTGCTTTTTGGATATCGGTTTTTTGACGTCATTGAGAGTCCCTGTCAGTTGCAAATGAAAATCGTCAAATTGCCGCCGGTTCGCCGGACCAGAAAGCCAATTTAAATTTTAATTTCGTTACAAGTTCGCCGCATATTACTGAGTACGGTTTCCGCTCAATGTTTATATTATATTATCATAGTTTGCAAGTGTGAGGCTTTTTTTTGTTAAAATTTTACATATTTAAATTCACAACGCAGGCATATCTTTGTCGATATTCTCACTAATTTTTTATGATAAATTTTATCTCTTCATCCCAAGAACATATTACGCAACATGACAGCAGCAGTATTCTCAATTTGTTCCATCGATGCGATACACCATATGTAGATACTCTATAAAAACCTCGTTTATTTTCATGCATCCTATTCAAAACAAACTTATTTAACCACTCCGCCCCATATGAATTATTAACGAGACATCCGCAGCGGTCAATCCGACGTCGAATTACCACACGTTATGAGGTTATCGCATACGTCGGATACATATCGGTTATTTCACGGTTCGCAGGATCGGCCGACGGCCGTGGGGCAATCATCACCGAATGCAATATTCAAACTAATTACATGGGACGCGTTGGCGACGAGTCGCCGAGAAACAACCTCGGTGACTAAATGGCATCGGTGTCCATCGGTGGCAAGACCATCGTTGTAACGATGGCTTCGGTGTTCATGATGTGTAAAAAGTTATGATAAAATATGTGAGTTTTAATTTTGTGAATGTTGGCGGTTGATATATGTATTATATTATATTTGAGAAGTTGAATCAAATGAATAAAATGGGTACCTTGTGGATCGTTCTGACTGAATTTACTATTATATTAGTCGTTTCCGAAATTGATTTTCGCGGGTTGTAATATAAATTTTCAATGTAATGAGTTAACTTTATACTCAATTATTCAATGTTTCATTTCCTTAATTGAAAATTTCTTCTGTTGAACACTTTTCTAAAATTATTTATGTCAAATTATTTTTATTTTGTGGAGATTTGTTTGAAATCACTCAGAAAGATTCTTGTAAACTTTAGATGAGATTTATTTTCTACTTAATCGGAAGCGTTCGATCTGGTAGTTTCTCCTAAGTGAATAATAGTTGCCTGATTGTTTTCCGGACAATTTAATAGAGGGTGCAGTTTGGAAGCCAAGAATGTGCAATTGTATTTCTGTACAATTCTTCTTCAATTAGCCTTGGATGCAGTCCAAATTCGTATCCCGGGATTTCCATCTCGGACCGGACCCGCTCTTCATATTTATGAACGAGCCATTAAAACTTTTTCTCTGCCCAGTTTGCCGTAAATTACATACAATACGTACGAAATTTTCGTGCACCGCACACCCGATACGTACTCACCCCGGCGAAATATGATAATTCCTCCGTTTGGAAAAATCTCAATATTCTGGGAAAAATTCAGCTGAGGTCGGAGCTTTTTGCCGAAAATCCGATAGCAAAAAGGTTCTGTAAAAATCCGGTACTGCCTCTCTTTGGCCACCGCGCCTGGAAATAGAAAAAGAGATCATGCCGAGTTCGAGTTTTCTCAATTGAGGCGCTAACTCTTCTACATACGATCTCAATATACGAAATCGGTTCACGACCCCCTACATATACTGGTAGTATACAAACTTTTCTTGTACTATATTTTTTGTGCTAGTTTCAAATCGCAGATTTTTACGCGTATCTCGATATTACAGCGGAACCCTGATTATTGAACTGTATATTGACCCACATTCTTACGTATCCAACATATTTTCATCGACACTGAATATTTATTCCATTTCGGGTATTGATCTTTTTTTTTACGTAATTTATTCGCATTAACCAAACCACTCTTAACATACCATTTCCGAAATTTTGGTAAAGCGAAATGTTAGAAGAATAAATTTAGCTCCTTTTACCATACAAGCTTGCAAAGTTCTCGTAAGCTTTTCCCGGCTCTTCAAGTAATGGTAGCCAATAAAAGTGGTGCGATACGGCAGAACCTCGTCCACGAACAATGCCCAAACATGCAGAATATCTGCGAGTCTTCGTCGTAAAATAATTCGGCGACGCACGCACCGATGTGCGCACACTCCTATATAAATATATTTTATATATAAATTTTGCCGGTTGTTTTATTGTCGGCGAAAATCCTCCGCCGACCGCTTCTATTTATCGGCCGTTCTTTCCTTCAATATGCGAAGCGTTTATCGCGCGCTTTACGATCGAGCCGGCTTATCTTTTGCGATTTTCCACGACGCATTCACGACCAGGATTATTATTGACGCTTAGACGTTTCAGTGTGCAAAGGACGAACTCGATTTCGCATTCTAAAAATACGCTTTTAAGCAATGTAAACAAAATTTTTGACATTTGTGGTTTAATGTCGTGTTATGAATTTTTGTTTTTTCAAATATTTTATTCAATAATTTACGATTTCGTATGTTTTTACAGGTTTTTTATAGCATTTCGAAATGTTAATTTTTTTCTTTAAATTTTATTCAAAATTCAAAATCGAGTCTATAAATTTACACCCCCGCATGTTCAGCGACCGTAACATTGAAATACGATATTTTCGATCGTATAAACATTTTACAAAATTGTAAATTTTATCGGTTCACAAACCAATTGATTTGCCATGAACGTTTTTCGACTTTTCGAATATGTAAAACGGCAATAAAGTCTTTTATTACCCGATCGGCTACAAAACTAATATGTATATCGTATTCGGCGTGGACGAAATGCCGAACGCGTAAACGTGCACCGATTTATTTTATAATATATTATTGAGAATGCTTATAATATATATCATAGCTAAAAAAGAAGAAAACTCCTCGATATAGCAACACGAATTTTTCCCGAACAAAGGCTCCGCGGAGAACGGAACTTTTCGATAAGACTCTCGAGCGTTTTGTCGTCGTCGATCCGAGAAAATAATCGTGCACGTGTATGAGAATTTTTTTCAGTAACGCGGTCAGGATGTTTGGCTCTCCGCGAACTTATCATGCCGAAGTCCCTTTCCATTTCCTGTCGCAGGACCTAAGGGAAGTCTGGGAGACGGGAAAAGTAGCGGGTCATCCGCGCAACCTCTCCCGTTCAGGAAATACAAGCCCGATCCATAAAATTGCTTTCATCGATGCCGAA
Source organism: Hydropsyche tenuis (assembly GCA_009617725.1). Classification (NCBI taxonomy): domain Eukaryota; kingdom Metazoa; phylum Arthropoda; class Insecta; order Trichoptera; family Hydropsychidae; genus Hydropsyche; species Hydropsyche tenuis. Next base: position 569,195 of record VTON01000021.1, on the reverse strand, counting down.
CGCCGTATATATTTTACGGGATATCGTTACCCGTTATTTATGATGGCGATTTCGCGATATGATTCTGTCAAATATTGAAAAAAAAAATGAATAAATGACACTCTTTGATTTACTTCTATTATTTCGTAAACGAAATTGTTTTTCCATAGAAATATTTTGTGTTTTTGTACTACGTGAAACTCAAATACAAGCTTTGTTGAAATTTCATATGTTACTTCAAATGACACGGCGTAGATTTATTATGTGTGATTTGTTGTATGAGAATTGTTCTAATTTGAATTTTTGCCACGACAATAACTGTAGAAAGTGGAAAACAATCGACGAGACGAAGTTGTGCGAAACACGGCCGTCTGGATCGATGGAAGATTTATCAACCGGGAAACTTTCTGGCGGAAATTAATTCTCCAAGATCCCTTTTCAGATGTCACTTCGATGCCATTCGAGCGTACCAAACCTACAAACCCAAACACCACACCTATATACTATTATTATTTTTCGGTATTCCCTTAGTTCGAAAATTCCATTTGAACAAATAATATATTTCCTTTCTATATATAATTCATGTCGAAGAAGTCACTATAGTTTTATTATTATATGATCATCGCAAAATGTATAATAACAAAATATATTTTAAGATAAAAAGCTTATGTTTTTCATCTCATTTAAAAATTTGAAATCATAGAACACATGCATATAAAAATTATACAATTTAGATTTTTTTATATAATTGTTCGTATCTCGTAAAATGAGATGATGCGGATGTATTTTTTTTTCAATATGTATTTATTCTGGCTCCATAAAGATACGTGAGGATTTGTAACACGTATAAATTGTGTATTTTTCATCACGACGAAATCCGGAAGGAAACCTTCGACAAATATTTAACGTGCTCATACTATGCCTACTATACGGAGATGCCTTCTTAGCGTATATGAAAATTTTAAGGGGGTAAATTTATTCGCCGGTATTGTTTGCGTTTAATACCGGCTTATTGGATCGGAATACTCGTGTAAACAGTGCACAGTAGAGGCCGTTTAGTTGCGTATTTGCTCGCTCCTGCGTATTATTAAAATTTTCATATTAAATTCGTTCGAAATTCGCGTGTTATAACGTATAGTCGTCGACGTGTAGGAGGATGGGGTTTGTTGTTGTTTCCTGCCCGGTTTTGTTATTATTGGTACGAACAAAGCTTTCACAATTCGCTGTAGTACAACGTTTCACTTTCCCTCGTGGGGGTTGCTGAAAAAATTTCGACGGAATGTCACCAATTTTTTTTTATTTTTTTCCTCTGTTTTCGCTTAAGACGAACCGTCAACTCTTCGTCAAGAAGCGAGGCGCAGACTGCTCGCGAATTTTATAAAGAGAAAAATCGTCGAAAAAAATGTTTTAATATCGCGCGAAAGTGCGCACGTACCGCGTGTGGGTGCCTTGTTTTTATTTTCGGCAACGAAATATTTTCGAGTTGCAATTTAAGTCATTTATTACGATTTTATTATACGTATAAATAGAAGATACGACGATTATTTAAGGTGGCTTCATTTGAATACGAATTTTCCTCTACGTTTACCGCTCTCTTTTTTTACCTATAACTGGTGCGCATCGTTTCATTTTTTCCTTTTTTATACACACATTTCGTTTATATTTTTTTCCTTTAACTTTTATCAAAGCTTTATTTCGTGACCCACGGGAGAGGATGATCCTATTGGGATGACGCTATGTCCGACCTGAAAACCAAAACTCCCACTTGTCTTCCAGGATTTTCGCTTTATCATCATACATTTATTCTATAATAGAATCGTGCACGAATTAGCTTCCCTTATCCGGCATTATTTACCCAGCACTCGGAGGGTTTTTCGCCACATACACAAAAACAGCACCACGTCGGAGTGCCACTAACGAATCCCCCATTTAACACTCTACCCGAAATCGAAAGCGTTTTAACACCTCGCCGCCACTGGAATCGAACCGAGATCGTCGTTACTGGAACACCTGATTGAATTATCTAGCTGCGAACGTGATCCGGACACGGTGGATACGTACATGCCCACGTACAGCATCGCCATTCGAACGGGGTCGATCTTAAATGGTCGGATTCTTCCTTCCTATTCCATTTGCATTTAAATTGAGCACTAATGGAGCGAGCCGATTCAATTAGTCACTCGTCGCCGTGGCGGCCGTCGCTCGTCTAAGGCGACTGCTTCATTAACGAAATGAAACTTAAAGTTTGAGGTTTTCATCAGCCGATGGTTGCTGAACGTTCGAACGATAATATTATTGTATTTTTTTTAGCGTTGTTCCTTTCGCTTTTTTTTATTTTCGTTCTACGAAGGGTCGCTTTGCCGATGTGGCATCGGTAACCTTTTTGCGGTTCGTTGAGTAAATTTATGCTTTTTATCATATTAAGTCAGTTCATTTTTCGTTTAGATCGTATATTAGAATAAAAATTATATAATATTCGATAATACTAAAATCATATTAAATCAAGATCGTGACTTGCAGCTGATTCTATTTTGAACTCGATTTGTATGATTTTGAAAAATGATATTATGAAAAGTATGTCTGAATTTTCTTTTAAATCGATTGTTTTCCACGCATGTCTCCAAACTCGCTCCGAACAAAATATTTTTATTGATGGTCGGATGAAACCATATGTGACCAACCTCGATTGAAAATCGCTGGCCTTTTCTTCGGGCGCACCTGTATTCGGGTTGTACAAAGAGGACGCGCTAGAAATTTTCGTTTAACTTTGTCCAAACCGGTGACGGGTACGTCTTCGCAATTATTCACCTTTGTTTCGCGGGGCTGGTTCGCTTCCTTTTGCCCGTGAATTTAATTTCCATCTTTCCCTAGTTGAATGTCGGTTAATGAAGCGGACGCCGAAGCGTTTCAGATTGCTCAACTGCCGGTTTGTCTTTTGTAATAAATACGTCGCGAAATGGACTCCCTCTCGAATATTTTATATTAATCGCTGCTTGCTTCATAATTCGGCACTTTCGCTAGTCAATATTGCTTCAGCGAAGTATTTATTTGCTTGTGTATATGTGCGTTCAATTGATTAATGTATCTTGGTTTATTCAGTTTGAAATTCATTCAAATTTTTGCTTCCAATTTCGGATTTATATAGTAAATCGATTTTTATTCTCCGTTTTCTACGACAATGCTATTACTTTTCCGTTTGACGGACGAAACCACGGGCTTATGCAAACGTCACAGCCATTGTGCGTCTGTCTCTAGCAGATCTGGTAAATTTCCACGGCATGAAAACCGCTGTGGAAAACTTCAACACTTGAAATATTTCGCTATCCTATGCAATAATTCCTAGTGCAACTTTTCGACTAACAGTTCTCATGCAAAAATTTAATTAGCAACAAGAACTCTCCACTGCTTTCATTTTTACACAATCATGCTGTAAACATAAAAAAACTGTACTTTTTATTTAAAAAAATCAAATGATTAATTTTTAATTTATTATGGGAATAATTTCGACAAACAATGCAGTTTATTTTTTAACTATCACATTTCTTTATAAAATTAAAATCGAGTGGTGAAAATCGAATATGCACCGCTAAAGAGTTCAGTCGAATTAAAAGGGTCCACATTGTTTGTCGCTTTTCTCTTTAATTTCGTATTAATTCAAGCTCGAGTGCGTCTAAAGTAAAGTACTTTTGTGTATGCGCCCTAACAAAAATAACTTGTTAGAGCTTAACTTGCGTTCGCGAATGGCTAAAAAACCCCTTTTTCGGAAAAAGCGGACGTCGAGTAGCAACGGCCGTTTCCGCACAATATAAATAGTAGTAGCGAGTCGGATGGATGTAAGCTGCGGCAATTTTCCCGGGAAAGTCCCGGGTTCATTTGAAATGCTAAGCCTCCCGCGGCTTCTCTTGTCTCTCCATTTTTTTGACACGCGTCCTCGGCTATCCTTTTAATAAAATCTGTCAATATGGCTTGTGGGAAACGCGCGACATTCCCACGAATATTTTCACATTTTTTTCGTTATTATTTTATAATGTTCGATTGAAAATTCAAATAATTTCCAATTTACATGGAATCGAATTTTTGCCGCTTACAATCTGTTCGCTTATCTGCGGTATTCGTTGTTGACTTTTTAGCTTTAATCGCGCGGTAATAAGGCGTTCAAGTTTAATGAATATTCACGAGGATCTAGAAATTCCGCGGCGTAAAAGTTAAACCCTAAAACTTCTTAATAATCCTTTATACAAACAATGCAACCTCAAACGGCTCGACGTCAACAATTCACATTTTAATATAGGCGCACGAGCAGTACTTATCAGAAATTCTCTGCGTTTTATTTAAACAATGCCGTATCAAGTAAAACATCAAATTTAATTAATAACGCCCGCCCTTTTCAACCGACACTCCCGTCGACAATATGCGAAGGTTCAATACACACATTGGTTTTAATAAGTTAGTTTTCGGATAAGAAGTTAAACGTAAAACGAAAACTTTTCGTCGCTGCGTTAATATTACTCGGCTTTGATTAAAGCCCTTTGCCTCCCTTTTATGTACGCACATCGAGCTAACGCGCTCGAACTTTATTTATTTAATCAGATTAATTAATCGCGAGAGGAAATTGGATGTGTTAGGATCGATTTTTCATCGATTTTCGCGCGTCAAAAGCAGAACGCCTCTATGGTTTTGAAGGGTCCCAATTTTTTTGCTCCGTAGAATATTGGTCTTACGTAGACCGGGGTCTTCGATACACTTCTGGAGGTTGTTGAGGTTTTTCCCGAAAACCCGCGTTTATCTGCCGAATCATTCTGGGCTCGATTTATAAATGTCGGTGGCAAGACTCGAGCCCTTAACGAGCCCTCGAGATTAATCTCGTGCTTTCGAGGCTTCGGTGGCCGTATCACTTGACCCGCTCTCGAAGCCTTCGTCCGAAGCCCTATTGATTAATTTTGACTTAATAATACGTCTTGTCGGACGACATATTTTCGAAACGCAACGAGGACGTATTGCTGCGCATTCGTCACTCTCGGTTCGACGTTAATAAAGACGGATCTTGCTAGAAAATGACACAATTTGACGTAGCATGTCTGCTTTGACGTTTAATTAACTGGAACGTCGTCCCTATGCGTTTTATTTGTATCCTTTATGAATTCACAATAATAAATTGAGACTTAGTTCTATTTCTGTTTTTCAATAGTCATCATCATTATTTTCATATTGCTGTTAAAACAAAAATTCTCCCGTTTTGTTGAATATTTATGACGTAGATATATTTTGGTTTTCGCTATTTTCCAAGTTTGTTAAAGGTCTCTTTCTTATCCTTCACGTGCTCGAAATTGAAGCTTGTTTAAAAAATAACTTTTGGAGAATAATTTTCACCAACTGCGTACATAATATATTGTCGGCTTAATCTGTAACTGCGAAAAGTAGGCTGATGCCCAAACTTTTACTTGAAGAACAAATTTTGAACACCATCAATACAAAATAACTGTCGCTTAAACGACGCACAAGACTTTTATAATGTAAAAAAATCTTTGAAATTGATAAACTTAATATCATTGCATTATTATTCAAAAACATTTTTTGAGAGCACGTTGTTATTTTTAAAATATATATAAATTTCATTTCGGTATCAACAAAACGTGCAATTTTAAAATGGGAATTCTCTATTCGATTTTCGAGAAAAAATTGTCGTAGCATCCGATCCCGTCCGAAACGGGCCATTAATTCAACGATTTGTACGACTCTCCCGTATCCGCTTAACTAGTTACCGAGTCGGTTCGCACACACCACCAGCACGCACGTTTCCTTTTCGGAGATTTATTGTCGGCAAAACTTGTTAGCGAATCGCTTCTTTGTCGCCGTTGCGAATATATCAGCCAGAATGCTCTGGACGCCGTTAACGACCATTCGGTTTGACACTTCTTTGCCTCGCGAGTCGTTGGACCGAATCTATTATAGACTCGATTTAAAATTTGGGTTAAATGTAGATGAATAGTATGTTTTGCATTCTAAACTAGAGAGTTATAAAGTGTTCTTAACTATTCATTAAAAAAATATCAATGTAAATTTATCTTTAGACTAATTGTAAGGCCATTTCAATTTGAATTCGAATCGATAAATATCGATGTATAAGACTGAAAAAATTCAGTTTTTCCTTTAAACAGCTCTAGTGATTCTTTCACTTCAACGGTCTTTCCGTTAGAGGTTTTCGCGGTACGAAATGTCGAATGTCGGTTGCTCGTTTCTTATTCCCGTCGGTGTGGTGTCGTCGTGCATTTTACAGAAAGCATTCGAACCCGAACCGAAAACGAGAAATCGGTCCCGGTCGTCGGTTCCGGTTCGAATTTATCGTCGGTCTGAGGCATTCGGTTCCACCTTGTACACGCAAACGTACGGACGTACGGTTCGCCCTCTTAAATTAGCTCGTCGAAAACTCGCGAAGGTTTTCACGGTTGTCTTGACACAGAAAATTCGTCGGAAAAACTTGCGAAGCGACTTCGATTCGATGTTCGAAATTTCTGTGAAAATGTCTATATAGATGTTTTGTGATTCGCAGTTTTATCTTTATTTATTTTTTTTCGCCCTCTTTCGGAACCTATGTCAACTTGAATGACATAACTTTTGACTGCCGCGCGAAATTTTTTATGAACTTTTGTATATTATTCTTTCATGTTGTATAAAATGAATAAATAAATCTCAATACGTATTCTTTTTTATAGTTAATATTTCGTCGGTGTCAATTTATTTTATCAAAATAATATCCTTTTATGAAAATTGTCAATTATTCATTTGTCAGTGTTTCCTAGAAAAATTTGATCCTTAAATTGATGTCATCAATTAAACTCTAATATTTTCAATTAAGGTTTTCTGTTCATAATTTCAATTCATCTGACTAATTAACATTGCGTTGCTCGTCAGTCGCGTTCGTTATTAAATAATATAAATCACGAAAACGTATACACGCAGCACATAATAAATGTACAGACATCGATTCACGCCATGCCACCATCTCCCGCCTAATTTCAAATTATTACAAATTTTCCTTTGTTTGCCTAATTATCATCGTCGATTCGATCTATATATCTCAGCCCATTCAATTTAATTACTCGGTCGTCGATTCGCCAAATTAAAGATTCCGTTCTCTGAAACCGTCGCTTGCCGTTCGTTCGCTCTTAAGGCTTCTTTTTCTCTTTTGATTTCTCGTTTTTTGCCGACGTCCAGATTTCGTATTTCTTCAAAATTAACGCTTCGCGAATATTTCATTTAATACAAATATTTTTTTCGAGCTTAACCCGCTAAAAGCTCCGTAACGAACTAACTGCGACAGCTTTCGCTTTAATGCGTACATAGAAGAAAATTTAGTCTGCGAACAACACCTGCGACCCAACTGCGACGCCGTACAACTTTGCCTTTTGTGATCGTCCTCAAACATTTCTTTTTTCATTTTTATGTCATCGCCTATTCGCTCGGATTTTTTTATGTGGAATCATCTTCGTTTTATCTGTCAATTCGCGCGTTTTATGCGCCGGAATGAGATTTTTTTTGTATATAAGATAGCAGCATCGAGGCAGAAAATAGTATTGAAGTCTATAAATAGATCTTATGTATGTAGTTAGTATTTCAAAAATACTAGTTTACCGCATACGCTTCGAATGTTTTCTATATTTCCCTGAATATTCATATTGCATACTTCACCTTTCCTCCTTTTTGCCGTTTGTTTCAACTGTTTAGATTAACGGCAGTCGGAATAATTTCTGCTCGTGCTCGTATGTAAGCAAAGCTCTTACGTCAACCTAGTTTTTTCTCCGTATTTTCGCGAATATAAATATTCTTTTCTATGCAAATGACTGCTATTGTCGAATCGTCTGCTGCATAGAATTTACGCCATACATACACACTGCTCGAAGTTCTAATTTATGTGTATTTTTTTTCTTTTGCATTTTTGTACTATAGTCACGTTTTTCGGCAATTCATATTATTATTATTATTATAGTACGTTTTTATTTCCATTCCTGTTTTTCGGTGCGAGTTTGTACCGAACTTTCTTCTGCGTCAAAAGCAAAACGCTCACGTTTATAAAGCGATTATTCTCTCGTCTTTGTTCTGCCCCTTTTTTTATTTCATTCTGCAGTTTTTCGTTTAGTGCCGTTTTTGCAGCTTTTATCTGTAATTTTTATTTTTTTGAAACACTGCCTTTTATTTCACGTCAAGACGATAATGTTGCCTTTGACTTGAACGTTCACAATATTTTCCTCCACATTTCTTTTATCGCAGTCACGAAATCGATGAAATTATTCTAAAATTGAAATTATTTCTTATGATATTTCTGAATTTGTGCAATATATTTGTATTTAGTGTATAGTACTACGACCTGAAATACTTGTAGTATAACAAAATCTTGAGCAAACCACTAAAAAAGCACCCTCTAAAGCTGAAAGCTTTCAAAACTTTATTCATAAATAACTTCTAAGACGAGGGTCAAGGTCTCTCATAGTCTTCCTATCTACAATAGAGATGTCTTCTTTCACCTTCCTCGTTTCAGGTGGAACATGACAATGTCCGCCGCCAAACTTAATTCCGGAGACCACGCGCATAAAAATCGCATCAATCCCCCATAGGTGCGGGCACAAGCTGGGGTAGCCGTAGTCAGAAATATTCAATGGATGACTGCCGCCATAAATCAACGTTTGTGTCCCGGGGAAAGTCCTTCGGGTCCCTTCCCGGGAACCCGTCCCGTACCGCCCACGGTTCGGTACTTCCTTCGTTGGGATCGGTCGCTTTCCGCACCTTTCTTTATATGTACGACTCAAATGTGACGTTTCGCAATGGAAAATTTTTAATACAATAATAACCAGGAATGATAATTTCGATACAAAAATTGTATGTTTAATTTTAAAAAATCATATATTTATCGCTTTCATTATATCCTCTTGTTAAAATTGTATAATATTCGAAAATATCTAGTGGAAATATTATGCTTGATATAACAACAATTTCACTCAAGATTGTATTTATTTTTCATTCAATCGAACTTCGCGCACTTTTTTCGCACATATAATACATATTTAAGAATCCATCTCGAATAAAAATTGAAGCCACCTTCGTCGCAACGTACTCCCAGATCGAATCTGTCTACCATTTTTACGACATACCTTCCCCATAAAAATGAGAACGGAACAAAAAAGCGCATCCATTTACGTACATTCGAATGCAACTCTAGCAGCAAAGCCAGACCGTGTGCATTTGTCGGCCTGTGTGCGGAAAAGCTCCGGTCGTCCCAGTAAGCCGCACGAATTTATTTCGCACCGGCGACGAACAGGCTAGATTTACGAACTTCTATTAGCCAGGGCTCGCCAAGCGCGGGCCTTTCCTGATATATTGCGTTTATACATGTGTGTATGCGATTTCGCATGTGCACTTGTACGTGCTCGCGTTTTCGTATGCCGGAGCCTTACTTCGGAACTGCATTTGCGAATTAAATTTGCGCCTTTCGCTAAATTGCCTTCGGGGTGGCGCCGTTTCGCGCTTATGTATCCGCTTTTATGCGGTTTTTTTTATCTACTTATTTATTGCCATTTTATTTTGGTTTATTTCGTATGCGAGTTCGTTTGATATGTGGATGCAAGTTACGTGATACTTTGTGTGGAATTGAATGTAGAATAAATATTAAGAATTTATTTATGTTTTATATTTTGTATAATTAAATACTGTATGATTTTCTTTTGATGCAATTCTCTAATTAGTGAGTAAAGCAACGTATCATCATTCGTGAAATGCATAAAAATTTCCACATTTCACGTACATACATTATTTTTGCCATACAGGAACGTTAGCTGCATTTGCACAATGTGCATTGCACATTTTCTACTGCCACAGTACGCTTCCTTCAGCGCTTTTCGCCCGCCCGTTTTCAACGTAACACTGTTTTCGCGAAACATTTCAATTATCGCATAAAAGAACCCACGAACCGGCAACCATAGTGCACTTATTCCGGGGATTTTCGGGCCAAGCAAAAGTGGTGAGTTCGGCGTACCGTTTCACCATTACGCCCGAAAAACCCGCCACCCACCCTCTTACCCAACGTGGGTCTAGCGGGTGACCTCTCAGTATGGCCTAATAACGAATAAACACCTACAACGAACACACATGTCGGATAAAACCTCTTAGATTTCCCCTAAAACGCTACATTAACTCGACGCCACTATTGCTCCGTGTGCGTTACGTATAGAACGTGCTTTTTTTCCGCTGCTCACGAAACGCGATACGTCATTGGATGACCTCCCCTTTTCACCCTCGTTCTGTGGGGTTTAGCGCCACCCTTTTATCCCTTGGTTCCATTGGAAAAACCTTTCAACGGACTAAAGAACCTGTCGTTATTTACGCTTGTTACTAAGGCTCACTTACACGTAATTGTTACATGGTTGAAGTCTACGTTATGTTTGAAAGCTATATCAATTATAGATTGAATCAATCTCAGCTGGTATTATCTTAAAAATACACACTTTTATAATATTGCCTTAACCATTTTTACTACATTCTCAAAATTATGTGAAATATATCTTAATGTGATCTTATTGTAAACGGAATTGACTGTGGCGAAGTTTTCGTGTATGTTTCTTGATATATTTGTGAATAAATCATTTTAAATTTGAATTTTCTTTAAGGGAAAACGCTTACAATACCGCAGCGATATATTTCGCATAAAATAATATGAAAAGTACGAGAAGAAAGCGATCCTATTACGTTGCGGAGCGAGCTCAACGTACAATACTCGCACTCGCTTTAATTAAAGTACGGCAATTTATCCGGCCCGCATAAAAGTGACACGCTGAGATGAAAATTGTATTTTTTTATTTGTCTCTGTCTATATAAATATTTTTTTTCTATAATTTTACCAACTGTTTACATAAGGTTTCGAAGCGTCCGCTCGATTTAACGAGCCCGCTCGCTTGAAAAGCTTCAAATTTATAGACCGCCTAGAAACTATCAATTATGCCGTATTATGTACGGTAGATTTACAACATGTACTTTCTTAACACGTTTAGGATGTGCGGTCCATAACCCTTTTACACCAGGTATATCCCGATTTTAACTCCGCCAAAACTGTCTCGTACGTGGTCAAAGGGTTCGTAACCATACGTGCCACTTTCGCATTGTAATTTCCCATTTGCAGACATTTCATTTCAAATATTTTCTATTTTCATTTTTTTTTTCGTTTCGTATATAACTATTTAGATGGTGTTTGATCGCGTCGCCATATTTTTTCGAAGCGATTATTCGTAAACGGAAAAAAATAATAATAAACATGAATAATTCATGGCGATACGCGCAAATTGAAATATACAGCGCGTTTCGTACACACAAATCTTTTTCGTTTGCGAGCTTTTCGGCGGGCGCGCTTTTCAGCCATTATTTATTTTTCGGTCATATCAAAAAATCCCGGCGACGACAAACAAACAAGCAAACAAACAAACGACCATATCTGCGTTCATGAATCACAATCGCGAGCTAATATCGCTTTTCGCGAAAACCTCCTCGCGTATGTGCTCGCTCACTTGCCGTTCTCCTGGCGGCCATTTAATCTCGCTCCGTATTTCACAATGTCACTTCTCATTTATCGTTCCTTATTTAATAAAAAAAAGTGCTCCGCATGCTTGGTTCACTTTTTTTCGGGTGTGGATGTGTGTGTTTTTCGAAAATAAATGCGAAAAATCGCCTTGATTTATAAGCGGCGGGGTCGCACCGAAGTCTCGCGGGAGCGACACCTATATTTTCATTCGTATACTATTTTACTCCGAAATGTGAATAGTTTGACGTTATATCATAAAGCGAAATAACTCTTTGGTTTAGGATTTCATGAAATTTTCGCTGCGATAACAACCCCATTTGTCATGCGTAAATGGAACGAAACGAAATCGAAACTAGCAACACTTTCATCGCATTTGTTGAATAGCCGCTTATTGTTTCTCTTTTTAATTTTTAAAAAAACAGAATGCAGCTGAGTTTATCAAAAGTGCCAATGTCATAACCCAAAATAAAAACTGCAACGAAATGTTCGTGAAGAAAAAACGAAAAATTCGCCTTTGAAAGTGAAAACTCATCGACTAACAAAAATGTAAACATGGGATAAATGAACGATTCCAAAATACCCCGTACCTGAACCAGCAACCGAATGTGCAATAAGTAACATGTAAATATTAGTATATAAGAGAACATACATAAAGTGCATCGAAAGTGCGTCATATACGTGAAAACTGAAACGACGAACTGAACGAGTTAACAGTAGCGGATTGATGTCGCCTTCGGTGGAAGTCGTCCATGGTGTTTTGGGGGCTTTAAGCTGTGTTCTAGCGTGTCGCGGGGCGCGGGGGCGGGGCGGCGCACCTGGCCCGGCCGGGGGCTGCGCCCTCCTGTGACCCCCGTCGCCCCAGCACGATCCTGTGAAGACAACCGCTTCCTGCACCTCAACTTTATGCTGCTCGTCGATCTCAAGTGGTTTGAAAAGGTATCTGCGATGTGAGGGTCGATGTTTAATGTGGATTGTTTTGAGATTTGAGTTTGATGTGTGGATGTTGGTTTTATATAAAAGTGGTTTGTATGCTGGTTACTTTTGAGAATTTCACTGATTCGTTTTGATGGAAATTTTTGTGTTGTTAAAGCGTTGCTCTTTAACAGTACATTTTTTCGGTCGATTAAACTTTTTAAATGTTTCTTTATTCTTTGGAGTCGTGACCTTTATGAATTTTGCCGGGGGATGTTTTGCATAAATTTATTTATCTGCTCCTTCAATATTGTATTATGCAAATTGCATTGGTCTTCTTAGTAACTGATAAATTTTACTATTTCATCCTTGAAACAGTTTTATTATAATTTTAAATATATTCTATCACATGGAAAAAAAACGCCATGTATAATATAATATAATATTTTCTGTGATAATATAACAACCCAGTATAATTTCAACAATTGAATAAACGCTTTCCACATAATATTTTATGAATACTCACAAAACATCTTACACTAATTTACCTTCTTTACCCGTCGTATAATATAATCACCCTTAGTAATCTTTCTTCAGCACAAACAACCCGTCGATAGAATCGACGAACGCGCACGTAGAACCGTTCAGATAATTCCGTGTTTTTTCAAGCGTCTCTTTATTAAAGGACCTTTCAGACTTAATCAAAGGCCGAACCACCTTTAATAGAATCGCGATCCGATGAAAAAGCGTCGTTTTACTTTCACCTTAAAATCGACATTGTCGCAACAACGCCGAAGATCGTTAGGCAGCGGCGGTGCGATTTCAGCCCGTTCAGTTTCCCGTAATTAAAGCGAAATTACCACCGTCGACCTCCCGGCCCACCCCTGTTCCGGCCCTGCACCTCCACCTCGGTCAACAAAAATTCCCGGGCGCGAAATTGGGCGTGCGAACCTCCGATATCGCCAAGGCAAACAACATCAATTACACCACCTGAACCACTCTCATACCACTAAATGATTTCGCCGTTTGGCCCTCGCCGAACTTTATTTTTATGGCGTCATCGAAATTAATCTTTGGTCGTTTCGGCTGTGTTCGCCGCGTACGTGAGCCTCTTCGGTTCGATTCTTCGCAAAGTGCTTCGGTTTTTGTGTTGGATTTATGGACGATTCATTTTTTCGCTCGTTATCCACGATGAAAATAAAACAGATTTAAAAGGCTCCGGTTCTATATTTTCATGAAAATTGCGCAACTTGAATATTGTAATTTTTATATTTATTATGGATAAGCTATTTGGAATATTTTAATATGGGAACGGTTATCTTAAATAACTTGGTATTTAAGTCTTCTATTTATGTTTTTATTATTTACTCTTTTTATATACTTTGTTTTTCATTCTTAAGTTTGACACATTTCAATTACTATCATTTCTATTTTGGCAAATTCGATCCTATCCTAGCTTAACAATGATCCCACTTGGGGACAAAACAATCGGAACTCAACCATATTTACATTTTACACGTGCCGAAGTGACGTACCGACGGGATTGGTTTCATCTTCGAATCAACACACTTTAACCGAACACAAGCAATAACACACACACACACACATACATATATACAAGCTTCCTTGAACTCCTCATCGGGTAACCACACCGCAACCTTATTTACCGTGTCTGCCAAAGTCCAACAGGTAAATGCGGAACATTTCCAATTCCCCTCCTGTACAAGTCGACCGCGACCTCCTCTTTTCGGTCAGGCTCGTTATGAGGAACCCTCCGACGCCAATAAAATTCGCTCCAAATTGTCTTTTGGCCGGAGTTGAAATCGGCTTAGAGGAGTCCGTTATTGAAAAGCCGTTATTTCGAAACAGGCCGCGAAAAGGGCTCGCGAAACGAAGCTTTATTGCGGTCGGTTTATGGGAGGTTGTTGTCGTGCACTTTACCGAGCTTGTGCTTTTTTATTGTTTGGTTTGGTTTGAAATCAGTTTTTGTAATGAGTATAGTGTTGATACACATTCTGAATATATTAAAATATTAATATTCATCGAATTTAATTATTCTTCTCCTTTTAGATTCTTATTATTGAGAATATAATTATTTTCTAGACAAACGAATAATATTGAAAAAATGTTCACAATATTTTTTTAATATATTATAATCAATTTTCTAATTCATGAAGGAACTTTTCTTTATGATCGTTTAATGTAGCTTTTTATATTAGGAGAAATGCTTTTGAGGGATTTTCGTATTATTCCTGACTTATATACTATATAGAAATGCCTAATTTATTTTCGTTTGAAATAAAAAAAATCTGCGTTTCGCATTTGTTGAAAATTTTCGGTTTTTTATTTTAAAAATTATAAATAATAAAAAAGGATCCATCCACCTTGCGATAATGTCCTCAAAGGACTCGAATAACAATGGGGAGACGATTTACCTCCGTATCCGCATAAATCTTAATGAAAATATTTCTTGTGGAGTCTCATCTCCATGGTTTTTTTTGTCTTTTTTATTCGTCCCATTTTTTTTCCTCGGGTGTATGTATACGCGTAGTAAGTAAGTAAAGAGCGGCGCTGTCTTTTGAATTTCTTAGCGACTGCGAAATCCTTCTTCTTCCACTTTTTTCCTTCTCATACTTTTTCCCTTTTATTATGTCGTCCCGGATTAAATTCGCATTTTAATGCGAATGTCCGCCGAATAAATATTTGTTACGCACCCTACTTCAGAAAATTCGAACGTGACGCGATTGCGAAGTCCATCGTTACGCGCAACGGCCGCTTTTTAATTTTCGCAAATTTTTATTGACCATTCCGTCGTTTTCTCCTTTCAGGATCTTCAGTCGGAGATCGAGACCCATCGCGATGTGTACACATCCCTCAACGGAACCGGAAGGAAACTCCTGGGGTCTTTATCGTCCCAGGAGGATGCCGTCATGCTGCAGAGGCGTCTCGACGAGATGAACCAGAGATGGAACCATCTCAAGGCGAAGAGCATGGCCATCAGGTGAGATTTAGCGAAATATTTGTTATTTAAAATCTCGTTATTGTGTTATATTTCGACGTTAATTCCTTTCGATTGTTCTCGTGCGGTATTTGTGTGGCGTTGAAATTCGTCTCGTCTTCCTTTACGACAATCGTTCTAATTTGATCGTCTTTCCCGATGATGGTATTTAGTATTCCAAAAGGGTCGGCATTCATCTCGCGTCGGTATTATTATGTCAAAGTTACTAAATGAAGCCCTTTAAGCTCGTTTTATTTGAATATTCCCTTGACTCGCGTTATTATTGCGCTCGTGTATGTTCTCGTCATACATAAATTTAGGTACGTTTTAGAAATTTGCATCTTTTATTTGTATTAAAACAATTTAATTAATGTTCACTGTATTTTAGAATGCAATATAAGTTTTCAGTGTGTTTAAATGTGAAAAAAAATCGGTAAGAAAAACTCTCATAACATATTTCTAAAGATATCGATTCTAAGGTATCGGCCACAAATCTAACAGCGTGACTACGAAAAAAGAATTTTAATGAAATCTGTCAACGGCACGATACCGAACTTTACATATAAGTCAGTTACAGTTGTTGCGCCACTGTGAACGCCTAACAATTTTTTTTTTCGTCAGCACGTAAATTTCAATCTGGGTATATATCAAAAGTCAAATATGATTATTTATTCTGAAATAACGAATATAAAAAGAACGAAACAAAACAAAAGAATCGCATCTTTCTCACAGGCTGAGTTTAATTTTTAAAAATACCCTCACCGAAGGATATTCGCGGAAATATCGAAGCGGAACCGTTAAAAAATTAAAGCCGCGTAAAATATGACCCGAGCGCTGGGAGCGACGCAAAAGGATACATTTTACCGGTTCATTGACTGCGACATAAAAAATTAAAACTTCACTTTCGATTTAGGACGATGGAGAGACGACCCTTTTCCCGAAAGAAATACGAATCTACTCGTGCATATACGCTCTATGCATTAAATGTATGAAAAGATATCTGAAAATTTTTCTTTTGGAAAACTCGCGCTGTTGATTTATGAAATTTGGAAAATCAAAAAATATTGCAATCAATTATGTTTATATTATATCAATTAAGACAATCTTTGTATATTATGTACCAATAGAATAATTGAATTTGTATATTATTCCTAATAATGATTCAGTTGATGAACTCGTTTTATTATATTTATATGAAATACGATGTTTCATCCGAATTTCGTTTCACACCGACACCAACGAGCGCTTAAACCAAAAAAAATCGTTTTGAAAAAACCAACAATAATAGTAACGAGGAAAAACCCGGCCATCAGCGCGAGGCGATTTTCCACCACTGCGAGCGAATTTCCCCGCTTTTCCGCTATACGCGCGCACCGCACTTTCTCCATAAGGCCCGTGAAAAATGTCCGCCGTCATTTTTAACGTTTAGGCCGAAGGGACGGGGACCGTTTCAATTTTCGGAGGCGTCGAAAAATATCGCCGACGCTCATCATCGGCGTCGACTGTTAAACGCGCAATAATGACGGCGTTAAATTTAACCCGATTAGGCGTCGGCCGTGAAATATGAAGTTTGCGTTTAATTACACCTGCCGGCTATTCTGCTCGGGCGCTCAAACTTTTGGCTTTTCAAATGAGACGGTTTTTCGTTTTTAATATTTTTTGGCGATATTATAATTGTTGTGTTTGTGAGTTGTTTTTTTTTTTTTAATCTCCTCGCGGAGTTTCTTCTTTCGGCGTTTCTTTTTCGTTTCTTTCTTCGGGTGTAAATTAATTATTCGTCCATTGTCTCGGACGGTTCGTTGTTGCGCCCGAGATAAGCTAATAATTATGAGTTGAGCCCCCCCCTTTTTTATGCTTTAATTTTATTTTCATTTTTTAACGCTGAGAGTGCGAATTATATCATCGCCTGGACGCTATTGTTTTTTTAAAGATTGATGTTTATTTAAATAATATTTGGATTTTTTTTCATTGAAAAGATTTGTCTTTTTCAATTTCATGATATGAGATGAATTGCAAATTTTTCATTGTGGCCAAATCTATCGTGTAAAAATTACTTTAAACGCTGAAATATATTTTTACATAGTTCATAAAGCGAATTTATGATCTCCGATTCCTCCAATTAATAATGATGACCATTAATCTACCTGCGACTATTAAATTTCCACAAGATCATTTTGCCAATAAAATATTCAAATTTCGAACCATTTATCACGTCTCAAAAGCATAGTGAATTAAAATAAGTTTCGATTATGAAATTCAATAGAGAGAGACTCAGTTTTTAATGAAGACGAATCGACCGCAAGCTAGAACGTATTGCCGTACCACAGACTAAATGATAAATTCAGTGGGCGCGTTGTAGCGGGACAATTTGAGCGCCTCTGATTTACTGTTACATACACGTATACGTATTTTCTGTATACTGTAAACTGCTGGTTTTCCTCTTATGAAATACGACCGAGTAGTTCTGGGCTCGTGCGAAAATTAATTGTGGCTCCTTCTGGCGACACACGCCAAAGTATTGTTGCTACAACTCTGCGTTCGCTCTGTTTTTCATTTTTATTGTTCAAATTGACGTTATTATATCATTTTTAAGTACATGATTGGATTTTTACTTGTTCTATAAAAAATACTTTTAAAGATGAATTATTTGCGAGAGTATATTATTGAGATATTTGAAGTTGCTATTTTAATGCAAATTTACTTTTTCCTATAAAATTTCACACAAATTCTATTTCGCAAAATTAATTTTTTAATAAAAATATATTATATATAATATTAAATTTAAAATTAATATTATTTATTAATCCTTGATGAGCGTTTGAAGAGTTTTCGTACATTTCCCGACATCGTTTACGCCATTTAAACCGTCGTCGCATTCGCCCCGCAGACACGGCCGTAATTACTTCACGGCGATTTAAACGCCAACCAGCTTTTAATCTGAAAATTTCATCCCTCGGAAAAAGTAAATATCACACTATAAACGTTCGCACTACGACGATATATTATTGTCGAAATAACGAAACGTACAGGCCTCACCTGTTTCGAACGCCCGAGAAATAAACCGCGGTAATGAAGCCCGACCGTGTGATATAATATGAGCTTGTTACGCTCCGAGGGCCATTTATCAAACGCGCCCGAATTCGCCACTATTTGCGAACGCGAAATTTTTGGCAACGCATATTCGTATAAGGATATCGTATACGTATCAGGAGATTCACGGTATCGTTAGCGACGTACGGAATAGACGTGAAGGAGACTAGAATCGAAATTAGCTATCTTTGATTCTGAGAAATTGTTTGCATATGTTGTTACAATCGTTTATAAATTTCGAACATATCGATTTCATTTATTATGAAAGTTAGTATTTGTAATGCTCGATTTTATTACGTCGTCGATCTTAGATGATATGACAAACGATTGTTTTAGTATTGAGTTTTTTGAAAGCTGTTTTACTTTGAAAAAAATCCAAATTTAAACAGTCTTAAAAATAAATATAAGACAATTCAAAATAGTTAAATATAACGTTGAAGACTGTTAATTTTGATCCTACATCACTCATATGGTAGAAGGTAGGGCTTTCGCTCGCACCGCTGTATCCGGTTACAATTCGAATTTCTCGACCGCATTTCGGGTATTAGCCGTTTGAAACGCTCGCACTACTGTATATCCATTTGAATAATTTACGACGAGAGACGAAAGATATTGTGTATGTTGGGCGTACGGGAAAGTGAGAGAGGTTCTCTCGCTTTTACCGAGAAAGGGTTTTTCGTCGTGAACTTTGGGTGTTTATGGCTCTCGAGCGCCGTTTCGTATCGTGTGTTAATGCTTATGAAGAATTAGCCGATTTCTGGTGTTTTTCGTTTATTTCTAGTACTTATCCATGTTAGTATAATATTTGTTTATATTGTTAATGAGTTCATCTTATGTCGAAATAATTATTCGAATTGTTTTATATACAATCGATAATTACTGTCAAACAAGGCGCAATAAGTTCAAAGAGGGCGTTTCATCATAGTATTTGTCATAATATTCAATCCCGTGTTATATCTTTCCCAAACCGTTATCCTGATTTTTTGTTGCGTTGTGAATTCCCGACTCGGGCGAATTCAATCTTAAAGGGCAAATCTGCCTATTACTGTTATACGAGCGTTGTGTTAACCCTTAAAGCGCGGCAAAAAGCTTGCATAAAAAGCTGGGTCTGCAGACCGGCAGGGAAAACATCTTCATCGACTTGATTTATTGATGTTATGAAACGACCGGCATATAAAACGATCGGGCCGAATTGATATTCAATTGAAGTAGCTGGAAACGTAAAATTTCACTTTGGGCTTACTTACCGCCCGAGCTTCTTGTGCGTATGTGTTTTTTTTTCGGATCACAATCGAGCATTTTCACTTCAAAGACGCGTATATAAAATAATAATGTTCATAACTTTTTCAGGATATTTTCTCCATTCCAAAATATAAGTTTAATAGAATTTTGCTGGCGAATTTAAACATTTAATTTTCATGATTTTATTTGGGTTAATTTATTATAACAAAAATAATTCTTACCGAAATTGGTACAAGTTCTTCATGCGCGTAGATTTGTATTTTTCGTTTTGAAATATCGCATAATTCGTCATGTTAACGGATCGCCTTGTTAGTATACCGTTTTTCCTTCCGTTGCTCGTTTCCTCAATTTCGAGTGTTACGATTTTTCCACCATTTCCTGACTAATATGGATACGCTACTTTCGCATTTTTCTCTCGTATAAGTTTCCATTTCATTTTCACCACCCGCACTAGATTTTCGCATTAAAATTCTTCACCATTAAAATTTGATACTAAAATAAAAGCATTCAACGCTCAAGTTTCATAGTTTCAAATGCATTTTTTTTCAATTCAACGGTAAAGCGGCTTTGCGTTAAACTCACTCGGGTTTCTAGTAAAAGTTTTCACCGCTTTTTAATTTAAGCATGCCTTTACACCTATGTATTTTAAGTTAATTTATGGTAATTTCGAACTCAAATTCAGATCGTCGTTTATAATTGCGAATTTTCATTCTTTCATTGCGGGATGAATTTTAAAAAATTCAATTCGTTCTATGTATAGATTAAAATTTACGAGCTGCTTTCGACGTTGCTATAACTTTTCCGTTATATTTCGCATTATTTTAGGCTTTATTCATCGCTTTACCTTCCGGCATATACCCTATACGTTTTTTTCGATATATCCGCACGTATCAGCGGATTTTTTTTCATTTTTTTTTTGTTTTTCGTTCTTTTTCCGTATTTCGCATTGAGCAATACTTTTAACGCTGGCACACGCGAGAGGTAAACGCGCGTGTTCCAAGCAAAAAACACACTTTTTGCATTCGCGTCCGTTTGTATCTCGCGTGATATAAACGTTATCCCTTTTTTTGCAGGACCTATATCCTTTTTTCAGCACGCTCGGGACATTGTGGGTCAGTTTCCCGATTTCGCATATCCTTCGAACGGTTTTAGAATATTCTGCTTCTACGCAAGGTGGAATAGTATTCGCGTTATAAAATTCTTAATTAAAGTCTTTTTCTCTCTCTTTAACGCCGCGGCCGGCCATAATTGGTATTCATAACGTCGCTCCCTAAAAACTCTGAAGACAAAAACGCTCGCCTTGACGATTTTTCAACTTATCTCCGACCGAATGGTCCAATTATGCTCAGGCTAGGTGGTTTAGTTGCGACCAATTTTGCGCCACTTTGTTCCACAGCCGTTTCATTGTTACGGATTTGTATGAACGTTTTAACCGTATCGTCAAAACTAATCCGAGGCGTTATCGTGAATATTTTATTGGGAAAATATTGAAGTAGGAAACCTTATGGTGTCCCGAAACCCTTCGTTTGATATTTGCTTCATTTCTATGGGATCGCGTGATGAATACTTAACGACTACCTTTTTGTACAATATAGAATCACTACAATATATAATGGTTTATTTATTTCAATGAGTTGGAATATAAAAATATATATTTATAAAACAATTTTGTAGGTTTTTCTATGCACAATTCTTGTCGATACAACCTAAAATATCATTGAAATAAAATCGTCGCGTTGGTATTTACTATCAATTGCATTAATTGTCAGATCGCCGATGCGCTTAATATTCCTGCCGCACCACGTTTGGCCATATGGCGTCGCGCAGACGATTTACGACTCGGCCGCCATGTTGGCAAGATGGCGCCCGGTCAGTAGCGATAAGTGCCGCGGCACCATTACCCACCGAAGATGCAACGAAGATGGCTTCTGGTGGTGGACGTGACCGTACCGCCAAACTAACCCCTAATTCCAACACGTGTATCCAACTTGCACGAGTGCTGCGATTATGCGGAAAAGTGCATTTGGATTTCCACGTGGAAAAGCCGTTTTAGACTTGCATTGCTTTTAGAAAATTAGATATTGGATTCTATAAATTGAATGTATTAATCGCTGAAAATATTAAGAATCGAACCTTTCGTAATCTAAACAAATAAAATTTTGCAATTTCATGCTGTTGAACGACAATGGTTTTCTATTGTGCGTTGTCAATATTGAATCGCTTACGTGTTTCTAAACAATCATTGTACGTATTCGACGTAAACCTTTTCGTTTGTGCCTTCTAGCGGCGTTCGCAATCGACATATTTATTTATTGAATCGTCGGGATCCTTCTGGCGGAACCTGTGCGATATTGCCCGACCGGAACGTGCATATTAAATCTAGGAGATTACAACTGGAATATTATTAGTATGGGACGTAACGCTCTCTGGCCATTATCTGCCTGTGGATCGTTCCACCTAAATGTGTATGTAAAATTTAAAATGTGGGCTCAGCGGTGCCGTTTAGATGTAGAACGTTTTGAACGTTGGGGCGTAATGTTAGCTCTATACGATTGCGCTCGATTCGTTTTGAATTATCGACTTGTCGGTTCGATAAATTAGTAAATCGCCTAGTTTCAACTTTCGGCGTTATCTCGATTTCTTCAGCTTCAGCGGATTCCTACGTCACTTCGTTCGAAATTCGGTTAAAGTTCATTAACTTCGAAGACAAGTCGAATTTCCCCGTTGTCCTTTGGAGGCTCTAGTTACCTTATTATTAGAGAGAGCCATTAAAACGCCGTTGTAAGATGAAAGTAGCATTGTTGTAAAATTCAATGATTTCGATTATAAATACTCTTGTAATTTTATATTTACATAAACCAATAGAGATTCGTGGATAATATTCGCTTTTCAAACGCTGATTCAATCTCGTGTATTTTGAGTCTTTCTCTTTATGCGTTTACGTTTACATTTTATATTTTAATAAATCTACTGACAAATTTCTGCGGACACTACGCAACGACCGTTTTCCATGGGGAACGATTTTCAATTTTCCATGTTTTATGAAACGACATTAAAATTATTAATATGCGTACTCTGCCCACAACCCAAAAGCTCTTAGGCTTTCTCGTTACCCTCGTCCACATTATCATATTACGATTATAAATATAAGCGCACACTTCAAAAAATCATTAATATTAATTTTTATAGGGAAATATTCGTGATACCTCAATTAAAAATTTTCTTTAGCATGTATTAGTTTTCTCTTTCCGTGCACAAACTTTTCATATTGACTTTCCGAATTAATTTGATTATTTTTGAATCACATAAATTATGTTACTGTCGTAATAAAGAAAAATACGCAAGAAGCATAATATGATAAACGTTTCCATTGAAAACAGAGAACACACAGGACATACGTGAACATACGAAAACACCACGTTTTAGTTCGTTTCTATTTGTCTAGACCGAAGGAAAATCCCGGAAATCGCCAACTGCTGTTTCTGCTTTCGCTTGCGAAAAAGAAAACGGACACGGCAAAATAAATCTCCTGGTCGCCTCTTTTTCAGTTTTCTCGTGACTAATTCGCACCCGCCATACTTAGGCCACTGCAACAACAACAACAACAAAGAGGTCGACACGCTCGCCGTACATATTATATTATAATAGGAAAAGCTGTACAGCGCTAGACACCTACGTTTTCGGCTTAATTAAAGTTTCGGTTCCCCACGAGCTTGGTTAATTAATGCACCGGATGATGCGATTCTTTCTCGTTTATTATTGTTTGTATGTTTGCGTGTGTGCTTTTTGCGGGCCTTTGTTGTGTACACGCTTTCACTATTGTTCAGAAGCGCTTTGGCGCTCGCGTCTGCTTTATTCGCAATGCGAATTTGTTTCGCTTAAATTCCTGAAAAAAAGTTGGGTTCAGTGAATTTCGTCGTGTACTTTTGTAATAAATTACTAAATTTGGGTTCCAATTTTCTGTGTTTTGTAAATGGGATAAGTTTATTTTATTGAATATAACGTGTAATCATATACAACCTATATTTTTTTAACTTGTTCAAAATGTAATAAATAAATTTGAAAAAATTCCTTATTGTACGTAATTAAATCTGAGAATCGATTGTTATTTTTTTATTCAAAACTCAATATTTACCATCAATAATGACGAAGTATATTTTTTTGGATTCATCACAGAAACGGCAGCACTGTCAAAAAAAAAAACGAAGGCCCCAAATAATAATTTTATCGTTCAATTAATCATACGCAAACAGCGTGCAAAGGGACAAAATTCGCGCGCGCACCCAAATCTCACTTTCGTTTTCCCCCAGCGTTGAATTCAAATACGCAAATTAGGCGGCTGGCGCAACAACAAACTTTGTTTATTTATTTTATTCTTTCGTCCGCCGAGCGATCCATCATAATATATCTGTGGGCGCATATTGCCGGCAAAAAGCGTAACGAGATACCGGGAGGCTTCGAAGGAGACACTTTGTACCCCCGTTTCGCGGACTCTGCAGACCTTAAAGCAAAAGCGCTCATTTTCACACCACAGACACCGATTTACATATTAAAATATCATGAAAATATTTTGTCGAGGATTTTCAATATTTTAATTTTTTTCAAACATAATATTTTAATTTTTCGCCGTTCAGTAATTTGATTTTAAATGTATTTCATAACATGATATAAACTCGGGTGAAAATCATCCTTTACATAAATTGGGCACCACTGCGTCTGCTAATGCACCCCCTCACCATCCACTGAATGTAAACGAATTTGAAGATTTCGGCGTCGAGATTGTGTTCGGATCGGTTATTAGTTTTTGTTTTTTCGCGAGCTTTTCTCGTTTTTCCAAGCAGCTGCGACTCGGTCGCCGCGGGGTCATAAATTTTACATTCGAGCCGACCGCCGGGTCAAACGAACGACCCGCTTTTATTATGCAAACGAAGAGGCCTCCACTCACACCGCGGCGACAACAATGAATTCAATATTTTGTCAAAATTTAAATCTCGGGCGCTTAATTAAAGTACGAACTCCCGCTTCCGCGGATGAACGAGCGCGGATTTTTCGCGAGCTTTTACTTATGCCGCGGTTTTTCTTGGTTTCTTTATTTTTCCGTTTTTCTTTTGTCTCCTTGCAGCCCCTGTTCGTTGTTTCTGCGATGCAAATGCTTTTCGTTGCATTCATTGCAATTTTAATTTAATTAAATTCACCCTCTTCGCTTTCTGAATTCCATTAATGCATTTTTCGCGAGTTTAGTAAACAGATTGAATTTTTCAAATAGTGATGTTATAATAAAAGTTTTTTATTTGTTAATGAATTTTCATTAGCTTCCGTTTTGAGAAGGTTAATAATAACTAAAATATTTTCTTTTGATTTTCCTCGAATAATAGTAATTTCGCAAATATTTCTCATTTTTCATGCTTTTTATTTGCCTTATACAATAGTTTAATTTGAAAGGCTTTAGAATTTTCCGTAATTTTTCTCATTTAAATACATTTGTATCTTTTCTTTGCCTTTTTATTTATTAGGCGTTTCATTCCAGAGATAATAAGACGCTGACAGAAACGAAGTTATTAACTTTTTTTTCATTTCGTTAATAGAACCTTGTTATCGTTCTTTTCATTTGAATTAATATATTCTCCGAAAAAAAGATTTAATACTTCGTTATGGAAAAAGCTGCAATTGTTATTTTATTTACTGTTCATTACGAATTTTTTTTGAATCGGTTTATTTACTGGTTTTATAAATTACTTTTTTTTGCCTTTTATTTCTTGTGTGATTTTGATTACGAATATTCTTTTTCTCAATTAATTTTATGTATAAAAAAATTCAAAATTTTTGCAATATAGCGACAGTTTACAGATGACATTTTTTCTCCGTTGTTATTATTTCGTACAAACGTACCAACACCGTTCCGATTCCGTTTCCCGTCTTTCCCACCCTGCTACGGCATCCATAAATAATATTTCAGAAGGAAATTAAATTCGATTTCAGACGTTCAATTTCAACTTGAGTTTTCTTTCGAATCTGAGTTTTAATATCAATTTTTTCATTGTATTTTAGAAACCGTTTGGAAAACAACGCTGAACATTGGTCTGCCTTGTTACTATCTCTGAGAGAACTTATCGAGTGGGTCATCAGAAAGGACACCGAACTGAGTGGGCTAGGCCCTGCAGCTGGAGACGTAGCGTCTTTGCTGAAACAACAGGTAAAATTTTGAAACCATTTCAAATTGATTTATTATAATCGATATAATTGCGATCCGACGGTGATTTATTCTTGGCTGTTTTTTCATTCATTCTCGCTGGTCTCATTCAATATTTAAAACGTCCTAAATCCCGGGCCGAATCCAATATTTTCCGTGCGCAAAAATGGAACCCTTGCTTGTCAATTTTAATTTGGTAGAAAGTCGGCCATTCGTTCGTTTTTCATCATTCTGCGATCATAATTCATTCATGTGAAAACAACGCGCGTTATTTTTGCGCACTTGATCTCCCCCACCCAGTAACGTCGCAATGATTCTGTCTGACCTTTCTTGTTTCCAATTTCGACGGTTTCCCTCCCATTATTTCGATACATATTCGTAAAAGAATGTATCGTTGCGTTCGCAATCAAGTTGACCGCTATCTCGCGAATAAAACGCGGTCCTAAATACCGTAATGGTAGCAATAAAAATCCCTTTACACGAGTATTTAAAGTTTACGCTTCGAATGTTTCGCAACGATCCGACGAAAAAGGTTTCTAAAACGGGCGAGAGGTTTCTTTTTAGTGCCGCGACTTTTCTTTTTTGTCTTGCACAACGGCCATGTTAAACTGCTCGTATGTAAGCTCTTTTGCGAAATTGCTTCGCAAATGTATCCTGCTAATTGAAAATTTCTATATCTCTCTCCGTATAGATCACAAATATCGGGAAGTTTTGCAAAATGGTCAATTTTTTACGTGCGCTTTAGACTCGGTTAGGTATTTGTCGAACGCGGAGGCGGTTCGCCATCGTCTAGCTTAAAATGGACGTTGGAAAAAATAAAATAGAATAAAATTTCGAAGGCCGGAAAATCCACCGAGTGACATCTGCTGCGAGGGAAATGAAATATTACGGAACGACCGGAGCGTTCGTTCGTTCGTTATTCGCGAATTATTGGACGTCGATCCAGAAATATCGACGACTTCGAAATAACTGAACTGGATGACGAACGAGTTTGAATACATACTCCCGTTTCCATACATGCCATTTTTAATGTGTTCACCTAGCGAAATATATGTTTTTAAACGTACCCATTTTTTAGTGCTAAAAATCTTTTTAACACGGATGGATGTACATCCCCGTGAAAAGGGGTTACTCTGCGAGAGATATATGTCGATAAAATACCTTTTCAAATCTGTTCGCGAATATCTGCTTTTTTAAATCGTTATTGAAAACGTTAACTTTTTGAATAATGTCGAAACGGTATCGCGTTTCACCAAAATCAGCGATTTTAGATAGTCGTCCTTACCAGATGGACAGGCCGTTAACTCTAGCTATTTCGGATTTATATCGCAATAATCCGAGTCCGCATTGCGTTTACGACCTCGACCTTTTTTCTATTTGGCAAATTTATCGAATTAATAAAAAGTCCTGTCTGCATATGTTTTTTTTGTTACACATTCCCTTTAACACTGTATGGCCGTGCAACCTCTTCTCTAATTCTTTACAGCCCGCGAAAACCCGTTAAAAAGTTTAAATTATGACGAATACTTCGCGTTTTACTTCGCCGCCGTTAAAAAGTTACAAAGCGCTCTTCTCTTTTAAGAATACTTTAATGTTGCATAATATATCAAAACGTTTTTACCGCTTTCAAGTGTTATAAAATTTATATTGGATCTTATATATCCGTTTTTGCGTTGTGGGATTTACATTATGCTTCGAACTATGTGAAAAAGTGTCTAAGAGAACACTCACTGTACAGTCTTGAAATATTAATTAAGTTTTCAACTTTTTTGAAGTTTGCGTGATTTATAAATGTAAACTTTAAACTTTTATTTTTCGGCCGGGCACATATACAAAAATCCATCCCGGGCTCGTTTATTGTTGGCTCAGGTCGAAAACAAATTTCTGCCGATTTCTTTACAAGTTTTGTTCGGAAAGCTCATTAAGCTGCGGAAACTTGAGTCGGGTCTTTATTTTCAGATCGCTACTTATAAGCGCCTGTGTGTGCGCACGATTTGAATTTTAAAAATTGCACCCTCGGGGCGGTCGGCTTAATTAATTTTTAACTTTTCGAATAAGCGAAATACTTATTTCGTTTGACTCGAAGCGAAATATACGTATGCAGATACGCCGGGGCTAATATTCGCCAACTAGCCCCGCCTTTTAACGATCGTCCAACGTATATACAGAACTTCGGAGAAAGCTGATCGCTGCGCACTTTTAATTAGCGAACGTTTCGTTTCGCATTCGATTCGGTCGCTTTCGGAAAATTTTCGCATCGTTTCGCACGCGCGCCGTTTTTGAATTTCTGAAATTGTCGCACGATGTGACTGTACAGCTTTTGTTTTTAATTTACGCATAAATGCTTTTGATTGATCGATGTTTAATATTTCGTAATTTTTAAATCAAAATTGTTTTATTTTAATAATTAGGGTAAAATGGTTGATAGAAAATCTTATATTATACATTTAATGTTCATCACAATATTTGGTATTTTTTATATTAAGGGAGTTTTTATTTATCGTGTTTAATGTAATGAAAATGTTACAATAACTCGAGTTTTTAGTGAATTTAAGTAAACGATTAGTGATTATAGTAGTTGTTCAAGTTTTCATGAACATATCATCTCATACTTTGAGCAGTAAAAAAAGCTAAACTTTCGAAAAATACTTAAAATAAGTTTCAGTCAGTTATTCTGTTTTAATTACAATACAAAATTCATTAAGACTAATTCACTCCGACAATCGACGAATTTCAAAAACACCAACGCTTCAGCAACCGTGAGCGCCTCTAGAACTCCTCGAAAAGCACGCGCAAATCGTTACGTGCACGATCGAACAGATTATAAAGACATTCTCGCTAAACTCGGATTATATCGCGCACACACACATACACAACAAAAACAACAACAACAACCATATTATACGCAACGCCCGACATATAATACGCCTAACGAACGCATCCGCGCAAACTTTCGCGCGTAATCGCGTCAGCCCGAAAAGCGCTCCGCGTTTGGCGCCGCGGGCCATCTTATGTACCCACTCGCGAAATTGTCGTCGCGATAATTTTAATTTTTGCATTCGGCTACCGCCTCGGGCGAGTAATTAATTTTCCTCGACTCCTCTGTCGCCGGTCTCAGGAAGCTCTTCCTATGGCGGAGAGGCGACCCGGCATCTCTAAATTATGAATAATGTTTAAATTATTCAGCGGCGTCTCTGCGCCGTTGTCGCCGTACGTGGGCCACGTAATGGCGACCGTGTAATGTAATATATTATATATCGCCCGGTGATGTTTCCCGTGCACCGTTGCAATCGTAATAAATATGGTGGTTGGCGTTGTTGTTCGAGATTCGGTGCTCGTATTGTGCGGCTATCGCGCGAGTTATTTTAATAGAATGTGACCGTTTGCGCAAAAATGTGGCATCGTTATTTGTTAAGATGTCGCAAATATTTTGAATGGATGCGCTCTGGTAATTCGATTATTGTCGTTTGTACGTGCGCGTTGTGGATGATTCTAGCTATTATTGGAAAATTGTAAATGTAATGCAATTGAAATATGCGATAAGTTTCAATAAGAATATTCGTTTTATAGATGTTTTTATGTATTGCACTTCACAGTGCACATTGTGAATAGATCCAAGAAAATAATTCATGTTTATTTTGTTTCGTTTTCTAGGACGACCACAGAGCTTTCAGAAAGCAGCTCGAGGATAAGAGACCCGTCGTCGAGAGCAACCTGCTGAGCGGTCGCCAGTACATCGCTAACGAACCACCCCTTTCGGATACCAGTGACAGCGAAGGTAAGCAACACCACTTTCACCTCCTGTCATCAACTTTCCACCCTACCTGAACTAGTAATGGATGACCTCTTTGTCGTCGCCGTGACCACAAAATCATAACGTTACCGAAGTTTCGGATCACAAAATAACCCTCGTGTGTTTACGTTCAATCTTGTCAAATTGTTAAATTAGTCAATATAAAATATTAATCGATTTTGAATTTTTATATCGATATATTTTATTTATTATAAAATATATTTACAATAAATAAATTCTGTTGAATATATTTCAGTTAATGAACTGTCCATTCTGTACGATGGTTATTTAACATTTCGACACATTAGCTAGAAAACACGTCACCCTTCAACCGAGTGTGTTGATTTTCCCGGGACGCAGTACGAACGACGCGGCGGGCGGTCGAAGTCGAAGCCTCCGCATCAGATATGCCATTGTCCAATTAACAGACCAGGCTTAATCGGGTTAGACAAGTAAAGCCGACCGCCAGACACAGTCTTAGTTTGTAATCTTGAGGGGACTTTAATTTGGTCGGCATCTATCCGTCCCGTCTATACGCGGCCTCGTTCGAATTTCAACCACCCATTCCCGTCCCCCGGTTTCGGGCACCCAGCGGTCCTGTTCGTGTCCCCGTTGTTTAGTACCTCCCTCATAACCATGTCGCCGTGTTTCTGGAAAGGACCCCAAACAGAATTAGCCCAAACAGGACCGCTTGATTGCGTTCGACGCCGCGACGCTCAGACGCCTTCGTTTGCCTTTGACGACTCCTCTATGGAGTTGTGTGTCCTTTCATATAATGCTGTGGGCCTTCGCGGAGTTTTAACGAGGCGCAAACTGGACGTCGTCGCCTCGTTTAAATAAACAAACGGCCATTATCAATCGGCAACAGTGTTGTTGGCTTCCCACCGCGAGAGGTAGGGGCAGGAAAGGCGGGCGAGGGCATTAGCGTAATGAAAACAAGAAGACGTGGAAGTCGGGACGGGACATTCTGCGGAGCGTAACAACCCTTCGGCCGCAGGACGTTCCCGATGAGATGGGTCTTTGAAAGGCGAACGATGAATTTATTTCCTGTTTTCGTTCTGTTCGACGGACGTCCGAACCTTTCACAGCTTTCGGCTAGGCGTATTGAAATTTATTTGTTTTTTTTTTTTATATTGTTTGTACTGTAGATATTTTATTCGAATTTCTTTCTTCTTTTATCAGTCTTAAAAATTGGTTATGTAGTTATGTGTTTGTTGTTTTTAATTAATTTTTAGCAACTTGTTTTTGTAACGTTAAATTTACGAAGGAAAAATTCTATTGCGCAATCGATACCTGTATTTTTGTTTATAGATTATTTTCATTTATGCTTTCTACCGTCTTAAAAAGTTGTCAGAGAGAACCCTTGCTTTCGGTTTATGTGGAAAATCCTCGCATTTCCGATGGCCTCCGGGAGTAATTAATTAGTTGTGCCGCCAGCTGAGACAACGTTTCCGTTATATTGTACAGTGAAATCTTGTTAATTTTAAGTTGGATAAATTGATATTGAAAAACAGGTAATTTCTCTTATTACGAATCCACTCAAATACTTACACAAGTATCGTGATTGTTTCTACAGTTTTTACGAGGAAAAATAATCATTGCAGAACTTGATTTGCTTTTAAAGTTCGCTAATTTATAACATGTATTCCTTTTTGTCCTTGTATTTTTTTTTAAATACATTTCCAAAAATATTTCAAAATTCTTACAAGGTTTTTCTGAGATTCGCTCAAGAGTCCAAATTATTTCATATCTAGGAACATTTTTATGAAGCTAATAAATTCGTTAAATGTGACTCCAATGTATCAAGTCTTTACCGTACTGCGAAAGAAACTGATAAAACAAAACTGTAACCCATTAAGAGATATTATTTGTCGCGTCACATGGCACCGGAGCGAATGGCCGTCGTAAATCTTTTTATTTTCTCTTCGCGTTACACTTTTAATCTGCGCCATTATTTCTCCAGCTTCTCCTCTTCCAGGATGATCCGTTATTATTGCGACATCGCAAAATACGACATCCTTCACGATCGCCGTCCATATGGAATTCGCTTAAATAAACGAATGAAAATATCGGCGGCTCTCCCGGCTGCTCAACACAATGACGCTAGAAATTTGGCTCGAACACCTAGAAGTTCTTCTTGCGCAAATTCCACTCGGAGGGTGGCAACTCGCGGATTGTTAACGCGCCAAAGTCTCCCCCTAAGATTAAGGCTGCGCTGCTGCGAACGTTCTCGCCATCTCTCATAATCGCTGTATGCAGAGCCTCTCAACACTGTTCAAGTTACAGTAGTCTACCGTTTATCTATTGTAAGCTTATATATTATATAATGACGATAGGTGTTGTGATTAAATAGAATCTCATGAGTTTTTTTATTTGATTTTTTTTAAATTATTTTTGGGTCTGAACTATTTACTGGTCCTAATTTATTTAACGTTTTTCTTATGTTTCATTCAATGGTTTTTTTATGTGAAAATTTGGTCTTCCGTCTTATGTTTGATCTCAAAAATACGCAGATGAGTTGAATTTTTACGACTCGATTTAGTTTTACCGCCACTTCTTACTTTTCAACACTATGTCAATTTTATTATTAAAGTCTTCCTTAATTTTATGTCCCGTTTTATTATTGTGGCTGAACTTCAGTTAATTTCTAGCACTTTTCTCCGTAAAATAAAATCTATTGGTTATTAGATCGATTCACAGATGGCGCTCACACAAAATTCACAAACCCTATTCTAAAACTTTGAAATCTTAATACAAACATTGAACAGCAATCTAGACATTGTTCTACACACAAATTTGAACCCAAACGTATGCGAAGACCACATATTAATGCTCTGAACCGAACCGAAGCACAAATTCAATCGACAATTAATTCAAAAACACCTCTAATCGCACACACACTCGCATTGTTCATTTCACATCGAGAAACGCAGCCCAGCATGTACCATCCCCCCCCCGAGCATAAATTACACCCTTCTTCGAACGGCACCTTCTGGGGTGTGTTCGCGCACAACAAGAGGACTCTCTGGGAGGAGGCGCAAAGTAGCGCCTCGGTTTTGAAAATTGTTTCATCAGCCGTTGCCGAGGTGTGTGTCGTCATTTGGCGTGGCCCACTTAACGTAATGAACACGCATAACAGTTTGAAAACCGCCTAATGAAAGAAGTCTGTGACGAATCTCGAGCCGGAGCCGTTTTTCGGCTGCCTCTGCTTTGAGTAGGTTTAGGTGTTTTGTCTTAAATCTTTGTGTATGTGCGGAATACGTGTGCGGTTGTTCGGCGAATTTTCCGTTCGAGATTCCATTACAAGATTGCTCGTTCGTAGGTCGAAATCTGCGTTATTCGTTTGGAGGTGCTTAGTGGGTTTGTTAGATTATTTATTATAATAAAATCTGATATTTTTTATTTTAATTCTATAAGATTATTGCAAATCTTAAATAATTGAGTATTTTTCATTTACAAAAATCTTCGTGCATCTTTCTATGCAACGCGATATTTCTTTTTTTTTTAATATCCATCCTTTCTAAAAAAAAAGCTTGCCCCAGCCAAGTTATTTGCTTATGGAGATTTCAACAAATTTTCCTGAGTTTTCTACTACCATTTCTGTTTCTTTTTTACATTAAATCATTGATCTACATCACGTTGCATTTAAATGTTCATCCTAGTGAATCATCTATGAATTTCATACTTTCATCGTAGACGCCTCTGTGGTTTGAAAATATGCAAGTTTTCTTTAGAAATTTTTTGTTCCCTAACAGTTACTGCGCTTTTGCATAATGCTTCAGTATGATGCGTTTTTCTTTGAGTTGGTGGTGAATTTTGCAACGAAATGTCAAAACTTTTAAAAGTGCAATGCGCATTTCTTTTGATATTTTTATTACAAAGTTCAATATTTACATACTCATCTTACTACGGTTCGATGTTAGGACAGTTGTTAACATATTGAATACTTTGAAATGCATAACCACACTTATTTAAAATTAGTTTTTTAGATTAAAAGCGTGGAAAAGTCTAAAATTTTCTTATTTTCGTATTTTTTATTCTTATGAACGTATGTAGAAATGCATTTTACGTGCACAAGCTATAATAGCCATCTGTTGATGCAACGTCAGCTCACGCGCATGTAATTCGAATGCACATTTATAGATGGCTTCAATATTTTGAATTTTTTTTCATATTATGTTAAACATATTGTTTTTTTTTTTTTACATAATTTTATTTGATTGTTCATTACAAATAAAAAATATTTTTTAACTTTTTTTTTATATGCATAATTTTTATTTCAGAATCGTTATTATAGTTTATATATCGATTCTATTTGATTTGCAGTATACCTATAATGTTCCTCGTTCACTATATCGGAAGACTATTTCACGACACTGATCACCGAATTCGAATCCCGGTGGACCGTTTTCGAAACCTTCGTCATTTCGGAACTTTTTTAACGACTTTTCCTCATCGAAAAAAGTTATATACACGCACATCACTAACGATCGATGATGAATCTTTTTTCCCGACACCCACACTCCATCCGTCCGAGAAGAAGGGAGCGGTCTCGAAAATATGACGCCTGCGTCTATTGGAAAATCGCTTTTCCGACCGAGAAAGAAAAAATCCCAGCCGGCACACAACACGGCGAGGACGAACAAAAAATATACACGTAATATGCGCTGCTCCTTCGATCAAAGACAAACATCGTTATTTTTTATGGCGTCTCGAAACTGTTGGCCATCGGATGGATGGATGGATGATGGAAGGCCCGGCGCGGGCTTCTCACTCCTGCGACCTCTTGATAAAGTAACGAGCTCCCACATTAAAGCTTCGCTGCTACGTACAGGACGAAAGCCTCTTTGTGGTTTCGCTCCGATACCACTAATCATCCTTTTGACGACGATGGCGCGTAGGCTTGATTTCCGAATGAAAACGCCATTGTGTTCGCCCCGGGGCGTCTCTCATTTGCATGCGATCTACGCCCGTGTTCCGATCTCTAAGCCAATTGTTGTCGTTCTTCGAAAAATCATACACGGTTTGTTTGATTTCAGTAAAAAATATTCGCGGCTTTTGGCTCATTTCGTTTGTTGGTTTTTCGACATTGTATTTTACGTTTTTATCTGGTACTTAGGTAGTAAGAAAATTATATATATTTCGTTTTAACGTGGTTTCGTACCGAATATTGATTTTCCTTTATTATTTCATTCGGGGGAAAAAAATACACGGACCACATGAACCGTGTATTATCATAATAAAAAAAGTTTAAGCGTTCGTTCTGAATAAAAACTTCATTAATTTTTTCGATTTGAAAATAATGTATATTATAATATCGAATTAAACAGGATATTTATCGTTCAATTTAATTTGAGCATTTGTAATACTTTATGTACCATTTTGGTTTTTCCGAATTATAACTTCTTTAGCTGTTCTTCTACTTTCGAAGCGGATAAAAACGTCCATTAAAAAGCTCTCTTTTGCAAAAAAAATTATGAATAAAGCCGACTCGCCTGCGACGCGACCATATTTCAAAGTCGAGCCTTTGCCGATGTATTGCGCGCGCTCGCGCGATCTTTAGAAATCAGCCGGATATAATGCGGACCGGCTCGGAA
Organism: Hydropsyche tenuis; assembly: GCA_009617725.1. Classification (NCBI taxonomy): domain Eukaryota; kingdom Metazoa; phylum Arthropoda; class Insecta; order Trichoptera; family Hydropsychidae; genus Hydropsyche; species Hydropsyche tenuis. The sequence goes on along the minus strand of VTON01000021.1, from coordinate 533,831 downwards.
AAACTCGAAAACGAACAAAAAACCTACCGAATCCGCTGAAAAATAATAACGAGAAAGAAACGTAGTCGAAAATGAAAAAAAAAAGCGGAACGAACGAGTGGACTTTTCGCAAAACTTTTAAATGAATTTCCCGCTTTTGTGAAATGCAAACAAACCGCGATGTAGCTTAAAGTAGTGAAGCTTCGTTCCTTCTTTCCGGATGCCGTTCGTCTGGAATGTAGCCTTATTTCGTTAACAAATTATTCGATGCCTTTGCCCGGGCAAAAAGCGAATGCATCGACCCTCCTAGGCGGCCGGGCAGGCGAAAAAAAATGAAAAGAAAGCATAGAAAGGAGTTTTTCTGGACTTGCTCGAGCACTATGGGAGAGCCTTTTTCTCTAGGCGCATTTGCCTCCGCAGTGCTTGGCCCATAAACAAAGGAAGACCTTATTTAAAAAATCCGTTCCGGGAAAGTTATTTTCGTTTTTGTGTGTGTGTATACGAGGTTTTCTTTATATACGTCTCGTGTATGCCGCTCTTTGGCGAACGACCGCGTTCTGTAAACGCGAGCGAAAGAGTTAACACTGGAATGCGTGCTCCAAAATGATGTCGAAATATCGTTCGGTTTTTTTTTAAGGGGGAAAAGGTTTCGGTTTGAAAAATGTTATGTATATACAGACGGTTTGTCTGACATCTCAATGTCGTTTACATGCGAAGCGTCTTGGATACGAAAATCGAATAGAATATGTCAATATTTTCGTGTCGAAGATCGTGCTTCGTACCATACTCGTATGATGAACGATGTGTATTTTTTCATAAAATCGCGAAAACTGGGTTTTCAAATACTTTTTTCTACATTTTCATTAACTTAGAAATTTTCATATTGTAGATTTGTATTAGTCGTTTTTTTTTTCAATTTGATTCTCAAGCAAAAATTCATTATATAATATTTTTTAATTAAAAAATGTAGTTATTTTTTTTTACTAGAAAATATGTTACATATTATATTATATACTACTACGAAATCATCCTAAAAATATCCTTATACTACTTACAAGTATATGTACTTCGTTAAATTTCCAAACTTTAATTAGAACAATTCTTTGTATTCAATTATAAAAGATTTATCACGCGCATTATTATCTGTAATCGAGAATAGTTAGCCGTTCTTGTAAATAATATAACTCTAGTGAAGCTTTGTTTTCTACTTCCGTATTCGACTCTACCCTTTTTGCTGTTCGGAAAATTAACTTGCGCCGAATTTTCCGAACCGAATACAGCCTTATGGTCGATTAAATATTAACACCGACCCCGACCTTGAAGCAAGGCAAAGCAATAAAGAAAGGCTGTTTTGTGAGCTTTTGTGAAGCAATAACCCGAAAGCTCGCATTTCAGACGAACACCTTTCGTCGAATGCGAAATTACACATAAGACAAAAAAGCGAAATAAATGCAAAAAATAACAACTGAAACACAAGCTTAATCCGTGTCCGGAACCCAATAAATCATATGAACATTCCATTATTTCCGCAATTTACAAGAAAAATCGTTGTAGAGGCTTAACATGTCTATGAAAGTTGATTAGGAGCTTTTAGTTTTGAACGTTATTAATGCACATTACTTACATATCAAATACGTACGTATTATACGCTTATTATTTGCTCATAGGATTAATTTCAAAATATTATCAGTTTTATATTTTCTTAGAAGTGTTTTGAAGTTGATGTCTAACAAAATTCTGGATTTTCTCAGATACTCAGAACTTTCCGATATGTTAAATCGTTCGGGCCGGTCAAGCGATCTATCCGCGCGATTAATCTAAATGGAAATGGATTCTGCTGTTACCGAGTGTTATACAACCGTATATTTACAAGTGTACGAAAATATATGAATGTACGTGTGCAGCTGGCAACACAGTGTTCTGGATTGCTTTTTCTTTGAATAATTTAACCGACAGTCATAATGCTCGGGGTTGGTATAAATCTCAATATTGCGCAAACCGGTGCTAGCGTGAAACGATTGCATTTTTCATATGAATTTTCATATCGTAAGATTCACTACGGTAATTTATATACGTTCTTATTAATTAATTTCTGACATATTTGCGCTTTAGTATAATTTCAGATAATATTTGTTTTCAAATTATTGTAAAATAAGTATATATTTGAAATAATATATAAACAATTTTACTGCGAATATCTTATAATTTTCACATTTATAGAATTGTCACTTTTTATTACCACTATCAATAGTTTTCCCGAATTTATAAATATTCTCCTCACAAAAGTTTTTTGATCCAATCGACCTCAATTTCGCATTGTTTTTTTGTTTCGGATATTCTAGTCGATTTTAGTTTTACCAAATGTTTTTAGAAAAACATTTTTCGTAACAAATTTCCGACACTCAAAACTCGTCGAACATCATTACACTTTTTACCATATCATCTAAACTTCACGAATACTATTCATGAAATATTACGCGCAACATGTTTCACGTGAATTTTTTCCATCTGAAATCTTGTCTTTTCAAATGATACCTCCAAGTGGGCGTCCGTGCGTTCGCATAGTTTATAATATCATACAAGAACATATCGCAATTATAATACACAATTACATCGTGCATTCGTACGAAGGGCGGCCGCTTGGCCCTTAATTAATCTTGTTTGCATGTCGGAGTGCTTCTCCTCTCGATCCCACCCCTTGGCCGGAATATTTCATTGCAAAAACACGTATGTGTCGCCGACGGGGAAGGCCTCTGGAGGTTTTCTCGTCTCTGCGTTTAATTTGTGTGTCCGTTGCCGCTGATGCATTGCTCATGAGCGGCAGCGGGATGATGACCGCCATTAAATTTCGAGTCATTTTGTTTAAATTATGGTGGAAGACCACACTGCAGAGTGAAAAATCGATTAAAAAATTTATGGTTCAACATATTTTGAAGATGGAATATTTGTTTAATATCGAAATAATAACAGTGTAAAACTTTAAACTTGGTATTCGAATTCGGATCAAAAGCTTTGATTCCGCTAACTGAAATTTCGTCCATTTGATGTGGAGAAGTTCTATTAGTATTAAAATCTATTATTGCAACTCGTTTAACGTTAAATATGAAAGATTCTCTGGAGTTGATCTTGTCAAAATAATTTCTTAGTGATGCTCTTATTTATGGGATGTGTTCAATTTTTAATAAAGGAAGTGTTGTACTCGTATATGGTACCGAAACAAGATTTTGACACTTTATGCTTTACTTTTTTCAAATTAATGTAACTTAATTTTTTATGAAAAATTTTAAGGCCTTAAACTTAAATATTATAATATGAATTTAAAAAATAATTTTTCATAATCTCTAGCCTCCCATTTTCTGCGTAGTTTATGGCACAATAATACGAGTGCTGCATTTCAGTCTAATTTTAGACGTAACGTGGATAATATGATAAAGAATTTTCATCTGGTTTCGTCGTGAAATCGTATTTCTTCGTACACACACAAAATTCTCAAATTTTACGTTAATTAGATTTTAAATTTAACCAAAACTTTGTTTAGCTTAGAATCACATTTATTTTTAAAACTATTACAAAATCGTAACAGATCTTCGTTATCTCTAATCTTTCTATCTACGTCGTTTTTTTTTCTTAGTTGTTTCCTGCTTGAATCCGGATACTATGAAATTCGAAGTTGTTCTATTCGTAAATCGGCACACTAATTCCACCGCTGCGGTCAGACACTAATAAATAAGCTCAGTTCGCCGACTAAACTTTCATAGTTAAGGGCGCAATCAAGTCCCAGGCTCTTGGTCTCCTACAAGAAACTGCCTTTAACTCCCTTCAACAGTAGACCCTGATTGCGTTCTAGTAGCATCTCTTGATTAACTTGTCTTAGACGCAATTAAAACCCTGCCGATGTTCGACTGGTGCAGCCGAGGCTCGATCTTCACTTGCATATTGGTTCTGCCGAGGGAACAATCGGGTCGAAAACGAGCTCGCTTCGGGACTTTTTGAAGGGTTTTCTTCTCGCTGTATTTATTTTTATTTTGCGTTTTGTGCTCTGTACGGGAATCCGAACCTCGTTAGTTGAAGTGGTCGGAAGCGGCGCTTGAATAATTGTAGTCGACCGCATCATTGCTTTTCTTTCCGTTTCGTTTCAATATGCAGCGTAATCTAAATTATTAAAGGAAAATAGATATGGATGATTTCAAAATATTTGTTTTTTTTTCACATGAATAATTCATAATAGAACATCATCTGCGAAATGATGAAATAAAGTTATACATTCCCAAAATCGTTTGCGTTTGTCTGACGTTCATAATAAAATCAGTCTCAACTTTAAAAGCTTTTAATTTTTTATTCATAAAGCCACGTTATGAAAATAATTTCATTTTAATTTGCATAGTTATTTTTACGTAAAATATTCTCGCTTTGCATAAATGGACGAAATCAGATGAATTGTCGAACATTTTCCGTTTTTGAATTTCGCCGAATGTCAATTGATGGGAGCACGATTTATCTTCGCGGCGCCGGCGTATTAATTAAAAATTTTCGTTGATTTTTCTTTTTAATTACGGCTTATTCGGCGTCGAATGAAGAACGCAGCGCGGGAAAACGTTCGATTTAATTGGATAGAGGCTTTCGTCTAGATTGATTGCGATTCATTAATAAGATTTGTTGAGCCGAAACCCGAGAAAAGGGGTGTATATGTATAATATAAACACACAGTGGTCAATCGGGACGTGCCTATCGCGTCTCTCGGGGGGGGGGGGAAATCGTTTTCAAACTGATGGACTTCGATGGAATTAAAAAAAATGATACGATACAACGTATAGTACTTACTAGTACAGAATATTTTGTTTTTTCTTGACGAAGTAAACGCAAGAACTGTATATAAAAGTAGGTGAAAAGTTTTAACGAACGACCCGAAATCTTTCATAGCACATTCTCTGCTCCGGACGAGACCCTTTTCGTTACTACAACACTATTGAAAAAGTTTTATTTTCAAATGAAAACTTTTATCTGCCGCGTACAAATACTAGGAACCAACCAACTCTAGCAAAATTAATTTCGACGTCTGCAAACGAGATGTAATATTTTTGTTTTCATCTACAAACTACAGATTTCAAAACTCGTCTATTCTCCCGAGGAATTTATGTTTACTTTTATTTGATTCTGAGACTATTTAATGTAAAATGACGTATACTGTTTAGTTTTCTTCCTTCTGCTATTAACAATATTTAAATAAATTCATACAGAATTACAGAACCACAAATTATCGTCATTTTAAATTGAATTGCTCTTTCACATTACTTAAATGTCGAGAAGTTAAACATTCCCTTACATAATTGACTATTATAAAGTCAATGAATAAATTAGCTGGATATTTGGTTGGGGACCTTCTGAATTTCCTGAACTTAATTCAAGTTAAATATTTGCCATTGAACTTGAACGCAGCGTAAACAGAAAAGCACCGAACCAACACGTGTAGAACAACAATGTGTCTCTTTGGGTTAAATGCCCGCAGCGTTACATTACAAAATACACATTACCGTGAATGCACATACAATCATATTTATCGTGCACATTTATTATTTATATGTTTTTCTCATATAATCCTAAATGTAAGTCAAAATTGGACCAAGTTTAATAAGCGCCGTCGTAAACTTAGACGAAGGATGGCTGTCATAAAATTAACGATGGCCAATTAAGTGCGACGTTTCTTTAGTCTTTTATACTGTCGATATAAAGATACGATACATTGGCAATATCTGCATCGATTAAAATTTTGTTAATTTCACCTGCAATATTGGAACTGACGTGGAGTTTCGAATATTGTTTACCCGTCGCTGAAACTTCTCGCAAAGTTATATTGAAGCGCTCGCTAGCTCGGCTTCTTCTTTTGTCGGAATGTCAATCACTTGCAACTACTAGAAGCAAATAGAATTTATTCGATTTGTATAACGTAATACATAATGGAATCTTTGTATTGTTTCAGCCGGTCGTGAAATCGACGGCGATTCTCGCGGCTACAGAAGTGCCGAAGAACAAGCCAGAGAATTGACGAGAGCGATCAGAAGAGAAGTGAACAAGTTGAGCGACAAATGGAATGCGCTTATCGATAGAAGCGATCTTTGGAAGAAGAAACTTGATAACAGCTTAGAGGTGAGTTTTTCCTACTTTACCATATAATATTTCTTCATATCGTTATGCCGTTAGTACTTGGACCATTGAAAATTCTTTCTTTAATGTGTCAATTAGATTTTTATGGTCGACTTTTCAGCAACCGACACCCATATATTATTTATTCTCTTCGTTAACGGTTTCAGAGAAGACTTTATGTCCCATAATTCAAAGTTATCCCTCTTCGGACTCGGTTCTAATATATTTCGTACACTTTTAAAAACATATTTCTAGTTAAACGTATCTCTATATAGACACGTTTTTGCGCAACTTTTATTATTACGCTTCCGTAACGCAGCTCTATATTAAAAAATTCTCTTTTCTTATACGCGAAAAGTTTCTTTGTGCGTGCAGTACATACTCAGCGCGAACGCACGATTTTTCGTATTTTCATAGTGACGCGAGTTTTTCCACGTAAATTCGCAGCTTATCCTTTTTTGCTTATCAAATTCGATCTCGCAAAGGTATACACTTATTCGTAATCGAATATATATTTCTTTCAATATGCGAAACAAATCCGTTTTTTTGTTCGCCGTTCGCCTCCGCTCTTGTTTATGCCTTGTTTCAATCGAACGTTCAAATAAAAATCTTTCGTTTTCCCGCCGAAGGGTTCTCGCCGCTTGCGAGTGTATTGCCGAACAAATATAGCTCGAATTTTTATTTACGCGTTTTTTTTTTTTGCAACACCCTTTCCCGTTTCGCCTTTCGAATCTGCCCACTATTTTCGTATTTGTTCGGAAAAAAACGCTTTAGTTCGATTTGTATACTTCAACGAAGCGTACGCAGCCAACAATCAAATTGCTCTCGATTCACGACCCGCATCGTCATATAAACGTTGTTAATCTTGATTTAAATTTGAAATGTCGGTGGTGCAATCGCATCAAATGCATATGTAGACCGATTGTCCAACAGACTATAAATTCGGCAAGTATATTTCAGACGATTAGACTCATTCAAAAAAAAACGTTCCGATATCTTACGTTGAACCAACGAAAGAAATTCGGATTTATCGCGTTTTGCAATCTGGTTGAATCGCTTTTAGAAACCTTTATTGCCCCATTTGTTATTAGCGATATTGTATCGACAATACCATATGAGATTTAAAGCTTTCGTGAGCGGACAAAACTGTTTCAATGGTATATTAGCGTTCGAGTCTAAAGTTTTCCTCTTTTATTTAGTTTTATTTTGAAGTTTATAGTGGCAATGTATTTTTCATTAGGAGATAATAAAATTTGAAACGTTTTATTTTATTTTTATTAATGAAAATCAAATCGTATGTTTTCTTTTTGACTTATTAATAGATATATTATTAATTTTTCTTGTTAAATTTTATATTTGAAATTTATATTCTGTTGAAGGAAATTATGAAAAACTCCATCATAAATCGACTCTTTTACGCCCTTGTTCTGAAAGATTTAAGAATTGACTTATACGAGCCGACGCCTTGTATCTTATGGCATAATCGATGAATGCACATAACAAAAAAAACGTTGACTTTTATTTTCACGGCGGCTTTATCGCACCGGGCCACCTTTTGTTGTTACGGCGACCGAGTTTCCAACGTCGCTCGTTTCCAATTTTCCGGTAAATTATGGACTCCACAACCGACCCTTACTTACACGTAGCGAAGATGATTTTCCCCCGGCAATGATTTTCTACAGGGAGTCGTAGAAGGGGAGGTCAGTAATTTTTTTTTGCGCCCCGGCGGCCGTTTTGTCGCTCGTAAAACTATTGCCACGGAATATGACCGCCGACGAAAATGCTTTTTATCTTAATGAAATCTAGCTTTATGGGTGGATGGGTAGGTGGCTCTTCTTTCACAGCAGCACTTCGTGCCGAAAACTTCGATCTTGATTGAGGAGTTCGTTGGATCGTGGGCGAATATTCGTTCTAATTTACATTGGACGGTCAGCTGATGTTTTTTTATTAAGATTTTCACGTTCATTTCATTAAAATTTCATTGAATTATTAAATAATTCTTGTCCGACGGGCAACCGTGAAATATATTCGAGCCACATTTTTCGCTATCCTAAATATGAAATTCTTTTGTTAATTTTAGATAAGAAAGATCAAAGTCAATAGAATATTACATGATTGTTTTTCTTACGGATCTGTTTAATTATATTATATTAAATTTCGAATTGATAACCATCTTTGAGTATCAAGAATTTATCGGTCAAACCCCGACAAATTATATTATCAAAGCTAAAAGCATAGATAATAGATTTAAGTAAAAACAAAGAAAATCTCTTCGAGGTGCATATTTATATTTATTAGGTGGTATCTATAAATAACATAAGTGTCTTACATTGGATTGTTGATGGTTACGCCCCGTCATTGCCCCCTCGTCAAATGTTCTGACTTAACAGTCTGTTTCGATGTCAATACTCCCGTGGGCTCTCGCAGATAATTAGTTGGAGTTGTCGTCTTCCGAGAATTAATTATGCGATTGAACATTTTCGACGCATGTCCCTCGTGGATAATTGACTTTTCACCATACAATCACAATTTGTTCTTATTTAAAATTATTGTTTTCATATATTATATATTTTTACGGTATGGCTCATCGTTTACTCAAATTATGGATAATGGAAAATAAGAAGGGCGTATGATATTTTACATAATTTTTACCGTTAACGTTGAAAATTCAATTTTTCTTTTTCGCCGAATGATATAATATTATACACGATCGCATAAATTATCTTTACTTTGCTTCTTTTTCTTTTCCTCGATTACATTACGTGAAAATCGATCAAAATATACCCACCGAAAATCACTCTCGCATACATTGTACGAAGCTCGTTCGTTATCTCGCGATCTACTCGTAGCAAATATGACATTTTAAAATTAATCTCGTATCGGAAGCTGCGAAATGTGTGCCGGTTAACGGTTAATACGTGCGCTCGAACAACGGAGACGTTCACGAGAGAAACCTTCATCGAAAATTGCAATTTACGCGACCCTGTTTATTCGGCGCGAATTCCCAGTCGGAAACTGTTGCAAGATTTCGCATTCGAGTGGCAATTTTAATCATAGCTGTCAATGGAACGCTCAGCGCTGTAACCGAACGCGTTTTCTGATGCACTTCTGCTGCACGATGGGCGTGCATACGTACTTTTCAGATTTCGCCACGATTGTTGCATTCGAAATTAACGACTTCATTTCAATATTTCAATTTAAAACTTATATTTGATCCAATAAAAAAAACTTAATTTAATAATAAAATGCATTAAACTCTCCCAAACTTTGAAATTGATCCAGTAATATATAATACTTATGCTCTCATATAATTTTCAAAACTTTAATATATTATTAATTTTAATATTCTTACATAAAACGATTTGGTTAATTCCGGCGAAACACACGTTTATGTGCCAATGACTGTGGTCGGTAACAGCACACGGAGCAGTTTCGTATTGCAAATTCCACACGGATGATCACCTTGGGCGTCCGATGCACTTCGTATTTGTTTTATCGCATATGCAAATGCGGCTACAGACAGGCGGACAGACAGACGGACGGATATTCCTGCGCCGTTGTCCCGCAGATATGTCGTTCAGCCAATTCTCCGTGTCATCCGCTTTCAGTGCCGGTCGTGTTTTATGCTAATTCGACGACGAACTCGACTAAGTGTATGGCGGTGAATACTTTCGTATTCGGTGTCAATTCACACCTTGATGCAATTTAAATATTGCAAATCTGCTATAGTATAAGCTTTTGTTTAATTGAAATATTTTATTATGCGTTGAATGTATATGTATGAATTTCGACGGTGCGTTTTGATGTTGAAAAACTCGTGTAGCTTTGTGGCGAAGTGCAGCCGAATTTTCGCTTATGCTGATCGTTGGTTTTTATTGAATTTTTTGAATTTTCATTCGCTTCATGATTTCAGAACAGCGAATATGAAATTCTCGTCATATTTTCCATCGAAAACATGCTGCCGAGAGTCGGCATTGCCCGATTATACGACTTGACGTTTTGAGTGCGAAAATATGTAGTGGTTGTTACTAATGTCGGCACGACCCTTGCTCCCCATATACATTTTCTGCACCGACTACATTTTATTCGATATGTGTGGCCTTTAATTCAGTGTTTCTCAATATAAGCACCGAACTTGCCTCTATAAATTACGTGTATAATCTATTATAGTTTCTAATGGATATTATGGATCATCATTTATTACATACCCCTACCATGCTACGTTTTACGTCATTCAATTTATTTTCGTATAAAAATTTAAATGATAAATACTTACTATTTCTTTTCTTTTTTACTAAACTTTGTTTTTATTTTCCGTCAAAAAAAATTTTCGAACGAGTAATTTATTGCCGGTGCTGTATCGGATTCATTCTCTTCGCAATAATACATAATTCAGACGGCGAAGCTGGTCGTTACGAGGCGCAAACCATTTAAAAGAGAAAACCGCATAAATCACTCTCATTTAATAACGTTTTGCAGCTTTTTGTTTTCAACTATTACAACAACAACTTACTACCGAAGGACGCCATTAATTATGGGGCGCCATGTGCCTTCTTTATCATCTGACCTTTCACTCGAATTAACGCAATTTAAAGCTTCTTCGATGCGAAATTTCACATTTTGTATCGATAAATAAAGAGCAAATATAGTATTTCGAATTGAAATGTCGTCAAATTTTGTCGTCAAGATGTAGGTTCTGGGGTTACATCTTCGATAGATGCTATCGAGCACTGAGACGACAGTGTGAATGCATAATCTTCGTCTCCCAGTGCACACTTGTGCAAGTCCCCAATGCAACGAAGCAAGCAAGCCTTGTTGCATAAATTGACCATAATAGGATCTCAACTGCAACATCTCTAACGTATTAGTTTTGTACACAAAATCGTAACAAGACAGTTTACCATTTGAACTTCAAAACAATATTCGACACAACTTGTGTAGGATATTTCAATTTTATGTTTCCTTCATAAAATATATGTACGTGTATCAATTTTATTAAACATTGTGTTGAATTTTTATCTTTCAATTATTTCATACACATACTTTGTTAATATTCTCTTCACGCCGTACTTGTAACATTATTTTGATCATTTTTGATTTTCTAAATACCATTATGTCAACATGACGACGGGTACACCCAAATCGATAGCATCATCTATTCGAAGCAAACGTAGCTTAATTTCAATAATTATCTGTACCACATATCATCGATACGTCTCTCCATTGTCTACAAATGTCGATCGAATTACGATGATTGCACACGATACAATAGAATGCATTTTTGATGCGGTTCGACGAAGATGTGAACGCGTAAATCTCACTTACTTGACATGAAAAGTGCTTTCGTTCCTTTTAGAACTCCGGACGGTTATAACTCTTCTTTTATTTTGCTGAAACGTTGATGAATTTCTGATAATAACGAATCGAAAATCTGTATAATCGTGCGGATTAATCGACACTATCTTTATAAAATGCATATAGCTTTGCCTGCGTATTCTGTATAGACTGTGTTAGTCGGAAAATCCGCAAACGCAGTTTTTTCAGCAGTCTATCAAATGTTTCGGTTTTCGAAGCTTTCGCGCTTTCACAATGTTTGCCGAAACTTTTCAATAAACGTTATTGAACTTTCCGGCGGGCAGCGATGGTTTTCGTTAAATACTTTCGACACACAGCAAAAGCTCAGGCCTTGCGGATTATTAAATGCGGCGTCTCGACTTCGATGCTTTTACTGAGCTGGAAAAATAAGAGGAAACCGAGCTTTTCGGATGTTATTGCAGTTTTAGTTTCCCACTTCAATTGTTTTCGTTCGAGACAAACACGGCGTATTTCATATTTGGATTTATTTTTTGTCGATCTTTTGATATTTTATTTGTATTTTTTTCTAAAGCGGTAGACAATTTTGTTCTGCTTTGTATTTTAGGTGATTATTAAAAAATCGTTATTTCGCTAGAATAATATTATAGTTTAAATTTGCATAATTGATAGAATAATAAACATTAGTTTTTTATAATTAAAAAATTATTCTTCGAGAATTTTTTAAAAAATATTTCCAATCGAAAATATAATAAAATTGTTATGCATACGAGCACACGCAAATAAAAAGCTTTTTACGTTATTGTTTTTCACGCTTACGTCAAAGCCTCGCTTCGTATTTTTTTCATTACACACATTTTCTAGGTGTCTACTTTTTTCGTTTTTCAACCGATGCGAAAAAAATAATCTCGTAATAAATTTTGCGATTTAGCATACATTCTAGGTGTCAACATATTTTTCGCGCTGTCAATATATCGTCGCACCCCGCAGGGGTTGAATCTGCCTTGAATGTATTGTATAATACACCAAGAGTGTAGCTTTAAAAATTTCTACGTATTGTTATATTAAAGTACAAACGCACATTTTTTTATCTTGATATAAAAATTCTATACTCCATATTCATATATTTTATAATTTTCGAAGAAAGGCAGGTTGTATATTTGCATTTGCGCCTGCCTACCATCATAGTCATGAGACCTCTCCTCGTTCCCTAGCACGTCTAGGCAAATTAATTATAATTTACGACAAGGCGACTTATTAAGGAGGCACGCGTGCGTGCGACGCTGATGCGCCGTCGGCTTATGACGCGTAAACGTGAACCTTTCGATTTTACACACTCTCTGTAACCTTGCCGTTGTTATGCTAAAACGTATATTACATTATACGACGCAGGGACGTGTGCTCGTCCATTTGGATTCAATACGGTGGTGTTCACGTGGATTTGGCTGTGTTGAAACGGCCGTGCGAATCCAAGCTTCCGTTCAAAAATCAATCGGCGTTCAAGTTTACGTGTTTCGGACGTGCCGAAATGTGCGCTTATGTATGTTTCCCTAGCGAATTTGAATTTCAATAGGAATATAATGTATTCCGTTTGCAATAGGTTAAAATTATTCAATCTCTCCGCTTAATATTCCGATGCAAATTCTGGCGGCCTTACGCTAGGGGACTCTTTTTTATTAAAAAAAAAGAAAGAAAAACAATTCGTTTGTGAATATAATCGACGTTGTCGGATACACCTTCGAAATTTTCATAGCAGACGCTCGTGAAAGATCGGAAATGCAAATCAGATAAAACGTCCCCCTTAATAATTTATCCGATTCCCTTCGTCTACTTAACGTGAAAAAGCATATTTATGTTTCGGGAACGAATTCGGCGTAGTTTTTCATTCCGTCATAATGATATTATCAAACGCTTTGTGATCCCTGAATATGTGTTCCGAGTACAAAATCATTTTACCGGGATCCGCTTTGAGCGAACAAGCGGGCCTCATTACCGACCGTACTATCTGATCTGCAAAGTCGCTTTGATAAATCCCCGATGCTTTTGACACAGTTTCTGCAATACTGCTCCCGACTCGGCGCAATCAATCCGTATCATGGCTATAATTTCAAACCGTGCCCCGGCTTATTATATCCGTATAATAATCAATCGTTCACGTGTAAAATTTGCACTGAAACAATTACAGTTTGGCAGCGTTTCCCCCGTTAACGGCGGCTATCGCTTGTTGCACGACGCTCGCTTTAATCAATATCGGCCTCGGTGTAATAATGGACCGAGCGCGTATATAAATTAGATATTTTGGTTTAATTTGCGCCGCCGTTAATATAAATTATGACGGTTAAATATTATTTTGGTCGTGTGGCCGAAAATCGGTATACGCACGGGGCGTATTATGTACACATTTCCCTATCCAGATATTTGATATTCGGCAAATAATCGAAGCCACACAAATGAATATAACTCAATCATACCGGCTGTCATCTTTATACGTCACTATCGGATATCATCCCTCGGGATGTACTACGATATTCGAATAACAAACATCATCTAGCATTCTAATATTTAAACGGAATCAAAAAAAAGCTTGAAAAAAATATGCTCGGTATGGTGGCGCGCGTTTTATCAGAATAAAAAATAATAGTTTGCATTATTTTTTACTGTCTCACGACTTGCATGCTCAGAATATTGAAATTTTAATATTGCAAGTTCGAAACTGGAGTTTCCGAGATGTCCAAATAAAGAAACGGAAATATTATATACGGGTGTGCAGGAGAGGAACCGGGGCCGTGTCTTTATTAGCGACTCGCAATAAAGCTTCTTATTTCTCGGTTTTGAACGACGGCTCCTCGAGAGCTCCTGCTTCGCCAAAGCATCTCAAACTTTATTCGTGCCATAACCGTTTGTAGACAAAGCCTCCAGACGCAGTTGGTTGTATCCCTCGGCTTGTTTGTGCAGTACAGTTGCCAAAGCACAGCCCTAATCTGACTATGTTTCTTTATTTGTTTCTCCAGGATAAATACCTGCACTGCACTGTTTCGTCTCTTAATTTTTAGTAATTTGTTAAATTGATATGTTTGAGTTTAACGTTTAGCGTATTGTATATATGCATTTATAATGTTTTCCGGGTTCGTCATGAGAGTTTTTTTTTTTTTCGATTTTCTTTTATATTTGAATGTGCCATCATCGCGTGAATTACGACGAAAACACGATTTCAATGATAAATCTGGCGCTCGACAAACGTTGACGAAAATAGGCTGAATACGTATGAATCACTGCAAACGACCGTTTTGTGCATTTGAGCATTCTGCATGACCGAATCATGGTTCTATCTTTAGGGCTATTCTTGTGTACATTGACTATATTCACATCAATTCGTTGCAATTAGTCAATACGTAACGCATTTGATCTTTTTATCATAGAATTGAATTCCGAGTTCACACAGGAATCGAGATTGTTCTTTTATTTGCTCTGCAGACAGCGTGACCGAATCAATTTCCAGCTGTTTGTTATAGCCAGAATGCATTGTTGTTACAGTCACGGTTAAGCTGTCCTCGTGGTTGGTCGTTACACTCTTGGTCTTTTGTCGACAGATCAAACGTCGCAAATTCGTTGAGTGGGCAAACATTTTTAAGCCATAGACCGCACAATATTACTCACCTATTTCTTTCAACAGATTATGATTTGATCTCTGAACAAAATTAGAATGTCGTGTATGATTTTTTATGGGTTCTGTCCAAATAATGCGTGTTCTGTTCTTCACGTGTGCAAGAGAGCGAACAATTTCCGTCGCATTCGGAAGCAAAGATAATTCCTTGGAAAAGTTAACTACCGCGAAAGCGTAATGAGCTAGGTTGACCTCGTTTTATTATCGTCGAAAATGTATGACTTAATAGCCGACTTGCAATAAAAACGGTATAAAACCGCGATGAGGTATTTATCTTTAGCCAAGGGGAAAGTAAAGAAGTTGTGTGTGCAACATAACGTAGCCTACAATAAGGAGTTTGTTTTCATACCGGGAACACAATGGCTTATTTCGAATTAGTTTTTTTTTGTGTGGTCGGGGGTAATAGAAAATAAATTACGGGAGCGGCGCGTATGAAGGAAATTCGTAATCGTTAGGGGAAAACTCGGTCCGCCCCTAAAGCGAGACTAGGAAAAACTCGGAAAAGTTTTCATAAGATTATCGATTCTGATACGCACAAAACAGATTTACGAATATTATTTTTCCATTTATATGCTGCATTCAAATTTACATATCGAATTATCTTTCTGTTTTATTAAAATTTCTTATTGAATATTGGCAATTACATGTAATATATACGACCTACATCAATCAATACGCACATCTCTGCAATATCGTTGATATTTGTACTTAAGCTGATTCTTTTGTTGGTATCTCAACGCATACTATTTTAATTGTAATTTCACATAACAAACCTTTAAATGTTTGTTTCTCCGTTTATAACTAGCACTAAAATTCTTCATAGTATAATATAATTCTCGTACTCCTCTCAAGACTCACCAAATGAATGAGCGTCGTTAAATTATGACCTCGTTTTCCCAAAACATATTCTGCTACGTTTTTCAGAAAACACTGAAAAGAAGGTCGCTTAAGTGAGTCCTTTTTCGTTTCCAAAGCTGGTCTGAGCTTTTGCGTGCTATAGAACAAGCCAAGTCTTGATTCAGGAAGACTTATAATCTATTCGACTTCTATTGACATTTTTGAATCGTGTAAACTAGATTCATAAATAGATATTAACGTTTATATATCTTCAATTTAATCAATAAACATTTTACTGCAAATTTATGGCAGAAATTTTTACTCCCCTCTTATAATAAATCATCACTCCAGTCGAACATAAGAATAAAAACGACTCATAAAATTCATAATACACTCCATTATATTATCGCCTCCGATGTATAGTCGTTCATTTTTATGATTTTTCATACGCATGATATTGCTATTCTGAAAATTATTTTACAATTTCGATAAATTCGATCAATACGACTCTCGTATCAAATCAATAATTTTTGTGCACAATTTTCTATTTTGCGAACGAACGTTTGCCTTCCTTTTTTCATAGACATCATCAATCTTGCGAAATAAAAGTCCGCCTCGGTCGTTAACCGTTTTTTAACATTTCCAGTCATTACGTTTCGCCGAGTTTCTCTCTACTATTGATTCTATTATTATATATACATATGTCGAAATGGCTCTTATATTCTATTGTTCAATACCAATCGATCCGTTGATTAGTTGCGCATAACTAATTTCGTATGCAGCTATCGTCTTTGTCATACACCCCGCTATCGTACATCCGAGTGGTGAACATATTTTTATACTACACTAACGTTGTTTCAAACGAAATTATAATGAACACATTCCCGCTTTGCGTTTTTGATCAGAATAATTTCCGGACAAAATTCAATTGCAGCAGTGTACGCATTTTAGCAATGGTTTTAATTTTTACGCGACATCTGTCAAATGAATTACCGGTTCGGCACATGAACTCGACACGGTCATTACCTATCACACACGCATAAAATATTACTTTGTTCTGCGTCAAAATATTGTACATTATATTTGATCACCTTTTTATAAAATAATGGTATTTTAAAATTTTTATTCGCAAAAATGATAGATATTTCGATCTCTTTGTATCGAATACTTTTATCGAACAATGTCGATAGTCGGATTTGTTTAGTCCGGCGTAATTTCACTGGAATATTTCATGAATGTGGTTGCCTGTTTCTGTCAAAGGTCCTGCGAATGCATTTATGCGCCGCGTGCATTTCCTGTTTGTGAAAAGCAGCAAAAACGGCGTTCATTGTCGACGAGCTTTCGCGGTGATTCGAAAACGCGAAATGAAATTGCATTGATGAATGTTTGCAGGCCGCCGATTTATGACGCCTGATAAACGCGTGTACACATACAATATTTCGCTCGCTAGTTTTTCGATATCGCTCTTTAATTAATGTTTGTTTTACCGTTTTTCGCATTTGTATGCGTTGGTGGTCGCGAGAATTTTCCCCGGTTTTTCCGGACCATTTTTTTCGTTTTCGTTTCCATTTGTGACGAATGTTTCGTTGTTTGTGAACTTCATATAATATAGATGAATTTCATAACAGTTTTCGTCGTGCACAAAAAATGACTCGTGATAAATCAAAATTTCATATCTGATATTTTTCGCAATAATATTTTTTTATATATTTTCAATGCGAAATGTTTGTGATATTTATTTATAAAAACCAAAATTAAATTTCTTTAATTTATTGTTAGAATTGACTCAAGATATAATTAACATGTCGTAAAATGATTAATCGTCTGTCTGGCCAACGAATCTCTTCTTTATAAAAAGGGGTAATCTTGTAGAGCTTGATAACGGATAATTTTGTTTCATTTATAATTCGCGATTCACTTTTTTTCAACTTACTCTAATCTGATGATTGAAATGTTTAACTCTTTCTTTGTCACGAAAGACGAATGTTGAAAAATGGAACACGAAAGCTTTCGACGATCAAGTAAAGGCCCCTGATGGATTGGAAATTGTTCCTGAATCGGTGTGCCGCCGACGCGGTATTTGTTTCGGAAAAGGAAAAAATATACCTATACTATATTCACTGAACGTAAAAATAGCGGGAAGGATGTGTGCAATAATTTATATAATGCTCGGAGAGTAAGCGAAAAATATGAAAAAGGAGGTGAAAAACCTTTTTGTTGTTGAAACGGAGAAAAAGTCGAGGGATTACGTCGCTTTACTAGATTGTGATATTTGATATTGAGCGGCAAGGGACGCTTCTATGAGATAATTAAGCCTACGAACTGAGAAAAACTGTATATGAGAAAAAATATAACTCACATATTATATAATATGTCCTAATATTTTTTCGATATATTTGACATTACATTTTTTTTATATTTTGATACATATATGTAGTCAATATTTCTTATAAAAATTATATTGTATTTCTAATAAATATTTGAAAATATTTATTTATTATGAAATATAATATTTTATTCGTAAGATATGAAATTTACATTAACTTGAAGAAGCTGCGTGACATTCGTCACGAAACTTTCATAGTCCGATGAACAAAGTGCCGTGTTCGAAAACCTCATTTTTTTTATTCGAACATTAACAGTCATGTCATAAAATACAATGTTAGTTTGCTCGCTGTCCGATGCATTATTTATTTACGATCAATTTTCATGTGGCTATTTCGGTACCTTAAAAAAGAGCGATCCCTTCATAGGAAATGCGGATGGAAAATTCTATGCTCAAACTGATCGTAGGCTCTTCGGAAAAAGTTTCAGTTTTAACGTCTTCTACTTTGGACGTTTCAAAAAGACGTCGATTGGAAACGTGTCAAAGTTTCGTCTGAGTTCCATCATAATATTTTTTTCGTACGCTTATATAATATTATAGTTAATACTTTAAGAGTTTTGGTATAGAAAATTCATCTTTAACGTTTGATATTTTTATCATTAATCCCATATTTGCCCCTACAAATTATTATACTGGATACGCCATGATCGTTTCAACGTATGTAATGTATTTAATTCAACGAAAAAGTTGTATTTACAAATTACAATACCTCGCCAATTATACGTTAACAACTCAATCGAACATGGCTGAATTGAGTTTTGTGTGGTCTGCATAAACAATACAATGAGAAATTGCAGATGGTTGCATTTGAACAATGCAACTGGAATACCCTGCAATTAAACCTACAGATCGATATGTGGATCAGCAAATCATAGTAGAGGGAATAGACTAGAATGCGATAGGTGATTTTAAAGGTATTTCAAATGTATTTACTCACTAACATGATATTATATATAAATAACCACCACTTACATTCAACGTATAAGTTTATGATGTTGTCACGACGTTGTCGAAGTTGACAGGCGATTGCTTCTTTTTTCTTTTTTTGCATCGACGTCTGAAATGATGGATGAAGCGCAAACGACGCCAACCAGTGCAACATTTTTAACTTTTTGGTGAGAAAGATCAAAATGTCACGTGAATAGAATATGTTGCATATTCATTTTATGAAATAGAAAAAAAAATCAATATTTTTAATATAATATTTATTCTCAAACTATTCTTTTGAATATGGTAATCATTTTCTTTGTGTAATTTATTTTGAATGGATTCTATATCGTTAATTCACCCTCGTTATATTAAAAATATGTTATGCTCGTTCGTAGATACAATTGAACATCCGCTCGAAACTATTCATAGAATAAAATAGTATAATATCATATTCAACAAAGTCGATTTATCATTCGGAATTAATTACCAAGTCTCATGCAACTGTAAATTGAGATGCAACTCGTATTCGAGTCGTTTAGAAACTATCCTGGAAGCTCCGCATGGTGCACCGCCCGCTCAGATCCATCACGCTAATTGAATTTATTTTTAACACTTTCCTAACAGCTATTTTAAATAAACTTTTTCGATATAGACTTTGATATATCATGAAGTATTGCATAATAAATTCGAAATATTGAACCAAGTTTATTTTTTTCTTAAAACTATTACGTTTTATATTCAGATTACTTGAAACTATGTATACCTATATATTATACATATTTGAATAATCTGGTTTAAATCCAGATTAGTTTGAAGATACCGATAATTTTTTTATTTTTTTTTACCCGAGAATTAATTTTGTTACACACACGCTCCTGCAATGCACGACTTAAGTGTCGCTGAAAAGTTTCAATTTCAGCGTGTTTCACTAGAACCGAAACCGCTTTGCTTTTCTTTAATACGCTCCCGTTCGCTAATCTCCTTCAAGATTACGGCCGAGAAGAGCCGATCTTCTCTTGGTTAAGGCGTCGCTCACTCTTTCTCCTTTCGCGAGGAGTCTAAACTCTTACCGCTTTATATTATTTTGGTGAGGGTGTAAATACATTCGGGATTATCCTTTCACGGTAGCGGGGCAGGCCAGCTCCTCGTATACACACCGACAAAGTCGGCGATTCATATTTGAAAAGACGTTTAACCTCGGGGATTTAGACGACGACTTTCACTTTTGAATAAGCTTTAACTGGCTGCGATTTTTCCCCCATCGAAGTGTTAGATACTGCTTAATTTTAGTCGATTTAGCATCATATTAGGAAATGCTTACTCAATCGATTCCTCAAATATAAACCGAACGTTTTTAAGTTACTAAAAAATTGGGATTTTTTATTTGAAAATATTTTTTTTATAAGTCAATTTTAACATTTTTAATGATGTATAAAAATGGGAAACGATCCAATTATAATATATACACTTCCTTATACGCGATAATAGAGTTTTTTTTCGCTTCCTGGAATCGATCAGCTCGAAGAATCGACGCGTTCAAGTCGAGTGTGTACCATCTGGAAACTTTTGAACATCTCACGGCCACCAAAGTGGGCACTTTTGTGATCCTCGAGACCAAGAGAGAGTCCTGTTGTGTTTTCCCGCAGGAGCAAGCCTTGTTTTCCCCAACGAAGGAAAACTCGCCTCGACGCCATCAGATGATCATTAATTGTGTTTCGAGAGACAGGCCCGGGTGGTGATTTACGACCGGGACCATATTGATTATCCGCGCGCCGAATAAATTATTATTGTGTCCATACAACGTCTAATGCCTCCTCATACAAGCCCCTAAGTATGTGTAGAGTTTTTCGCTTTCTCTACCGAAAATTCCGAGGCGAATCAAGCCGGTGTTCTCTATTGTCCTTTTTATGGGTGCGTTGCATATAAAGTGTTCGTCTTTTCCGCTGACTTCCACCATTATTCATGGACAGGCGAACAAATGCGCCGCCGCCTCGTTGCTGTTGTTGGGTAGTTCGATGCTATCTTTTATTATCGGATTCGTTTTGTGTGAATTATAACTGTAACGATGTTGCCCTGCATAACATGTCGGTGCTGATTAATAGCGCGACATTTGCTTTTTTGTTCCATATTTATGATAATTTTTATCATGCAGTTATTTATACTGCATGACACTTGGTACAATTGCATGATGTATGAGTGTTTTTTTTCTCGTTTAAATAAATGAAACGTTTTATAGCATACACAATTGAAAGTAACGCCCTGATCTAAATACCCTAATTTCTCTCCCCGCTACGAATTTCTCTTGAAAATCATTAGAGTTGCAAATCTGAAAACGGTTTCTAGACATGCAATCATTGCACTCTCGAAACGACCTCGGTTCGAGGAGCACGGAAGCGTGGGATGGCTCCTTCGTCCCGACATCTGGTTCTGAAGCTTCAGGGCACAAGATCTCGTCCTATAAAGTGCGTGGTCGATTCGAAACCCGGTTCAACAACTTCTGACACTTTTCCACCTAAACTCGACTCCCAGCGAAACGAGTGGGTCGGACGATTGACCCGATGCACCCAATTGCATCCAGAATTGCGTCGGATGGCCTGTCGCCCATCAAAACACTAATTGTTTCTTTAATTCGAACGCCGCATCGCAAATTGGTCAATAAAGAACGAGGAGGAACCCTCCGTCGTAAAACTCTCGTATGCTTTTGTTACGCGCATCCTTATAAGGATAATAGGATGAACTGTGTGTGCGTATATCGACGCAGTATATATACGCATCATGCTTGTGAGGGCAGTCAGCTTGATTGATGTCTGAATTTGGTTTCCCATTCAAAATCGATAAATCGTCGTTCGTCGGCGGTGGGGTATGGGCGGTTGGAAAAAGGGTATCGCGTGGCCCTTTTGCTTTTTACTCGCTTTCCCTCTCTTGTTCGTGTACCGCATTATTCGCTTAAAAAGAAGCCTATTTTCGTTTTTGGATCGGTGCTGCGCGGGGTTGGGCCGAAGGGCTAGATTGATATATCCTGTCTTAGCCTGTCAGTTGAGCGATTCCTTCGCTTCTACTATATGACTCAATGTTTCGGCTAAATAAGGCCGCGCTCCGTTTTCGATGAGATCTATCGTTTTTCTCATTTGTCTATTTTCGTAAGCGCCATAGTTTCATTGAAAGAGTAACTGAATGCAATTATAGTGTTAAGCCACATTTTCAGATTATTCCTTTCTAAATATGTATATTCGTTCTCATTACGTCTTGGTTAATCACGAGGATGGCTAATAATTTCGAAATAATTTTTATGTGGTATTGTTGATTTTATTGCATCCGTTATCTACCAATTATATTTACGTCCAGCCAAGATTTTAGTACTGTGTACGTCCATCACGCTTTTACGATTTCCAAAACCCCAAAACCTTGCTTATCGGATTCTCCCCTCACAGTGCAAACAAATCCACGTTCATCCTTATAAGCGCACATAAAAACTTTCAATCAAAAACGAATTCGTTTATCGAACCCAAACTACGCAAAAAATAAATCCAATATGAAAATGTTCCATTTTAATCCGCCATATTGGTTGCGCAACATAAACGAATCGAAGAGAATACCTTTGAATCGACTTTTTTCTTATTTTTTTCAAATACAATCGTTTTATTATGAATCGAGTTCTCCGACGAGTCTCAATTACGATATTACGAGCGTGATAAATGTTTAAACTTCTCATTAAACTGCTAAAGCGAGACCGTTCCTTGCGATTTGCCCCCGGAACGCGATTTATATGAATATTTTACTGGCGATGTTCCCTTCGCTCGTTTTCGAGAATTTCGAATTTCTCACATTTCCATCGCTCGAAACTTGGCCTCTTCCTTTTTCGTGTGTCGAACGGGTGTTTTGTTGTCGGCGACGATCAATCATCCCAAGCGTACGTCCTGAACGTGATTCGTTTCGAGAAAAACCTTAAGAATACGTTATTAAAAGCACAAGAATATCGTTGCAAATGCTGCCACGCCGAGACAATTGTAATAAATCAAAATCGATAATAAACCTCTTGTGCGCGGCGAGACCAGGTGTGTCCCTAGTGTGAGCGGTTAGTTGCTCGAAGGCGCCATTATAAATTGCTCCAGACTCTTAATCATACTTTGTACGGAGTTTTCCATTTTTTATTATTACACAAATTGAATTTGATGTATCGCTGTTGTTATCGAAATCGTATTCTCGGAGGTGTGCGAGTCTTTCGAGTCCGCGGTCCTTAAAAGCCTTAATGTGAGGGTCGATTTGCATGTGAAACGAATCGAAGACGAGGAGCAGACCGTGTTCGCGCATATAAAACTTTCATTCTTCGGTATTTCATTCATTTCCAGCCGAGATGACTGATCGACTTATGTGTTCATACTATTTCTCGAGACGAGCGTACAAATTGAATTTTCTTGTACTACGTACGCACCGTATGCGAACACGCGCGCGTATACACTCCGGCAGGGTACATAACATGTTTTCGCCGATTGCTGAAAAAAATTGATATCTAGATACTTTGTGCGAGTTATAGATATATAACGCAATATTCGCGAGTCGATCGAGCAAGATGGGAAACTGTGCGTGATTAATAGAGCACATCTCGAATGAGCGATCCTCGCTTCGCCAGTACTACGTACCATATAAATGCATGACTCGGTGAAAAATGGACTCGGATCTGCGGATTCGATTGTTTTTCACATTTTGTTACGCCACAATGAAAATATAACGCTTTATGATAAATTTTTTACAATATGAATTTACGTATTTTCATTGTTCACGTTGTTTCCACGATTGAAATGCAGATTTCAAATAAGTACTCACTATCACATAATAATACATCATATCGATCAATTTTGTATCTAGTTTCTAAATAGATTGTATATCATTATATGTGACGAGATATATCGTATAATTTTTTTTCTTAAAAAAAAATTTACAACAAAATTACTTACAAGTTTTTAGTAGTCTCGAAAAAAAGTTGTTTCAAATTTTTAAAATAGTTTTGTAAACAGGGAATATGAAAACCTAAAAGTTTTCGTCTCTCTTGTTGAATTAACATTTTCGGTTATGTCACTTTTCTTTCAGGGACGTAATTTTCACTAGCGAAAACAACAAAAAAGACTTCGCACGAAAATAGCCGAGTTCCACATACACGCTAAAATTCATAGGAACGCTCATATGAATTTTAACGTTAAGTAACAAAGCGATTTGCATAATTTCAATGTCGGGTCTTAAATCAGAGTCCTGCTGAAAACAGTGAGCCAGGACATGTTTATTGCGCAAGTACTAAAGTCGACGCCAAACTTACAAACGTCATTTGTCGTATACGCTCCGGAACCGCAACTATTCTCGAATCTGTTTATTTATTATTCTGTTTTATATGAACGAGAGCGACTTCGTCATCATCATTTCGAAACCCAGAAACGAAGTGGTTCCACGCTGCATTTCAATAGTGCATCCGTTTGTTTGGAGCCAATCGTTGTTATGCTCGTCTCGCGCCTAGCCCCGTTTTCGGGATCCTCTTCTCTAAACGAGCGACACACATAATTCGTTCAATACGTTTTCTAAAATGTGCGTTTCCGCTTGTTCGTATTCATGATTCAATTAAATAACGATTCGGAAGGTCGAAATGATAAAAAAAAGACGTCTCGAATTAATTGTAGCTTATTAACTGGATAGTAGATATTCGGACGCGTCTTCATTCCCAGAAATTATACAGTGCGACTTTAACAGATATGTCTGTGCAAAAAATGTTAATTGAAACATCTTGATAATCCATTAATTCGAATTGAAGTCCTGTCTTATGTGCATAACAGATATTCGTCACACCAATATATAATTCATTTACGAGAGTAATGAATTGCTTATTCATCCAATTTAGGAAATCGACAAGCGAATATTTCACTATGTATATCAATATATGAGCATTTGGTAAAACGAATATTAATCATGCAATGAGTCATGAGCGTTGTTTCACTTTTCACATTTTCAATAATTTTTAATTAAATTCTCATATTTTTTTCATCCAATACTTACGAAATTGAACGATATCGCAGTCTACCCGAGATAACCAAATGACCCGAACCACCGCCGTTAAATATTACTCAATTGTACCGGTTTTCATACATTAACGGTCATAACGCTTCGATACCTTACGCAAATTTATTTAAGGACACAGCACCACTGGATGTCTCATTTTTTTCGCGCATGTAACTTTTTGCAAACGTGGGTCGGTCGGGTTCGCTTATAAGGACGATTTTTTATCACCGATGAATCAGTAAATCATCGACTCGACGTCGATTCGCCTTGTTGTCACACGAATCAACTCCGAAAAAAAAACGAACACTCGTGATGAAAGACGAATTGAAATCACGAACGTGTGGTAAACATGGTTCAATGTGTCCCTACGTCCCTCCGATCTCCCACCACGTTGGCCGACACTCCTCCATCAGCTGCTATGGTCGTGTTGGTTCACTGGTGCTTGTGTATTTATATTAAATTCAGGGCGGCTCAATTCCAAAGGTTTCATAAGTGCGTGCCGAAGAAAAATCCGAAAAATAAGCGATCTTATGAGATATGATTGGTATGTGTCCATGTTGACGTAGTTTCGTGTCTAGAAATATAAATATTTGTAGTTATCGATTTTGAATGTATGCCGGAAATAATTATAAAACCATTGAAGCATGAAAACAATCAATTGAATCTTTTCGTTGCAATAACGTGTACGATGACGTTACAAATATGTTTAAACACATTACTTGTTAATGTGCGTTTAATTATAGAAAGTCAATCAATTCTAAATATTCGCTTCGAATATATAATTCTAATACGCATTGTTTAAATTATGAACTTAACTGTACAATTTTCTACGAATGAACAATTAAAAAATCAAATTTAAATTCTCGCTCTACATATTTTCATTCGAGAATTTTAACCACCTTCAATTTCTCACACAACCCGAAGAATGCGCCCTCCACCTTCGACATCGCTGCTTCGTGCATCGGCAAAATTAGTGGCTTTATCCGCGATGCTTTTTTATTCCTGTACACATTTTTTTGGGGCTGTGTGTGCGTGTGTAGGCGCATCAGTTTTTGCATCTCGCGACAGCCTCGCACTGCTGCGCACGCGCAGTCTCGTTCTGTCTATCGCCGCGGACACACGACGTAACGGATGGACATAACACTTCGGGTGACACGCGTATTTGCTAGGATTGCAGTGTTCTTTCGTGATCAGAAGCAGGGGATCGGTTCGCGTGTGTGATCTGTGAATATGTGTGTTTCGTTGAATTCTTACGCATCGTGTCGTTAGGTTCATTCGTATGCCGGCCACCCTCCGTCGAAATGCATTCGGATTCGACAATGAAATCCTTTGAATATAATAAAATAACGTAAGCGAGACGGGAATGAAACGTCGAGGATGCTCTCCTCCTCGTGGTCTCGGTTCTGAAGTGCTTTGGAGATCAACTTACACTGAGTCCTTCGCGTGTTCTTTTCGTATGCTTTACACATGCATATTGTGCGCCGCAGTGCAGTCCTGGCTTGTTATCGCGATGGCAATAACTTTTTAATCTTATTGTCTGGAAATCGTAGTAATACGGATATTGTATCGTCCGCGTGTATTTTGTCTCGAATTGGAGTAGTTCTTTTGAAAATTCTCGTGTGAATCGGTAATGTCTGTTGTTAAATGGATAAATATTTGTTTTAACGTAATTATATATTATTATAATGTTTATGACAGTTTCAAAGAAGTTTTCTTGTCATTATCTCGAGCGCAGACTTCTCAGCACATTCCGACCAATTTGTTCAAACATTAATATAAATATACACTTGTGTATCGAGAGTATATTTAGTACGCCAAGCACATTGGCGGCTAATTTACATAAAACACTCTTATAATTATGGTCAATGATCTTATAAAATCGCGCGTTAAATCGTATACATTTGGATTGATCGTGGGAACTATTACATGACATTTTCACTATTGCAATTTTGAAATAACAAAAATCTATTATTATAATTTTTTTTAGCAATTTTAATTTTTACACAGTAAACGTGACTCCAATTAGATGTAAAAAATAAAAATCGCTAATTCTCTTCGAATACGACACTTGAAAATTGCATATTCGACAAACGTGCGAAAATCGACGTAGAAACGCGTTTTGCTTGCGAATCGTTTTCATTTCCGACTCACGTCGAACGTTTTGTTTCTCATTCAACAGTCACGCTGTAGAATTGACCGAAAAAGGTGTGGTTTTTTTAGCACGTGAATAAAAACATATAAAGTGATTGTGGCACAAAAACGAACGAGCACTGCTCAATTGGTTTGTCTGGTCTCGCGAAACAATGCGGCCGTGACTCACCTAGGCGTCTGTTTGTTTTGGCGCCATCAGCTGTTGCATTGTACAACAAATGCAGCAGGCGCCTTCTTAGTGGTTGACGTCATCTTGTCGAAATGAAGAGCGACCTGGACATGATCATAGCCGCCCACGAGGACGAAGACGTGATCAAGATGCCCGAAAAGCAAGAGGGCGACCTCACGGAGGCCGAAATGTTGTACTATGAATTGATAAGGGCCATCGAAGAGGAGGAAGAGGTGAGATTCGTAACACCCAATCGAATATCGTGATGTTCCGAACACATACGAAAGTGGGATTTGGAATCGTAAACTTCGATCGCTTAAATAGGCTTTTTTATTTTAACAGTTGCATTCGGGCATTTTTATAATAGAACACAGACTTAATGAAACGCGCACATAAAAGAAGAGACTATCTCTATTTCCGTACACCATCCCTCGTTTAACACCAGCTGTTAGAGAAATAGAAAAATAAATAAACAAGGAATGTACTAGATTGCTTCATACGTGAATCTTCCTAATTAATCTTTGCCTTTCGCTCGTATTTATCCAGCTTCGTTTATGTACATGCGTAAAATATTTTATCCGTTTCTAATTGGTATGAGCACAGACGAATCTTACTTTTATGGCTTTTGGCTCACGCGATCGGTTATGTTTCCTGTTTTTCCCGTCTATTGTTCCGTACTATTTTTGATCAAGATTGTACGCACATGAAAGTTGCGCAACTCCTTCGTTATTCTACAAACGAACGAAATTGTTAAATCGTCGCTGACGAATCGTATATCTTCATCGTTTTCACGCAAAGTCTATTGTGATTCCTTGTATACTACATACACAAGCCGAGCAAATCTCTCATCCATCAAGCTTTCCACTCATTACCTAGCTCGCTTCAACAATGTTATTTCGCTATTTTATAATTTAACTCACTTAATCCACGTCTTATTTGTGGCGTGCGAAGATCATAAATATACATCTGATCTCTATAATAATTCAATTATCAATATTTATTATATTTATAACTCTTATGAACATCAAACGATTTTTCTTGCGACATACTTAAGTAGTAAAAGTAGAAGGTCCCACTTGATTCAGATTTCAAGTAACGCTTTCAATAACATTCAATAAAAAATAAATAAACTTTGAATTTTCAAATGAAAAAATACATTTTTTTCTATATCCATTTTGTCTACTTTGTACACATGATATACGCTGCGTTTTATGACCCATCTAACATACGCCGTTCATGTAGTGCGGTTCAACTTAAACGTTGACCGATAAACTTCACAACTTTGATATCTCTCTCATGACATTGTTGTTCCTTAGGGCTTGTATGTGTGCGTCTTCATGTGCCACAACTTTACAAAAATATGTGCCAAGTTTACGACCAATTTGTCGCGAGCCGCCGTTCAAACTTTACTTAGGGCGCGGCATCGTCAAAGTTAACAACACAAAAACGGCTAACTCTCGCGGGCACGATTTATTTATTTTAATTTTATTTATACGGCCATTTTTCACGGGCTTCGTACTTTAATTCGTGACGGATTTATTCGATTTTATGGTGATAATTGTCGGTCGTTTCGTGGAGGCGAGGTGTCGTCACCCGCAGGGTTGAGACCGGTTGGTCCGTTTGAACCTTATGATGACCCTTATTTTCGCGGTGCGGTCATCACATTCTTTATTGAGCAAATTTTTCGCACCTTGCGTGTGTTCTTTCGGTTAAATGCTGTTTATTGTAATTGCGGACGTCGTATTTATCCGTTGAAATTTTCGTTGTAAGAGAAAGTTGACATAAGTTAAGATTTAATAATATGAAATTAATATTTTTTTCATTATATAATATAATATTTCTTTTAAATAAATTCGAGACCGAGATGATCGGATTACTCACATATTTTTAAGCTTAATAATATTTTTGTGTACCAATATTTAAGTTGACATTAATGAATCGTTTTTTCAACCGTAACGCAATTTTCTATTTATCAATACGCGTCTATATTATATTTGATTAAGATTGTTGACAATCAGTCTGTTGGTCTGGGCGCCAGCAGACTTTATAAAAAAACATGATACATTTTATGCTTCTCACATATATCGTCTTTGACAGTTATGTACACACTTCGTTTCAAACAAACAGCAAATTATTTCGATGATTCACCGTTAATTTTCTTTCATTATAAAAATAAACATATCAATTATTAGCTGGAAATAATTAATCACTACAACTTTCTAAATAAAATTTACAAACCTCCAAAAACAGATTAAACACAAAATGTCTCCAGAACGTTCACATATCGGAAGACCATTGCCAACATATTATCCTTCGCCAACACACACATGAATAACCCACAGCCAGAGAGCGATTTGAACCCGAGCTATGCGAACTACAAAGCAAACATTTTGCATAGCGTGCCACCGACCCGCAACACTGTCGACTCACCCACACACAGAGAATATTCTTCGAGTTCCGAAGACGTCTCCCCGTTGTATGGAGACTATACAGTAGCACGAGGACCCAAATTTCGGACGACCCGGTCCAGACTTGGGAACCTCCACTCTCTGTGTGTGCAATTCAAAGTTTGGCCAGGCAACGCAGTTTCCCTCCCTCTGGTAGCCCATCTGATGGTGGATGGTGTGTAGGGAGGCAATATGTGGCCGACGGCCGAATTCCTGGCATACTCGGTGACGGCCCAACTATTTGCAATTACCTTTAAGCTACTGGCTAGGATGTGTCCCCTGGCAGAACGTAGTAGCCGGCTTTCTAAAGAAAAGTTTTTTAAAAAATGAAGAAATATCTAACTATTTTCGTCTTATAGTTTTGGGTGTGTGATTCATTTTGTGTTGTTTGTACGTGGATATTTCGCAATCTTTGACATTATACATAGTAGAATTTTGTCAAATAGTTTTCGGCTTATTGAGGTCATTTCGATAACACTGTCGTAACTATTAATTTAAATTTTATTTTTGAAATCTATTAAAGCAATTGTTCGTTAGCAATTTTTCAATTAATTTTTTATCATTTTTGGCTCACATTCAATTAGGTTTAATCGCACTTTAGTCCATTAACGACCAATATACCGTTCGCGATTAGGGTGAAATTATATATCATATAATACATACATACTTTTTTTTAATTCTATGGCAGAATATGTGGCTGAGCTTTTATTTTCATATATTTTTTATTCGGCGATAATGAATTTTAATTGCTCTTGGTCAGATTCGTTTGAAATGGAATCCTAATTTAGATTATAAACTCATTCAATATGCATGCGCTCCATATTTACACATTAGTTCACGATCGATATACCACTTTTGAATATATATAACATTTCATAAATAATATTTCAGCCTTACTAATATAATATAATATACATATGTCCAAACTATATTTGACTTCGATAAAATGCTTGGGATCGTTTTCAAATATTTACTTTGAAGTTAATCCATATTTATTCAAGCCTTACCGATTCGGATGATCATTGCTTTTAGATAAATTATTTTACTCGGACGCATGAATATGAATTTTTATTATGAATGTGTTTTCGTTAAATTAGTGCTTTTTTTCATTGATTCGATTCACGTTTTTTATTTCTGAATTGGTAATGGCGTGGACATTGTTTTCAGTATAATTTTCAACGTTATTTTCGGCTTGTATTTTGTGTGCGTATTCGTTCGGCATATTTAATTTTGTTTTCACGGGCATTATCGCCGTTTTGTAAACTTTTAATTCAAATTAAACAAAACGTATAAATCACGACGTTTTCGTCTACAATTTCCCGTCGCGCGACAGGCACAACAGTTTGTTGCGAAATCGGAAGACCCGTTGCGCGAAATCCCTTATTTATTCCCTTAATTAAATTTCTCACTTTATTGTGAATAAATTTGTTTCCATTTCGGCAATCCGGCGGAATGTCCACCCTACGCACAAGTCTCGTGTATTTTTTAAAATATAAATTTAATTAGAATATCTAATTGAATTTCTACGTTAACGCAACGCGAGTTAGCGCAGAGTAAGCGATTTTATTATACGTTTTCAATTCAATAATGCATTGTTTTAAAATTTCTGAGTTTAAACTACGCAAAGCGATAATTCATATGGCTATTGAGCTATTCAGCGAAATCTATTATATCCCATATTGTCCGTGTCGTTCCCGGAACAATTCACTTTCAGATTAATAATCCTACTCCATTTTCGAATGAACGTTTCCACGAGTGGAACTATCTCGTTTTTCTCGCAATTCGCGCAGACAAGCTTGACAAATGAAGAGTGTGTCATGTGAATTTGTCAGCCACTTTTTCTCCACGGCCACCGTCCCACACAAGCATATCATGCTCTACAGCAGCACATAATATATTTTCCTTCGGAACTCACGCTCGCCTCCTGCTCGATCGCACAAAAGCGATTCCAAAACTACATAATTTGATAAACGACCCTTCCTTATTGCCCTTCGAGTTGATATATAAAACGCGGGAAGCGATGACTATAACGATTCCGCGGTGGCGATAAAACGCCTCCTTCTATTTATTATCATCTCCTCGAGTAGTGGTGGTGCTACCACTACCGTTTTCTGGTTTTTGTTGTTTTCATCGCGGTTGCGAAACCGCAACGCCACTTGTTGAAACGTGGCTCGTTAATCATCGCCGCTCAAATGTCATGAGACAATGCTCAGAACCTCGAGATTTATATCGTGTTAATTAATTATTTTGCGAAGATTTTTCGCAAAGGTCGAAGCCTCGGAGAAAGCGCGCATTTCTTGCGCAAACTATTCAGCCCTCAATAATTTCGCATCGCACAAATCTTAATATAAATCATATCGGAAATTCTTCCCGTATTGAAAATGCTTCGTTAAAACTATTCATGCCATTTTGTAAACCGCCAACAATTTCACGATTCCACTCATAGTCGAATATCGTGTGATACAATGTGTTTAGATTTCCTTTAGCGAACTTCACTGCAATATTCTCTGTTCCAATTTAAACTATTTGCGGTCTCCGCAATATCGGATAAGTGCAGAGATGCACACGCACCAGCATACGGTGCATCCATATTATATTATGCATCCGGGCCATTGCATCTCACTTATCTCGTCGTACGGTGTCTGGTTACCTTGCAGCCTCTCGGAGTTCACCCGCAGTAGCACTCGAAGTGTGATGTAACGAAGCCAATAAAAATGCCGTACTTACCGCCTTCAGGACGACTGCCTCGAGCGAAATATGGCGACTCGTTTATTCGTAAAATAAAAAATCTGAGCGCATTATAAATCTTGTTAAAAAATGCATTTTTAGCGATGCCATTCTTCCGCAGCAGGTGTTGCTGTATTGCATAAATTTTTCATGGCTTT
This sequence comes from Hydropsyche tenuis, assembly GCA_009617725.1. Classification (NCBI taxonomy): domain Eukaryota; kingdom Metazoa; phylum Arthropoda; class Insecta; order Trichoptera; family Hydropsychidae; genus Hydropsyche; species Hydropsyche tenuis. The sequence goes on along the minus strand of VTON01000021.1, from coordinate 500,887 downwards.
TGTACGTATCGCATCATTAGCGAATCCAGAGTCCGTAGTTCGGGTAATTACTCCATTAAAATAAATTAAAATCTCGAAAGAAATATGATACTATCTCGACGCTTTTCCAAGAAAATTCTTGTATCTCGAAAACGTGAATTAAATTGAACGTTTTTCCGAACAATGAAAACTTATCTCGTAATACATTAATTAAAACATAATGCCGTCAATACAAAGAATTCGAATCACAAAAACTTCAATACTCTCTATAAGCAGTATCGTTTACAATCAGCGATAACAATAATTCAATTTGCACAATCTCGATTCGGATTACGCCTCGCTTATTAAACACAGATCGCACTTATTAATGTACCGCTACGTAACTGCACAGCGCGTACATACGTTGCACCTATGCACAAAACTGCAATATCCGATGACATCGGTCGGTCATAATAATATAGCTATATAGTATTACACGGTCGCACATGCACACACACACAACACATTATGATATATATCGCGACAATAATGGGGTAAGAGGAGAGAAAGACGCGGAGGCGGTCCGCGAGGACGTCCGCGCAACAGTTGTCGGCCTTGTCGCCATTGTGTTGAAACGAAGAAGATAGGGGCGGATTGAATTCATGGCTAACCCCCGGTCCATTGTCTTTTTAATTGAGACGTGCGGAGAAATTCGCGAAGCGCCGTTAATTAACGCCGTTATCAAGCGGTCGGTTGTTTGTCGGCGCTCGTCGCGACTGCGGTTCTGTTTCGGGTGGTTTGTTGGTTTTACTGAGAAATTTTGATTTGGTTCGATGAAAAAAATTGTATCAATGTATTTTGAGTTTTTTTGAATGGTACGTTTCAGATCATTGTTGAATCATATACGAGTTTTCATGTAAAAGCGGATCGATTTTTCATCATGGTGCATTTGATGGGAGATTTATTACGTTACAAAAACAGGGTTTTTCATATAAATGAAATGTTCGTTTATGTTTCGAATGCGACTAGAAAGTAATGATAAGTTGTGAGACATTTTCTGTGAAATTAAAACCGGTAAATCTGTCAACATTTAAACAATATCGAAAGTATTTATATGAACGTATCTACTCGTTTTGATAAATTGAAACGACTTTTAAAATTGATGCATCTCCTTTTCATACATTCTCGCGTCGGAATTGTATATTTAAAATTAAATTTGGGTTCACGAAAAATTGGTACATGTATCGCACTTTCGTATCATGTACGTCGCGTATTCGATACATTTTTAAGGTTTACATTGATTGCATATTATGCAAACTCGGTTCCCGCCTGTAATATACGATACGTATGAAAATTGGCAATCGCGAACGTTCCCTGCTCGCGCACATACAAACGCTATTTTGAATATGAGAATAAATAAAAAAAATATATTAAACGATGCGTAGGCATTTTCTTAGAATTCGGATGTTGTCCGCTTTAGATGAGATTTCTCGTTTCGAAACCGACTCATCGTTTTATCTGATGATCTACACCCATACGAATAAGGCAAACAAAAAACCTTCTAATATCACCAGACTTAACCGCGCACAAAAAAACCGTGATTGATTTTTTAAATTAATAACTCATTAATGACCCGAGCAAATATTAGCGATACGTAGACCGCACCGCGTGCCCATACGTATTCATATTGCACTTTAATCGAAATGTGTCCGCGCATAAGCCGCACACATATTCGGATTAAAGTCGAGTTAATTATTCAACAGAGTAATCTAGATACCGAAATAGTCCATGCACAAAAATATATCTCAATTACCGACACGATAATGGACCGTTCGAAGACTTTAGAATGCGCTTTATTTATACACCGTCGATAAATTTCTAACAATGCCCGATTAAGCCCGATTGTGCCCCTATTTCAAAACCGTTTCTCGTTGTAGTACGGGACATTGCTGCGTCCCATCGTGTTGTAGGAGAAGCAGTATTTATTGCATCCTTCCGGTACGGTTCGCTATCTCGAATGTGCGCTGCGCCGAAACGCAGCGAGAACTTTTGCTCGTATATTGAAAAATTCATGCGGCATTTTTCAGCTGTATCTTTGATTTTTTGCGAAAGTGCACCCCGTAAATCATAGATTTGCTGAAATGCGAAGTTTTTCGCATTATTTGAACGGTCCGGCTGGAAAAGTGCTTCACATTTTCGCTTATATGTATTATATATGTGCCCAGGGTGACCATATTTCCCAGGAGTTATAAAGAGACGGTCTGCAAAAAAATGTATTAAAAAAAATTGTGTTGCACTTCACCACTAGGGATTCTAAAGTCTCGAGTTTTTCAAATACCCGGGATTCGAGACAGCGAAAAATCGTCGACCCAATACTGAATCCCTAATAGTCACGTATAGTCAATCTAAAAAAATAATTTTTGCATCGACGAAAACTTTATCTAGTATTTAGACGGAATCATCCGACGTTCCTACCTTTCGATATCAATAAAGATCCAGTATTTTCGAAAAGGTCTTTCGTGCCGTACCGAACGTTGATTCTGAAGCAAAACTATCCGAAACTAGCACAAACGGTACGGTATCTGAGCTGAAACCACATTTCAGCGTCGAAGCCACCGCGTCGATCCGAATCACCAGCTATTGATAATTTTGCGTTAACTTTTGCGAAACAGGCGAGTGAACTTCACCGCCAAGGAAACAAGATAAATTTATATATCGCAGAACTATCCGCATTGTGCTGCGTTTGTTTGCTGTATACATTCGGCGCGTTTGCGCTCTGTTATTATATTATACGTGTTCGTATCGTGGATTTGTTCGACGTCCGATACGAGATGAATGACCAACGCAGCCTGCCTTTGTCATAAAACGTTATGGACGGCGCTTAACCGGCGAACGTTGGGCAAATCAAACAGTGGCAACAGTTGCGCAATGAATTATTTACTGTACTCGCCGGCGTACAAACCCTTCAGTGGGGAACGTATTGAAATCGTCTCGGGTGGTTCGAACTTGAAGGGCGAAAGTCGTCAAATCTTGTACGTGTGCCGTTTTGTGTTCAGATCTGAGATTTATTCGATTAAAATATTGTGTATGTTTCGGGTCGATATTCTGTTGTGGTATTTTTGTGTGAAATGCGATTGTTTATTGTGAAGAAAATAATTTAGTTGAGATTGTGTACGGAAAAATTCGTTCAGAATTAATTTTGTGCCTAAAATGCCGTATGTTTGATTTTAATCAAAGAGTCGTTACGGTACTAGTGTTGGTATGGTGTTCGTTCCTCTGAAGCCGTACGTTCTGAAAGTTATAGGAAATCGTGAAGCTCGTTAGAAAAAGCAAAGCTAAAGACACTGAAGGAAAAAATATACAAAAAGAAGTCGCATGTGAAAGGATGTTCCACGAGCAAAAAGTGTGATCGAGTGCAGAGAAGCACATGCAATGCGGCAATGTAATCGACGTTCGGCAATTGTTAGCGATAGATTGCAATTTTTCGCAAAGAAATAAAAAAAAAATACAAGATCAAACTGCTTCGCTAGATATTGATCGATTTTCATTTTGTTACTTGAATAAAGTATTCGTTTTACGCTATTGTTTTACAGTGCGAAGTTGCACAAAACAGCGCATCAAATGATCCGTGGCGTTAGTGCGCTTCAACAATTTCGCGATTGCTATCTTCCGTTGCATTCTTTTCTTTCTTTTTCTTGGCGCTTTTCGTTTTTCTTTTTCGGGTTCGGCAACGGACAAGAAAGATCGTTTCCTAAAACTGATTTTTTTTTCGCCGGAGTTAAGGTCACGGTACGTTTGCAGCACATTTCGTTACACATCAAAACGGTCTAATATTGCGGCCTTTGATTCCGTGTTTTACTTCAGTTTTTTAATATTAAATAAACTAAATTTTATGAAGACTTATCTAAAATATTGTGACTACTATTGATTATTTTCGTAATTTTTTACAACTCATCACATGAAAGACTATCATTGTCAATTTTATCGCATTTTATGTACATTAAACATCAGAATCATCGTACTAGTCAAATACCGATAGCTACCAACACACTAATATTATGATTTCCTTAAGTTTATACAACGTGACGCACAAAGTAATCTTTAATATTAAACAGACATCCGACGATTCAATTTGTGTACACACACATTTTTCCACATCACAAAATACATCAAACGTCAACGCAAAATTCAAACACGCATAAAAGAGAACCTCCACCTCTTCAACGTCGTCGCAAAGAGACCCGCCGTAAATATTTCAAACGACAAAACGAGGGAGCGCCTTTCCACCCTCTGTTTTCGCGGGCACGTAAATACTATACATTTCGCGTAATATTTTAATTTATTCAACCCGTTGAGCGGCGATGTCACGTCAGATGTCGTCGCCGCCCCTGTCCGTCTTTTGGCCAACTTTTATTTCATTTCTCGGCGAGAAATCTCGCTTTTGTTGTCGGCAGTTTCTGGTAAACCGTTTTTGTTATCGCGCATCTTTAGGCATCCGTCGTTTTTGCCCTTCGAGGGGTTGAATGTCAGTCCGACGTCGTTGTCGACGCCTTTATTTCCCGTCTTTTGCGTTTTCTAAAGAAATACCATCTCGGTTTTCCCGTGGCTCTTTCAAATTCGTTCGCGTTGAATTTTCAGAAAATATTCGCTTCGATGAAATTCTGCGTAGCTACAAAATGGCGTCCGAAATACAATTAATAAAGCATTGATCGGATATCAATTCGGCTTCATCTATCGAAGTAGATCGGATTAATATTACATTTTTTTCACATCTGTCAAGTTGACGTGATGCTGTCAGTCATTCTTCGTTGTCAAAAACTCCGTTTTTTATGTCCATCATTAATTAATCGGACGCGGTTGATACATATTCTCGCAAATCGGATCATACGTTTTCTCACGGTTCTTTTTATGTTACGAGTATCGTACAAAAAGTGTCATATCGATGAAAAAGCAAACAACTAGTTCGATATTATTCTAATACTGGTTTTCACTCGAGAGCATAGTCTTTCGCTTTCCATCCAACAAACCGGTCGCAAAATATGTATTGCTTTTGTTCGCAAGCTTCTAATTTATTGTTGATTTGTTGGTTATCTGAAGCCGAAAGCTCTCCCGGATACTCAAAGCTCTAAAGTAAACAATTTTCACTTTGGATCGTTCGTATTTATGTGGTTTTAAAATGTTCGCTTTCCCGTCTGAATCTACACTTAAGTAGAGCTTGTACTTTTTATGTTACCATTGAAGCTCGAAATCTGCGAACCATCGATAATCAAGTGCAATTTACCTTGTCCATTTATTTTTTATTTTATACATCGGCATTCTATTAAAATCGTACTTGCCCCATGAACTAAATTTATATAAACAAGTTTCAATCCGAGTTGCGACATTATTCGTGCAACAAAATAGATTGCTTTATTTCCCCAACATGACATTCGATCAGACACAGAAATTTCGTCGATCGACCATTACAACTTCTCGATACAAAACCAAAGCCTAGCCACCTATGATATCTGCGTTTCGGATCATCCGTCGTGACATTTGACATGGGCGCGCGCACCGGAATACGTACCATCAACAATGCGAGTTCAACGGCACCCGAACGAACAATAGTAAACGAACACCACAATCCGCCCACCGACTAATAAGCGATTCGTCAGACCGAACGAGGAACTTGGGAACAACATCCGAAGCGTGCCGAGCTTTCGATTCGTCCGCATCGAAGTGCTTCGCGAACTGTTGCGGAGGTTTCGCAAAGCTCGTCGTAGGCAGTATAACAATGTTGTTCGCGCTAGGAGTTCGCGACGGCGCCGTAAAATGGCGTAAATTACGTTTTAGTATCGCACAATGTGACGATCGCTGAAATCTGTGTCCGTGGAGCGGGGTTTATGCCTTTTATGTGCCGGCTTTACGAAAATGAAAGACTGTTATGGTTCAATTTCGCCGCCGGCAGTGGACGTACAATATATCAACACTTTTCACTTTAAAAGACATAAGATCGTATTGTATGCAAAGTCGTTGTTGGGATATCGAATAAATTTTTATTCGTTGTTGTATTTGTGTTGGGAAATATTTTGAAACCTACATAGTTTATTTGTAATATGGTCGTAATTATATATCAAACCCTGATAATTTTAATTATTTATCACTGAATTTACATATTTATGTATTTCTTACGTTTATATTATTTTTGGTTAGATAAAATTTAGTTTTTGATTTTTTTTTTATGTTAAATAATAGGGATTTCACTTAAAACTTAATATATGTATTTCATACTCAATTTAAATCAATTAATCGAATACACTTTAAAATGTTAGGTATCACATTGTATCTATATACATACATACTACCGTTTACCCCAGGGTCTAGGTTAGTAGACGACCATGATTTATGATCAACCAGAAAACTACCCCAGACTCTCAAAGGATAATCATTTATCGAGTTATCAATACGCAGATAAGCACTGGACGACGGGTCGTACACTAAAAACTTACTATTACAAATTTATTGTCCACCGCGGAAACTATCTCGATCAAATGAATTATTGCCTGAGATAAACACTAGTTTTGGTTTTTTTTTTCTTTCGGCGAGGAGTACTATTTGGAATATTATTATTTCGGTTTGAAAGGGAATATTCATTGGAAACGAGGACTTAACGATGATGAGTTCGATTTTCTCGGAAAACAGTCGAATTTGCTCGTTCGTTCAAATTGAACACCTGTCCGTCTACCGACACTGGGTCTTGAGGGAAAATCACTTTTTGATGAAAGCGTTTTCAATTTCGGAAAACGATTTTCTGTGTGCCGCGAGCAGATTAGTTAACGCAAAAATTCGTATAATGCATAAAATACATGCGATATTATCATAAAAGGAATTTTCGTGATAAATTTATATTTCATATATAGTAGTAAAAGAGTATATTTTTCCGCTGAAAATCGTCGAGAAATTTAATTATTGTTGTTAACGGATAGCAATTTTTTTTCAGCGAGGCAAAACAATAATGAAGCTTTTAATATTTCAATTCATAAAATTCTCATATATTCATATGCGTACGTGGATATGATGAGGTTAACCCTTTTTTATTGCGCTCGTGTTACATTATTTTCAAGTCGTAAAGTGCCGTAATTTTTCGGCCGTTTAAACGGGATCCATTTACAAAATATGTCAGAGTTTATCGTGTAGCCACATTATAAAATACTGCTTTTTTTTTGTTCCATTCGGAAAATTTTCCATTTTTCCTCCTGACAAAAAATTTCAAGCAAATTTAAAATTTTCGAATCCACGCTTTTAGCGACCATCCGAATAAATAAATAATTTGACTTGCTGAAACCAATTTTTTTTTTATACACGTACTAACCAATTTTTTTTTTCTTATTATTTTCAGAAGGTGCGCGTTTTCCAACAAGGTGTCGAAGAGGCTGCCGCTCGTGTTACTGCTTTGGAAGCTGCTCGTGCTCGCTGGGCACCACCTGGAGATTCCAGAGAAGCTCGAGCTCAAGCTGCAGGTCTTCGTGCCAGACCTGCTCCAGCAGCAGCTCTGAAAGATCTACCTCAACAAGCTGTTGCTCTTCAACGTGCTCGTATACCTGTAGCATCCCATCTGATTTTGGCTCTTGATGACCTTACTGCTAGGTACATTTAATTTTTTTTATGCGGTTATCAAACTTTTAAAAACTGAAGTATTGTATAAAAAATTGATTCTTGGTTAGTTTACCGACTCGATGAAATGTTATAGTTTAATTAAATTTTCCATCAATAGTAAGTTATTATTGTTGATTACAGAACAAAAGTACTTCAAATCGCTACTGAAGAACGTATTAAACAATTAGAAGAATTTGGCAAGGATGGAGGCGCTGCTGCTGGTCAAGGTTTCTTGGCCGGTTCTGTTGAACCGCCTTGGGAACGAGCTGTTACCCCCAACAAAGTGCCTTACTATATCAAGTAAATATCAACAGAAATTTTTACGTACTATTATTATAACTAAAAATTAACAATGAATTTTAACATTGTAGTCACGAACTGGAAACAACTCATTGGGATCATCCTAAAATGATAGAACTGATGAACTCTCTTGCTGATTTGAATGAAGTGCGATTTTCAGCCTACCGTACTGCTATGAAATTGCGAACTGTTCAAAAGGCCCTTTGCAGTATGTTTTAGATTTAGATTATATTTTGAAAATTATTTTGTTTTGATTACATATATTAAATTCCATCATATAATTTTAGTGCACATGTTACAATTGCCTGCTGCCCTAGAAGCATTTGATACTCACGGTTTACGTGCTCAAAATGACAAACTAATTGACATTCCTGATATGATCACTGTTCTTACGTCATTGTATGAAGTTATTGCTGCTGAAAATCCTAGTCTTGTCAATGTACCATTATGCTTAGATTTAGCTGTCAACTGGTTGTTGAATGTGTATGATAGTCAACGCACTGGTCAAATACGCGTTCTAAGTTTCAAAGTTGGATTGGTTTTACTGTGCAAAGGTCATTTGGAGGAAAAATATAGGTTTGCTCTATTTTTAAATATTTTTTCATTTTAGATTTGCATCTTGATCTTTCATCCTATATAACCTTTTCTTTCTTTTGAAAAATAATAGATATTTGTTCCGTCTCATTGCTGATCCATCATGCATGGCTGATCAACGCAAACTTGGTTTATTACTTCACGACTGTATTCAAGTACCAAGACAACTTGGTGAAGTTGCTGCATTTGGTGGATCTAATATTGAACCATCTGTTCGATCTTGTTTTGAAAAAGCTTCATCTACAGCCAGAGACAAAACTGCAACTTTAGAGAAAGGAAAAGGTTCTGTTTTTTTTTATATAACATTTATGTATTTTAAAGTGATAATTTTAATTATTGAGTTTATTTTGTAAACTAGATTCCAAAGACAAAGAAGGTGACAAATCCCTAGAGCGCAATGGTGATGGTCAACCTGCTGCAATCGAAGCAGTTCATTTCTTACATTGGTTACAACGAGAACCACAATCTATGGTTTGGCTCCCAGTTTTACATCGTTTGGCTGCAGCTGAACATGCTAAACATCAAGCAAAATGTAACATATGCAAGGAGTATCCTATTATAGGTTTCCGGTATGTTCATTTATATATGTATACCTTATTTAACCAGGCAAAATTTAATAATAATAATTTTTTCAGTTATCGTTGTTTGAAATGTTTCAACTTTGACATGTGCCAAAAGTGCTTTTTCAACGGTCGTAAAGCAAAAAATCATAAACTTACTCATCCTATGCAAGAATATTGCACAGCTGTAAGTTTTCTTTTGAGTATTTTACATAATTGAAATTTAACGTTTATTAATGTTTTTATTTATTTCTTAGACAACATCTGGAGAGGACGTGCGTGATTTCACCAGAGCCCTTCGCAATAAATTTAAATCTGCTCGCTACTTCAAAAAACACCCCAGGGTTGGTTATTTGCCTGTACAAACAGTGCTGGAAGGCGATGCCTTAGAATCGCCTGCACCTTCGCCACACCATCATGCTGCACGTGCTACTCATCCACACCCTGCACACGCTCCTGCCACTTCCAGTGACGACATGCACACTCGCCTAGAAATGTACGCGTCTAGACTTGCACAAGTTGAATTAGGCGAAAGACAAAGAACAAACTCAACACCTGATAGGTATTTTGGTCAACTCTGAAATATTAAAATTTTATAGCTAATGGTTTTTTTCCGTTTGAGTAACACAATAAATTTTTAGTGATGATGAGCATCAACTTATTGCTGCATATTGCCAATCGTTAAATGGTTCATCTTCGGGAGTGGGTGGAAATACTGATGAACCCCCAAGGAGCCCAGGACAGGTAATGACAATCATTCATCAAGAACAAAGAGAAGAATTGGAAGCAATGATTAGGTATTTATTATACTTGTTAAATATTTATGATTACAATATTATTTAAATTTCATTTGTTATAATTTTTTTTTTATTTGCAGAGAGTTAGAAGAAGAAAATGCAAATCTACAAGCTGAATATGAACGACTTCGAGCAAAATCAACACCTGGCTCGACTCCTGAAGAACAACACAACAATAATGATGGCCGAAATCATGTTCCTGATCAGGTATAATATATTTTAATATACTGATATATCGAATTGAAATATGCACAACAATAATTTTTTTGTATTTTTAAAAGGATATGATGGCTGAAGCAAGATTGTTAAGACAACACAAAGGAAGATTGGAAGCGCGAATGCAAATTTTGGAAGATCATAACAGGCAATTAGAAGCTCAACTGCAGCGATTACGTCAGCTGCTGGACGAGGTGAGGATTTATATTTAATCATGGGAAATTTAAATTGTAAATCATTACCATCATCATATTTATGGAAAACATTTTTTAGCAACCCGGTCAAAGTGCTTCACCAGCTCGCACTGGAACCTTACAGACGAGGGCTGTTACTGCCTCCCAGTTGGCCACCGATTCCCCGGCTAAAATGCACAATGGAGTGTACCATGACACAGTCACAAGTCAGTATAATTCAATTTTTCCTATATCCTATTTTATCTATTATCTCTTCAAAACTATTTGATCAAATTGTACAAAAACTTCTATTTTATTACTAATCAATTTGGTGATGGGTATTAATTCTATGGATGGTTTATGGTATAATTCAGATGGTCGTTGGTCAGAGTCGGGACGCGAAAGCTCACTGGAGAGACCTCCACCTCCACCACATCCTCCACAAACTTTGCAACCGACAGCAGTCGGTGCTCTTATGCATTGCGCAGGTAAAACATGCTTACTAACTATCCTTATATAAATTAAAATCCTATATCGTATAAATATTAATTAAATCAAATTATAAAATATTTATTACATTCTTTATTGAATGTATGTATATCATAATTTTTTAAAGCTTTATCTTTAAAATTTACTAATATCAAGTATTTAGTACATTAGTTTATTAATTTATTAGCATTAATAACATACTTTTTTAATATTGTGCACGCATTAGCTACTGGACGAATTTCTTAAGGTTGAGTTTTTCTGAATACATATTGAAAAAACAAAGAAAAATTTTATTCATTGAAATAATTTTCTGTTTACAGACGATTTAAACAGAACAGTTGAAGAGTTTGTTACTGTCATGACCGAAGAAGGGAGCAGCGTACCGCCACATTACACCAATGGCAAATCTATTCATAAATAGATTCTTCTTATTGGTACTCGTCACTTTGTTTAGATCAAAATGTATCTAAAGGACATTTTTAATATGATTATGACAAAATATTCAAGATAATGACAAAATGCTTATACATCGCAAAATATTAACGAGTTTATAAATTTTTATATGCCCATTTTTTACTATGTAAACAATACGTATTTATTGTGGACTCCAAAATGGGGATGGCAAACATGTTATGAAATAATTCATAACATTCAATAAAAACATGAAGTTATTTTACATTCTTATATTATATATAACTTATTAATTATAAGTCATTTAATAATAACTTTTATATATTAATATATTAACTGATATAATTGACTCAGTCTGCATGAATTATCAGTCTCGTCATTAGAAAAATAGTTGTACTATTATTAAGGGATGACCTGTTTTTTCTAGTAGATTTTGAAAAGACAATGTTGAACTGCTGCTATCGTCTTCTTTCGATAAATCTTTATTATTTGTAATGTAGTTATTATCAATCATTAACATGTTATGGCGGTCTTGGACATTGCCACTTTACTAACACTTTTTATACGATTCATACAAATTAAAATGACCAATCATTATATTATTTATATAGAGTAATAAATGCCAAAGTCGGTGTAACATTTAAAGAACGCGTAAACCATTCAACGACTTGTTCAATTAGAAATATTTTCATCGCCATCGACCAATTAAGAATCTGCATATCAAGTTTTTCTTTGATTAGTAATTCTTTCCTCTGACAAAACTTAATGTTAAAGAAAATTATTAACATTCACTATATCATTCGAAAATTAATAATCCATATCAATAATCATATCTCTTTTTGAAATTACAAAATCATATCAGATGATAAAGAGATGTGATAAATTGTTTTCTTTTTTTTCCTGGGATACAATATAAATTTTATTTTAAATATTAGGACTCATCATTAAATAATACATATCTATGCTTGGTTGAGCTATGTTAAGTTGCCGAATAAAAGGTATATATTACATTGTTATTGTATTTGTATATAAATATCAATTTATATCACCAAAAAATGAAGTACATGAAAGATAACCACTCATCATATTGTTTTCATGCCACATGTACATACTTATGAATATGTAATAAAATAATGAAGACAAAACAATTGTATTTTTATTATTATAATTATATAATTATATTTCTGTTACCTAATGAGGAATTACAATAATAAAGAACTAATAAAATCTTAAATATAAATTACATAAGAAAATTATTAGCAAAAACAGCCTTAAAAAAAACAAATACTTTTGGACTTTTAAATAATGGCATGTAAGAAAAAAAGCTATCATTATATAAAAAGTTTTAAAATTAATCATGATGTCCTTCCATAATGATTAATTCCCATTCCGTTTTCCCATTTTCAAAGGATCATAAAATTTTATTTATCTAATTGTAAGATAAATAGGTATAGTTAGATAAAAATAAAATCATATTGTAATATCATAACATATAGAGCTGAAATTACCAGGAGGACATGTGATGTAAGAAAGTAAAAATTGTTTTGCAAATATTTTTTTGATTTTAATTACGATTTTTCAAAAAGTGCAGTCTGAATAAACTTACCAGGAGTACATATGATTTAAGAAAGTAAAAATAGTTTCACAATTAATTTCAATTTAGAATTTTCAAATGGTTCATTCTTAAAGAAATTACCAGGAATACATATGATTTAAGAAAGTAAAAATTGTTTTGCAATAACTTTTTTAATTTTAATTTCAAATTTCCAACCGGTGCAATCTGAACGAAATTACCAGGAGCACATGTGATTTAAGAAAGTAAAAATTGTTTTGCAATAATTTTTTAAATTCTAATTTAGAATTTTCGAACGGTGCAGTCAGAAAAAAATACTAGGAGTACATGTGATTTAAGAAAGTAAAAAGTAACATGCCTGTTTATTTCTTGACGAGTCAATATGTTTCGTCATCCGAAATTATTATACATATACACAATTCGAAATTGAAGTACAAATCAGAACAACGTTTCGCTGCTAAAGTAACGAAAATTTGTTGAGTAACAAAAATTCCGTAATTCGGAAGTAATTTCTTTTTATTTATCGGTAAAAATTAAAAATTTACCAACAAATTACCGAACTATTATTTGAGTCATTTACCCATTAAGCGGTAATGGCTTCCTTAATGGTCACCATCATTTTGTTTATTTCCTTGCACATTTATAAATGGCAAAATAGCATATTTTCAGCAACAACAATGTTCGATATGGCAACTTGCATCTCATGAAACTTTTTTCTAAACACCCGGTGATGACGAAAATCGCATTGTACCCTTCAGTAATTCGTACGTAGAGCTTTCGAGCGTCAGTGTTGGCCAGACTTGAAAGACGTCAAACTGACAGCTCTAATGTATGTCGACTATTTTGACTTTCTACTCTTGCGACTTATTTACTGTTGCAATTCTTCATTCTTCTTTTTTAACGCTGGCTTAATTTATGTTTATTTAAGACGACAACTCATCGCTGAAAAGATTGAAGTGAAAATATAGATAATATTCCGGATATGAGCGTTGAAAGTCTTCCCCCTGAAATACTTCTGAAAATTCTTTGCTATTTACCTTTCGACGATGTGATAACGGCAGAAAACGTTTGTACACTTTGGAGGGATGTCGTATTGAATTCGTCGCTGTGGCGTAATCTAGAAATTACTCACGAGTATAAAAAAACGAACTTCCAATGTTTTGCAGAAAAGATCTCTAGTCATTCAGAATTGATTAGGTATGTGACAATAAGAAAAATAGATGAACGTGACGAAATCTCCTATATACTACGTACTTGTACTGAATTAGAAAAATTACAATTATTCATGTGCAGAATAGATATTGAAATTTTGAGACAAATCGAAACCCTCTCGCATCTTACGATGTTAAGTATAAAAAACTCTTATCTGCCTGTAAAAACTCTTATCAGCCTCAATAACCCTCATAGTACAAATATTAATTTTAGCCTTCTGAAAAATCTCAAAGTCCTAGTACTGTCAGATTTTGGTTTGAGCGATGAAAATTTTGATAGCTTGCTTTTATGTTGTAACATGAAACATTTAGGAATTCAAAAAATTAAAAATATATCACAAGAAAATGTGATCAAGTTCCTTATTAAAAATAAAGATGTATTGCATACGCTGGGTCTTTATGCAGGAGAAACGTATAATGACGAGTTATTAAAAAATATCGCAAATTGTAAAAATGTAGAAAAACTGACCCTTATTATAAGTGAAAATTTTACAGATCAAGGTTTATTATATTTAGATAAGCTGAATATCACTCATTTGACCTTATGGAAAAATGATATTATTTCTGAAAAAGCCTTATTAGAAATTTTTCCCAAATGGACAAATTTAGAATATTTAAGTGTAGCTAGAATAAAAAATGTCACAGAAAAGTTCTTACATTTATTAGCATTAAAATGTCCCAAATTAAATTTTTTCGGTGCATACAAATGTCCTCAATTGCATTCCGCACTAACTGAAGAATTATTGAACAAAGTATTTCCAAATGTACATTTGTTTTATCAGGTTTAAAATTAGTGTGAATTATACTTTTATGATATGTAAGATATTTTGTTGGTAATTAAGAAGCTTTAAATTATTGCATGTATTTTTATAAGAACAATTAGTACATTTGAATTAAAAGGAACTAATTTTTTTTAATGACCATTAAATGACTTGTGTCAAATAAAATGAAAAATTTTAATACAAATGAAATTAATATTCTTATATCATAAAATTAAATAAAGAAAAATAAGTATTTGCATTCTTTTCATTTATTATAAAACCTTAAAATGCGTTCATGCTTATATATACAACAGTAAAATTTCATAGTATTAACGAATCACAATAATAGACTTAATATAAAAATATAAATTTTACGTAACTTATTCTATGAGAAAAAAGCTACCAATATACGATTTACATCTCCTAATTGTACTTTAACTTTAGCCATTACTAAAGCAATACAACTACTTTCACGAATCTGAGATTCTTCAAGTGTTCTGTTTCTTTTTTCCACAACATTAACGAGCTTATTCGATAATAAATTAAAATTTATGCAGATTATTAATGCGTAATGTTTAGTTAAGCATTACCGTTCACATTTTGAACAGCATGATTAGCTTCACTATGAGTACTCGTTCGCGGTCTCCTAAACAACAGAACGTGTGGTTCTGGAGAATGCATCATGTAATGCACCCAATCGGGGCTTTGTTGAACACCGATGTTCCTCCACTCGGTCTCCGTCATCAAATGAGATTTGGGAACTCTGGGCACCAGATCATGAGGAAGAATGACATGCCTGCAATGATACACAAGCAGTTCGTTTTGAACATGAAATTTTATAGAAATTCGCGTGAACATAACCTCGAAATTTTGCAAATGACAAAAACATTACCTGTATTCGTATTGATCATCGGTGTACTTTCCTGAATATTGGATTTCGTCGACAGGCATCGTGAAATTATCTATGAAAACTACTCAACTGACATTACTGAAGTTTAGCTGTCAAACGGCCGGCTTTCGTGAAGTTCGTAAACAATTGTACAAGTCGCACGAGTGTTAACTAGGTGTAAGCCATGCGCGCTTTAAAGCGCGAACATGTTATTCATTTTGAATTCATGTATGCAATTTAAAGTTTGTTTTGTCTGCGATTGTCATTATAGCAATTTAGATAAGTGTCGAAATTAATTATAATTGTTAATTAAATTAGTTTTAAAATTATGTAATCCTCCAATTGTTGTAAAATGTGTTTTGTGTGCTAGTGTCGTTTGGGCAAACGTTTAATCATCAGTCAAAATAATTTAGAAATATGTTTGGTCAATTAGCAATACTTGCAATAAGCCAGCAAAAATTTTAAACAAAATGAGTTAATATTTTTAAAATATAAACCCAAAACTCCTTTTACAGTCTCAAAATAACATGATTCAAGAAAAAGAAACGATTATTTTTTTTACAAAGTTATTTTTGCTTTAACATAGTATAAAAATAAATAAAATGTGTATTATTATGCCACAGACTATGGTAAGATCCAGACTAGGCCAGTATACAGATATAATTATAGCTAAATTTATGATGTTTTTTGATGATTTCACATCGGGAAATTTTGCCACATAACATATTTTTTATATGTAAAAATATTCAACATAAATCAGCGTAATTTTAAAATGTAGTCAGTATTTAAATAATTTACCAAGAATTCAAATTTCGACACTTATTTAGTATTTTATGAAATGATTATAAAAATTTACAAATTATGAAAAGTAAAAATTGTGTAAAAAGACTAACTTTCAATCTTATGATGATATTGTATTGTGCTCGTCAATACTACTTGTCCACCTTGTAACCTTGTTACTTGTTGTCCAGCAGTGGATATTTTATAGTTTATAATGATAATGATGATTATACAACTATGAATTATGGCTTAAAGAATTTATAGATCTAATTGTTAGGTAAAATAAAATGCAGTATTTTCAATAAAGTATTTAATTAAACTAAATATTCATTTATCAATATATACTTTACTTAATAAGATTAACAAACAAATATTTGATAACTGTCCATTAAAAAAAAAATAATACTCCAAAGGATTCTCACTATTGGCGAAATATTTTCGAGATTATTTAAATAGAACTCATCAAAATTATTTTAAGATTTACTAAAAAAAAAAAAAAAAGTTTTTATGTTAAAATTTTTATTCTAAAAAAATAACACTTAAAAGTTTCCAAAGTCATCACTAGAATAAAATGAAGACAGAAAAAAATTCCCAGAGGACATATAATAAAATAAAAGTCAATAAAATCCCATGTGACATTCTAAGCGAAATAAATAAAAAAAAACACAAAGAATCATCCATAAACATCTACAAAAATATGAGTGGTTCATTATATCTGCATGTGTACATAAATAATGAATTATTTGAAATTTTAAAAGGCAACTGTTACAGCGTACATAGTAATAAAATAAACGATTGATTTAAGCATTGTATTTTCTATTGAGGTACCAATATTATTTCATTATTAAGGCTGCTAGAAATTTCTCTATACCATACAAATATAGAGAAATTCAGTAGTATTGATAAAAAATATTAATATGGCATGCAAGTCAATATAAATGCAAGCTGCGTAAAAAAATATTTTTTGAATTATTTTGTAGACGCTATAACTATTTTATTTTTCTGATGATTTTATCAGAAGATCCTATATATAAGAAATATATTTTGTAAAATTCAACTAAATTGACAATTTTTTTTCGAAAACCTATGTACATATTACATATTGTTAAAAATGACAAATATTCTGATCTAAAATAACTCGAATTCTTTATTGAAAGAAAAATTCTATAAAATAAAATGAACTAGTGTAATACTCGCAAAACTAAGAGTATTTTCAGTGAATTTACACAATAATTTACAAGACATTTGTTCTTTGATTATTATCAGATCTGAGAAAATTTTAACAATCAAATTAAAAAAAATGTTTTGTATATTTTTTATACAATTTCTAGAGGTAATCGAATTTACATAAATATTTATTAAAATTTCAACATTTGATTTGGTTTCCATTCAAATACTTATTCTAATACAATTAAGCAAATGTTCATTTGATAAAAAATAAAATATAGGAACAAAAAATGAGAAATCATCGTTTGTATCGTCCTTTTATCAGTTGCAGTGTTTTGAGCATTAGGGGTGCTTTCTTTGGTTTTACAAATGAACTTGTTCTAACTGGTTGACTCGATGAAGATGTTCCAACACCAACTGCTGACGTAGCATTAAAAACAGTACTGTTTGCCAACGAAGGAACACGGGCTGCAGGGCTAGCTACGGCTTTTCTAGCAGTACCATGTAAAGCCTAAAAACAATAAATATTAATAATTAGTCATTTTAAATTTTGGAAACATCAATATTAGCACTTTAGATTAGAGAGATGTGCAAAAAGGTATAAAAAGAAATCACGTATTACATTTAAAAAAAAAGGCTAAAGAAATCGAATTTTGAATAAGTTTATAACAATTGTAATATAAAAATACCAAAAAGATAACGAAAAGCACACAATTATTGATCATTAATGAGCAGGTCCAACTTGCATGGGATTTGAGATGAAAAATGTGAATTTTATTTGAAATCAAATCACCTTAGGATTTTGGCACAGTTTAAAAATTGTTATATTCTTCTATTTACTCTCATGAGAAATATAACTACTTTTTGCTCTTAACTGAAACTAAATGCACTTGAAAGCTCTAAATTTAGATTTGTATACTTTTGTTTTGTCCTACAATTCGAGATCCACAACGCTGGCGTTTCTTTTTCTAATTAAAATCATAATCAAAACAGACAAACAGTTCAACAGACCGAACATTCATACTTGTAACTATATAGGTAGGTATGGATGTGTAATTGTATGTTTAATAAATTAGAGTAAATTTATACGTACTTGTTTCCTTGCAATATTTCTCGGAGGTTTAACAATACTGTCAACATAAGCCATTTTAGTTGTGCGAACAGGTTGTGATTTATCTTGTGCCAGTTTAATATTAGCGGTCAAAGACTTGAGTTTTGCTTCTTGTTCCTCAGAGCATCTCTAAAAATACAAAATTTATGTTTGCGATTTCAAAATACTTTGAATTGTTTATAGAATGGACAATTTCAATATTCGATTAAAAGCATTTCTTTGTACAAACCATATACATGTCTCGCCACGACTCCATTTCTTGTCTATGTTTATTTCTGAATTTTTTTTTGCAATGAAGCTCCCACAGTTCACCCGTATCTTCGATCAAGTAAGGATTATAATATTCTAAAGTAGATAATTGATCCGGAGAAGCTTTATCAACAATAGGTTTGATTATTTCATATGGTATGCCTCCTGTATATTCTAGATCTGTAGTTAAAAAAAAATATATAAGTTAAACTGGTACAGAAAGAAACAAAATGGTAATACATGTTGAAATATGTAGTGATAACATACCATTAATGTGCTCTTGTAAAACAAAGACACACAGTTCATACAATGATGGAATAGTTCCATGTATTGTTTTATTTCCAGAAAACACCTTTGTTCTGTCAAATTGAAAACAGCATAAGGAATAAAATAATACAAGTATTTTCAATTAGTTTAATTCAATAAAATACCTTTGATTTTTAGAATTCATAACAACTTTTAAAGCTTCTTCTTCCGATATTGGTGGAAAAGGTGTATCAATTAATTTAGGAGGAGGTCTTGGTACATAATTAGGTGAAATATCAGGAAGAGCTGAAACTGATACTGTCAATGATGGTAAGGGCGTTAATTTAGTGGATGACTGAAGAAGTGATGGTGTTCCCTAAAACAAACAATTAGATATTACAAATATTTGATTTAAGTTCTATTTCAACATTCAAACACACAAAAATTATACCTCTTCGATAGGATTTTGTTTTTTAAATGATGTTTCACCAAAAGATTCTGGTGAGACCTTCGCGTTTGAAGGTTTTTTCTTCACAGAAAGACTAGATTTGGATGGAGATATCATTCCAAGAGCTTCGGCAAAACTGGCCCCTGCAATTCAATAAAACATTGAAAATTAAATAAACATATATTCCACAAAATAATTATACCAAAAATATTCTGTGTAAAAAACAATTACCTGATCCGCCATCTATACCGTCATCGCATACATCATATGTTTTTTTCTTTTTAGCTTCTGGTACATACTCAGTTGATTCTTTCATTTTGGATTTAGAATCTGATTTGACAGATGGATCTCTGGATGAACTGTGTTTTTCTTTACGTTTATCACTTTTAGAATCCCTTTTTTTGCTGTCTGAATTGTTTTTTGTTTCTTTTTTGATATCCAAATCATTACTTGAAGTATTTTTTTCACGAGAATCTCTATGTTTACTAGAAGATTTCTTACTTCTATCAGAATCTGACTTTTCTTTATCAGTATGTTTACTTTTATGACTACGGTGTTTACTGCTTTCCTTGCGATGTTTAGATGAATGGTTGGAGTGGCCCTCTGTAGAACTAGAATGTCTACTCTTGCTACCTGAATGACTACTCTTTTCAGTGTTATTGGTTTCGCCAGAATGTTCTCTATAGTTTTGTTTAGATACATCCTCTGACACTTCATCTTTGCATGATATGTGTTTCAATTTCTCATATTTTAAATGTAAATCTTCAACTTGAGATGGATAACTATGTTTCGATTCTTTATGAGATTTTGACTTGGATCTTTCACGATCTCGGGAAGAGCTCTTGCTGTAATTAGAATCGTGTCGGCTATTATCATTACTATTTTCAAACTTATGCTTGTGCTTATGTCTTTCAATTTCATTTACATCATGCGAGTGCTTACTTTTGTTTTTGTCAGAACTCAAAGAACTAGAATTTTTGGATGATCTGTGGGATGTTTTAGATACAGATGTTTCATGGTCAGATTGGTCATCTGAAGAATTTTTTTGGGAAACAGCTAATTCGTGTTCACTTAAATATTCATTTTCATCACTTTCAGATTTTCGTAATTCAGTCTGAGTATTATCTCTGTCACTCTCCTGTTCACCGTTTTCATCATTTGATTCATTTTCATCCTCACCTGAAGACGTTGTAGATGATCTTTGTGATTTGGGATGTTTGTGAAGAGCCTGAAAAAATTAAACAATTTTGATAATACTTGAAATATATTAACATTATTTTCAAAATAACAATTGGTTTACCATACCTCATTGCTATGTCTTCTTTTTTTACTAAGACTATGGTCGTTCCTTTTGTCTCTATGTTGTGAATTATTATCTTCGCTACGTTTGTAAGAAGATTTTTTTTGTTCTTCTTTCATTTTCACTATATTAGAATCAGATTTTTTATCTTTTTCATGTTTTGAAGAATTGTTTTTATATAAAGCTTCTGAAACACGTTCATTGTTGTATGTGGGACTATGCTGAGAGGCTGCAGAAGACGGAGAAGGACTATGACGATTTTCAATACGTTCTACAAATAATAAAATATAAATACTCCTAAATTAGATTATTCAAAATTGAGAAAGAAGTAGCACACAGTGGATATTCTATAATCTAAAAATATATTATTACCGGCATGTTCATTTTCTAATGCTTCTTCTTCGTCAGCGACCATTTGTTTCCATTTCCCTATGACAGTTCGAGCGGCTAGGGCTATTTCACCTTCTCCTTTACGTAAAGCGTTAACTGTTCTGCCTACGCCGGTATCTTGAAGCAACTGAACCGTTACTGGAAGCTGATAGAGCTTTTCAATGCAACGCAGCATCTGAATTTAAAAAAATGTATATACATAGTTAGTTACCTGTGTATGAATCAAATATTAAACCAAAAATATATTTGTATCAAATGAACATCAAAAAGACTATTACTACAGTTTAGGTAGTAAAGGTATTCCTTCGTTTAACATGATACTCATTCAACATAATTTAATTTCTGACATGATGTCTGTTTAGTCAAAAACAATAGTTTTTAGGTGAAATTCTGTTTTACCCAGCTACGTAGAGTGAGGCAAATTTCTTAATAATTTATGTTAATGATACATCGATATTCTTTTTGTTTATTAAAAAAAAACACACTTAATGAAAAACAATATGTACACATTGTAAACATTTAGTTTCTCAAAGTCTCCCTATGAATCTCCTTGTTTTCAACTAATTGTCAGTCCCGAGTTAAACCGTAAGTGATAACGTAAGCTCCGAAACAATTTCAGTAATTTCGGTAAAAACCGACGTATATATTTCTTTAATTTATCTGAAAAAAACCTATCTTCCTCTTTACCAATTAGTAAGACTCATTTTACACGAAAATCTAGCAGAACCTATCTACCGTGTAAAACGACGGACACCTGTATTGTAAACGAGCAAACACAATCATGAATAATTCTAAATTATAAGAAAATATGGCAACGACACCAAGAGAGAACCGTGTACGTGTAGTTGACCATTTCTGAGAAAAACGTAAATCCTAACGTCCCATTTCCTACCAAATCCTTTCACAATCAACCTAAGAAGCTTTTTCGTTTTAGGGCCGATCTTTCAATCAGCGGTTAAGAGTTATTCTCGGAATAAGCCTTTTTTTTAGTTTTAATGGTTATTCGCGGCCGGTCACGGATAAAGTCACGGACAACTAGCTTATAGTTGTCCGTGACTTTATCCGTGACCGGCCGCGAATAATCATAAAAACTAAAAAGCTTATTCCGAGAATAACTCTTAACCGACGATTGAAAGATCGGCCCTTAATAATTGAAGCATACAATACAAATATGGATTATTTTTTTTACAATTAATATGTTATTATTTGTGATATTTCACCAAGTACAACCAATTGAGATTAAAAAGCTCGTGCCACCTAAATTGGGAACCTTGGCAGGATATAGGTTAAATCTGATACATCGATATAAATATTTAGAAAGCGAAATTCATCATTTTCACAATCAACGCACAAAACTCTAGTACATTGTATATTTAAAAATTGACAAAACATGGTGAAATTAGCATGCATAATCCAAAGCATCCACTAGGACATACATTAAATCTGACTCTTCAAATATACCGAATTACCAATACTTACAAAGCGAAATTCATCATCTTAACAAACCCATACACAACCCTAACACACCATACATTAAAAGACCAAAAACACACCACAAAATCTACATACACAATCCAAACATCCACGAGGACACACTTTAAATCTGATACTACAAACATACCGAATTACCAATACTTATTTAGTGCATCGCATATTAAAAAATTGACAACCCACCACAAAATCCGCACACACAACCCAAACCATCCACCATGGCACACTTCAAATCTAATACTTCAAATATACCGAATTATCTATACTTAGAAAGCGAAATTCAACATCTTAACAATCAACGTATCTAATTCTGGTGCATCGCATATTAAAAAATTGACAACCCACCACAAAATCCGCACACACAACCCAAACCATCCACCATTACACACTTCAAATTATCATTATTTAGAAAGCGGAATCCAACATCTCAACAAACCCATACCCAACCCTAACACACCATACATTAAAATACCAACACTCCACAAAATCTACATACACAATCCGAAACATCCACGAGGACACACTTTAAATCTGATACTACAAACATACCGAATTACCAATACTTATCTAGTGCATCGCACATTAAAAAATTGACAACCCACCACAAAATCCGCACACAACCCAAACCATCCACCACGACACACTTCAAATTATCATTATTTAGAAAGCGGAATTCAACATCTCAACAAACCCATACCCAACTCTAACACACCATACATAAAAAACCCGCCAAAACACCACAAAATCCCCACACAACCCAAACCATGGCATACTTCAAATCTGACATTTCGAACACACCCCAACACCCATACAGAGCGAAACCGACCGCCCCACCGAACAAAATACCCAAATCCAACACCTCATACATCAAAAAAAACCTATTAAAACACACCAAAAACCCATTAAAACCCCAAAACAACCCCACAAGAATTCCAGGTTATGTACAAAAGCGAAAATGGTGGGGACCGCGCCGATAAGGACTCACCCTTTTGGGATCGTGCGAGCTGCGCTCCAGGACGCGCTGGTAGTGCTTGACGGCGTGCAGCGTGTCGCCCATCGTCCTTGAAGGGCTTTTGGGCGCTTTTGGGCCCTCCGGAGCCCCAAAAAGGCGCCTTTTCTATTTACCAGCTGACGGATGGCGGCCACACAGCTAGACAGCGGACAGCTGCTGCGCACCGTCGACAGACGTCACTCTCACGTTGGTCGTTTGGAGGATGTGGAGGGGGAGAGTGGCAAGCTGTTTTGGGTTTTATTCGCAGGTGTGGTACGAGTGGTTTTTGTGTTCTGTGGTTGGTGTTTGTGTTTGGAATGTGTTGAGTGATTTTTTGTCGTAATGTAATGGGTTGTAAGGGGGTTTGTTGTTTGGTTGTGCTGGTTTTTGTTGGCGTCGTAAAAACGATTTCTTTTCGGTTTATTCGTGGTTGTAGAAATGTGTGATTACGGCCTTGTCTGACATGGAGAGATTATGAAAATGTTGATATTTTTTTAGATCAGGCTTGTCCAAAGGGCCACTACGGTGCCAAAGTGGCCCCCAATTTTCACGCAAAAACAAACATAACAAACAGCATTTATTCCGAAATGTACTCATCGAAATGGTTTTATAAAGGAAATAAATTACTTTATCAAGGAAATAAATTACTTTATCAATATTTTAATATATTACGTTTTGAATTTACAACAATTGAAATTTGTAAGTGGCCCACGAATCTGAAATTTTGGACAAGCCTGTTTTAGATGATTCGTAAAAATTTGATTTGGTGTTTGAATATTTTTTTAAATAACTTAAAATAAATAAAATACGATGAATTGATAAAAAAAAATTATTCGTTTGAAAATCTGTTTTTTTTTAATGGTGACCCGAGATTTGCGTGTATGAAACTGGCATACACGACACTGGCGCATAGCGACAGGAGCACATACGAGACGTTTTATGACAGAGGACTACATCATGTAGTCGACATGATCTAATTAAGGTTTAATAATTTATTTTAATCGTACTATTTCGAAATTTGTCGCAGATTGTGTTTTACGATCGGTGTTGTAAGGTTGTGTGTGCTCCTGTCGATGTGTGCCAATATCGTGGGTGCTGTTGTCGTTTGGGTAAACCTTTGGGAATAATTAAAAATTAAAAATTACGATGAAATGGAAATTTTTTATTCGTTTATAAATCAATTCCAGGCGAATGCCCGTATGGGTCATATGACTCTAGCACATACGAGACTGGCACACGCCGACAGTAGCACACGCTATTCTACAACACCGAGCGTAGAACACAATCCGCGAAAATTTTCGAAACAGTATGATTAAAAAAAGTTGTAAAGCATTAATTGAATCATTTAATCATCAGAATCAGTTCTCAACTGTTCTAAAATATGCCATGTCTACCGGTGTGTGCCAGTATCGTATGTTCTATTGCCGTTTAGGCAAACGTCAGGTTACCCTTTTAAAGGTATTGACAAATTCATTTCCATTATTATTATTTTTATACCTGTTTCACAATAAATATCAATATAGTTTAAAAGAAAAGAAAATCGATAAACAAGTTTTTATTTTTGATGAACGGCTTATCGTTAGATCTTTCAACTTTCTAAATATTATCAAACAAATTGAATTAGAAATTTATTTATTTACTCACATTCGTTTTCAATTACAGTTGATTTGTTAAGTACATAGTCGATACCGGATTTAAATAAAAATGAATTTCAACTCGATGGAGATCAAATGAAAATTTGGCAGCCGCAATCGAAACTGTAAGTTATTTTTATCGAGAAAATATACTCTAACAAAAACATTTGTGGTTTATTTGTATTTGACATTGAAACGTTGCTAAAGTATATTTATAATCTTATTAGCGTAATACTATTAACTGAATGATAAACAAGAAATTGCAAACGTAATCAACGCCAAATAACGGCGAACATGTAAAATACAAAACGAACGTGAAAATGACACGAACGCGCGACGAACAAATTCGGGACGCTTTATTTTTTAATTATGAAACAATGATTAATTATGGTCTGCGGGCTGTTGTTGGGCCTTTTTAAATGTTGATCGGAATCAAAATTGCAGGGCTGTAAAGTCGTTATTAAGTCGGCAATTTATGAAGGTTGTAAAAATAACCCTCCAAAAAGAGTATTGGCCGTTAGATGATTTCGTTTAGAGATAACTGTGTGTGTATGTGTGAACGAGTGCAAAACCCTTTTATTTAACAGTGCATTGTGCATTTTTTTTTATTCTTTCCAGTTTAAATAAAATATCAATTGAGTGTGTTGTCAATGGAGTGATTAAATCTGGAAGAATTCAATAAAATCAGTTTTTTAAACTTTTCATTATTTATTTAATTTTATCTTCAATACTCTTATGTAAATTTGAAATTATACTATATGTATATTCAATTCAACTGTCACATTTTTCGAAGTAGGTTCATTCTAATTTTGTCAATATTTATAGGTATTCATATTTTAAATAAATATTGTATAGGTAATAAATAAAACATTAAAGAAAACTTTTCATAATACTAAATATAAATTAACGTATCATAAATATAATGTAAGTAGCTTTTATGAGCAGTAGAATAGTTATTATCGTTTTAAGTTTGTCTTTATCGTATGTTCGTGTTATTAATGAATTTTAATAATAATGAAAAATGTTTTTACAAGTTAATAAATTGACGATGTGCAGATTTATCGGCAACAATTAGGGGATATAGTATGAAATTTTGTAATAAAATATAACACCAGTCAAACAGCTACCTGAAAAAGGATCGCCGTTTATTATTTTGATAATATAAAAAAATAAACAGAAGATCGATTATTTATACGAAAAAATTCAAATTATATTTATATCTGAAAATCAACTACTCAAAAACACATTTAAAATCAATGATATCGAATCAAAGAAATACATAATATTTTACATCTCAAAACACATTTTCTTTTATAGAACAACACATACGTCACGATAATAGACAAACAGCATAATTCCAACGAGAACCCATCAAAAGGGGTTGCCAAACGAACCAATTCCACTGCACAATCGCACCGCGACGACACAAACGCTCTTTCCGCATCGGAATTTTTCGCTCTCGTGAAGAATTTCGTTTTCACATCGACTTTGAATAGATCACGTAAAATATCACTTACTCATTCCTTTGCCAAAGAGCTCGGAAATCAGAATAATGTGTACCGTTATGCGGCGAGCGAGCCGGCTCTTGGTCGAATCCGCCGAACTCGTGATGCGGCCATTAAAACGAATTTCCCTATAAATCGAAGTCGAGAAATAAAGGGAAAACGACGAATGAATGACCCCTATCGGACGTATAAGGGATAACATCTTCCTTACTTTTGTCAACTGGGCTTTTAGTAGAGCCTGTCGACCTTCTTCGAACAACGGCTGTAACAGAAACGCGAACGATCTGCATACTTGGCATTGCCGTTGCATTCTGTTTCGCTTTCTTGTAACAGTAACGCACTATTTTAATTTTTTTTTTTAATATAAGAACAATTTTTGATAATCATATTAGATTGGTGAATGTAGAAACATCTATTCGAATTATAAAAATAGTGAAAGTAATGTGTTAATGTCAAATTTATCTATAATCAACAGATTCTGTTTAAAATTTATTATTTATACATATAAAATGTATGATCTTTAATTGATTTTCGAATGGATTGTGTGCCGATATGTCGTCAGTCACAAAAAGTCGTTTTGGGAACGGTATAAATTTCGTGGACTAAAAGTATCTTACCTTAATGGTTGTTGTTTCGGGTCGTTATTTACGAGTAGAAAAAGTAAAAGAGTTGCGAATTTTAGGGTCGTCTAAATTGAAGATGAGAGCCTTGGGCCTAATGTCGAACGAAACGATAATACATAAATCTCGATCGCGAAAATAAACGAACTCAAATTTCATTCGAACGAAAACGCTTTTCACAATCAATACATTGATCGTACGGCTTCCATAAATTGCTCGAGCGTGTTTGTTATAATTTTTTTCTCGATGACGTTAAAATTAATTGTTTGTGTTTTTTCAAGGTATTGCATACGAGATTTATACTTCGAGTAATTAAGCACATTCATAAAAATTCAAACCCTTTCAACGATACATTCATAATTTTTCCCACACAGAATACAATGGCCGGCGCGCGAAAGCCGCGAGAAATTGCATTCTTCGGCGGCAATAGATAACTTTTCAAGCCTTATATTGTTCAAACGAGACTACCCACCACCCAACCAGCATCCGTACACTTTTGAGCAAAAATATAACACAACACATACACGTGTACGTCGTACATAGAAGCAGATAAGCGGGCACGAATAGCGGCGCTGTGTAACACGAAAGTACCATTTCGCCGTACGAAAAAGGAGATATGGCCCTAGCCAACTTTACGAGCTCATGCAGCACGGGACTATGCAGATTTTAACGCGGCTCTCCTTATCGAAGACCAGATCGGAACTTCAGAGCAGGGTCATCTGGAGATGAGTGAGGAGTCCGTGATGCAGCCGTCATGAGAGGAATCCCTTTGTCGCACCGACGGGTGCAAATGTCGCTAACTGCTTGTTGTTTAGTTATGCATGTTGTAAATAGTTGGAATTGTTTCAGTTTCTGATTAATTTGAATGTTAATTAGCGTCGGTGATCCAAAGTTTATATTGAGGTTAAAGGTGAAAGTTTATATTTCATATACTTTTTAAAAAATTATCATGATCTATTATTATGTCATTTATTGAATCAAAGAAAATATAATAGTTATAATTTGGTTTTTGTATATATGAAATAAAATATTATGGCTTTTTTTCAGAAATATACGTCAATGACAATCTGAAAAAAACTGAATTGATAGAAAAAATTATTTTATTATATTATAAAAAATAACAATACAATTTGAATATGGTATTTCATTCGATCGCAAGTCTAGCAAAAGTGGCGCGACCCATATAAAGTGACGTACTTCGCCAACATTACCAATAAACGATCGCTTCGCATATTTTGCAGACCGATCTTTCTAAAACTGTCAGCGAACACAATACTACACATTATGTGTCGATCTTTAGTTGCAGATATGCCGTATGCCACAGATAGTGATCGGTGATGTTCCAATAACTTGACCTTATCCCTCGGGCAAATATCAAAGGGCATTTTTCAGCGACGTTCAAGTCGCTTCGAAATAATCGAAAATTACTCGTTTCTATTTTTTTTTTTACGAACTGAAGAAGTAAAAGAATCGAATCCTTTGCCCGAGAATTTCTAGTAAAAAAACTAAAAACGGCCACCGATGGACAGTTTTATGCCGCAGACCGCTCTTATATCAACTTTAATTAACTGCACCATTTTTTCGGCGATCTGCCTACTTTTCCTTTTGCGGATTCTTTCGTTTGACCTCTCCTGCGTTTGTGGGTCCTATACAAATTTCGCTATGATGAATCCGCGATAAGGCCAGAAAGTGGGACGAGTTCGGGGCAAAACCGAGCCAAACACCATGCCAGAGGAGAAGAAAAGCGAAAAAATTCATGGGATAGTGGCGGTCGTGACCGACCTACACAGCGCATGGGACAACTCGGTAATTATTTACGCCGACAATTTTCCTCGGCTTGTAGGTATACGGTGTTCATGGCATGTAAGCCTCTTTCGGTTTCGAAGGTTCGGCCCTAAGTCTAGGTCTAGGGAATTGACGTAGCGAAACGAGGGCGTTCGAGGCTCATTGTCAGGGTCATGGGGGTCGTTGTGTTTTTTAGGATTGTGGATATTTTGATTGCGTGATGTTCGTGATGGCGGATCGGTCGTTTGTTTGATGACTGTTTTGACTTTGACTGTTGTCGGGTTTCAATCATATTTGTGTTGCTATCATCAGGTGATAGATAATTTTCTTACTGGTCAAATTTCAATTTGTATTCAAAACGACGAATTTAACGAAAAAATTAAAATCAAAATATTATTATTATTTTTAAATATATTACTTTTTAAATCAATCTAGAACTTACATCGAACAAGTGTGAGAATATACTTTGTGATATTTAAATCAACTGCTAAATTTTAACACATTTATTTTGAATAATGGCAATCGTAACCTTTCATATTCTGCGATTAGAGTCAAAGGTCGGAACGTTTCTATTCTCTGCTTTACACTGAACATGTATATCATTATCGATTTTCTCAACTCAAAAGTGTCTGACAATTTAATTTTCGGATTGTCTACTTCACATGTATAGTGAAGAATCGTTCGAATCGATCATTTTTTAAAGAAATTGCACGGAAAATAACCGACGATTTACATGTTCAGTCTTCTAAGCTGTCATGTCCGAATTGATGATTGGTGATCATGTACAATATTGTGTAACAGAAATATTTCAAAAGATTTTTTTGTTAAATTCAATGTTTAATAAATAATATATAATTTTAGAGTAAGTAAGTATCTGAAACATTTCACCGTGAATTTAACATCTATAACATAAATTTTTATTTTAAACAAGACCATGGATTTAGTTAGTTTTCACTTCTGCAACAGCAAACAGAATCATCCTATTTGACAGAACATAAAATAATCATAAGATGACAGAACTCCTCCTCACTTTACGTTTTGTATGTTCTCTAAACCTGCGTTGGGAAGATTCACACTCGAGAATGTTGAAGAAGGTCATTTTTCAGGCTGTCATTTATTGAGCAAGAGAGCCCGAAGACCTTCACCGTACGTTGTGAAATTATACATTTACTAAAATACGACATACGGGCTGACTTTGCATAGAAGCACCCCGTATAATAATCACATATTGCATACGTGGGCAAAAATACTTTGTAACAGAGTTGAATTTGAAATTCAATTTTGGATAAAATTTGAACATTTTTGACCATTCTTTAATATTTTAATTATACATATATGCACGAAAATAATAATTTATTATAAATGAAAATTGATACGCAAAAATTTATAATTTCTTTTGAAAAGGACCGAAAAACGATAACTTTTATACAATTGAAAAGCCTTAAAACATTTCGCAAGTACTAAAACCGAAATCTTTCCCTCAATTCAACTCTGTAGGCCAGTAACCAAGCTTCAGAAGCCCTCGAGATCGTTGCTTTGCTGTCGAAGGCGTTGCAGAGTTGTTGACACACGATTCGTGTACCTACACGTATTTATTATGAGAATCGCTCGCGTTCCGGTCGTTTTATCTCGTTTTGTGGATCGCATTCGGTCTTGAGGTATGCGAGCTTTATCCGCAATTATGGTTATTAATGAAAAACGTAATCTGATCGTTCATTTGCATCGGCGTTTCATACATTCTGGACGTGTAAACGACAGGATTTCCCTCAATTTTGCATTATCTCTAATAATATGCATGTTGGATTCGTTGACGTGTCAAATTCAAATCGATGCATAAATTATTATTTTCTTTTCGTTCAAGTCAAGTCAATGTTTTTTATATATTTTTTACATTATCAATTTAATATTTTTATCATTTGTTTACATATGTGTTGCATATTATACTTTTGGAAATACTTTTTTAATACAATTTATTTTATATTGAAGAAAACTAAAATAAATAAAAATATGTTTAATTCACATGAAATGAAAGTGGTTTTTTTGACAGAGATAAAATAAACCAATTTTTGAGCATACAATATAATAGTTAATTCGTACTTATATAGATGGCAGTAAATAATATTTAAATTCGAAATTTTCCTTTTGCATATTTATGTATTTTTTGATTATATTATTAGAAAAATATTTAATGTAAAAATACTTTTTTTATGATATATTAAATCAAACATTAGACAGTAAACATATAAATAGTTGATTTTAAATCTTCAATGATTCCAAATTGCATCTTATTTCATCTCATTTTACAATTACACCATAAAATGCATAGTTAAAAATTTGCATAAAAAAACCAAAACGGAAACAAAAAAGCTCACATCACCCCAATAAAAACCACACACTTAAAACTGCAGTACAAACGCACACGGAAGAACAAAATAAAAGTGTCGACATCGCAGCGAAAATAAAAGCACCTTCACGTTTTCAAATGCAAATTCGGTTATTGTTTTGCGGCGGCGCGAATAAAATCGCGAACCGCCAAATTGCATTCCAGCGAAAGACAGTAAAACGCATAATGAACGGCCTTTGTGCGAGCAACGTTTCATTATACGGTTAGTATCGTAAAACAAATAGTAGTTTTGCGCATATGCTAATCCGGCTACTTACCAGATATACTGCCGGTTACTTACCGCTTCTCCATACCGGCCCGAGGCTTCGACGGGCTCTTCCCACACGAAATTATCGTTAAAAAATCAAACCACCACTCGGTTTAGTTATGCGAAAGTGTACCGGTCGGATGTTAAGTGTATGGCAGATTCTGCCCGAGTTAAGTTGGAGGCACTCGAGGAAGTGGACGTTCGACGCTTTGGGCTCGAGGGGTTATTTTATTGGTCGGTGCGGTATTTTGGAATTTGTTCGAACGAAAATTGAGACGTATCGATGTTATCGGAACATGTTCTCGTAAGTGTATGACATACTGAATTTTGGGTTGTTTTTATGGCCCAATTTAATCGGTTTTGATAGCTGTTTTAAAAATTTTGTTTGAAAGTTTTGGTGGATAAAATTTGAATTTATGCTGATTGAATTTTCATATTTATTTTTATTATGAATTGAATATTGAAAATATTATTAACAGTTTTAATAAATAAATGGATACAAAGTATTTTATTTCTAGAATGTTGCATGTGAAAGATTTCATTTTCAAAGTACTCAATTTAAATTACATATTTGGACCTATTCACACATGCGTTTGCGTATCACCTAACAATCATTGTCAATAAACAACATAAACGTACACGTTTCCAACACGAAATGAAAATTGCACAAAAGCACTAGTTTCCATTGCACATTTGTGAACAATCCAAACTCAGTACGATCTCGACGCATCTAAACAGTAGTCGGCAGTATTTCCGCAGACAACTTTGTATGGAAAATTTTATGCGAATCACAAACATCTATGCACCTTTATGTGTAAGCTGAAACACAGAACTACAATTGAAAACAATTTCATCGCCGAGGTACTACAGATCGTTAAAACCGAGCCACAATTCTAGAAAGGTGTTAAAATTACCTTTAGCGTTTCGGAATAGATTTCTAATATAAATAAAGGGTTCAAATGGGTGTTTTCTCGAACGTCTCAATCGACATAGTGAAATCCCACATGGTTTGTTCACAATGGGTGCCCAGGTCCCCCGTTGGGCGTCAGACACTTCTCGCCAACAATAATCTGCTTCGTATATCATTTTAACAGTGGAAATGCGCTTTTATCGTGTGGCGTTCTTGCGCCATTGTGTGGAAAAATCTTCCGAGGAAAATTAATCGACTCAAGTGTGGGAGCCGGGCGTGCATTGTGTAGGGTCGAATGCGAGCGAATTATATAATTTTTAAGTGCAAATAGCCATTTGAATAATCACTACGTTTATTTATGATAATTTTGCTTCGAATTTAAAAATATTTAAATTACGCACTGAAAAACAGTTTGAATTTAACTATTCTGATCGTGAAAAAGTCATTACGAACATCGTGAAAGCTATTATTGGATTATTCGTAAAATTTACCCAACATAATAAATCAATTATTATTTATGTGAGGCCCTATATGGTGAATTTTATAGAATTGTGCAACGAACTAACGTAAGTAAAAGATTGATTTATTGCCCGTTATATCTTTTAATATTGAACATAAAATGACCAACAGATATCAAGTATTATACCTATATAGATACAAGAAAAAGTTGTATTATTATATTTAAATAGTTGATGCGAAATGTTGTTTGATCATTAAATTGGGTCGTAATAGTCCAGTCATCTTTAATAGTTAGAAGAGTTGACCGGATATCACATATTCAAAGGAAATTATTCAATTTTTTTCCAATCAAAAAATTTCGCAAAATAACCACCGGATATATCTAGTCTAAATAGATTGATGAATTGTGTGTCCGGGTTTCTGAAAAAGCTCTTTTATCCCTCGCAGCGAATAACGAGAAATTCGCAATTACGACAATTTTTCAACCTTTTTAATAAATAATGGCCGAACGAGCAGCATTGCACATAACGGTAATCTAGCATCATAATAACATAGATGCATAATATACCCAATATGATAAATATGCGGTGCGCACATGCAATAGTTTAGAGTTTATGCATTTTCGCGACCGGCTAATTCGCCGGGGCACATCTGCGTATAAATCTCGGTTTATTGAATTGCATTTATCATCGGCCACTGTCGACATTATTGCATTTCCATGACCATGTGTGGGCTACCACACGACACACCTAGTGCCACGAGCCAACAACGAGACGATGTTATAAAATTATGTATGCGCAATGGTTGCGCCTTCGTTGTCCAGGCGGAAGGTACGAGAGACGGTAGTCCCGGCGACGACGAATGTTATTGAAATTTCAGAGATTGATTGAAATTTTCTCAAGGAAACAATCTGCAACAATTTTATAGCTCCATTGTGCTGCGGCGGAATCGAAGAGCAAATCATAAACGGCCGTTTTAGTCGTATGGAAATTGCCTTGTTGCTCATCGCGAGGCTCGTTGTTAAGTCATAAATCTGTGGATGTTTAGCTTTTAATATGATTGCATATCTTGTCTGACGTTCAATTGCGTCTTTAAGTTGTACTTAAACGACGGCAGTAAATGAGAATCGATTTCTGTAAAATTTTAACGGAATTATGGAAATTATTAAGCGTTATTGTTATGATACAGATTGAAAATCGCCGTTATTTGTGTTATCGAAGCTTGTATAGTGTGAGTGTATATTGAATTGCAGGAGGTTGTAATTAATGAGTTAACAATTGTAAACGTGAAATGTGTTTGCGATAACCGTATAACCCCTACATGGTTATCGCAAACACTATAGACTAATAATTGATGATTGAGGCTTTCGATGATTCTAATTTGAAATGCATAACGACCGTGTATGAACACATGAAATGCATTATGGTTGAATGTAATTGAAAATGCAATATGTATTGTAGGAAAATCAATAAATTGTAGTATTTTTATAAATGAAGGTACATGGTTATTTAGACAAAATAAAAAATATTTTTGAAATCGAATTTATAAATTGCTACATACATATTTTTATTATGCTATTTGACTTCCTAAAAAATATAAAACGTATTAGAAGTATTTATAGATTATTACGGATAGCTACCAGATATATTTCAATTTTTTGTGAATCGAGTGCCTCCAGACGGTTATTTATATAAAAAAGTGAAAGCATAAATGCATAGCATTCAAATACTCATTTCATACTTCATAAAAATAATTACACGTCGGATGAGCATCGTCCATGAGAAAAGGGAAATTGCCCAACGAAATTCTTCGGCCAACTCCTTCGAGTTATCATTCGTAATATTCGAAGATTTGGTAACTCTGCATAACGAGTCTGGAGCCCTTCGGAGTCATGCGATCGTCGATAGCGCCGTCCTCATCATCATCATCAACGATAGCAACAACAACAACTTCGGTCATCATCATCGATCTAAGTCGTTTCGGCAAAACTTGACAACCACTCTAGCTAGCCGTGAGCGTCCCATGATTTACACACAGCAAATCATTCAAAACCGGAGGGAAAAGATGACAAATTTTAAAAAGTGGAAGAGACCGTTTGAGTACGCCTCGGAAACAAACGGAACCTTAAGCACACATTACGTACTAATTTACGACATGTTTGTATTGTTGTTGTCCGAGAGCTGGAGATGTCGGGAAAAATTTCATTTAGCGCTAGCCTCCGGTTCGAAATGTAAGCTATATTTCCTGCGAGTAGAAATTATATAAGCGGCTTATATGATGTTAAGACGCTTGGTAATATATCAGCGGTTATTGATGAAAGGCGTCAATGTGCGATTTTCACAAAACTAGATTCGTTTCTGGTCTAACGCTGCAGGGGGTGTACTAGTATCGTTGCCATTTTGCTCTCATTCCTTGAATAAATTGACATGAATCTACGATTCTGTGATGCAGTCATTCATATGTGGTGTCATGTGCTTATTTTGATTTATGCAATTTTCTTTGATTTCTTTTAAAGCGAAGTCGCTTATGCGAGCTCATCATCATTAACAGCTTGATAGTCCTGGATGTGTCTTCATCATGTTCAATGTTTCCTCAATTACTCTGAAATGTGATAAACGGTAGTATTAGCACGTTTATTTTTTCTTGAGTAATTGATGTTTTGTACGATTATCTATACCCGATTACGGTAAGTAATACAAGTCGAAGACTTAAGTTTTGTATAAAAATTTTTTTTCAATAATTTTGACATTTATTCCATTGCACCAGTCGCGCTCATTATGGTGCATATCCAGCATGCATTATGCAACCGCGAAAAGCGACCGTTTTCACGGGAAAAATCGGCAAAGGAATGCGATTCGCAAAAGATTGGACGAGAGCGAGAGCGCGGGGGCGACAATGCGCCCATATACGATGCATTCGAGTGCACTTTTGCCAAAGTCGGACGTGCAAGTGCAACGCGAGTGCATTACACCGATCGCACAGGGGGGTGCAGGTCCAAATGTCGCAATCGGACATTTCTATAAGAATGATATAAGGAAATTATAATAATTGAGATTGTTTTGAATTAAAAATATTGCGGGTTTTTGATATGACTTTTAAAGTAATGTACAATATTCTTTTCGATAAATTTTTTTGTTATAATAGTTTAATTTTATATTATAGTTTTTATCATATCACACTAGTAAAGTTTTTAGACTTCAAATTGGACGTTTTACACTTAAACTTGGACTTTTTACATTTCAAATTCAACAAATCAACAACAAAATAATAAATATAACAATTTCATTGATTACTATGACAACGATCTTAATAATACTTTTCTATAGTTGAATTTTAAGTGTAAAACATCCAATTCGAAGTGTAAAAACTGTATATTAAAGGGCATGAGTTGATTTCGAAGAAAAAAATGTATTTACATATATAATACAATAACCACATTTGACATACTCGTAGGTACAACTTCAGTCAGTCAAATTTAATAACTGATTGTATTGGTGAAATGAAAATATACAATTATTCATCAAATATAATATTATATAGTATAAAACACCCAGCAATGGATTTTTTATATAAAAAAATATACACATATCAAATCAAAGTTTATGATTTTTTTAGATATATTCTATACTGTTGGCAAATGTAGACGGATGTGATTACGATAACTACGTATTGTCGATATAAGACCATATGAAAAGGAATGATTTTTTGTATTGAACTCTTCAAGAGTTACCTTCATTTTTGGACTAGATATTAGATTAAAAAAAATTAATAAGAAAAAAAATCATTATTATAAAAAAATCTCACAATCTTTTGGTATAAAAAAAATCTCACAACGCGGTTAATGTACGCAGTAATTTATATAAAACCAAAAACAATCCAAATATTCGCAATCAGCACACTTACGAGTTTCGAACAAACACCCCTCCATACGTGTGCATTTTTTGTGGCGCACAGCGTATAGGAAACGAACTGAGGAAGTCGTCGGCCACATCTGATTACCGCGGGCACTATTCATTAGTGCTGGTGGTGGTGCTCATTGCATGGAAATTAATATGCGCCGCATGCGACGCCAACCCGACCGAAACAGAAAGCTCTCCCCCGCTCGTAAAAGGAACGGGTTATCTACGATAATCCCGAACGAGATTAATGAGAGTCGACAATGGGCTGAGGTCTCGAAACAAAGGGGAGTAGAGAAACGGTGAGAGAAAACGGAGACTTTTCAGTGAGTAAGGTTCGGTTGGTCGCTGGTTTGGATGTCGGTGCTGTTTAGTTGGGTGTGTGTTAGAAATTTTGATTCGGTGATTTGTTGTTTTGATGTGTCGTTTTATTTCGTTTTCGTGTTAATTTATCGATATGGATCTAATTGTGAGTTTGACTCGGTGATGCTTTCGTCTTTTGAAATATATTAGGTGGTTTGAAAGTAAAGTGATGTAATTTTTTTTTCTGAATTTGACAAGATAAGATTAATTTAAGTAGATTACGTGTGTATAAATTGTTTGGTTTAAGTGAAAAATTAAGAGTATTGTAAGGATTCGAATATAGTGTTTATGTTTTGGTTAGAATGTTTCTGTTGGATCGGCTCTAGTGGGTTGTGTTTGTTAGCGTGTTCTGCACTCATGTAGATTAATTAGGGCTCGAATTTGCATAGTGCTCTTTCTGAACATAGTCGATGTGTTCAGAATAAATTCAAGATAAAAAAAATTATGTTTATTTGCACTTCAAATTATGATAATAACATAATTCACGTCATGTATTTATATTCATTAAATCTGAAGATAATCATCGCAACAAATTCATATTAATTTACATATTTTGTAAGATTTTAGATACGTAATTTATATAATATGCTTCGAACTGTTGCAATGGCTTTATTTTTTAATTGATAAATTGGAGGCAATTTGGTGTAAAAAAGTGAAATTTTTTCTCCGCTTTGGTAATTTAACACCGTGAAGTTCGTGTGATTAGCGACCATAATTCAAGAGGATCGATGTGAAAAAGTGAGGCTAGTATTTTAATTACCAATTTAGTTTCCATGCAAGTTCAAACTGAACCGGGGCAATTAGGCGATTTGTTAATGTAAAACGCGTACCGAGAAGATTTACTAATTAACTTAAAATAAATGTTGGTCGTTAATGAAAATCTCGCGAGAAATATGAGCGATGGACAGTATATTCATATAAACCCATATTAGCGAAAGTGTCGAAAGTGACTTTAGTACAGTTCATTAATCTAATTAAGGATAAAATAAAAAAATCTTAATTATGAATTTATAATTTATATAATCTCGATAATAAAAATTATCCGATTTAAACGGAACTGTAATTAAAAACGCAAAATTCGAACATTAAATCAGTCTTAATTCATAAAAAATTTCATGCCTTATAAAAATCTTAACATTTCAACTATACCATAATATAAATCCATCACAGAACTTTTATCGAAAATGAACCGCGATTCAAATTCATTCGACAATCAAATTACCGATCGAAAGAACCAAACAGATGCAAGTCCATTATAGAAGCCATCATCACAAAGAAGCACACGATAATACCGACCTTACCAAGAACCACCATTTCCGAGGGGGGCCCATAATATTTGTTCGAATTTGAAAAGGCCCCCCGCCGCCGGTCCCGTTCCATCATTTTGTACGTATACAGAAGAGAGCACTTTCATGGCGATGATTCAATTCGCACGAGCCGCGAGGACAATCGGCTTTTGCCAATGGCCCCCGGTAACGGTTGTGCATTGTTGTAAGTGGTTGTCATTTATCGATGAAAACGTGTGTGTCGATATAAATGCGGAAAAAATCGAGCCGAGACTCGCAAATGGAGAAAAAAGTCGATTGCAAAGTCACCGTGAACGGATCGCTCCGAGGAAATTTCGTTTTGTGAGAATTTCGGACAAAACGACGATCGGAAACAGCTGCAGATCGTCGGCTTCGATTTTTCGTGTCTTTTTGTATTATTTTGATATGAGATCATTCGAAATTATATAAAAATTCTTACTAGTTCAAGAGAATATGTTGAAATATTTTCATATGTAAACGATATGGTTACATTATAATTGTAGTATGTTAGCGCTTCAATTTTTATTGAACGTATTCAGAATATACAAAAGATGAAATTTTAGACAATAGACTTTTGAAAAACTTTTGGCTCTTATGGGAAAATAAAATCAACATTATATAACTTTTCCATTTAGTACTTCAGTGCTGGGGCGGAAAACAAATTTTCGAATTAGACATATGACTTGTAGTACTTCATGCTTCGCTAATATTAAACGTATTCAGAATATACAAAAGATAAAATTTTAGACAGTAGACTTTCGAAAATCTTTTGGCTCTTATGAGAAAACAAAATCAACATTATGTAACTTTTCCATTTAGTACTTCAGTGCTGGGGCGGAAAACAAATTTTCAAATTAGAAATATGACTTGTAGTACTTCATGCTTCGCTGATTTAATTCATTTTATAAAATATGTGCATGTAAAAGATTTTGATGAGCGTAACGAATCTTATGTTGATCGTTTCGATGAAACTTGACTTGTCAATGACTAAAGCGGAACTCGATCGGTGCTGCTTTGTTAAATTTGTTCAAACAAACGCATCCAGAAACCGTTGCCCTTTATGCGGGTATGAATGCTTTGCAAATTTCACGCTGCATCTTTGCTCCATTATAGTGTCTTTTACATCGGTAGGATGCATAGAAGAACTAAAGGTTGAATTAGCAAGCTGGATTTGCCAAGAAGCCACAACACCCGCGGGCTTCTCATTAATCGACGAGAGTGTGGTCCTCGCTGAAAGTTCAACCCGTCTTATTTTTCATTTACCGACGTGATAGAAGGTACGACAATTAAGCGTATCCTTAATATAACGATGTCAGTTTATCATCGTTTAGGTAGGAATTTGTACTGACGTTTGAAACTCGCAAATGCTATCCTCATTAGTTAGTAATTGATCATTAATTTTATATCTTCATTTTATTTTAAGAATAGCAATAAATTTTATATCTGATTAATATCGAAAGACTGAATTTCATGAAAATACTGTGATATAATTGTGTTTAAAAATAAAATAAAATATAATTGATTATTGAAAGAAAAGCGGCTATCTTTGATAATTTTTTTTTCATTTATATTTGCTTTTTAATCTCCACTTTTAATATTTCAACATTCATGTAGTATACAAGTTAAACAAATAATATATAATATAATAAAATTCCATCAATATATGATTTTTAGATTAAACATTTATACGAAATTACACGTCCTTATGAAATTGATTTTCCTCGTTGGTTTCGTCCAGCTTTTCATCGCTAAGTTTGTTTTCGTCCACTTAACGAGTACCAGACGATAATGATGTAATCTCTTAAGTTCACAAAAAACCTTTAGTATATCGATTATTTTAGAATAAAAACCAACTTGAAGATCCTCAACATAATCGATATGTCAAATACAAACATCGCGAGTTATTAGCGCTGTCATTGTCCGTCTTCATTGTTCTTCGAACGTCACAGAACAACGCATAACAGGAGACATTAAAATTGCACTTTGTATGCATCGGTTTCGTTGCACACGAACCCCGACACAATCGCGCACAAGTCCGACATATGGTAATGATATTAATGAGAATGCACCGGTGAATTATGCTAGCATTAACAGCAATCATCGGATGTTACAAAGCCGGCGGCGCACCCGTGCAACACGACTCCCGCGGCGCAACAGAACCGGACTTCGGACATAGGAAAATTTGCAAATGTGCAAACATCCTAAAGGACTAAGGGTCAATTTTATATGGTTGTCAATAGTGGGAGTTAGAAAATTTTATATAATACAAGTTTTTCTTTGAGCTTTCGATGTTAGCGTAGGTTTTGTATGTGAAAATTGTCCTAAGTGCAGAAGATTAATTTAATATTTATTCAAAATAATATTGAAATTGATATATCGCACTATAATTTGAAATATATACCACTCATACAATTATAAAGACATTTCATTCAAATACTGATAGACGCGTCAATCAACATGGAACTGCAGGAGGTCTCCTTCGTAGCCTTTTGTCGTCTTTAAATTATTACGTACGTATGCAAATAATCATCAGACCCCTAACCGAGTCCTTTGGATTATTCGATGTACAATGGTTTCGCACACCGGATCCAATTAGAAGGACCCGGAGGCGTTTATAAAGAGCCGCTTTTCCGATACAAATGCGCCGCTCTTATTATTATATGACTTTTCAAAAGAATCGAGGGAAATTGCAGAACGATTCTAGCATGTTGGTACCATAGAAATGTGTTTATCATTTCAGGATTACAGTATTGTGGTCGACTTCCGAGCTAAAGTCTGTTAACGTTTCTATAATGCGAGTATCGTTGTGCGTGAGATAAAAGCGGACGGACGATATGGATTCCGGTTTTCAATTATTGCATACTCAAATGAAGATATGGAATTTCAATGCTTGTTTGTTTATCGGTGAAAAAATTAATCGAATCTTTGCTCGTTGCGGTTATTTTCAATTGAAGACGACTATTCATCGGTTTGTCGGTAAGTGAATTTTCTCGATAGTTGATTTTTATTGATGTGATCAAATATGATGAGCCGTGATTCGAATCATAATGATTATGCAATGATTAAATATCATATAAAGCGATATTATAGAATTATAAAAAAAAGTGATGGAGCTTACTTTGAGCATAATAAACAAACATGAAAATTCTCAGCAACGAATTCGAATTTTTTTTATAGCTTTTAGAAAACCCTTGAATAATCTTATCACTCATTTGTATCCATCAAATAAGATTTTGCAAGATGATTGAAGTGCACATTCGAGTATCAATTAATTATTCAGAATAGCTAGATACATTTGTTAGTCGTTCTAAGTGAACTGTCTGTTCTGACAGTAAATCAACTTCCTAATGAGTACGAGCGATAGCTGATAATGGACTGAAGCGCGATCATGACAATGGCGATAATGATAGTGTCTAGTTTGCCGAGTTTACATTGAATTAAGATAAATTTTCAATAGAACTGCAGTGTGAATTCGTTGCGTTCAAGATACGGATTAAAGGTAATGTTATTATAATTGTATAGATACGTTCGTCTGTTATGTAATAGAAAAGCGTTTTTCGCTATGAAACAATGGAGCTAAATAGACACAATTCGGCGATAATAAATATACGCATTTTATTTTATAACAGCTTTAAAATTGTTTAGTGGATTTTTGACCTCTATGAAGATCAAATATTTCAAATTTTGCCTACAAATTGTCCAAAATCAGAATCGTGAGAAGATTTTAAGAAAAATTAAGATTCTTACCGCATAGTAATCATAAAGTACTCGAATAAACTGTCCGGCAGTTGTAAAATAATCAAATTACTGTTGGTAATAAAATTGTATACGGAATTCGTGTGCTAGAGTATATAACGATATGTTTTTATAATGCATAAATATATCGAAGTAAATTTTTGCTTCGAAATTTTACCGGATATTATCAACAAACGTATTTGATTTAAAAAAGCGTTTACGATCACATTTTACGACGAACGCGTATTTTTCGATCATTACAAACATTATACAACCAGAGTTTACAGTTTTTTTTTTAAACGATTTAAATCTTTTCACAGGAAGTTTTCAAAAAGGGAATCCGCTTTAAATAACGAACTTTAGCGCTCTTATTACGCAGCAATATCCTAATTGGCCTACGGATTCAATTACGGCATATTTCCACTATATTTAGCATCGGGGCTCATTATGCAAAATTTGTACGAATATATAAATTATGCCGAGTCACGAACAATTCAATGCGGTCACCCGTCAGACTTCCCCACCCATTACGACTGGACAAAAAATACAAACAAAAGTCGGAAAAAAAATCGACGAACCCGAAGAATAAGCGGTTCAGCAGGTGGAATCTCCTCAGGAGGAGACTGGAAGATGAGGAGGCCGATATAATTGTCCTTCCAT
Source organism: Hydropsyche tenuis (assembly GCA_009617725.1). Classification (NCBI taxonomy): domain Eukaryota; kingdom Metazoa; phylum Arthropoda; class Insecta; order Trichoptera; family Hydropsychidae; genus Hydropsyche; species Hydropsyche tenuis. The sequence continues at coordinate 457,622 of VTON01000021.1, read as the reverse complement.
ATTTGCACACGAAAAACGGGGCGTACTTCTTTTTGCGAGTTCGTCGAACCTGAGGCTTATCGCATTGTGCGAAATAATATTGAGTAATATGTACGGAGAGACCTTTTGAAAAATACCGAGGTCAAGAATTTGAACTTGGGAGGCTTTCGCGCTTCGGAAGAAAGATCACCACTTTGTGTGTGAATGGAATTAATTAACACCGTAATCGGTCGATGCTGAAGCCGAGCAATTAATACACATCGTGATCAATAAGGCTTTTTGTCAATGCGACTTTTACACTTAGAATTCGACTGTGTTAATGTTATAAATATACATTTGAAGTGTGAGAATCTTAATTGGTTATGTGGGGTCGCAACAGGACATCGATCCGAAAAGTTATGAGGTAATCTTTGAACTTTCGAAGTTTTTTGCAGTGGACAAATTACGATAACAATAATTTGATTAAAAGCCGCGATAATGTTTAAAGTGGTCGAAATTTGATATGTGAACACTGGACTAGTTGTTGGTTTATATTTATGTAGTTTTATTCGGTTGATGTCATTGAAGCTTTAATCGCATTACACGGATGGTTGTTTAGATGCGACTGTGGAGTACCGGTTTTAAAATATAATCTCAGTGTCATTTTTAGAATATGCTATTGTGTTATAATCTGTATAAAGGTAAGTTATCATCCGAGTTTACGCACATACCTGTAACTTTATCGTCTTCATCACATTTTTTAGTATTTTTCATAGAGATAAAATAACGTGTTTAGACAGAATCTGACATTTTTTAATTCTGTAAATTCAGACTAAAATAATATTAAAAATTATTTATTATTTATTTATTTGCTCAACAATAACATTTTTTATTATTCTGAGAACAAGTAGAAAAAAAATTAGGCGATGTTTTTATCCAATTAGATCAATCGATTAATATATTTTTTTCACTTAATGCGTTCATTAAATTAAAAAAAATAGACTAGATTATTGTCTTTATTTTTATAAAGTCTAACGAGAAGAAAAATTGCAAACTAATCATTCACCTATTCAAAAGGCGACCGCATAAGAAATAACCGCCAATCAATATGAAGACTACGTAGTTTTTCTCAAGCCGATGCGGTTTACCATCATTGATTCACCACGATCAGCGATACCTGGTGTTCCTCGTGGCTCCAGAAAACCGTAAACCTTCGTTTGCTACTGTTTCGCATCTAAAGATAAAATCAGTGTGTTTATTACTGCAGATATCAAGTCTGATATCTGGGTAAGCGCCCGCCGTGCCGCCATTGAGATATTAAAGTGCGTATTGTCACAAGAGGTTTCGTTATCTGTCTGATTTGATCCACTTGAATTAAAGTATTTTAACGATCGAAGTCTTAAAATTTTATAAGGGTGATAATTAAAATTATATTTCGAGTTTCCGTTCAGTTAATTGGGCTTGAAAATGTGCAATGATCTGTTGATTGGTGAATGAAGATGTATGTAGATGCACGCTATATTTATTTCATATGAATTCCGTATTTATTTTTATGAATTGATTATTGCCCTTAGATAAAAACATATAAACTTTTATATTTTAATGAATCAAAATATTGACATTTAATAAAATAAAACATTTTATTCTTCGGGATAATAAGAGTTGGGAAAATAAAACGACGGTGAAATCCGCCGGTTGTTATTTTTATAAGATCAATTATAAGGATATGTAATTGGTAAGTTATCTGTATCGTCTCAATTGAAACCTGTTAATTACTTTAAAAAAAAGACTACCTTAATCGAATATTCAAAGGACATCGTTTGATTCCTGTCCTTTGAGATTATTGCGACATAGGGAGCATGCTCGATGGAGCACGACGTTGCGCATTCGTGCGAGGTGGACGCGTGCCTTTTATTATATCATTTCGAATGTTGAATGTCGATGTTGAGAAGTTGAAAATGTGATTGAAGCACAATGAATGACTTTCAAATTGTCAATTCGATCCGAAGACCTGCAGCCTGCTAGAAAAAAAATCGAGTAACGTTTCAGCGCGATAAAATGTATTGTACAGTTCTGAACAGTGGACTAAAAATAATTAAATTAAAATTCTTATCGCCGCCTGTAAAATTTAAGTATCAAAATTTACTATATACATGTAAATTGACATATTATCTATGAAATTCTTATATATAATATATTACGGTTAAGTGATTTTATATATGAGTTATAAATGCAGACTTGTAAAATTATTAAATGGAATTGTTTGATTTGATATTAAACTAAATACTGGAAAGCCGTTAAAACTCAGAACAGTTTACGAGCGAAAAATCGTTTAAGAGTTAAATAAATCTTTAAAAATTTACATACAAGAAGAGGTCATCATTGTCTTTGTTATTGTACTATAATGAGCGTTAATTCGTAAAGGGCTTTTTTTCTCATAGAAATCTTTTGGTGCACCGATTGTAAACTAAGTTCACATGAGCAATAGTCAATACAGCAAATTTAATAAAGACTTGTTAAAAATATGTGTTAATTAGTCGAAATTTTCTAAAGAAATATACAGAAGCGATAATTTCCCAAATTACGTATTATGCCGGTAAGTTTGTGAAGAAAATATTGTACGTATTTTCCAAATGATTTTTTTCTTCAATATTTGATATAAAAATATACTGCTATAAATTTTCATTGATTTATTTCTGAATCAGAAAAAATACAACGGGTACTTGAAATTTTGAAACTCTTACAACGCACCAAATCAGCCAACGTGCGTGTTGTAAATCAAGTAATTTGTTTACTTTTTTTAAAGAAAACGACTAAAGCAAACACGTAAAAACGAAAAGAGCATACGTTTAAGGAAGTCGTTAACGATACGAAAAAATAACTTTTCCCCCTGGAGAACTTTTTGTCTTTCGGTACGTTGCAAAAATTCGGCATTGGACAGTTCATTGTTCGAAGAGGTGCATTTCGCATCACGGCTATGTCAAAATATCATCTTCGGGTTATCGATGGTTGGCCATCTCTGGACTGAATAATTGCTTGTAAAATTGTAGATCGAATCAAGCAAAGATCTTGTTGCGATAGTATTGCATATTTTGATTCTTTTTTGATCTTCGGCGGATGCAAAGTGAATTTTTAATCGCGAATAATACGATTCGCTTTAGATTGATTAAGATGATTATATTTATGGTCTCTCGTGTATTAAAAAATACGCGATTGTTGTGTGAAAATGGAAGAATTCATTTCAAAATATTATATTTAATATTTAAATGTAATAATTTTTAGTTTACGGGTAAGAAAATAGATGTCAGTACGATTTGAAAGGTTTCACGGAGATTTTTTACGATTTTGAAAACAATTCGATGAAATGTATTTAAATTAAATTAAATCACATTTTGTTTTGCGGTTTGTATATGTTTTTTTTTTTTTTAAATCAAATATTCTAGACCAGGCTTGTCCAAAGTGCCACTATGGGGCCAAACTGGCCCCCAGTGTTCTCGCGACTGGCCCCCACTTTTCATACATAACAATTTACGAATTTTGCTCTAATTCGAGGAAAATTAGTATTATTTTTTTGAATTATTGAAGAATCGATTTTTTCAAATACATTCTGATCAAAATATATGTATTTTATCGTTAAATTAAAAAAAAACGCAAATTGTGTTTTTCCGTGTTTGACCGTGTTTTGGCCAAAGTGGCCCTCGCATACCGAAATTTTGGAAAAGCCTGTTCTAGACACTCACAATTAGTGTTATTAGAAATGTTTAATAAATATTTTTTGAAAATTAAAATATATATTTTTCATAATATTGAGTCAAATACTTATTTTTGTAAAACTGTAAATTATATCTATATTTGTTCATTGGATATTTCTCAATATTTTTTCAGATCGAATAACGGTGAGACGAGAAATTGAAAATTGAACATTTTTAAAAAATTGCAAATCGAAAAACCTCACACTGACCACCTACACAAATATTTATAATTTTTTTTCATCGTCCACATACGTGTATACATAAAAAATATAAAGTATGGGTGGTAAATCGGTCGGTTTAATTACACCATTAATTAATACGGTGCGTACCTCAGTTTTCCACGTACTCTGACCATTATGATAATGCGAAAATGTTGCCGTTGGGGCATTTTCGCGTTTTCAGCTGCAAACACGACGAATTGATTGATTGGAGGGGTAAAGTGGCCCATTATTAAAATTTTATAGCGCCATCAGTATAAAATGTCCCGGTTGTTATGTCGTTGTGTGTTAATGTAACGTTGTCGTCGCATGTCGTTATGAAAATGTTATGAGATTAACAGAAGAGTGTTTTCGCTTCGAAATATATACGCTAAAATGCTTAATAAAATAATGTCGACGTTTAACTGTTATAAAATTTCAATTTCGAAACGTATGATTATCGTCCTTCGCGTTTATTGAGAGAGGTAATAAAGCCGAGTTCGCCGTTATGTCATAAGCGTTTTCCAGAATTCTTATTTCGATAATTTGTAAAATTTCATATACACGTCCGAAAAACAATATAAAGCTTTATTGAGCTGGAATTAGTGCACTATGTGTGCAGAATGGTCATTAGTGTACGGTTGTTTCTTGTTTGACCGGTAATTTAATCTCGGGTTCAGTAATTATTAAACGAAATCCCATTATTTTTATTAAAGTATTAATTGTATGTATTGCCGAAATAAATATTGGTTGTAAATTAATTTAACTCGACAAACGTGTTCCGTTAATTTAACGACAACGTAAATTTTTTACTATGGATTTATTAAGACATCACAATTTGATTGGTATAATTCTATGGTGCCAAAATGCTCAATTATGAAATCAATCATAAAGGTGAATCCTGACTTTTTAATTTTCATAGATAAACTACGGCACCGCCCAATTTGTCGGAAGCCAAATCGAATTTGAATTAAAAAATAATGTATTTTTCATATATGTATATTATATTATGTACATGTGCGTGTCTCAAATTTTTTGAAAGAATAGTTTTATTAAGTACACAGATTCCTGCTATTACTGAAGTTAAATTAATTGTGACATAATAAGTATGTGGATGGAATTGTATACCGTTAACCTGAAGTTATTCGGCAAGGAATAATTACAGTTTTTATAAACGAGTTACTTTCTTGTCCTGCTGTGGATGTTATATAGGTTGCATATAACGATAATGATGATGATGATCCGAAAAGTGAATTACACGAATATATGAAACGAATCCGAACCATTTTCAAGAAATAATTTCATTGCAATTTATATATTATTACAAAAAATTTCAAATATCTGCCCCGAAGCGTCGCATATGGGTCATTACAAAGTATTTAAATTGCCCTCACTTCTCGCATATTTCAGTTGATTTTTCAAGCAAAAAAAAAACTGGTGCACGGTACAATCTTACATTCAATACAATGTTTATATATATTTTTTCGATTTCCAAGCGCGTGCTCGTGTAAAAGCAAAGTAAACTTCAATCTGTGCGGCGAGAACAAACCGGTATGAATCCGTGAAATTTATAAACTCACTTTTCATACGTTTCGATCAATAAACTCTCATGTGCTCGCTTTACAGGGTATGTACTTTAAATGGATAATAAATCATGCGTTACCCTGATAATTTTTGGATCCGAAGAGGTTTCGCTTTCGGTCATAACAAATTAAAAAAGGAGAGTGAACAGGAAAATTCTGTCGAAAAAAATGTAGATGCTATCCATATCTGGTGCATAAAAATGCATAACTTCGTGAAAATGTGCTATTTAATTTTAAATGCATTCAAGACGAGTATTAAGATTAAAAGTAAACTGGTTTTACAAAATGACAGTCTCGTTCGATTAAAAATCGAAATTATATAGTCGCATAGGCATAATTTATCGTCATTACGATTATAAAAAATATCATACAATGTTTTTACTTGTTATTCAATTGCTGATCATTTCAAAATTCATATTGGTAATTATTAATAATTTTCTAAAGATTTTTTTTAATGAACAATAGAAAAATTCAACAGATTCAACTTATGCGGTCAGAGACTTTTATAACAATACGAAAATAAATCAATAACATTGATCGAGTATTATTAACAAATATACAAATACTTATTTTTATTAATTCATCTTCAAGTTGAATTCTTATTTTCAGATAAAATAAAATATTTTCCTAAACCAATATTTTTTAATAACCATAAAAGCATCGAACTCCAAAATTCAAGATCGTCCACAACACGCATACTTCACCCACACCATCACGTTCAAGATCCTCAAACCTCACCACTCACAAACCAAAATTCGATCTCCGCCAAACATAAATCAAAATCCCAGACGACGATCTAGAAGCATTCACAAAAATCGCATTGTCCGAACTCCTCGTGCTTCGGTATCCATTGTCGAGTTCGATGGCCTACGAACGCGTGTCGACATATGGGCGGCGGTGGATTTTTCGACGTCGCCGTTGCGCAACGCAAGATCAAGGTCTCGCAAGGCCGAAACGGAGTCCTCGACGGCCATCATCTCGGCCTGATGATGCCGATGATGGTTTGCCGCTTTGCTGGTTATGGTCGCCGGAGCGGCACGTCCGCAGAGGTGGATGCCTGGGCATCCGTCGGAAGTCGAACTGGATTTTTGACACTCGGAGGTGTTGGGTGACCTCTCTGTGTGTGTGATGATTTTTGTTTGTGTGTGTGATGATTTTTGTTTGTGCGTGCTAAGCATTTTCGGTCAATATTGGGTTGTTTTTGGTGGTGGCGTGAAGGTGGATGCGCTTTGATGTCGTTGCGAATGATCGGTGGTAGGGCTTCCAAATATTTGTTGAATTCAACTATTCTAATAACGAATATCAAACGAGGAGGTATTCGAATATTCGAATGTATTCGTCAATTTTTAAAATATTAATAAAAAAAAAATAATAATAATAAACACCGTATGTGTTTCAAACTAATTTTGTATTTTCAATATCGTTTCGTTTGCATATATTTTATTCAATGACGATGCAGCGTTGTCAAGTAAATGATCAATGAAAAATCAAGTACCGAGAATTGCCCCTAAAATTACATTTAGTTAACTGTCTGTAGTGCAGGTAGTAGCTAACCTTCTAAAAAAAGCGTTAATTTTCAGTGTTATAATTATATTTTATTATCCCTTCCCGTTTTCGGTTGGAATTCTAGATGACTATAAAAGTTAAATATTCTCTTTGATTTTTATCCACATGACTTTTGTTTTCGCTAAACTAATTTATTTAAATTGTTTTTATAAATTATTATATAAAATATATAACAAGATTACAAGATAAAATCAGTTTCTTTGAAAAAAAAATCTTCACTTGTAAAAAAAGGAAATGAATAATAAATATTGCATCAATAACTCGAATTACAAATAGTTATAAAATGGGCGAATAATTTGAATATCCGAATATTCGATTGAGAGCCCTAGTATGTATAATGATTTTTATTTACGTTTACTAAGTATTTTCGGTCAATATTGGGTCGTTTTTATTAATGGTTGCGTGAAGGTGGATGCGCTTTGATGTCGTTGCGAATGATCTGTGTTGATTGATGTTTATGACTTTTCGGTCGTTTGCGACTTTTTTTAAATGTAAATGTTGGTGTTGTCGATGTCTCGGATATAAATGGGACTTGATGATGATTGATGTGTGTGAATGGGTACCATCGGCATATATGGATTTGTTGTTTGTAGTGGTGTATCGTAGATAAAGATCAATTTTTGTCACTTTCGATTTTATAATATTGGTGAAGGTTACGAAATGACGTATTGATGTAGATCAGTGTCTTTTTTGTACACAGTTTTTATTATATTAAATGTGTCGATGAAGTATCATCGATTGATTTGCCTTTTTACTTTGTAAATTGTTTCAAACCCGTCAACCAAACGAATTGGTATAGTGCATTAATTATTATTGCTAATTTAAGAAAAACATTAATTGATATTTCAATTACTTATCACATTTCATCAATTTGCATGTCACGCAATCATTTAATGAAAGATCCAATTTCAGAGATGTCCTTTATCTTAATATTCAATCTTTTCGGGTCTTTAATTAAGATCGATGATGCAAATTGATTCGTTAAAATTATTGGAACCAAATATTAAAAATTCATTAGCATATTTATATTCAATGAAATATTATATCTTGTCTTATTGTTAGATTATCTCACGAAATGAAAATAATAAAAGAAAATCATCGAATTTAATAAGTTGACCAATATTTTGAAAATAGGGCCGACCTTTCACCATCAGATATAATCATTTATAGCTTTGAGCCTAATTTGATAAAAATTGAATTATAAAGCATTTGTGTTATTAAATCAAATGAGGCCGATATTGTACAGTGTGGGTCAGAAGGTTGCACTATTCTAAATATGGACTACAATCGACTAGAATATTCGCACAAATGTCCTATTCATCGTTTGATGAGGTCAAAGGATACACGAGTCAGTTTTATCTGCAACAACCTGACCTACCATTGAATTCAATAGAAATAAGCTTTAGTCATCAACAATTTCACCCATAGATTTTTCTCACCGTTTTTTCATCATTATTTTCAACTCGATTGTTCAGCGCAAACACGTGCAGTCTCGATCCCGCGATCCGAATATGCACCAGTGAACATAACTTTTTTTTATGTAATATTTAATAGAGCATTAAACGTTGCATAAGATTATGCATTCGTATGCAATTGCACCTCTAGACCGCACCTCTGACGCCCTTGCTACAGAATCAATTGCCATAATTTCGATTATTTTCTCGACGGATACCGCGATTCGTGTGAAACCGCATTGTAATCGACACGCAGTGTTTCTCAATATTTTATCGGAAAAAATCAATGAAAATTTAATTGGCATACTTAATCAAATAATCAGTTCATCATGATGCTTGTTTTTCATAAAACGTGTAAGGTATTTTGACATTGGCCGTTGTTGGAAACGTCCCACTCATAATAGATGATTACTTGAGATATTCGTATCGAAAAGATTCGCGATTTGAATAAAATATCCGCTTCGGACGGCTTACACGCGTTACCCGAGCACACAGAGCAAACATATTACGGTGTCATTGTGCACACGTAATAATTTTTGAAAGCGGACAGGGGACTTTACATTATAAACACGGTGGACACACGCGCTAGGTGACTTTTATTGTTTTTATGAACACAACGCAGAGACAGTGTCGAGGTGGTTTGAAAGCTTTACGATCTCGACAATATGAAATAAGCGAAGGGACGAGCTTTTAGCAATGACGGAAACACGATAGTGCAGACAGGCGTAGATCGTTGACAATGAAAATATTGAATTGTCTAATTTCATGAAGAGATATGTCAATTTGACTAGATTGTTGAGATATGAAGTTTTCGAACCCAAAAGTGAAAGAATGTAGTATTCTTGAGATATTTCTATAATATAACAGGGTTGTTTTGTAACGTGTTCTAAAATAAGCGATTCTGTAATATCAAAAGTTCAGCTTACAATTAAACAAATATATTGATTTCTTTCTATGACGAAAATTAAGCAACATATGTAGATGAATACAATTATGTACCGTGACAGTTCACAAGGCATACTTTCAATTTTTTTTTTGAAAAATAATTTTCTGAACAACCAATGGTACTAAAAAAACGTCAGTTTGAGAAACATCGATTGCGTTGCACCGTTTCACACCGTGTTATTGTGTTTTGATTAACAATTTGGTCAAAGTGATTTTTTTTCGTGTATTATTTTGCTTCTTCGGGTCTGTCGCATTGCGCAATGCTCTTGTTTACTACAATCATGCGGACGCCGTAATAAATAATAACGAGAATCTTCTGTGATGCGAGAGTATCATTATGTTCTTATGTAAAAATCGTCATTTTTATGCGTATGTACAATTGTAAAAAGGTCGTGTCATTATCGGATAATTCCTTCTGGGTGTTCTCGGAACGAGGTTCGATCTACTTGTGGTTTTTAAGTGAGGGTTTTCCTGTTGTCCAGATTTTTCCCGATGATCAATTTCGAATAAATTTATTTTTTTCCTTTACGAAGGTTCATCGCATTTGAGATATTCATCAATTTCGAAATTGAATCGAAATTACTTCGTGGCCACATCGATTAATTCATATTTCCTTTTTCGTAACGGTGATTTATCATTTAAAAAGTTGATCAAAATTTGAAAATACGACATCACCAAATTTATTCCTCCTCATATACGTAATTTCAGATTACAAAATATATTATAATATAATATTTCGTTTCACGAAAATAATTCGAGCATTTTCTCACACGAAAGTATCGATCAGCGTGAACCGATCGAGATTTTATTACGGCCATCACGAGTGCTTTGGAAAGTAACTATTTACATATTACGTACACGTGAAATTGGACTCGATTTTCATACGGAACGATCAGATCAAGAAACACTCGACACAGTACATAATAAGACGTATAATCATAGCGATGCTCGAGCAAATCGGACTGGTCGAGATCTAGATTATACAGGAGACGACGAAGCCTCTAAAAACTTAAACACATGCATTCACACGTCCAAACAGGTGGGATAATAACACATGGACACAGATCGAAGAACCCTCCCAAATCACACGTGAACGTGTTATCTATGCGTTATTTATGTTATGGATTCATGCATTTCCGTAAAATTAGTTATTTATCGATTTTTGTATTGAGTCAAGTTTTTTTTATATATGTTATGTTTTGCATATCTTTGGGTATGTTTGTTTTTTAATATGGAATGTGATGCGGTCTATTCAAAACACGACTATGAAATAATATTGTTTTTTTTTTTAATTATAAGAAATTGTTTAATTTTGTAAGTGATCAATAGAATAATTAAATGTTTAATTTAAAAAAATTGAACAATAGAAAAATCTTCAAAGAAATTAATAAACTATTTCAAGTTATTTTCTCGAGTATTATTATGTTTTTACTGTCAAAAAGAATGATAAAATTATAAAAAAAGAAAATAATACGAGAAAATTATGAAGTCATCGGAAAAAAAATTGGTTGAATTTGAATATCGTTAAAATTTTTGTTAATTCGTTTAAAATAAATCATTTTTAGAATATTTTATGTTTTTCATACTAACAGATCGAATTATATCATATTAACATACTAGATAACAATCGATAATGTTCATTATCAATTGTTCTTATTCTTTTTGTTGTACCATGGTGGTATATTTATATTTGTATTTATTTTTATAAATGATATTTATTTTTTTATAATTCTTTACTTACTATCCATATATATGTACAATATATATTTTTTAATACTATATAATATTTTTCATAATATTTTTTTATATTTATTTTAAACACCATGCAGATTTGGGAAAACTTGTCATGCCATGGTGGCATATTTATATTTGTACATACATACATATGCATTTCGTTTTATAATAAATGAATGATAATAATAATAATAATAATAATAATAATATTATTATTATTATTATTAATGTAATTTTTGTATGGAATACCAAATAATTGCATAATAATATTAATTATTATTATTATTATGCAATTATTTGGTATTCTTTACAAAAATTAGATTTCAACCACCGGTTACGGACACCACCAACACAATAGGCAGAGGACCTTTTTTTCCACCGAACCTCACACCCGAAAACCCACTCGAAACCCATCTCGTCAGTCGATCGCGGACTCGTATGCAATCAGTCGATGTGACGGCTAACAAATCATCGTCTCATTATTCCCGGGCCTTCGGAACGGGTGATGCGCTCTTTCTGGTCGGCTCCTTTTCACGGTTGCGCAATGGACAAATCCGAATCGCCGTTGTGTTGTTGTTGTTGTTATGGTGGTGGTTGTCGGCCGTTGCGTCAGTGGCTTCGGGGCCAAATTACAAGTCATTACGCGTCTATTTATACTGCGATTCCGTTGCCGAAAGTTCAATTAGATTTATATGAAAATAATTGGACGTGTAAAACGCGTGCTCTTTGGCGCTGGTTGAGCTCGCGCGCGTCGGATGCCATTCAAATTTGATTTGAATGCTGTTCCATTTTTCGTTAATAATTCAAATAAAATGGTCGGAAGTGGCCGCTAGCTTCATTTTTTATGCACAAATTTGACGAAAATGTGTTTTAATTATGAACTGGGTCGGTTTTAATGCGTTTAGTAGTCGTTTGTGTGTTACGAGACTTTGATGCGGGACTGGTTTTTTTTAATCGAATGTATGAATGCAAGATTATGTATTTAAATCAGGGATGATATATAACATTATTTTTTTGTAGTCTTCCGTTATATATGCACATTTTTTATGACTTGCCTTTTGTGCCTATTTATCTGGTTTAATATATAAGGGTTAATATAAATAGGTTGTGAATAAAAAAGGAAAACACGTTTTTAATAATATGAAAAATAATTCTTGTTTTTTAAATAATAAATTTCATGTTCATCTAGGTATTTTTATAAAAAAATTGATATGCTTGAAATAAAATAATAACAATTTCACATTGTCAGTTTGCGAAAAATATTGTAACTGTGATTTTTGCGGAAATTGCATTTATTGGCGATCATTTAAAATTACTATGCAGTTATTAAAACTGAATTAAGACTATCGGAATGTGAAAAAAACAAATGCCAGAAAGAAAATAATTTCACATCCGCCAAAATTCGAAACGGATAGGAAGCGAATTGACGGGATGAAACAAAACATGATTAATTCGTTTGTAATCGTTCACGAAATTCAGTGACTTCCTAAAACGCATCAACTCTTTTTCCATCCGCGTTTCCTAGACGCGAAACGGTTTTCAGCGGCCGTAGCGTTTCATATTTTTTTACGTGCAGTGAACATTCCCATTTTTTCCAATGGGAGAATTTACGACTTCCTTTTGCGATCGAACGCTTGTCCCTAGGCGACCGCCCCGGCGCTGTATTTACGAATCTAAACTTGAAATGACTTATGATTACAACGTAAAAGATCGCTGTATAATAGAGACGTGCGCTACATTAACCGTAAGACGTTATTGACGCTAAAAAGAGGTAGCGGAAATTGATAGGTTGTAAAAAGGCGATGGGTCTTATTTCACCATTGCGATACGTATTATATACGTACGACTGGAAGATACGCGCCAAAACAATAAATAACGTATCGCATATAACGCGTTACGAAATCGAATTCATGATTTATGGGCCGTCGTACGTGTGCACATGCAGAGCGGAATTGAAATCGCCAATTTAATGTAATCAATAATATTTCTGGTCGCACGTTTGTGGAGCGGTGCCGCAAAGGGCGATGCGTGATAGATAGATGGTACTTTGGCGTGTCGGTTCTGTTTGATCTTGACGAAAACGTTTCGATTGTATCGTTTTGTGTAAACGTTCTCATATATGATAACATAGGTTTCGATCCGTTCGATGCGATTGAAAATGCGAATCGCTTTTGCGCGTTGAATAAACAAGATTTTTTAACACGCGGAGCTTTCTTCTCGGCGTATTCTCTTTATTAAATTTCAGACCGCCATTTAAGATGAGAGGATCACAATAAATACAAAACTACAATCAGATAAATTTAACTCTTCAGGGGAGTGTCTTTGACCGTCCGCTCGGTCGCATGCGAACTACAAATAAATTGAAGACATACATCCACCATATGGTTGGAAGCTTATCAAGCCGACTCAAGAATAAGCTTTAATTGCGGCCACGTCATTATCAACGGACTCGAGACGAGCGGATGCATCTCATAAGCAGTCTACAATGTTGCCTGCGATGATATGGAGCTAACCCTGTACATTAGTATAGCGTTGGTATCCGATATAAGAAGAAACAATGGTGTGTAAATTGAGGTGGACAGGCCTGGGGGCTCTGCAACAAAAGCGCACTTGATTGCGTGCTAGCGACGAACGATAACTTTCGTTCGAGGTCTCATACGTTTCGAAAAAGCAGAAGGACTAGATCTATCTGGATGAACTGATCTAGAGGACAAGATAAGCTGGGCTCATAACGTTAAACGGCCGATCGTTTTCGATAAGTGATGCCGCTACTGGTGTTCGTCGTGGGTCGAGCAACACCTAGAAGAATTGGTTTGTAATTATGGTCGGTCGTATGTCGTTATCAGTTTGTTAAGGACACTCTGGGTATGGTTGGTGTGGGTTATGGGAGGTTGTTGCATCCCCATATGCAGTCGGATATGGTGCAGGGCTGTGCATGTAGGAAGTGCAATTGTAAAATATTTGTAAGAGTTTATGGGTTATAAAGGGAATTTTTATGGACAGGTGATAAGGAAGGAATCTAGTAGATTAATGATGTAATTTTATGATAGCATAATGTTTTTTTTGTGTTGCTTCTCATGACTCATTTATTTAATGCACCGATAACAATGTTTATAGACGATTCTTCTATAATAGTAATTATATTTCAAAGATTTTCCGGGAAAACGAGTCTAATGGATTTGAAATAAATCTCGGAATGCTTCAGTGTTTATAAAAATGATAGGCATTGATATAAAATATGGAAGCAAGTATAATAAAATGAAATATAAAAAAATAATTTGTGATAAAATACATATAATTTATATACCATAAATACAGATGAACTGAAAATACAGATGAACGATAAAATATACACGAGCAATTTGTGTAAAATTTCTTTAAAAAATTTTGTAAAATTCAAAAACATGTATTCTTAAATAATTCTTAAACAATTTATATTCTCAAAAAAAATTAAGTTTGAATAAGCATTTTAAAATTATTCCGATCGGCCCTTAAATCGAGTAAGGTATCGAACGTTGCGCAGTTAGCCCCCGTAGATTAACAAAAGGTTTTAAGATCGATCAGATACGAGGGTTGTTTATTCAACGAGCCGAACATTTATTGAGTGTTTCCATACCAACAAAGGAGTGTTGCATATACGGCGTCATTATTATTATTTTCATAGCGTACGATAGGAGGATACGGCCGCTGAAAAACCAACCAACAACAGCAACAACATCTGCTCGAATCCTTCCTGTTGGCGAAGCGGGGTCCGGCTTTCGTTCGATCGCATAAATCTCGAATGAATGCAGGCAACGACTGTGTTTTAGACTTTGGAGCACAAAGGCGAGAATTTCCCTCGGGTTTCGTGGTTTCGTTTTTCAGATAATGTTGCGCATACACCTGAAGGTAGGTGAGTTTGCTCGATGACGTCCCGAGGTGGCTGCGACTCCCGTTCAATGGGGCGCGTGGGATCATACTAATGTACCCGTACTTCGGTTCCCTTTTGATTTATATATTCTGCTACTATAGATTTCAGTCATTCTCAAACGTTTTCACTGTAAAATTTATTTTAAAGAAAATTTATATTAACTGGGAAAATGATATTAATGTTTAATTCACTGAAAATGTTCGTATTCAAACACCATATAATTCAAATACACTAAAAAACATTCTGATACTATAAAAAGTTCAAATATTATGTATGCGCATTATGTAATTATCAAGAGAAAATATTATAATTTTTAAATAAATGTACACTGAAACCATTCCGTTGACATCTCAGGAATTAATGGTAAAAGTTATGTCCGTTTATTGTCCATATAAAATGTTGCTGAATTTCAGTGAAGGGTGAAAACTGGTGCGTCTAACAATAAGTATAAATTAACGATTTGTAAAGAGAAAATGTGTTTGTTTGTTATGTGTGAAAATAAATAATATATATTTTGAATGGATAACGTTTAAGGATCGTAAAAGAAGAGATAACACGATCGTATTTTATGTCATTTTTCTAACGTGATTAAAGCAAATAAAATATTGTGTAAAATCGCCTTCAACAGTACAAGTAATTGGATTCTAAACTTTAATAGCGTTCCTATTAGAATTGTAATATATACCTTGTCACTGAAGAGTTATGTCGATGTTCACTTATAATAGTTTACCTGCATATAAAACTTATTGCGAAAATCATAAAACAATGATACTTGATTTGTAATGCGTTCGTATTAAAACAGTAATAACGAGGGATTGTTCGGTTGAATTTTCGTGTTTACTTTGGTGATAGTTTATTACGTGTGAAGCTTTTGTTTCTAAATATAGTCCATTCGATACGGTAATACGGTAAGCGCGATTATTGTTATATACGTGGGAACAAGAATTGTATGGCATATTATACGTAAATATGCATTTATTATGATAATGCTAACGAGGATAATAAATCGGCAATTGAATATGAAATATTGTGCAACGTAATACGAAAATAATGGAGCTCAAATTGAAAAGGGGTATCAATTAATCAACATAAACTCGCCATGTCAGAGAATGAATGGTCTTAAAACAGGGAAAAAAATCGTTATATTTTGTGCGAAATCGAATTGTTGCTGGGTAAAGATATGGAATAACGAGAGTTCTGACTGTAAAATACTTGGTTTGTATTTATGTAAGTTCGTGCTTAAGGTGTCGCTGCAAAATTCTATCCTTGTTTATTCATTCAGTATTTATTTGCATGTCCTTAAATGGATTAACTTAGCGACGATTATCTAAAACAGCACGACTCCCTCCACATACTATTATTATGTTTCAGATTGTGTTGCATGATATGTGTATGTTTTCATCTAAAATGAAATATTAATTGACAACTAACGAGGCATTTATTCTAATGGTGGCTTAAGTTTATTACATTATATTTTTAATAAAAATTGAAAAAGATAGCATGTGAAATATTTTGCTATTGTTTTATTTAAAATGTTTCATCAGTGCCATAAATTCTGCAGACTATTATATGCTAAAATAAATTTTATAAGCCTACGTAAATATTTAAAAGACTGTACATGAAGCGAATAAAATTGTACTCCTTATAAAATTGAATAGTGACCATTCCAGTTTTCTCTAAATGGATGTATACTATACTCGATCTTAGGAATGTTTTATATAATATATTATAAGGGTTATTGTCATTTCCCTTAAATTACGTAACAGCACGTCCGCATAAGCCAACCATGTATTTAACTAAAAATAATTTTCCTCAATGTTTCGTTTTCAATTTAGTCAAATTAAGCTTAAGTGGATTTTAATACCGGCTTAACGTCAAAATATAATTTCATATCTTTGTATAAACCTAACAGTTCTTCGATTAGTGCTTAATTCAATTTTCAACGTAAAATGTATGGTATAAATTATCAAATTATATAACAGAATACATTCACAGCGTACTGAGAATCAAATTTTGTTCAAATTTTAATCGAATGATATATTCGAACGATGATTATTCACACAGAAACATATAGAACTCCCGCAGAGATACTAACACGAAATAGCTCCAAAGAACGCCCATGAGAAGATCTTGCAGTCTATTTCATTACACACATCATATTTCTTTTCGGAAAATTTGAATCAAAAGATCGTCTCGAGACAATCGGAATGTATACAAGAGGAAAACGATAAAGATTCGGCACAGGAAGTGCTATAATTACAATGGATCATCCGACGACCGGCCGTTGACGGATCGCGTGCTTTCGAACTTCTTTTCGTCATCGGACTCGCTGGTGGTAGCCACAAAGATGGCCACGTTCACACGTACCAATGTGGAACCGCTATTTATGCTATTAGAAGACAGATTAAACAAACTGTACATAATTATGCGGAGGCCGAAGCCGCACACTATATGCGATGTACCTTCGTGACGATTAGCCGTTTCGATACGGCTCACACCTTCATTGTTTCTGTATCAAGTCACCAACGATGACGCCTATGGTATATGTGTAAAATGATGAAATGTTCCCGACAAGTAGCGATCAATTTTTTGATAATTTTCTGTATTTAAACGAGATATAAAATTATAATATAATTTCTGTTTTATGTTAAAGGTCACTTTTAAAAAAACATTTACAATGAATTATATTTTATTTAGCTCGTTTATATACACGTAAAAGGTAATTTAACTGTATAAAATTCGCAATACTCGTATATAACCAGATTAAAAACACATGGAAAATTTAAATTTTAGGTCGAGTATTGAACCCTTGAACCGCAAGACTGGTCATTAAATTTTCGCTACTTTAATTTTAACCGTTGTGCGTACTCGACATTCGTGTTTTTAGGTTCATTTCCGTGGACGATGTATCAGGCATTGATGTCGAAGCGGCTCCTACCCGGATCGGTGTCTGTTTGTATAAATCACTTGTTGCCGGTTGGCGGGTGATTGATGATTATACACAAGCCTCGTTCTATGGTGGAAATAAAGAGTCGGTAGCTCGCTTTCTTATATTGGCCATTCAATATTGCATCGCTTTTTATTTGTATGCACGTCCACAAAAAAGGACAAGTCGAGATATGATTGAATGCTCAAATTATCAACAAGACGGTTGAAGAGATGATTAAAATATATAAAAAAACAATCCAAGTATGCGGCACCATACATCGATTTTTTTAAATATAAATAAACGATTTCTCAAGTACAAAATTTCATATGGAATAAATCTAGATCTGCGCAGATCTAATTGCGCACAGACCTCACAGAGATACCCAACTAAAACATTTCAATTTCCTCGAATACCGTCCATGAATATGAAATCGCGAATATCTGCACAGCGACGCGGGGTGCCGCGAATTCGATATGGTGAATATCTGAGCGGTCACGAAAGCACGATAATAAGACAGCATCAGCGCAGAGCGGGGTGCGGTCCTTTGCATTTTCCCAGTGACAAGCCTTCAGAATCAGGAAACGATCATGCCCGGGATACGAAGGAACACTTTTTTGCGCAACGGACGTCTCTTTGCTCATTTACGAACACGATCCGCGCCCTATGATAAAAGCGGTATTGTCCTTATACGCGGGATACAATAACAAGGAACCAACTGCTGGTGCGGCACACACACGTGGAATCTGTTATCTTTTTATGACGTCGGTTGCTTTTTGAAATATTACTTTTATTATTATATATGAGTTTTTCATTGAACGAATAAATTTATCAATCAAACACCGATATCTTTCATCAATAGAATAGTTTTGAGTATTGAAAGAAATTTGATTTAAAAAATATATATGATTTTTGAATAAATTAATAGATGTTATAATATTATAATGTGTTGCAGTAAAGTATTGTTTTTGTATGATAATGGAATATGACTGGGCGGCGGCCGGAGCTTTAACCGCTCAAGGGCGCCGTCAAAAAAGGCCATGCCGCTTGAATTGTTGTCCTTTGCAGGAAGCGTAAAGATTGCGCAATAAAATTACGCAATCGATTCTTACCTTTAACGGTTCGACTTTTAAAATTTATTCGTAACGTTTTGAAATAGGGCCGCCTTTGTGCCGGGGCGGTTTGTGTCGCGGCCGCGATCCGAGAAAGGCAAATTTCGTAATTGTTTCCGTCGAGGACGCGATCCGCATGTACATTCGCAACATGTGAGTAATACGAAAATAATTAAAGCCGTAAATATTGTTTCATAGCGCATTACAAAGGCGTATATTTAATTTGCGCCGGGCAGGGAGCCGCGCCGGAGGGCTGATCACGGAAAAGCTATTCGAGATTTAGTTGCGGGTTCAAAAGTCAAGCCCTCTTTCGAGATGAAGATATATCAAGATTGGCAGTCCTGTTAGTTTGGAGATGCGAGATTTATGTGTGGTCAGATGCGGGGAATGAAAAAGCCGACACCGCATATTAATAACAACACCTCGTAAACAATTCCGGGCGTCCGCAATATTGCACCGAGACACGGATCTAAATAAATTTAATGGCGCAGCGGAAAATGTATATATTTAGAATATAAAGTAGATCGCTTGAAATGCAGTACGTTTGATTCGCTGTGTATCTTCAGACGAGTAGGCGTCTGAGCGTGAATACATAGTAAAGTATCGTCAAAGATCATACGTACACCGTGTTACGTATGAAATGCAAGCGCAAGTATATAGTAAGCTCCGGATCACTTCTACCCCTGATTGAAAGCTCTCTGTCACGTAACACTCGCTCGGATCGTATTATAATTAACACGGCAAAATCAAAGGATTGAACCTTTCTGTTGGACGTTGCAGCAAAGCCGTGCATAAACATAGTATTTATGGTCGACTTTAAAGAGACAACCTATGGGCTTTAATGGCTATATTGATAATGTACATATCCGCAAACGGTTCATTGATATATTATATCAAATTATGGAAATTTTAGCTCGCGGATATTAGTAGCGGAAAACTGGTGAAATTAATGGTGTGTTTCGATAAAAAAATGACGTTGTCATATATTGATGTGTTTAAAATAAAACGGAGAAATATTGGCTCGTTACCCCGCATATTTATTATGTTATGGGCTCCTGAATGGTCATCATTGCGTCGTATATGATAGTAATGAGGATGTAAATCTCATAGAGGCTTTCAAAGCGGTATTCGCTAAAGAAACCTTTTAATGCTCGCAACACATAAAAGTTTTATAATTACGTTATTTCTAAATGAACAGTAAAACTATAGTTTATATCTGTTATTATACTAGAAAGATTTAACGGATTGAGTTTCGTTGTTTTTCTCGTAAACACCAATCAACGCAATTAATAAGGTTCGCATTATTTTTATCGGCGTGATTAAGATTAAATCCGTGTACAGTCCTAAAGAATTACACTAATGGGATTGATTGAAGAATAAGATATCGTTTTGATTTTCGGGTTCGCAAGGCGTGGAACATGCAATATTTCGTGAATGCGATGTACCTACGTTTTCATAAAACTCAATAGCGTCACTGGCCGTCACTAAAATTGCTAAAAAAAAAAGCAACAAAAACTTTAACAGTTAAAAAAAATCTTGATAAGTCGAGTCTAAAACAATACGACAGGATTAATTTTGAAAGGTAACAAATGTTCGTTGACCGTCGGCGCACAGCGCCACGCCAAATTCATAATGACCGAAGCTGTGAACAATCACAAAGTGCTGAAATAAAAATTCAATTTGTGCCGTGCGCTTATTTAATTAAACATTCAAGCAATTTTTGTAATTAGGCAGAGATAAATCTGCAGTAGCGGTATCTTTTTTTGTGAGTCTTTACAATATTTGTCTCACATTTATTGTTAAAGTTTCGACTCTGAGAAAGACCCAAATTACATTCAACTCGCATTCGTTTCATTTAATCTTGCTCGACAACATCAACCTTCGAATGGACTCTGCTTAATTTTCAATCATAAATTTCATCTTGTATCGTAAAGTTTCAATATCGTGAGACCCCGGAATTCGGCCAAACATGCAAACCGATCGAACGAGTACGCATTTAAATTAAACGTGCGATAAGAGCTCAGCATTGTACAGTTAAAACAAACGCTGGCAAATATGAATGGCACAAATCAACAACAACAGTAAAGCGGAGAGATTACATTATAATAATTTCATTCGGGAGCTCAAAACGGAGGTGATCACACTCGAAGATAGCGCGTTTCGAGCGTGCGTTATCTGCAAAAGCGCCGCGAAGTTCTTCGACCAGTTTCGTTTCAGCGAACACGCATAAGGGTAAATGTAATATGAAATATCGTGACGCTGGATCTCTCTGCTGATTTCCTTTGTGTTTGAATTTAGATTTTCTAATTGTGCGCGAGTGGCCAACGCCCTTTGCGTTTATTTTTCAGCGACACATGGCCGCCAGACGCTGGGCCTTGGTCGCGCAAGAAATCATAAGCGTGGACGTTTCCGTTACAGTACAAAGCCGGTGTTGAATTTATTGGCTCCGAAGATGTTGAGTATGGGCGCCAATGCGGTTTCAAAAGTAAAAATCGGTGAACAAACGCTCTCCACACACAATAGGCAAAGCCGCCGCCGAGATATTGCAGCGACGAGATCTCTGCGCACCAGGCCACTATGGCTTATCTATAACAACTATATAAAACAATTTTCGCAATCATATTCTTAGCACATATGCGGTGCATTATTAATTGAAAATCATAATGAAAACGAATAAATCACGTATATAGTTCATTTTGTATTTTTTTAAATCGTTTAAGTGGTTAAGTGAGTTCGTGAGTATGTTATATAATGTATGCAATAATAATATTAATATTCTGCTATAAATAGAATACGCAATTTAATTAAAAAAAATTGATTGATAATCTATTGCATGTATCATATAAATTTGTCGAGAAATTGACGCCAAAGCAGGAAGACAACGATAATATCACCAGGACACTACAACAACGGCGAACAGTTATTTTAAAAGGTATTGAATTTAGCTTTGGCGAGGTCCAGTGGATGTTACGTGGGTGTAGATAAATGGTTGATGTTATTGAGTTGTCACCAGGACGCTTATGAGTCTCGCGTTCTTGCCGCTCCTTCTGCACAACAGTGGCCTCTCACCCCATTTTGCATATTGGCTTTCCCACAGACCCGGCACAATGGATTCCTCTTGTTTATTTATATTTTTATAAACTCCTTTCCGGAGGCGCAAATTGATTCTTATCCCGTTAGCGGACGAGGCCCGAAAGGCATTCCAACTTATCAATTTCCTGGAAGCGAAATGGATCTGCGATTCCGTATAGCGTTTATTTAAGCGACGGGCAGGTCTCAGCCGAAACAGTTACTTAATGGGCAATTTGGTAAGACAACAGTTATGTGTCTGCAGTCCGGAATCGACTCCACATTACGCGAGACACTTCTTACCCGTCTGAGATCTTATCAGTAGGATTGTACTGCCGACTGCAGTGGAACATCCGAAAAACTGCGTTCACACCCATTTGCAGTTTTAATTAAAAATGGATACGGATTGATAACGTAGGTACATGAGGAATGTGCGTGGAAAGTCGCTCGTTTAAATGTGTTCATTTTGAATTTATCTATGGTCGGATATAAATGGCATTATCGTTATTGGCTCGTACGAAAAACGAAACGCTTGTACACACATTAAAGTTTTACACATCATTTACCGAGTTATTGTCGAGGAAATGAGCATTATTTCAAACGGCGAAACTAATTATAATGCCAATATAATAACTGTTAATGAGGCTAATAAGAAATGATTCTTTTAACGATTGGCTGTTCGGAAACGATTCACCGTTATATACAATATTTATTTTAGGAATTCAAACATCTGTCCTAAAGAAAATCTTGTATGTGAAACGGAACATGTTAGTTGAATTTTAGTTCTCGTAGGACATAAATGTCATAGGACAAATGGAAATAGAATTGCGTAGTCGCATTAGAGAAGAGCAAGTGGCTTGTACGGTTGTCAGCATTAATCTCAATATAATGGGAGTGTTTGTCTAACGTTTTTCTCATTGTTCTGTTGCGTAATCTCGCCGAAAATTCGTATGTCGAATTACGTATTCGAATTCGCGATTTGGTCTAATTTTCATTTGTGACCCTGCAGAGGGCAGTCGAATTTGTAGGTAAGCAGCGGTAATCGTCCGCCTCTGTATATATTTTTTTGTCCATTGTTTCCCTGGCAATTAATTATTCATGGGATACCCGAAATGCGACTGTGGGAAAAAGCGCGAAAGATGGCAAACGCGAAAATGGCCTCTTTGTTTGAATGTAAGAATAGAGAAGTCAAACATTTTCTGAGAATTAAATTTACAAAATAATCCAAGTCGATATAATCCATTCACTAATAATTATAAATAATCGTTATTTAATGTCAGCTTTTGAAAATTGTAATAAAAAAATAAATTGATCATCACGTCATTATGTTCGTTCTAAACAAACACTTGTAAATGAAGATTCGAGAAACAGTTGTCGATTGCTGTTCTTAACATTGCTGCACTTGGTGAGGTATTTAATGAGACGAGAAATTTCATTTGTGTGGTCGTTTCAACGAGGAAACACCTGTCAAGATTATGAACATTCCCGTTGACTATTGTATTTAAAGCGCGCCAAATTGACCAAATTTTGAACAATTCCATAGTATTTACATTTTTTTCATTCAAATTTACTTTAGTAAATTGTCAATTAACAGTTATTATTGGAAAGCCAAGATACGAATTTTTATATAAAAGAGATTCTTTTATTTAACTGATTTAATTTGAATATTGTTGAGAAATATACAATGTACACTGATGATGAATTTTTATATAGGTAATAAGATGAAGCGTGTGATAACATATGATAAAAAAAGATCTTTTTGTTTATATGAAATTAAAATCTAGTTTCCATATTATAATTAAAATAAAATACAAAATGGTGTAATATTATATTATGGTCGTTTGTTTTTAATTATTTTGAAGTTATACATTTCAAGTTATTTCATTTTATTTACACATTGTAAACATTTTTGGAATAATGCAAATGTAACATTGACTGGTTATATGCCAGAAGTGTAAATTATAGGTGAAAATTATACAGTATCCATTATTACAATACTTTAAACATAGTTCACTGGCACAGTTTCAACAAAACGAAAGTCAAAATAACATCAAATGAACGGTAAGCACACAAAGTGCATCGTAAATATATAAATACATAAAATACCCCTTTGTTCTAACACTCGGAAGTATTCATCTAAACTTTAAAAAATGGTTAAACCGTAAACGCAGAAACCACAAAAGGTTACAACACCACATAAATGTTGATACGTATGAGAATTTATGTGAATTACTATTAAAAATCGTACTTCAATAGAAGTTCAAAATAACATTAACACACATTTATTGATGATAATGTGATTTTATTACGTGATTTTTTTTAATTTTTTAACCATTTTGTTAATGTTTTATATAATTTCATTGACATATTAATGTTTCAGATATTTAATAAAGTGATATTATATTAAAAAAAAAAAAAAAAAAACAATAATATCAAATCGTCGATACAAACACATCATTTTCCATCCGAGCCTAAACAAAATCTCATCAACACCACCGACAGATCGCTCTAACATCCGCAACTCACGCACCACGTAAAAACAATAATCAAACATTAGTTTGAGCAAACAACGGCGAATATTCGCCATTCAATGAATGATCATTATGCATGTAGATGCCGGGTCGAGTTGTGGTTCGAACGTGGTTATGGTGTCGGTTGACCCCGGCCGACCCGAACTGTTTGGACCACCCCCGTGCACGAGGCGCACATAATGGCGAACTTTTCGTATGCGAGACTTGCCCATGGTCATAGGCTTTCATAATCGAGCCCTGCTGGATATGTGTGTATGTGCCATAATCGTTTTTCAGGCGCTGAAGGGTTTTAATGGATGTTACGTTGTGCTAATGATGCATAATGTACGATATGTATTGAGTTTTCGTCGGAGTGGAAAATTGATGTTATTCGATTGAAATTATGTTAATGTATATTTAGATTATATTCTAAAACGATATAATCTAAATGATTTAGCCATAATGAACACGGAGGCAATTTTTCCGACATGATTAAGCGTGCACGAGAGGACGTACTGTCTTTGACGTATTTAAGAGTGAAATTCCAGGGGGCCAATTATAAGCGTTGTTCGACCAACAACATGTGGGTGTGTACCATACGTACAACAAGTACACTTATATGCACTCGTACACGAACATACACACTAGGGCCAGATGAGTAACGACAGTTCCGTTCATTATATACCAGATTGTGACCTTAGGGTCCGAGCCGGGGTCAGCCGAGAATTCCTTACCGTTGTCCGCTCGTAGGAGCGATAGCGAGCCCATACCAGCTGATACACGAATTTTTATTTCATCGAAATATAATAAATTAGACAAATGAAGACTCGAGTCGATGGATATTGCCAAAAAAAATTCTCAGTACGCAAACGGCCGAATAAACGATGCGAATTCGATTAACGGTCGGGTGTAAGTCGTAATAATTCTCGGCGGATACATTAAATAATCTTATCGTCAATTTTGGAAATTGATCTTGTTCGGTTTTTTTTGTGCGGAAAGAGAATTCTCGCATTTCACAAATGGAAATGATACACTTAACAGCTATCTTAATTGTCGCTTAAAAGCTGCATATTTATTGCTGCGTTAAAATATGGGTCATATTATATATTGTCGATTTAATGGAAAAACGATTTCACTGAATCGAGGCGTTAGCGAGCGTAGCGTGTTTTAAATGATTATAATAATCATTGAATTATAATATCGTTAAGATTGCAATGTGAAATTAATAAAGAAATTATTGTGCGTCCTGCGTGCAATAATCTCTATCCCTTAAAGGTAAGAAACGAGTGAAGGCGTCACAGATAGACTATATCCGGTGATGGATGATTGTGGGTTGATGGAAATAATGATGATGATGATTCGCCTAAGTGTTTAACGACTCAAGATTGCACTTAGCTTGCAACTGCCCCATTGTGTCTAGCCTTTTTCTGCAATTCGCGCCACAATTTTTATTAAGCGAACCTTAAACCAAACGTCCGACCAGAAATTTATACAAAGACTTAATGTGCAATTATCTATTTATCATTCGAACACCGGCGGCAAGCGGCTAAGAGATTATTGATTATAAATCGTCCATAAATCACGTGCAGGGTTAAAGCAGCCGAGCGTCGACGGTAATTTCAGCGAAACGGGAAAACGTGCGGTTAACTATAAAATTGTATAAAGCTCACATACAGGGGAGCGAGGGTCCATGTACGATTAAAAACTTAAATCAACACAGGCCGATTCGATTATGTGTAAACCGAAAAATTACAAATTGGTAATTTCGTACGATGCGGAAGCGGGACCACTTCGGAAATTAATCGGGCGGTTGTGCAACGATGAGTTAATCGAAAATTAGTAGCGGATTTATTTTATGCTAGATTTTGTTTAGTACCGTAAATAGAAAGTAGCTTTATTAAACCTAATCATGATAGGTAAATAGGTAATTTCGCATCATGAATGAGGAAAATTGTAGTTCTAATGAGGTCAGTGTGTTTCAAATATCATTATGAAAAGTATTATAAGATTATAAAATTCATTTAAATTAATTTGATTATAATTTTTATCTAAAGAAAATAATAAAATGTAACATATAAATATGTCAATCTTCAATCAACAACTGATGATAAAATTGAATATGAATTCTATGACAATCATCAAGAACTCGATCACGCACCGAAAGGGATGTCCGAGTCCCCTTAGCCTTCGCCACCGGCCAGGCCCCATGAGGCGTATAATCAATAGGGCAGGTCAGGCAACCAATAACCACACAATCGCCGGTTGTCGAGCTACCGTCAGCAATAAACAAGGTGGCCGTGTGTGTTGAGCACGGCAAAGGAGAGAGAGAACGCCCACGCGACAGCTTCGAGCCCTCGACATGTTTACAAGGGGCGGCGACGCCCTGCTGGCCCTTCCATCAGCCCCGAGACAGGCGTAACTCGCCAACTGAAGGATGTGGAAGAATGGCCGATGGCCTCCCCTGGTGAGGAGATCTGCTTGATGGTGTACCGATTGTGCAATGGTTGGGTGATATCGGGATGGACATTTTCGGGTAGGGCTTTGGAAGAGACCAATTCATTGATTAGTTCACTCTTGCTACGATTCAACCTTTTTTTAAAAATTTATTCGTAAAAAAAAATCAGGTGATTCAAAATGTAAAAAATTTCCATATTTTATAGTCCGTGCTCCAGCCTTGATCCAAAGCCCCACTTTCGAGAATGAGTCTTTGGAACCGTGAGAAAAAGTGTTTGATGATCCTAGAAAATATGTTAATTATTGAAGTATTTTAAAATCGTAATCAATCGTAGATTACGTGGATGATTACGTGGATGTTACTTGCATTGGTGGTGTACGCTAATTAGAAGAAAACGCACTAGAGTTAAATGCAAGCGTCGTATCGTATATAAAAGCAATTGGACGTTTGAATTCGACACGTACATAAAAATGATCGCAGTAGTTGTATATAAATATGCAAAGAGGAAAATATTTATTTAACGGTCGACTTATAATAATATGAATAGCATTAAAGCTGTCAGCATCACAATAGTAATATGAAAGGGAAATTTAAGCGGGTAAAATTTTGTTTAGTTATTTAATTGAAAAATATTATGATATTTCACGAGTTTTTCGATTTTATGAAGTGACCAAGTACTAAATGAAATCACGGTTATAAGTGTAAAATAGAACGGATTGTATTTTCTTGAACAGAATGGTTTGATTCGAACAAGACCGTGTTAACTGATGAACGTATATAATCGTACACCAATTAAGAAAAGTCAAGGAAGATATCGGAAACAGGATTCGTTTCGAATTAACGAGGGTGAAAAGCATACCAGAGAGACCGCGAAATCCACTTTGAAGGCTGCAATTGTTGGCAAACTATAATATCGCTTGAGATTAAATTTATAGCAAACAGACTTTGCGGCAAAAAAAAGCATGAGAAATATATTTTTTTATTGAATAGCGTTCTAAATATTTTCCATACCAACTATAAATATTATTCAAATTCACAAACACAATAATTAAATTATTTTACAGTAACTTAAACTGAAAAAAAAACTCTAGTACATATCGTTTATAAGTTGCAATTTTCACGTCATGCATTTGCACCTGTTTGTTTGAAAATCACAGCAACTGTTTACGTGCATACATAATAATTAAAGCTTAATAGTGTATGCATAATAAATGCAAGGGTAATTGCTATATAGAATCAAAACAACATCAAAAGATTTCTTATTGAGTGTGCGTGTTCGTCGATTCGCAAATAAATGACGGAACCGTTGGTGAATGATGAGCAATAGTCCGATCCTCTCAGTCGGTCATTGATTATGGACATAACGAACGTTTAACAGTTATTGCAAACATTGTGGCAACCGAGATTTTGTGCCAAATTTGACACTTTGTTTGCACATAGCGGCGTATAGTTCATCAGATCACTTTAACGGTACTACTGTGTTGCGAATCAATCAATTAATAACCTCACATTTGTTTAAAAATGATTGAGTGAATAAAATTTTCTCTTTTGTCTTATGATAGCGATGTAGTCAGCTCCCAAAATCGATATATTAAACAAAAGGTTAATGGTCGAGACTAGTTTTTAGATATGCGAATGCGAATCGCGAACGTGCTAGCCGAAGGATAGCCATGATATATGCGATTCGTTAGAGAATCAATTAAACCTTATCTAATATTACTTATTCATGGTTTCGTTGAACTTCCAGTAATAGAAAAACCCGGTATCGAAATATGGTTATAAGCGCAGCCGATATTGACCTCTCATGATGACCGTCATAGTCTTCGGTTGTGGCGTGCACTTTCAATTAAAAGAAAATAGGAAATTAATACGTTGTTTCGCGGAATGAAGGTTTCTGGGTGGAAGGTCATCGTGGAAATTCACCTTTATAAATTAGAAGAAAATTAGTATGAGAATACACATCCGAAGCGAACGGTATAGTCTCGTTTTGCCTAAGTAGAATATACTTACATAAAACGCAATTTTAATGATATCTTATTATTTACATATAAAGTTTTCAAATGAACAATTAATTCATTCGAACGTTAAAATTAAATTTCATCCATAAACAAGTTACATAATATGCTTGAAAAGTTTTATGTATAATATAATAAATAAACATACACATGCGAAATTCCACAGTGATCTCCTGAATATAACATTCATGATACGATTTAAAATAACACTTCATTGAAAATAGTCTTTACACAGCGAAATGTTTTGGATTTGTGAGATTCAGAATATTAACATAACATTAACTTTGTAAATAGCATGTATTATATTTAATATTTATTTTAAACGAATTGGGTTTCCGTAATAACTGTTCATTCATATCTCTGAAGAAAATTCTGAAATGTCTTTTTTATTTCATTATGGAAATTTGATTTCAAGATAAACATATTATTTATATATTAGTATAGTAATGTTATATAATTAAAAAAAATATTAAAAGATTTCGTAATTGATAAAATTCATAACATTTAAGAAACTCAAAAAGAGTATACATATTTTTCCATGAAATATTAATTTAAAATACCTTACAATGAAAGACGAAAGATTTATACGTTTTGAAGGGAAATCAGAGTAACAATGAATGTAAAAGAATATAATTTTATACAGTATCGACAGTACACAAATCAATCTAATCGAATCTCAACACTACGAACGCTCGCTTCTCATCCCAACACGCACACGGCAAAATCTAAAAAGCACCACGCAATAAAACACCAACAATCGACACCCATTCAATTGAATCGACAATTTGTACACGACGCATTCCGTCCACGTTCGAAATTCGTCGATTCTCCCGCCTTAACACGCATTGCCGACAATCGCGCATCCCCACATTTATCCGCGAGAGCCTCGCAATCGGCCGATAAACACGCCGACGGGCTCACCGAAGCGGGAATGTCGCATTCAATTTTCCGCGGCTTACCAATAAGGACACCCCGCCGGAAGAATGGGTCGGTGCGTGGATGGTAACTAATTGCCGCGGGTCAGTGATAAAACACTGGTCGGTCGTCGATAAAATGTGGTTCGGTGTGGTTTTTGGGTGGTGTTAAGTCGATGGAGTTTTAGGTGTGTTATCGATGTTTGTTGTTATTAAAGTGTTCTAAAAATGTTTAAAGTTCATGTGAAATTTTATAAATTGTTTAGATCGGTAATAAATTCGTGTTGTTTTCGAAATATTATATTACTCATTCTGTCAAAATGAAAATATAAATTAAGCAGGCTTCATACATTTTTTTTTCTGTAACTATAAAAAAAAATAACCCGCCGTTCCTCCTGTAAGAATATTCAAATCGCGAGTCAAACGAGTTCATTTGCCTCTGTTCTATGATTTCATCTCTATATACGAACCGATCAAAATAGCTCGAAATTTGAGTAAATTTTCATCGTCATAACAACAAAAATATCCAGTTCTGCGACTTTTTCCAACAAAAACAAGATTTCGTCATTAACCACGTCGTCGATTAGGTGTGGCATGTTCTCACAATAAAAAGGATCATTCCCAAGACTCGGGTCGATCGAAGTTTACGGCCAGCCTTCGTCGATTAAAATCACACAATTACAATAAGTTACGAGTTCGAAAGGGGTTGCAGAATGCATTGTACGTATCGTGTTTGCGACTGTTGGCGAAGCCCAGTTTCTTTTGCCGATCGAGTTGCGATATGCGGGCACCGGAGGGCCGTTTTTTGCGTAATTGGCAGAATTACGCGATATTTTTCGCATCAATATTCGCAATTCGTATGCGTAAGGAAAGGTATAGATTTTAGATATCGTTGCAGTTTAAATGAAGGAAGAATTCGCTAAATTTGTTTAAAGTATTGATTCAATCAATTATGTTTTAATATTTGGTAATAAATTTAGAATATTACTTTTTAATTTATTCAAAGAATTTTTTTTAGCATATTTATATTGATTTTATTTAATGAATGAAAATATAAAGTAATATTTTGATAAATTGATTATTATTAGAATTTTAGTATCATGCATTTACTTAATAAAATATTAGATATGCTTGATTATAAATTACGCAGCTTACATTGCAAATTTTATGGGATAATAAACTCTTGATAAAACTGAATTAATTTTATTTTAAGTAAATTGATAGATAAACATCGTAAATTAAATAAATATTCTTAGAATGAGATTAAATACGGGGATTCTAGTTCACAAAAATAAATCGTTATAAATTAAATTTTAGTTCTTGAAAATGGAGGATGTATTATTATATATATTTGTGTACAAATATAATAAAAATGGTCCAAAGGTCTGGAATAAATTTTAAAGAGGTGATAGGCCATGTTGTTTTCAACATTTTAAGGCTTACCTTAGTCCAAAGTAGACATGGGCAAAAGGCGGCCCATGGGCTGATTTTATCCGGCTCGCAGCAAAATTCACTTAGCCGAGACAGACTTTTTGTCAATTAGTACATCTGATATCATATGTCATAAATAAATGAAATGACAAATATAATTATTCAAATTTAACATCAATTGCTTGATATTTTTAAATGCACCAGTTACAATAAACCAATCAATTTAAGTGAAAGATATGCGGTGAGTACATATATGGTTGAAAAAATTTGGAAAAGATGATTTTTAGTAATTAAATACTCTTATTTCTCAATAATTTCCTTCCTATTATCATCATATATAACAAAAATCATCTGAAACAAATCTGAACTCGTATATGTTGGAAGGTTGTGATTGTACATAAATTATGCACGATTATTAAGGTGACAATACTCCTCGTTTTGGCCGGAAGAGTTTCGTTTCTTTTTGTGATTTGCGTTCGTAACGTTGTTTTCGTAAAATGATTTCATTTGTACCGTCTACTAATGTACAAAAGAAAAAATATATTTTTGTGTTTTATTCATCTACCTACACCAAAGAAATTCAATAATTAAATCGAAAACTAAAAAAAGATGTCGAATAATTATTTAAATACATTCGTTCGATTTGGAAAAAAATACATCGGAAAAATACATACAAAAAAATGGAAAATTTTATGCATAATAAAATCGAAACATGATAAAATTATGAGCCACGAACCTTGATATGTCCGATTGTTGGCCATGTTTATCAATCGGACATCTGCATTTCATTGTCAGCTGTAGAAATTTCATCGCCGACGATGCAATATCTGTTGTAAATTATTTTGATGCACTGATCACTTTTTTATAGTTATCCCGATACACTAAATACTTTTTTTCAATTATTGCATATCGATAAATTGAATACTTTTTCTAAATTATCCAGAAGTACTGAACACTCTCCTCGCTTACAAAAATTGCAAATAAATAATATTTTATCATTAAATAGCAAAAAGTGCGCAACTTTATTTGCGACACGAACGATCACTTAAAAAGATCGCGACCGACTAAAAATTGTTGTTGTAACATTAATTGCGGTGAAATAACAAATTCGATAAAAAAACTGCTGTTGTTTTGTTATTAAAATATTAGCTAATCCCGTAAGTGATATCGTATTTATGATGGTCCTTTTCGATTTTCAATTATGTCGTGTTTGTTAATTTCTCATCACATGTTTTGTGTTATACAGGCATGGGCAAAAGGAGGCCCGTGGGCTGATTTTATACGACCCTCTACGATATTTACTTAAGAATAAAAAATATTTAATAAAAATAAAAATATAAAATCATACGAAGTCAATGAAAAAAAGTTAATAAATAATCTAAGCAAAAATAAGTTAATAGAGCATGAGAATTAAAAGAGGATTAGTATGGAAGTGAGATTTTAGATTTTTTTCTTAAAAAAAAAGGAATGATAATAATAACTCACTAACTACGATAATTTGGACTAAGATATATATAGCTTAAAATGTTCCAAATAATATGACCTATCACCTCTTTAAAATTTATCCTAGACTTTCGGACCACCTTTAAAGTAAACTGAAATATTTATTTAATTAATAAAAGACAAAAAATGTCAAACAACAAAAAATCTACTATTTCAAAAATAGAACACAAATCGCAGCGAAGGGACAACGATTGGTGCACTTGATATTTATGATGCTCGCTCTGGATGTTCATAGTTAGTATTCCTGCCACCCGGCTCGGCTGGTTCGTAATGATGCATTCAGGGTATATTCATATCAGGAAGTCGCGGATTCCGGGGTAAACACCCTCGCCGGTGATAAATCGCGCAACTGGCTATCCATATGCACATGCATGAGTTAATGGAGCATCTCGCGTTGCAGACGCATGTGATTTAGTGGCGAGGTGTTCAAACTGTGTCAGGTATGATCGAGAGTGTCGGATTTCGTGTAGGCTGTATGTGCTATTGTGGTTTCCTAGTTTGGTGGTTGGGTGGATCGGGGATGAATGATGGTTTGAGCTTTTTCAAGAAATCAGAGAGTTTAAGATTGTTTGTTTGTATAATAATTATATGATTTATGTTTACACGGAGTTATGTTTTTATTAAAAATTTTCCAAGTACCTCATTGTTTTAATTAACTCATAATATATAATTTTTATAAGGATGTAGCTAAACAGCACTAATTATGTATACTCATAGGTTATACCAGTGACATTCAAAGTGTGCCGTGAGAAATTTAATACTCTTCAAATGAAATACGTTCGACTGGACAATACGGAAACGTACATATTTCTAGTAAGAGATTCTATTGCGGAAGTACGTTTGTAAGTGTGTGGTCCGACGCGTGTTCTCTTGGCGACCGGATCGATTGTTGTTCACCCCTGCAAGCGACAAGTAGACATTCCTTATATTCAGAGATCGTCCGATTAGAAGGATTCGTGATAGAATTTTCATATCTGTTGGTATCGAGAGCTTCGTTTTACCATTGACAAAAGTAACGTCACGAAATCTATTAAAATAAGAAGAAATAAGCGTCAAGTATAAGAAAACAGGAAAAATGATGAAACGTGTTGTGATTCGAACTATTGACTCTGGGTACATTAATCAACGGCTCTCTTACTCGACTACTGTATAATTAAAATTCATTAGAATCTATCAAGTAAATAATTGAAAACAGTACAGTTATATGCATACGATTAATATTTACACAGTTACTTTACAGAAATGAGGAAAATTTCTAATAGAAAAAAAATACAACGTCATAAATGCTCAATTCGACTTATTACGAAACTCTCTCGGAAAATGTGTAATTATGAAAATGATTTGTGTTTCTAGTCGGCTGCATTTTTTTTTCGGACGAATCCGTAAATTAAAATAGTGTCATTATAAAATTGTGTGTCTCGTGTGAGATAATTAAGGCGGCATTCATAAATAATAGCAGTTTGGTGAGAAAATGGCAACCGGTTAGTAGGATCGTAAATCAAAATTGCATCTGGTGAGCGGAAGTGCAAGAAAAGCAATTCTATTTATTGTGGTTTTCGCGGTAATACCAGAAAAAAGTTGCATGTGAGAGAAAATTGCCGCATTGGTTCTAAGGACAAAATGAGGATCGGGCAAAAACAGGCACGTCCCTCGCGACGATAAGATAGATGCAATCGTTGATTCGTCTCGAGTGATCTGGTCTGAAAAATGGTTAAATAAAATAATATGTTACAAAATAAAAGACTGGAGATATTGAAAGAAATATCTATTAAACAAACACATAAGCTATGTATTCAATAATGAAAAATTATAATCGGACATTTCAGAAATGAAAGCAAAAAAAAGGAATATTATAATTATTATACATTAAGCACATATCTATTCGGTGAAAGAATTATACAAAAATCTTCTTTTTTTTGTAAAAAAGCTAATATATTTATATTTACAAAAATTGGTTGTATAATAAGGTGGTCTATAATTACATAAAAAATATCACACAATTTATCAGTGTCTCCATATAACCATCAATATTTTCTTTTCACACTTAGAAAAAATATATTACAGTATAGCTTTAAAATCATCGTATTTGGTACAACATCAAATGTGAGTATGTTAAGTGAATTTCTAAAATTTTCGATTTGAAATCTTTATTTGGGCTTTATATTATATAATAAAAGCGTTAACACACATAGAAAACTAGAAAAAAACATTATGCAAGAATATTCATTACATTGGGGTAAATACTTGAATATTACATGAACTACTTAATTTGAATTGAAAATTACAAGATAAGAACAAACCATGACTTAGAATGTTTAAAATTTCAGTCTTATCAAATATTGAAAACAATTTTATTTTGCGATTTGGGTAAAATTAAAAAGAAATATAACGATAAAAATTAAAATAAATAATATTAACGTTTAGTTTTTTAAAACTAAGCACCAATTCAAATTAAAGATCAAATGTTAAACCAGGTTGGTGACCTAAGAAAAAAGAATAATTAGAAAAAAATCATAATACGACATAACATTCAAATAATTCTTGAGCATCGAGTGTTTACTAAGATTTATAAAAAATGACTAATTCACAAATAATGAGTACATTTATTTGTTAAACGTGTAATGAATATAAATGAATCTGAACGATTTGGTGATATATTACGAAAAAAATGCGTTTAATTGGCATTTCATCTTGAGCAATCGATCCCGTTAAAGATGAGGTCAAAATGGAAAATGTTCTTACGAGGATATAAATAACAGATCCTGACGGCATCAAATTATACGGAAAACCCGTTTTTTGTAGTTAAAATAAACATAAATATAAATTAAAATAAATAAATAAATAGCGAAAAGTGTATAGTCTAGCGTTTTAGACAAATCGTCAAATTGTATCGCGTTTGTAAAAAATTTAGCACGTTATGAAGGCACGTTAATTTACGATGGTTCTGGAGCAATATACATAAAAATAGAGAAAATAAAAATCACAAAAGTGCCGAATAGAAATTATATGCATATATAATATAATACATTGACACGAATGAGTTATGGAGGATACAAACACCGTGATAAATCTATTGTTAATATACAAATTTTCGTATATATAATATTTACGAGCTTATAAAAATGATTAAATGTTTAAATTAATTTTGTTCAAATAATTAATACAAAACAATAAACGATTGTTATGGGAAACATTAGTAGGTACAAATAACAGGTATGCATGTAATATTATAGATATAGACGATTCGTGAATAATGAAAAAAAATCACATGTATATTAGAATAAGTATGGATTATTTATACACAACATTGTCTTTAACAAACAAATAATATAACGTATAAAATTTCAAATAACACTTTCCATTCACATAAGCGAAGTTCTTAAAATAAATTTTTTATCCAGTTCAGCGCATGTGATCCTTCTTGGTGATTTGAAGATGCTCGAGTTGAGACGGTCGAATCGGAAGGAATGGTGACTGAAATATACAAAAACACTATCAGAAATTCAATTTTCATTGAGATTTAAAAAAAAAATAACAACAATTTAGTTCACACATGCGAAATTGATCAACATTACTGACGCATTCAAGATTAAGTCTCCGTCTCACTCGAGAATTGTCAAAATCAATAAAAATCGATATTATAATAAAGTGATTCAACGAAAATACAAAACAGCATCAATGTCCGCAAAAATCGTCAGTTCATTGAAGACCATCACGTCCGGACACGGACGGATGGATGAACTGTAGGCGCTCTCTTCATCCGTGGCAGCACGACGGTCAGACTATGAAAATTTGAATGTCCATCGCTCACGATTCGGACTCGGCTGGTAATTGCATTTGTCACGGTGTGCCTTAGCCGTCGGCTAAGTGACAATGTACGCTATTAAATATGCAATTACTAGCTCGCCACAGTAGGGAGTGCAGAATAATGCGCCCGACAATTCCACGCGAGAGTTCTTCCCTAAAGTCACGCTATACGAATGTACTTTGTCACTCGGAGGTGTCGGACATTAAAAGGACATCGATATGTGTGATTCGATACCGCAACTTTGCTCGAGTCTACTGGGTATAAAGCGAGTTTAGATTTACAGAGACAATGCGTTAAATTGAGTTAATTAAGGTCGAGATAAGATTTATAGAATACTTTTTTGCAATAAATAAACACTAGATACGTTCTATAGATCAAGATAAAATGGCAGCACGTGCTATTCGTGCAGTGAAAACGCAGAAATGTCGCGAATTTAATGCACATGCAATTATGTATGACTAGACGCACGCGGTTAGCATGCATAAATTTCAATAATGGCAAAGCGTACGCGAGCAATGCAAAGTGGAGAAAAAAAAGTTACAAATTGAGTTGTAAAACAAATTACGAAATAGCTTGACCGTGCCAAGATTGCGATCGACATCGTTCGCACTTATAATTAAACTAACGACTTATGACGTCCGTTTCCGAGGAGATGCTCGTACAACTGCGATAAGAAGATCAGATTCGAATAGTTAAATAAAAAAATGAACTTCAGACGGTTTCCCAAAATTTTCGCATAGAAATAGCGGGTTATCCATGCCTAGGAAATGTTAGCGAAAATTAACGAAAGAAACAAACCGTGAAGCGTCCGATTCCGGACATTGTGGTGTCGGGAGTACAAGAACGAATTAGGTAAGATATCTAAAACGCTAAATGCATTTGGTCACGCTGCAATTATTCCGGAAGACTAGTGCAAAATATTTCGCAGTTACTTTAACTCGCCAACATACTATCGGTCATGATTCGGTGGCTAGCGCAATACGAGCTATGAAATTTAAGTTAACCGTCGATATCCAACCATCACTAGTCTGTGTCTTACGAACCGTGCAGTGACGAATTTTTAGGGTCAGTATTGCCTAGGTGCCGTTAGCTCAGGAAGCGTTTTGTTTCATATCGAAAAAAAAAATACGTATAAACCCAGTTTTGCAGCAGTAAAATTTCGCAACGATGAACTGACTCAAACGATCAACGAGACTTATTGAATTTAATGAATTTTCGTTTAAAAAAAATTATTTTGATGCGATTGCGGCTACTTAACGTTTAACATTCATTCACTAGACAGAACAAAAAGAAAATACAATTGGATCGAGTTGTAAAAATAAATTATATAATATTATTTCGTTTCACAAGTTTATATAACGCCACTTTTTTTCAACACCGAAAAATCCATTGACAACACTTTTGGCACGATCCGTTCGAAGTAATAACAAAAAAAGTAACCTCAGAGATATCGGAATTTTTCAGGTTACCGAAACGTATAATATGATTATGTTCACACAATACCATTTCGTGAAAGCATGGCGTAGAATTGCGATTTGGTCGAGTCAACGGAACCAGAAATGAAACGAAGAAAAAAGCGAAATGTACATGCAAGTAGAGAAGGGCGTTTGATGCGATTAATCCAAACATTACGCGGAACGCATTTTTTCAATAAAGCATCTTTTTTTGACTCGGAACAAATTTCTAAATTTAATAAGCGAACATTAAACAACCATAGAACGGAAACGATAATAATACACTAACGCTGTGAGAAGGTAGACATCACATGTCTCCCCAGATGACGGCCTTCTTGGCTCGGTCCACACTGACAAGAGTTCCACCATGAGGGTGCCACGTAACTGCGGCTACTGCAGCCCTGAAAATTATAAAATATGTTAAATTAATTAAATATAACTCGGAATTTTTCCAGATAAAACTATTTGAAAAATAAATAAATTATACGTTGACAACACTTCTGTTTATTAAACTGTCGCATCATTGATAGAAACACGGCATATCCTATTCATCAGTGATGTTAAATATTCTCGACGTTACTAGCCATCTATTAAAATCGAACGCAATCAATTATGCACTGCAAAAGGATGACGACACGGTAAAGAAGCCATTAACGAGACTGGAGAGGAAACGGTTCGAATTCACTTTCGGATGTGTAAAAGAAAATGGAAGCTGGAATCCAAGCTACTTTGTGACACATGCGTGCGCAGAATGTCCACTGCATTCGTGTTGTAATTAATTGTTCCGGCGATGAGGCATTCGAAGAATTTGTCGTCGATAAAACTCGATGGGCACTTAAATCTCAAACGGTCCCTAAATTTTCGACCGTCAATTGATGTACGTGTTCGCATTAAATGCATAAGTAATCACAGTGAGATGCGAATAAATGGCGAAGTAATTTGCAAAATAAAAGATAAAACAAGATACATTGACAAATTTATTTACCATAAAATAAAAATGATAAAGATTAAAATCTAAAAATAAATAATCAAGAATATAAAGATACTTTCCGTTAAACCAACATGTATTGAGAAAGTCGGAGTGAAGAATGGGGCGTAAAATCGAAGACCATCGATCCTTGGACAGGTTAATTAAATAAGTGCAATTGCTAAGGAGCGGATTAAGAGCTCCTTTTACATTACAGCCATGTCGCAACTCGGTCGGAATGCAATAGTCCTTTACGCAACGAATACGTCGAGATCACTATCAGCGGAAAGCAACAATATATCGTTGCGATCGATAAGAGTACACACAAAAACGAATAAATAACGCGAAAACGGCATGAAAACGCATCGATTAAATAAACTCAATTTAAATGTCGTAAAACAACCGATCGATATTATTATTCAGGGCGTTTCGGACGATAGGGATGATAAATACCCGAGCTTTGGAATAATTGTTCATTTTAATGGTCAAATTGCATTAATAGATCGTAAATAAACAGCGTAAAGCATGAAAAAGGCATAAAATATATTTCTACTTCCGGAAAATATCGATTTCATTATTGTAATATGAAGCATTTCATTAAATGCGAATTAAAATATAATTTTGAACAACAATCACATAAAAAGGTAACGTATTTTAAATTTAAGACGAAAAGATCCGCTTTTTTGTTATCACGCATACCCACTGAATAATTAACTGCATTTTTATGCAATCGAGTCCGATTAGTGCGTGAGAAAAACGAAACAAACATCCGAAAAAAGCAATGTTTTAACCGTTTTAAATACACACGTATACGACAGTTCCTGCAGATTAACGGGATTTGCACCCAAATCAAGATAAGGCGCGCATACTGAGCGCTTTTTCTTCGCACGTACGCACCAACAATAATTATGTCCGAAGAACCTGAAAAATAAATGCGAACCGGCCAGAAAAGTAATGGATACAAAAGTCTTCCGACACTTACGTGTGCTCCTTAAGAATCGTTTCAATTTTTCTTGAGAAGACACCCCATATAAATACACCTCCGTCTGCACCGCCAACGGCTACGTGACGACCGTCTGGACTAAAAGCTGCCCGGGCCCAATCGCAACCTACTTTGAAGCTATCGTGACTGAAAAGTTGAATGGTTTATTTATATTAATACATAAAAATTAAATAAATGATATACGGAATGAATATGACACACCTAAATGATCCTATGATTGAGTTCATACGCAGATCTAACAATTGTATTGTATCGTCTCTGACGCACGCCAATAAGTAATTACAGTCTGAAATAGTATATTGATTTTTATTATATGCTATTGAAGACGAAAAAACAATTCACGAAATGGTACTTACCTCTCGACAAATCCAATGATGTGACTTTACCCTGTAACATTATATGGTTTGCCGTAGATTCCGTTCTGATGTCCCAAAAACGTATGCTTTTGTCATAATGGCCGGAAATTATTGTCGTGCCCGCTCCATCGGATGTGACTAGATCGTTGCAGCTTGATCCGGCGAATTTCGTTTCGACACCTACAATATTGAACAATATTTGAGTTAAAAGAGTTTTATGCCATTCCATCGGTCCATAAAAATAAATTGGATCATAACAATAAAAAAAATATAATTTGATGAATTACGATAATAAGTCGACTGTCAATTTTTTTTGGTATCGAATGAATCTTGAGCTTAATACAATTTGCTACAAATTATAAGCAGAAAGTTTGAACGCATCGAATCAAGTCAGTGGTTTAGGTCAAGATTGTTAGAACTAAGGAAATTGAGATAATGCGTAAAAATGATGAAGGTTCTTAATTGTCGTGAAAATGAAGCAGTCAATGATTCAAAGTGAAATTATCAACGCTCATTCCGGGTCAGACGATTTTTCAAAATTACAAATTAGCAAAATCACTCTGAGGTGTATGAGGAAATGACCGTACTGACCGAGAAAAAAAAAAAAGCACTGGGAGATTGGGACCATGGCGAACCATATACCAGAAACAACAGCAATATTATTGAAATGCAAAAAATAAAATGGATAAAAAAATACATATAGAAATAATGAAAATGACCGGTCTTCCGAGTGAATTACGTAAACTCCGGAGTGCTGTACCAAATTTGTTAGCGGACTTATAAATACCGTAAGTGAGAGATTATGTCTCAATTTACCGAGAGGGGCAACAAAAAAATTAAACGCATAAGAGAAAAAAAGCTATTCCGTGTGAGTTCTCACACATGGTGACATACTTTTGTATGGAAGTCTCATCGGTATGGTCTATGTACGAAAATCACGCTATATACCGTACGCGAAGTGAAAACACGTAGATTTGATATTTCGGCGTTTTTCTACGCCATCGGGCTCGACGAGCCGTACATCCCATCAGCATTAGCGTACCGCACATTAAAATTCGACATATGGATTCATGAATAATTCGTGTGGATTAATTGACGCACGTAACCGAGATTTCGTGACCCACAGACTCACATGTCGAGATGACCATAAACAAGCCATCAATTAAAAAATAAAAACATCGTAATTTTCAATGCAAACGACGTCACAGTTGCATAGCGAACGATCGAGGATCAAAGAGAGTCATCCAAAACGGTTTATTCTTACGGAAAATGCACAAAAGCGGTTTCGCTTAAGTACGTACCTTTTACTGAATCGATCGAGTTAATAAAAGGGCGAAAAAACGACCGTCACGCATCTGAATTCCCCCGAATTAGCGAGAGCGATCGGAGCGTGTGTGAACGACCTGCAAGGGGCACGTTGATCCCGGGGAAAATTGACCGGGTAGTGTCGAGGATAAAGCGAATTGAAAAGATGAAGAAAAATAAAATGATACAGCCGGAATAAAACGCAACAAGCCGGGGCAAATTTACGTATCGGCGTTCGCAGGAAGCACCTCGTGCGCCATTGTGAGCGAAGATTGGCTCCTCACCCAAATAAACAAGGAGCAGCTTTTTTTCGCGTCGGTCTGCCGCTCGGAAGGTCGTCCTGGTGAGATTGTTGAACTCGCGAAAAAATCGCAATAAAAAGAGGAATCACCCAAGGGCTCGTACGAGTGGATGCGGTGTGGTAACAAAGCGTCTCAAATTTTACACGAAACCTTTCATTATGTCCATTATTGCGGGGGATTCGCTTGTGTGCGCGTCCGAAAAGATGCGACGGTTCCCAAACGTCGGTTGGAATGTGTGATTTACGAATTACGCATTCAAATGTTTACTTTCAAATATGTATCATTATTGCATAAGGCATAGAAAGATTATATGTCATTAAGGCGAACGTGTTTACGATTTGTTGATGTAAAAAAAGTTTGTTAACTCTTGCAAAGAATAAACCATAGTTGTTTTAAAAAAAAGTCTTTGCAGTAAAAAATAGTGTCAAAGCGAAAATGCGTAACGTTAATCGGACGATTAACCGTCAAATATCGGATTTGTCCAATAAATTCCAATAAGCGAACTCGTTACAGACATAATCGACATTATGGCATCGCGGCACACACCAAATCGATTCGTCATTTGCCGAATTCTTTTTGTGCGGCGATTCACGAATATTTTTCATATCGAATACGTGCTTGGCGATTTTTCACGTTCTGAAAAGCACGATGGCGTTTCCGAGCGCGCGCTCGAACGAATGCAACAACGTACTATTACGATGCTTGTGTAACAAGTCGTAATAAATAAACAGTTATGACTTATCGAATCGAGTACACATTACATATAATATTGTATCAAAATGAGTGTTGTTATGCGAAAAAAAACTTACAAGCTCTACTGCGAAGGTCCCATATTTTCAATGTCCTATCGTGGCTTCCTGTAATGACTTTGGAAGGTTCTCCTAGGAATTTGGCTGCCATGACTTTCCCGCTATGGCCGGTCAACGTGTGCTGTAAACATATAAAAAAAATATCGTTTATGATTTTGCCGTAATGCGGACATATCATTTCCCAACATAATCATTATAAATGTCAACCGAAAAACACATTTTAAGGTATAAATAAAATTTAAGCGTAGACGTTAGTTTCGAACGCGCCAATAAAGAATAAATGAGTTTCCGTATTTATCGTGGTAATATTATACTTTTCTCAATTGAGAAAAAAGGCAAGGCTCGACAGATTTATAGTGAGTTAAATCGTAAATCAATAAATGGGAGGCGTTGCAACGAACGTATAAATTCATTTAAAATACGAGAAGATACTTTATGAGACAATGAATAATATGATCCCAACGGGACTAAAATATTTGATAGTAACTTTCGACGAAATGTGATTCTAGATTTATATTTAATAGTGCAGATAAAAGTACGTTCCAAACGAAGGACTTAAATAAAGCTAATGAGGCTGTAATTTAATAGTTATTCTGTGAAAAATAAAGAACTGTTACGAAACACAAGTCGCTAATGTGGTGGCGTTAGATGGAGGTGGTACACGTTTGAGATACGAGAAAACCTTCCAGTGTGAGTCAGACGATTAAAGTCTTAAAATAAATGAGAAGAATAGTTTGCAAAAGAATGACATATAAATATTTTTCAAATGTAAATCAAAAATATACCGTTGTTGAGACGACGTGTCGTACATAATATTGTAATAACGTTACACGACAAAGAAACATCGAGGATGGCTTAAAAATGTAAATTAGCAGCTGAGATTCTGCATATTTTTTTTTAATTTCAAAAGGACGCCATTTACAAAGTTCAACACCAAAAAATTTTCACGTGTGAATTCTTCTTATGTACTATAAATTCTCATATTTATTCGCAACATGCGAAAGACAAACATAACTGTGAATCCTCCACCGTCATGAAAAATCCCAAATTATCGCACCGCGATTCCGAAACGCACAACCAGGCCGTTTGCAATAAAA
Source organism: Hydropsyche tenuis (assembly GCA_009617725.1). NCBI lineage: Eukaryota > Metazoa > Arthropoda > Insecta > Trichoptera > Hydropsychidae > Hydropsyche > Hydropsyche tenuis. The sequence goes on along the minus strand of VTON01000021.1, from coordinate 413,487 downwards.
ATAAAATAAAAACGAAAACGACAGCCTTCAACGAGAAACATCCGATCCGTACCCGGCAGCATTGCGGAGGCGTAATAACACACGACGACAAACAAGAGCAAGAGCGACGACGACGAAAAAACCACACTCGAAAGCACCATGATTAGGCTTAGTTAGCGTTATGGCTTCCTATTTGCGGACACCGAGTACCCCATGGGGTCGCAGGCCGCCGGTTGCCCGCCGCTGGCCGCCAGCGGACATTACCAGAGTGTGGCTCTTAATAATAGTAAATTGTTTCGCTAATGAAGGAGATAGGCGAAAGACACGGCGGGGCTTCCTAGAACGGCCGCCGGCGAGCGAGATCTAATTTATTCGTCGATATCGGGACGCGTGCTGTTGTCCCCTTAGCATTATGCCAGCCCCATAGGTAGTCCCGTCGTTGTGTCCAGTATCCCTTCGTGTCCCTCGTGCGCTATTATAGCAGGAATATATTCTTGGCGTGTTATTGGACGCGGCGGCCAATTGCGGAGGTTTTCGAGCGAGCACGCGAGTTTGTCGCCGCGGACACTGAGAGCAAATTGCATTAAGGCCGATACAGACGTTAAATGTTGTTCGGTTCGATTTATTCTCGCATTTAGAGCGGAATTGATTGCGGGTATCGGATTTCGCACGAGGATAACCGGGCTGATATATGAATTGTGTAATTTAGGTCCGGCGGTCGAGCGAACAATGAAAAATTATTACGTTCCTTGGTTTTCGAGTTTCGGATTATTGGGCATAATAAATCGCATTGATATTATACATATTCAAAGTTTAATAAATTATATAAAAGGACGCTATTTAATCCGATAAGAAGGATACAATAATGGGTGACTAAATTAATTATCGAATTACAAGAAAAGGAAATCGTTAATATTATGAACAATGAGAATAATATTTTGTAACTGTTTATATGTACTGCGAAATCACTCGTAAATAATTTGACAGGAAATTAAATTCGTTAAAAGAAATTTCACACGATTAGTATTCATTAATTACGATTCATTGCATTTTAAAAATTATTTAAAGCAATAAAAAAAAATAAACATTTAATAATATTACAGGATTATACAGAAATTTATTGGAAAAATGGAGTGTTTATGTAAATGTATGAAATTTGATGGAAACCGGTTGAATCAATTTAACGCGCGAATTTTATTCATAGGCGGCAAAGATCAAGAGCAAAATTGATTTAAATAAAATGGATAGTTTTATTTTTAGAAATAAAAATATAAATACAGAAAACTTTTGGAAAGTGAGTTCATATAATGAGTATACAAAAAAACGTATTCAAAAGGGGTTGAACAGGAAAAATTCATCCACGCTGAAAAATTCCAGAGCCTCAAGCTGAATAATTTTTCGAAGATAAAAGCAATTAACAGAATTATTTTAATTTCCCTACAACCACTTGAAGCACATTGCGGGTGGTGGAACGGTAAAATTTTGATGCATCAATCAGAGTTAAACACGTCAATTTTTTCTTACAAAAGACGCCGATGAAGTTCCGCGACGATAAGGGCGGTTATTGACAGAGTTATTTAAATTTCCGACGGACAACCTGCTATTGAATTTTATGAGCGACCGAACGGCAACAACTTCATGCGAAAATGAAGTGAATACATATCACTTTACATACAACGACCGAGTTGATACAAAACCGAAAAAAAAACTTAAAAAAAAATTATCCAACATAATGTATGAAAAAAATCATATAGACTAAACGCATCACTCGAACACGAACTCACAGGAATTCCAAAGCGAAAGGGCGCCTATTTGGTCAATTATTAAAATATTTTCTAGGACCTAGGGCAACCACACACGACGGTCGGCAGGACGAAACATTTTGATGCATCAATCAAGTGTATGTATATCGGTGTTCGCATACGAGTTGCTACTGAAGCTGGCCGACGGTTAGTATGGGCGAGCGAGACGTGACTGCGCAATAAAATACGCCCCTGGACACGCGTGCACACTTCGTGACGGAGGAACGGAAGCCTTTATGGACACGTGGATCATCCGAAGACACGTTAAAGGGATGCTTATTGGTGATGGTGAGTGATGAGTGTCGCGAATTCAAGGATTGCTTTTTCGTGTGAAAATTAATCAATTTTCGATGTGGAATCATTAAAATGTATTACAATGATATGTTTTAAGCATAAAGAAACAATGTATAGTGAGTTTAATTATAGTCGTTTAAATTTGATAACAGAATTCAGGTGTAATTACTCTTTTTATAACACCATAATAATGATCGATTTTGCTGTGTAAACGAGTAGCACGACTGCTAAAAGATCACGAACGAACGATAATTTAAAATTAAGTTCAATCAATCTTCTGTTTAAGTGCGAAAATTTCTAAAAAATATGACTGCAACTAGTTGTAACGTAAAACTAGAACGGTGACAGTTAATTAAATCGGATCGACATCTTCCGCGTTCACAAAACGAACGTTCTTTATGTTTAATGTACATATCTGTATCGAACAAACACTTGACCACGACATAATCCACAAATCGACAACGCTATACGATGTCCGACATTGTACGAATGTAGGACGGTGCGAACGTAAAACAGATTTGTACGCACATTGTATACGGCCGTCGAACAATCGGCGGCCATACAAAGCTGCGACAGAGAGTAAATCAATTTTCACATAATCGAACACGAAATGCAACAGATGAAAGCCTTTAAATAACTAAATACAAGAAAAAAAGCATATCCGCGTAGGTGCGAAGAGCTAACACATAAATCGGCGTCGGACGCAGAACTAATTCGATACTGGCCACGAGCTTTACGACCTCCGGAGCGCGGACACAATGTAACAGTACATATTTATTGACCAGCCATTCAATTATATCGATGCGAACGTAGCAAGTGTACGATGAAAGGTCAAAAAAATGAATTCTTTACGCGGGCCACTAAGTGAGATCGGCGTGTTAATGGACGCGCTTAGCTGTTTGGATTTCGAACGTTTCTGCACACAATCGGAGTGCAAATTGTACGGAAGGGTATAACGTATACGAAAAAAGACGACGTGGTTACGCAAAAGGCATATGTGCCTCTGTTCGAGGATGCTAATTGAAGGGTTTTGTGAAGAAAGGAGTAGACTTCCTCGAGGCGTACAAAGCCATGGCTGCGAAAACTCGCGCGTCACGAACCAAAGCCTTAATAGTTGACGATTTGTGCTGGAAGATTGAAAGACGCAATAATTGAGTGTCGTAAAATTGAATACGCTGATTATTACTTCGTTTGTGTGCGGAACGTTTATAATAATTTTTATTATGATGAAAGGATTCGATTGTTCCAGAATTACAGTAAAATCGTTAAGTTTTGATTATTGATGAATACAAAAAATATATACATATAAACATAAACCAAATTGGAAACGACGAAATAATATTATTTATGGAACATGTTACTAATAAATCATACTAATTAATTAATTGTATGTGTATATCGTATTGCGGATATGTATAGTATTATCGTGAGGAAAAATCATCGATCTTATCTATCAATACGCAAATTAAACAAATATGGGAGTGAAAACCATAAAAAAAATCGTGAAGGTCATTAATATTTGAAGCTCTCAGCGTCGGTGAACGATATTTTGACAGGGGCGAAATTTACGATTGTATCTGTTTCGAAGACGCGGATACCACTGTTTAGTTTCGAACACATAAAAAATCCATAATGCTAATCGTGAATGAGAAAAAAAATTCGAACCGGAAAGATGTTCAAAAAAGCCGAGATCGCACGCGGCGAGATGCATGCATGTCTACGGTCCATGGGAAACGCGAGCATCTTTGAATCGAAAAAAATAATGAAACGATTACGAGAAAAAGTCAAACGTCCACTGGAGACAACGACCGTTCGAGAGACGATAGACGAGACCGGGTTCTGATTTTTTTATTCGCGAATGGGTGACCTTTTGGTAGCAGAGCGAGTGAATCGTCGACAAAGAAAAGCGTGCTATAATTCGACGACCGAAGATGCCCAGACGAGACCATTAACGATACGGTCATCGAGACTGCGCATTTTTTATTTTCGACTAGACGATTATCGACGCTTGTCAAGCGAGCGATTGTCAACACTAAATGCTTTTCAATGAGAGTGACTTATTTGATTTGAACGACGTCGCCGAATGCGTCATATCGGTGAGTAACTGTAAACGAGCATTTTAACGGCAGCCTCCTAATTATGTTCGCGAAATTGCGATGTGATGATGCTCCCGTTGAGGCAGTGTGTGATCAATTCAAAACAAACGAAAGATTCGGATCAGATGGTTTATGTAGGTCGCGTAACGTTTTGCATTCAAGATTATCAAAGGCGATGAAACAAAAAGTATCTAATTAAATGATATAATAAATTGTAACTGTATAAAAGAAAATTTAAGCGTTCAGAGTAATCAAAAACTATTCGATTATATCGTGTTTTTTAATGAACGACGATGTCGCGGACAATTTACGATTAGTCACCGATAAGTTTCTCATAGAAAAAAGAACAAAAGGTAATAACGGTTCGGGAATTAACTGAAAAAGTTAAGCATTTGATTATCAAATAAAACTATTATTTTTTACAACGTGAAAATTTGTGAAGAATAAATAAAAATATAAACTCTTTGTAAAAAATATATAGCGGAATTTGATGGACGTTTTTATGTGTGTAACTAAGTAAACAAGATACATCTAACACGCACATTAGAGATTGTAAACATAAAACATGATTATTTACAAAGATTTTTTTTAGCAAGCATGAGATTCAATTATGAAATTTTCACATAACATCAAACGCAATAATTTAAGTCAAAAAGAATTATTAGGAAATTTCGAAATAGAAGAGTACCCGGAACTAGTCCGAAGCAACAATCTTCAAACACCGATGAATCAACTCGATATCCATCACACATCATATTAATTATAAAAAGAAGATGTAAATATCAAAGCCTCACACGTTGAACAACAACACCTCCGGAATCCAGACACGTTACTCACCGTCCGCCGAATAACGCAATCCGAATTCAAAAAGAAGTTCTTTATCACATGTGAATCAAGAGACTTTTAAGTCGTGGCCGAATCGCTAATTGTTAACCGGACAATGGTGTTAAACCGTTGCCGGCTCAACAACGATCCGACCACTTCTCGGAACGGTACCCACTTAACGCGTTCACAATTAAAAAGCGATTCTTCGCCGATTTTGTCAACCCGTACGAAATCGCACAATAGACGCAATCCCTCATCACGAAACTCGCAAGATTGGCTCGTGTGTGGTCGCCGATCTTCGAAAAGCAACAACAACAAAAAATAAATGCACGAGCCGAACATGTACGTTTTTCAATTAAGCGAATTCGCGTGCGAGCCGGCACCGGCACGTGGGAAAAAAAGGACCGATTTCCGAAATAAGACGACCGATCCAATAATAGAAAAAACGACAACAGACCCGGCACGATATGATCGCTCGTGTCAAATCGGGGCGGTTGCCGCATCGATTCGATCCGCGGACCGGAACGGTAATTAACCGGCCCGATGTATGACCGTGTACGTACCGGTGTTAATTTATTGCGCAATAATGGAGCGACGCCGCGGCAAGGTTTATCGATGGGGACCCATTCGTTAGTATTGGACGAGGCGCCGCAGTCGACGATTTTTCATCGGTAAATGGTACGTGTGATTTGTACCGGGGCGTCGACGATGGGGCTCTGTGCGATTGGTGTCCGCGTTCAAATCGCGCAATATAGTTCCAGGTGATTGTTGATGGTCGATGTCTACACGTTTGATTTGCCTGTATCGTTATCAGCGTTTCCCAACTTTTTTAGGCCCGCGTACCACTTGGTAGTAAATCACACTAAATTGTACCACTTCGTAAAAATTATTATATTTTGTGAAATTTGTAATACCCCCCCTTTATGGAAAAAATGTGTTGCTGTCAAAAATTTACCCTCAAATACACTAGGTTCTCTTTTTATGCGACTTTTTTAATGCGAATTCAGAGTTATGCGGTTTTTTTTAAATACAATTTTTTTTTAATATTTTTTTTATGGACTATATGAACGTAAAAATGTATGTTAAATGTAATAACTTAACTAAGAGTACATTGTTAATAGAAATACATTTTTTTTAATGCGATTTTAGGTATATTTTATATTGCAGTTTCACTTTTTTTTCTATGTAAATTCATATCTTTTTTTATGCGGAACGGAACGCATCTACCGCATAAAAAGAGAATCCAGTGTATTAACATTGTTAAAGAAATACGCATAAATATAACATATAAATTTTATTAATATTTATTTATTTATTTATCATTAATAATCACGCGAATAAATATCACGCGAATTCACTCATCAAACAACGATAGGTTGGGTTGGGCTTGGTGAGGAATTCGAAAAAATATTTCCGAAAGTTGGGTTACATTCACGCGAATTCACTCATCAAACAACGATAGGTTGGGATAGGCTTGGTGAGGAATTCGAAAAAATTTCCGAAAGTTGGGCTACATTCACGCGAATTCACTAATCAAACAACGATAAGTTGGGTTAGGCTTGGAAAGAAATTCTAAAAAATATTTCCGAAAGTTGGGCTACGTTAATGCGTTTAGCATTTTTTTAGGAAAAATTTTTTGGGGTTCAAGTAGCTTCGAATAGTGAAGATTAGTGACGAATAGTTTCAAAGAGCGTTGAGCTTATTTGTAGAAATAATTTTTTTGGGACTCGAACACGTTCGAATAGTGACGAATAATTTTTCTTTTGTAAATTATGAAATTAAAAAACTGAATTTTCTTTATGTCCGCCATTATTGATTATTTTTCGCGTACCACCAACCAGTGACTCGCGTACCACCAGTGGTACGTGTACTACAGGTCGGGAAACGCTGATTTATATGGTCAGTGAGAATATAATATGAATATCAGAAATAAATTAAATCGAAATTAAACGACTAAATTCCTCCAGCCTCATGCCGGAGATGATTTTATATATTGTATAATTGCATATTGTTAGTTAGTTTACGAATTTTCATATCGATCGGAGGTGTAGAATTTGAGATCGAGGCAGGTCGTTTCGAGCGAACATACAACCATACAAACCTCGCACAAATCAAGCTTGAAAAAAAAATTCAAAATCGGTTTTATGATAGAAATATACTCTATATATCAACGATCATGTTTTAAAATATGGTCCAATTTCCCAATAACGGTTTTTACTAGTGTATATCAACAGAAAACTTGTATTGATATGCGCCACTATCGAAATTTATTGACAAAAACCATTGTATCATATCTCAAAATCTTAAAAATAATATTTATTTCAAGGTATTCAAATATTATCTGTAGGTTTATATAAATAAAAAATAAAATAAAACAACCGAAAGCAAAATTATGCAATTTGGAATTCGAAAAAAATATGCTGAAAAATATTATGATCAGAGTTGAAGTATACTTAAAATTCAAAAGTGTTTACTTTCGATTCGAACTATATTAGCATATGAGTATCTAAAATCAATAGAAATATTTCAAAAGCTATTAAAATTCGCGAGAAATCGTATTCGAAAGATCGACGAGAGATGAAACGAAAACCTTTCGAATCTCTAGTGCATACTTAGATCGGAACGATAAAAATTTACGAAAGAAATCATAAAATCAAGAAAAATAACACGCTAATGTAAAATAGACATGCGTCGATAAACAACATGAAAAAAAAACCACGCAATCGTAAACCGTTCCGTTATTTCGACATTTCGCGTTGGCGAATGCATTTTCATAGCGCACAAGACTGAGAAACGAGAAGACCACCAATAAAACAAACACCCGTACACGTAACGACAACGTTTACGGCATTTCGGTCATTTTTCTCGTATGTGCTTTTCCAGAATTCGTATGTGAACGGCTAATATACGATACATGAGCTGTGATATAGCGGCGCGCGTACTCATATGGTGCGTATATAAATTACACCGTTAAAAATGGGCGGCCGAATAGAGTCATTTGTGCTTTTTGCGGCGTGAAGGGATAATAATGGGTAGGACAAAAAGAGCGTTCGGAAATTGCGCGGTGGTAGGCCTCTACTCTATCCATATCTCGACTGCGCGGGAAAAATAGCGGATCCGAGTCATTCAAGTGTTAGAAGTACGTATTATATAATATGCACGCGTGTGTGATGCGATGAGGCTATAATTAAAGGCGAACTCAAGCACGACAATGGCGTGTAGATGATTTTTTCCAAAGCATAACTTTAATTGCCTCGAGACGTCCGAGCTTGCAAAAATCGCAGTTTGCGAAAAATTGAGACATTTTCCCGGGAAAAACAACGAGAATTTGCCGAGCTCATGTTTTCTGGGCGTCGTTAGTGCGAAATTGACGTGAACGGCGACACGTTTACTTTATATGTAGAAAAAATTGAAAAAAATTAACGACGCGACAAATCGTCGGATTTGCGCGTTTACGCGATAAAAGAATCACATAATCGGAGTACGAAAATTTTGTGGGAAACGTCCAAGGGATTCTATAGCGATGTCGACGACCTGTGTACACATTATGATTTCATACAATATTTTCTCGATTGACCATGTTCTATGGACCGTCGCATCCGCGTCGAAGCCTCCATTTAATAAGACAAAGCGATAAAGCGAATGTATGAATTTATTTAACGGTCAAACACAAAGAATGAGTCACATTCGATGACCATAAGTGCGCCCATCTCCAACAGATTCATCATAATAACGGTAACGTGGGCGACCATAAAATATTTTATATGTTTTTTCCGTAAAAATCAGAATATTCGTATTTATTCAACGGTCAAACAACAAGATAGGAACGTGGAACGACCTGACATCGATATACGATAGCCGAATGTTAATAATCGAGTTCTCTCCGCAGCAGCGTTGTCCGGCTGGCTTTTCGCAAACAGACGGCTTTTTTAAATTTGAGCCATACCCACCAGCAAGGTAAATGTGTACAAATGGATAGATAGAGTGTCGTGTGGCCCGTTCGCTTTCGAGTTGGTCATTAAGAGAGCGTTACACTCCCAAGATGAGAGGAGACAACCGGCACGGCGCTGTTGAACCTGTCCCAAGCACCGGCTACTATGTGAATTTCGCGATCTCGACGAAGATATCACCGACTGCGAATGTTGGCATTGTTCGAGTGCCGACGGACAAATGGGACGTCAAGTCGTTCTGGGACACACCGCATATAATACATAAAATAAAATAAAGTCGGCCCGAAGTACGCACGAACGTACGCTTGTCGTCGGCGAGATGACGCGGCTCGTGTTTATGGTGCTAATAAGGCATGTTGCCGATCGCGATATCGCCAATAATGCTATTGTTTCGGAATTCAATACTCGATTGAAACCTTTAAAATAAAATGTTGTCGCCGAGGGGTTTACCGCGTTCGCGTTCGACGCAGGTGGACGGGTGCAGTGGTGTCGTCTCGCACTGACGCACCCACCGTGATGGAAAATATTATATTGTGGGAAGAAAAAATAAATCGATGAGATGTATTCGGGTTTGTAAATTGAAACTGTAGGAATTGGAGTCAATGAAAAATTTGTATGCATGGATTTATTAACATGTAAAACATCGCGAAAAGACAATTTATGTGCGAAAAATATTTAATCTCCGCACTGCTAAGGATAATATGACCATGCTTTATGTAAGGTGGGAAAACTTTCAAAATTTAAATGTTAAGGGTGTGTGATCAAAGAGCGGAATAATTACAAATCGTTTATATGTAAAATCTGATTTACCCTTGAGAGAAATTAATTAAAAATCAAAATAAATCATTTTTAATTAAAAGAAATATGTATTCCCATTAAATTATTTCATTCTCAAATAACACACAAAAAAGGAAATCTGCAAAATAAATTTATATGAATAAAAATTATAAGAATAACTGTATTGATTATTGTTTGATCAAAAGAAAAAAGTGTATAACGGTGTTCGCAAAAAAAATTACTGTCAATTGCAATAAATTATTTTTTGGCGAATATTTAAATTGTAATTAATAAGTGTCATTGATGATGTAAGCATTGAAAGTCACAAGAAGGCACTAACGAACTAACATTCAATACTCTGAAAAAAATATGAATGGATCGAGAAGACGGAATTTAATTGCACTAAAGCATCAGATTGATGGCACTTGAATTCAATAAAACGTTTTGGGCATTCAACATATGAAAGTAGACAGGTTTTCATTTATAAACTATAGATGCATATTTACTACTAATATAAATGAACGTGAATATATTGAACACGTCTCATATTGATTGTTTTGAAAAATAAACATTTATATTAGCTAACGTCAATGTATTCGCCGAAGAAGATTCTTTCAACAACACGATCTAACCACACGCACAACAAAATTCTCGTTTTTATTTTTTAAAACAGTCGCTGTAAGACGGCGATGTCCGCTCAAGAACGGGAAATGACCCCATAAAACCTTAATGCCAAATTAATTTATGCTTTAATTGTGACTCGGACGAGATTCGACTATAGTGGTTATTTTCTTTTAAGCGTAATTGCGAGCCGGTCTTTGGCGGCGACTTTGGACGAAATGTTTTAATCGTCGAACAGAAATTTCAAAAATACAAGACACTGGTATTCCGACATAGTTGCAACAAAATGAGATTTTTCAGTGTTACGTCACGAAATGTCAAAAGGAATAGATAGTATCATAAAAGAACCTATGATGAGTCAACAATGCGAGAAAATAAATGAGTTTGCGTAATAAGGAAGCGCATCCAGAATGATGGATGGGTTGTGTGAAACATATGAAAAACACACACCTTGATCATAATTTGTATGTATTCTGAAAATGAATTGATGTTTTAATCTTATTCGACGCACGTCATAGTATGAAATATTGATATTTAACAGCGGCGTCGTACGAGAGTAATCTTTGATGAATAAACCGTCAAATTAACGATTCTTTTACGAGAGACGGCCTATAAAAAGGCATGAGTGCCTAATAAAAATATCCTTTTTCATCTAAGTGCCTCTACAAGGATTACAACTCGTGATTGACGCATTAGAATTAAACACAACAAAATCAAACACGTGAAATGATTAAGAGAATCGATCATCGATGGCGAACGGCAAATTCAGGAAACGTGACGTCTTGATCAGGAAGGCGATGTTAGAATTTCGCTCATTTTACCGTATTAAGTGCGCATCAAAAGATATGTTGCCTGGGATGCACACCGATGCGAGAACCACCTCGGGGGGACATAAAGCAAGTTGTAATGACAAGGGAGGTCGGTTCATTGGAGATCCGGGTGTGTTATTCGCACACGAACCCGCGTCAGGGGCGTTCCAAAGGAAGTCAATATACGAACCGTATAATATTACACGAGAGTTGTTCAGCAACGAAAGTGACGTAAAGGATTATATCAAATAAGGGCATGTATGGATGGAATCCGAGCGCAAAGTGGATCTACGAAACTCGAGGCTATGATCTCTAAGTGTGGTGTTTTATTGCGGTTGATTTTATTTCAATGAAAATAAGACATACAAATGTATAACTATTTGATTTAAAAAAAAAATATTTTGTGTACTATCACGGATTAATATCCTTCAGGTTGTAAGAGTGTTAGGATGCATTATAAAAGAGACAAGATCGCCGAGGAATAAATCCGACTGACAGTTCGTTCGTAAAACACTATCCAAGGGTCACGTTTCCAGATCTCATTGAATACGCCGTTTAAAATGCGGCTTTCATGCGGGAGGTTCTCATAATCTTTGTATAAAACAGACACATCGTATCGATCAAATTAAACAAAAATAAAGCGTGAATGCTTCAGCTTTGAATACTAAGTGTGATTGTATCACTTGAAATTATCTAAAGTAACAGCCACGACAATAAAGAAACACATGAGATGAATTCAATTTTCAAACAAGCGATTGATTCGTGAAAGGAAAACGATTACATTCGAACGCTTTAGAACGGTATTTATCGATAAATTAATTAGGATTTCGCCGTGCAAAACTTACTATTTAACAACCCACTCAAAACACATCCACCGAACGATGGGAAAACGAACCGTCCGACACGAAAAGCAAACATAAATTCACGACGGGCCAATCCGTCGATTTACATGATGGCTCATCATTCCCGATGCCAATTGCGAACAAATTGAAATGTATTATATATTACATTGTTTGCAGTTGATTACACACCGGGTCGACGTCCCGTCCGCGCTTTCGTCCTAACCGAACCTGGAGCGGCAGATTGTAAATTCGATTATTTGCCATCTTCATGAGTTGCCTGCACCATTGTTGTTGAGAGGCTCGCTCTCCGCGAACAGCACTTGTGGGAATTCGATCTCGTGATGGCTCTATTACGGACAAACTGCGAACGCGCCTACAATCGACAGGCGGCAAACTCGGTGAGAGATGATTGTTTATTTGCAACGTGCCGATCGCGAAACGGAGGCCGATGTGCGTCGACGGAACGATCGATTGTTAACGATCGTTCGTTCTCGATCTCGGTGCAAAAGTCGAAACGGGCGCGCGGCTAATGAATAGGGATCTACGCTCGATCGGGTGTAAAATCTGATTGACGTGGCGAGCTTTTAGATTGTGAGAACAGTGCGAAGGGCTAGTTATGTTGAGGATCAAATACTGCGATTTACATTATACGATTATAAATTAATTGAAACAGATATATGTCGAGCGATTGTGTATGGAATATTTATCTTTTACAATACGACGAATTACAATTATAATTCTATAATGTATTCTCGGTGAATACGAATCTGTTAGTATAATGTAAGTATAGGTCAGCTCAGCGACCTTAACATTAAAGCGTATTTCAGATGGGTGAATAATATGCTAGATCGTTTGATTTCAAAAACGAAATCCAATGAAAATTCAATTACAAACATAATAAGATACGTTTATTTCTTGTGGGAACACATTATTATATTATTTATGTGACAAATGCATTCGTACGAGGACAGGTTGGCATTATGATGCATACAAAAAAGGGCCAAGAGCGAACTGTGCGCTGGAAGATAGACCACTTCGTGCTCTCCTCCTTTACCGTTGCCGGCGCGTGAATAATGCACCCAGAATAATTGAAACATACCCAACAAAGGAGCTCGTGCCGCAGCAACGGTAGCCGGACAAAATAACAGTGCAAGAAAGTCGGAGTTGACTTTCTTGCGAAAGCAAACAGTCGCCGTGTGCGAGCGGCCACCGCCGTGGCCATAGGGACATCGGCGTAGACCTGCCGGATTGTCTAATCATAAAGGAAAGCTGCACCGTATGATCAATCCGTTCCATATGCAGCACCGGCAACAATGTGCCCTCGTAGGCAGCTATATCCCGCTGGACCTATTTAGGAATGTGACCGGTCGTATCCTTTAAATTCAAATGTTCAAATGCCACTGTCGTCGAACGGCGATTTGAACTTTGGCGGCTCGCGAACGATCGAGATGGCATGGAAAGATGTCGAGTGTGTCCCAATTTGAGGAGTCGAGTGCGGGAGAAGTGTGCGATCTTATTATGGTTTGTGGATTGCGGCGTTCCCAATGCGGTATGCGGTTTTATCGGTAGGCATGAGGACAATCACGAACGTGTAAGTGATGTTTGTTTTCCTCGATTTTAAATTTTATGATTGCGTGGATCGATATTGATTTTCATTGTTTTTAAATCAAATACTGATTATTGATTTAATATTGTATATTCAATAAATAAATAAATGAAGTATTCAATAAATTTACTTTGATAAAGCTTTAATGAAAATAAAAAAGGATGTCGTTAAAAGTCTGTAAAGAACATGTTAATGAAATTTTTTCACACGTATTCATGCATTGTCTTATTTTATCTGCATTAACGATTAAAACATTCATTTTCAGACAAAAAAAAGACAACAAAAACAGCGCACTTAAAGCGCAAATTTAAATTTATTTATCAATTTGCGTCACAAAACGAGCGAAAATAAAATTAATAGTGTTCCTGAAACTTCAAAGAGTTCCAGCTAAGTGGCTATTTGTTTCGTGTTAAATACGAGCATTCTCCGGCGAAGTGACGAGAAAAAACCGCCGAGCTATTAAATAAGTTTTATGCTCGCTACAAAAATCGCATAATAAATAAAGCGAACGAGGTGACCATATCAGAGCGAAAAAAGTAAAAGCGCGTCGACGTTTTATGCAACATCCGACCGGGTGGTTGAATGTGAAGCGCGGTGAGCTTAATTTATGCGCAACAACTCATTGTGATCGCTCATACGCACAACGTTGTATTATTCATACGCCTTTGACCACACCGATAATTGTGTTAACAGTCCTTGTCACGACAACGATAAATAAGCGTACGATCCTAAAAAAAAAAAAACGCGTATTACGGACAGATTGCAAGCGACGCAATATCGTGCAAAAGCGTGGAAAAGCCGGTCGACGTACGGACAGATCGGGATGGACGGACGTTTATCTAAGGAGAGAGACGTAGGAAAAGCAAATCGAATTACGCAGATGGCGAAATTGTGCGGTTTGATCGATCCGATTGCGAACAAATGAAGGGACGACGGGCGATACATTCGCGCATCTCTCTTTCTCGACCTCACCGCAGAATGCCCGGGCCGCGGGCTCCAGTTTGTACTTCTGCGGTTAGGAAATTGCCTGGATAATACACGATGGAATACAACACGAAAATCCGCTACGACCGTAATTGAATGTGTACATTTCGCGTGCGATCATCCGCCGAGGGAGCGTATGGCAGGTTTGGAGCAACCATCCATTTTTTTTTTGAAGGGTAGGGTATATTTTTGAAGATTTATATAGGCCATTAGGTATATGGAAATAAATATGAACAAATTTGTTTCGAAACATGAGTTCGAAATTGATAATCAAATTTGAAACGAAGGAGTTATTAGAATATGATAAAATCATTTGAATACCGGAAATAAAAAAAAGGAATCCAAAAATCCAAAATTGGTTTCATGGCAGAAATACGTTTTATAAACCAACGCCAATGTTTTAAAATATAGTCGAAGTCCCCAAGATCGGTTTTTAATTGTGTAATGCATTACTATGGGAATCTCTTGACAAAAACCATTCGATCTCAAAATCTAAAAAATGGCACTTAAGTCCTTTTTTTTATTATTTTCAGTATTCATTTTAGTATCGTAATAAATCTCAAGCAATAAATTATATAGAACTTTGCTTTTTAATTTCGGTTTCAAAACTATACTGTATGCTATAAATAATATTTAAAGATTACACGAAGTATGTACGAACATATTTGTGTCATAAAAGTAATAGCAATTAGGTGAGTGAAATATCACCGCAGGGATGAATTAAGGTTAAAAAATAATGACGTGTGATATAGCTCGTGTGAAAATTCGACATCGTTTCAATTAAAACGAAAACGGTCTCGGAAAAGCGATAGAAATGCAAGTTGAGGATTTCACTAACAGTAAAACGGAGTCGAGAGTGCACTTGGTTCGCAATCAACGCCAATAGAATAATAAATAACATGCCGATAGGTGTGATTCGAAGGCGTGTAATAATAAAAAACCGCAGCCTTTTGAGGAATTCTAAGCTGCAATTTCGAGTCGTAAAACGGTCATAATTATGCGAACAGAATTTTCAGATCGAAAGGCGACCGTGTAAGTGATCGAGAAAATGGGCGAGGCGTTCACGCATGTGAGCTATTGTAAAATAGCAAAAAATCATTTAGCGGGGAAGCGTACGCTGGATATCAATAAATGCGTTTTATTGCATATAATTTATCGATATATTTAATTTGTGGTCGGGATCGGTCGACGACTCCGAAACGGTAAAATCATTATGAAACATCATGTACTCGAGTTTGTGAATTAATTTTCCCGTAGGGCGTAAGGTAAGTATGTATTTTTTATGTTAAATTTAAGAAATTCGGAAATATTTAACGAAAACCGATATCGCCAATAAATAGCGTAATGTCAATATATCATATGTGAAGTATCAATTACATCATTATAATAATAAAAAAATGCATGAGGAAAAAGGTCAATTTTATTGACTAGCAATAGTTTTCTTCAACTGTTCATAAATTCACCGTGAATATTTCCGAGAATGGAGATCGGGAAATAATAGCCGTGCAATCAATAAAACTGATACAATTTCTAAATATATTTAACTATTTTATAATCCGAAGAAATCAACATCAAGAGTAAACTGCACGCACAAAATGTCACACGCATCACGTGAAACTAAAAGCGCACACAATCATTTAATACAGCGATAAGCTTCAAAACGGCAACGCAAAACCCCGAGAGTGTTAGATTTACGACATACACGCAAAGATAACGTAATTAGATTTGAGGGGTGGACGAGCCCGCGCAACAATGCAAGGAAGTGCATCGCGGCCGTGGGAACGGACCGCGAGCGAAATGCACCAAGAACGGCCCCGTACACGAAATATACCGCGGATGACGGAGGAAGTCGATCCCAGATAAGAGCCTTCCTCCGCAGCTTAACCGGCCACATCGGCGCTAAATTGAAAGGTGTTGAGCGAAAGAATATTTGCAGTGCGAGTGGATTTTGTCGAGCGTGCGAGGTGAAAAATTGAATTTCTTTAACGAGCTGCGGATCACAGATGTTATGAAGCGTCGTTTTTCTTTTCGCGCTTTTTTTTCGCCTTTATCTTCGATGTGTGAGTGTTTCGACGTTGATTCGATGCTTCGTATGCAGCACGTAAGTGCGTTTTCGCTGGATGATTGGTGTTTATAAATTTTTCCACTTGTCGAAGAATTCAGTCGAACAGGTTCGTACACGCATATTTTCAAGTTAATAGCTATATTTTGACATTTTGTGTCTGAGAAAGAAAAATGATTTTTCTTTCATTTAAAACGCTCGCATGTGAGAGAGTTTTTTGCGATACAAATAAAAAGTGAGCTTAAAAATTTTAAGTCAATACAACGACAGGTAAAATAAATAAATATTCTTGGTTATTAAACAACTGAATTCCTTAAAATAAAGATTTAATATCCAATTCATTTCAATGTGAATAAATAAACGATTTTATTTTGAATTATTCGAATCAATAAAATAAGAGCAGCGAAATAAAAATGAATCGAAACTCGTAAGGCGGGTTGTGGCAAAGGTCTCCGGACAATCAATGTTTTACTGTATATTATAAACAGGCGCATTCGAGGAATAAGTCCGTCGAGCCAGAGGGTCAAAATAAATCACGACATAGCACAATAGAAAATAATCAATGTCGAGCGAACAATCGGTTTCAGGAGATAACGTCCTTTAAATTACGCAAATGCAACTTTATCACATCGACGGCAGGTTGATAAAAAAGTATCCGAAGGGAACTAAGAAAATCAGGGTTTATAAAACATGAAAATTGTATTCATGGATCAGCCAAGTAGAAATATATTTAATTTAAGCGAAGAAATTTAACGAGTTTTCAGAATTTCATGAAATATAAATAATAATGAAAAAATAAAATAAATAATGAAAAAATTAACATATAGAAATATTGAAATAAAAGATTTTTATTTTCTTCTACAAATGTAATCGTTTAGAGAGTAGACGGTATTTAGTTTTATTGATACTTGTTGTACTTTGTAATACACGTGTATGGTGGCCGATGGAGTAGCCGTCCGAGTAATGAAAATGACCGATGTAAAAGTTTATAGTCAATAGAAGCCGTCTGCGCAAATTCAATATTGATTGTCAATCGTGGTAATGGTCCATTGTTCTTTGGCGAAAATAAGACACGAAGAGAGAACATCGCCAACGGGCGAAAGCTCTTCGAAGAACTTTTTCTTTGAAATCCGAAACACGGCGTCGAAAGAGAAAGACCCCATGAGTACATTGAGATACATTGTTTACATTTATGATTAGACAAATTGATATTTCCTATAGTAAAATGTTTAGTATTTTAAGCGAAGCGAACGATTGTTTGTGTACCATATTTTTAGAATTTATTACCCTCAAGTGAGAATCAATTTTACGATCTATTTATGGAAAATATACAACATAATATTTAAATTTAAATAAAATTACATGAAATAAACACAAGATAAACGTGCTAATATTTTGAAACCAATAAAAGTTTCGGACTTCACTGCAGATGCACGACACAATTGTTTTATTCTATGTCGGTTATATTATAATATAACATGCCTTAACGGAAATTTCATAATCGTAAAGTTAATCAGGATCAGTAAGCTTATGATACGCACCGGGAACTTCACATAATCAAACAAAAAAATCAATTATAAATGTGTTCGTTTTGACGTGAAAGTGCGACGTTCCAAGATTACCGCTCGGGAGAAAGAGGAAGTCAATTAAAATTCTCGACAATTGCGCGTCGTGCGACGATGATTGTTACCGAGTCGGTATTGTCAAGTAACTGTACAGTCGATTGCGCGAGAGATCGAGAAACTGATTAAAATATTGATTGAAATTAATGAAAGTAGTGCACGGGCGGGCTGTGATTTTCGTGAAAGGTTCGCGATCAATGTTATTCCGCAAAGATAATGAGCGACTTCGATCCCTTGAACCAGCCGTCTGTACACCATTTAAATATGGTGTGGAAGTGCACATGTGAGCTTATAATTTCAGCGCAATTGAATACGGACCCATAACGAGAAATAAAGCTATATACCATAAAAATTACTTTTAATTAGATTTGCACAGTCAACTAATTTGTTCTACCATGTTCGTTTCATTATCCGGTTTGTAAAAAGGAGAAAAGTTTGTTTGAAAATTATGGTTTTTTATAAGAATTAAAATTAATTATTTATGAAGAAACTAGTAGAATTACAACAAGCTTAACATATTTTAATTGGTACTGTTTCACATTTTAAATCTATCTGAAGATATAAAATAACTATCAAAATACAATTAAAAATCTTTTTACACGGTTCAAAGAAAAATAACCAATAATTTTTTTTTACACTATTTTTTCACTTTAACACGGTATAAAAAAAGTATTAGAATGCCATAATAGTAAGATTCGGTGCAGGCCAGTATACAATTATATTTATTAAATAAAAAAAAAATCGATGTTTTTTGATGATTTCACATGGCGAAAATTTTCAATACTATACATTTTTTATAAAGTATATTTGGGTGGAAGTTCAACCAAATATATTGATGAAACCTATTTCCAATTTTGATATAGTGCCCATACATTTTTTACACGGTAGTCTCAGTAATATGGTCCCCATGTAAAAAGAAAATTGCGTGTATTGTATAAAGACAATAATTAAAAAAAAAAGTTCCACAATACAAAAGAATCGCCGAAAATTCAACAGAAAGAAAACGCGAATTTCACTGACACACATGTCACCGAAAAAACCTCGATCGTTCAACAAAAACATAATATCAAAAAAACCCAAAGCATCTTTAAAAAAACATTAAAAACGCACAATCGGCCACCAGTAAAAAACGAAACGATACAGTTCGACAAACGACACGACCGGAATGTGGCAGCGGGACACGTCCACGAAGCACACATCGCCAACGAGTCCGGCACGTTCGATTTGTGCCAAAGTCGTATATCGCGGCTGAAACGAGATAAGCCCACGGAGCTGGGAACGCAATAAATTTGTCAGGCGACCCAATCGGACGGATAAATGTCAAAACGTCCATGCCGATCGGTCTCGAGGGCGGTTTTGTCCCGAATAGGCGTCGTGAGAGGGTCACCCGACCAATCCGCGACAATCGTGGCCCAGACATCGGTACGTTTATAAAATGGTGTTGCACAAAGGAAATCTCCGACGAGAGACA
The DNA here is from genome assembly GCA_009617725.1 of Hydropsyche tenuis. Classification (NCBI taxonomy): domain Eukaryota; kingdom Metazoa; phylum Arthropoda; class Insecta; order Trichoptera; family Hydropsychidae; genus Hydropsyche; species Hydropsyche tenuis. Next base: position 393,747 of record VTON01000021.1, on the reverse strand, counting down.
TAAAATATTGTCAATTCAATAAATTCGCCGGGCGCGACACCCCGCAGCAACGGTACCGAGTGACTGTGGATTCCGGTCAATAAATAAAATAATATTTTATGGGTCGTTTAGGATTGAATTATTACGTGTGGTTCGAAATTGTAGGGTGGATTTCAGCTGGAGCGTGCTCGTAACAATTTTTGTAATGCGCGCGGTTGCGTAAGACTGTCGGTGGTTACGCACAGAATAATTGCAATTCAAAATGCATCGTCAAGGCATTGAAAAACAATAAAATAAATTCAGAACGCAATCTATATTATCCGTCCGGACACAGAAATGCAATTACGGAGTCGTATAAATAAGGTGAGCGAACTATTTATTGCAATCGTACGGCCTGAAAGAATTGAAATTGAATGAAAAATAAACAAATGTATCGAGAGCAATGCGTTAATGAATTACACACGTATTGACCAATTAAAATTTAAAACTGGAATATGATTGAATGTTTGAATGGATAAAGCTATTATTTTAAGTTTATATTTTAATGGTTTTCAGAGGAATTTGACTTTAATTAACACATGAAAGCCAATAGTTCCGGTAATAAAATTACAAGACGGCCAAGTTTTCTTTTATGACACATTTTAGTTGGACGGTTCACAAGAGTGGTATTATACATATGTAGAATAAGTTAATAGTTAAACGCTGTCACATTTTATGAATGTCAATTTATGTTCATAAAGTGCGAAGGCGATTAGTACGTTAACGAAAGCTAACTGTATTTAAAACCATATTTACACTCGAATCAAGTGAAGAAAACGTGATGGTTTCGAAAATAATTACAGGCATTCTATGCAATTTAACAAGAACACTAATTGAATTTAATGTTTGAAACGTAGCGAAACGTCCGAAGCGTGATAATAATAATTTCAAAAACGAATTGAAATAAGACGGTGTTTACAACCCTTTAATTCGATTACGGAAAATACGACCTAAATCACAATCGTTCCACGCGAGCCGACAGCCTGACGCATCGTGCCGCACAATCCCGTCCCAACACCGAGACATTCATTTTCAAATCAAAACGCGTAAAATCAAGAATAATTGGATATGATTTAGCTACAAAAGCGTAGAGGCGTCAACGCTACGGGGGCGTCTGCACCTACCGCAGCGGGGGCCCTTCGCCGGCACCCGAGCGGCCATCGCCGACACCCAACACGAAACAAAAAGCCTCCGAAGCGGCAAAGCCTCCTCTCGAGCTCGTGACACGCCGGGCAGGCGTATCTGAGCGCGTCTCTACTCTGAGGCCGACGAGGAAGGAAAAAGAGCAGATCGCGCTCGCTGCCGGGGCAGATTCATCGCGTTCGGCCCTCCGACACGAAACGGGGCGGCCGCGGCCGTGCAGGGCTGCTGGCTATGTGGTATATGCGGTGGTAAAGGCTAACGTGAATCCGTAATCGGGGAAGTCGCGGCGAAACGTGAGCGCAGCCCCGTGTCAACGGCGGAAGGGCCGAGCCGAGATCGCGGCGCTGATTGCGGCCCTGGTTCGGCCGAGGGACGTCGCATAAACTATGGCCGATATCGCACGACGACGTTCTCGCCCGCTCGGTTATAAGAATGGGATGCGAATAAAACGATGATGATGGTGATGAAAAAATGCGGGGAAACGGAGCGGGAGCGGGTGCTTGGAGTTTGTTCTGTTGGTGAATTTAAATGGGCGGCCAGTTTCTGTTTTTCGATATGTTTGAAGAATGTTAGGAGTGTGTGAAAAAAAACGAAGATATTGTATTATATTTAATAAGGTTCGGTGTGTTTATTAGCCTTGTACGTAACAAGCAGGGCTTTAAACAAATATAAAAAAAAAATAGTTTTTCAATGAATGGAGTATTTATCGATATAATCGTTGTCAAAGTGCATCGATACTACAAAAAAATGACCGCATTATTTCGGGTACGTGACTGCAATCAGGTTTTTTATGCACAACATTGTATTGAAAAAATCTTAACAGTATATGCAACTTTTATTGGTAAAATTACAGTTTTACTGTGAAAATTTTATTCTTTGCATACGTGAAACATTAAAAGTCCTTAACTTTGCATTTTAAAACGATATCGAGAGCAAAGGGACGCTTGGACACGAACCGAGAGTAATTATGTAAACCTGCTGCCATATAAAGTGTAATAGAACACGATTATTAACACCGTGTCCTCTCGGACACCTCTAATTCCGAGAAAAGATAAACGACCCACAGCAAAATGCAAAATAACGACACGTACTCACTAACACACATAAGAAGCACTAAGCACCGCGATCGTGCAACAAAAACAAGAAAACGAAGGTGTCGACGTCTGAAAACGAATATCACACAATGTGCTAACGGGCGGAAAATCGACGCGTTTACACGACTTTGCGGAAAAAATCTAGAACAGAATCCAAGAAGAACAATAGCCGGGCGAAACGGCTCAATAGCGACGACGTATATGCAATTTGTGTATAATGCGAAGCGCAGTGTACGTTCAGATCGGATATTTTCTATTGTACGCGAGGATCTTTATTGGCTCAACGGCCGTTATTTGCATTATTCGTCCGCGTGAAATCGATTAGTTGAATTTCAGCGAAGTGAGGCAGAATACGAGTACGAATGGAGGTCGATCTTGGCAGGCGGGGCAAAGGCGGTTCGCGGCCTCCAGGAGGGTCGGTAAACGGCTATTGTTTATACGTGATAATTATCAAAGGCGGCCGACCACCGGAGCAGACGGACCACAACGACCCAAAACGACCCGACTCTGCAAACACTCGAACCGAAACGCCTCAATTAAGAGCCACAACCGATTATGCACGTGCGTAATGTTCTTACGGTTTTTGGTCATGATTGCGCGGAACTCGAGGTACCAATCTGAAGTCCGAAGATGGAAATCGACAAAGGTCGCTGAAATGATCGTGTATGTACGTTCGTGCACGCGTTCATTGTTGAGATAAGCATCGGTGGGTGTGTAAATAGGGCGTTATGACGATGGTGCGACTCCGCGAAGGCGCTCTACTAAGCGCCGACAATAAACACTATGGACAATCGACGCCCATCGCCTTTTATCGGGTCCGCAGGCAAATTATTGCTATTTAATTGAATTAAAATTGGCGGGGAGATACGTAGTAATTTATTGATTTCGATCTATCGCGATGCCGCTTTGTGAACGTCAACTGGCCGTAGACGATTGCGACTGTAAAGATTAAAAAGCTATACGTGCGTCACACGGAAGTGTATTTTATTGCGTGGCTGAGATCCCGTTTCGGATATCGAAAAAGGATAATAATTTTAATTAATTGCACTGTAAGATTTTTTGCGGTTACTTATCGAGAAAAAAGGTATGTTAAAAAAGAACGGTCGTATAAAAGGGTTTCGCAAGAAAGACGCTGAAGGAAATTGTAAATCGTGCCGGAGGATTGACGTTTTAGGGTGCATTTCCTGCGATCTGCTTTTTATTTGTGCCATGATTCGGCAGAAATACTAATTGAAAATTTTCTCGCACGGAGTGAGGTGCTATATAAAAGTGCACTTTATCAATTTAAAGTATCCTGACGGGTTTACGAGCGAAACGGGATCGGCAATGAAGGAAACGTGCGATTTTTTAGGACTCTGCGTGACGTGCGTATCTTCATCTTTTGTTAAAAAGTATGAGAAGAACAAGAGTGTTGTGCATAAAAAACACTTCAGAAGGCATATACTCAAATAAAGTTTAAATAAATATGAATGAATAACGGCAATATACTCATCAGGGTTTCTTGATTGAACTGATAAATAAAATACAAACGACTAATACCGTTGGTCATATCTGAGAAATTTTATTGTATTACAAAAAAATAATCTCTCATTAACACACCCTTGGTTTACGACATTGTAAATGGGAAATAAAATTAAAAGCTGCATAGCGCTACAAAAATACGCTGTTTATTATAAGGTCAAATGCAGATGCTTATGAACCAATATAAAATTTATGGAATTTTTTAAGATTCGCAAGCAGTGAAATATTATTTACTGCACTTAAAACAGAAGAGAGGGATTTATGGCTTGATATCAAAATGTTAGAAAAGCTTAGCTATAGCTAAAGCTATAGCTATAGCTCCTACTTCCTCGTTTCGCGCGCGGAGCTTTTAGGATTTATCAATTTGAGATCAAAATTAGCTTTTGAACAACTTCACGAGGTCCTCTCAGCGCGTTCATATTACATTGTATTCGGATAATTTAGTGGAAAAAAACAATCGATAAATAAAAAAAATATTTTTTATGTTCATGACCTTGTCTAAAAATATTATCAAACAACGAACAAATACTCATGTAATGTCTGAATCGTGTAAGCAATGTTTTATTTATTTTCGAAAATTAGACATGGAATCCAATCAAATACGACGCGAATTTCCGTTAGGTCAATATTTGATTGACATGTTCTCATAACAGATTCATGTAGATGCAATCTGATGCACGTTGACCCATAGAAAACACGCCACGATTAACGAACAACCATCGAGAATCGACAATATAAACAGCAAGCAATCTATCGGGTGACGATTTTCTGCTGACAGGACGGCATTCTTCAATTTTCAATTTTTCTCATCGGGCTCCGGTCAGTTAATTGAACACGATCTGTCGCTAATTTGAGCGTACCGTTACGTGTCTAGCGACCAAGGGTACCGAAAGCCTCCTCCGTATCAGAGAGTCCATCGGCTGTGCCCTCGCAGGCCACGACCTCCGCATCGGGGTGGACTCTGCAATTACTTATTGAATGATTTGATGCGGTGCACGCCGACATTAAAATCTAATTTGCGAATGAGATGCGTGCATGTGCGTTTCCAGGTGTGTTCGCACTTTTGCATATTTCCTCGTCTTACATGTTGAATGTTCAATGGCGGTCGAGGAAACATTAATGCGCGGTTAAGAGTGAAACCCATTCTTGTTTTGCTGATGATGCCTCGTAGTGAACATGGGAAAAATTCGTGGTTTGTGGTACTCTAGAACACGGAGAATTCAGCCGAAGTTATTATGTTTTAAATTAGTTCGAATTTATTGAAAACGCAGAAAAGTCGAAGTCGTGAAATGGTCGAACGTGTTGTTAAAAAAATGAATAACGTTAGGGCGATTTCGTGCCTCCAGCCTAAATACCTCATAATTGGTCAATAAATCGCTTAGATAGAAAGGCCACCCACAGAAGAGCGTATAAGTTGATGTTCGTATTGGACAAATACTTTCTGAAGAACTCGGGTGAAATTTTCGATTAGTCATAAAGTACAATATTGATCTTAAAACTACCAAAAAAAATTTCTCAAAGAAATTCCAAATAATTAATTTATAATTGAAATTATCTAGGCATTAGCCTAGATATTATATTGCTTTTAATAACAATTAATTTCTAATGAAAATTAGGGAAATACAATAAAGATGCAAATTAGGATAAATTATTCCGAACTATAAATAAACAAACAACTTTTATATTAAGAACGCAAACAATATAAAAAAAAAACCAAACCGTTATATAAAAACACCTAAAAAATAACAAATGACCACTTCTTGCATATAAGGAAACTAGAAACTGGAACGCGCGCGAAATCACAAAACACGAAAAATTAAAAACTGGAATATTCTAAATATGAAATCGAGCCGGAGACCATTATTACACAGCGCCACAGAAAAACTGGCCGCGTACAAAAAAATAATTTAATTCGAATGCGATTCGCGGTCGAGCACGCACTGCAAATGTACCTGCATCGTACGGGGGTACGCGGTGGCCGTCGAGCACAATATATATAAGAAGCTATTCATGTAATCCTACCATTTCGGTCAAGCCCGGAATGACTATGCAGAATGTACGCACGTGAGTGGATTACGCGCGGAGCGGATCGGACGCAAGGTTGCGCAAACCGTTTGAATAGCTTTCACGGAATAATGAGCGACACGCCGTGGGCCACAAGCGAGATCGACAATCTCCCGAATGTGTGTTTATGTATAAAATGTATTATTTGTATGGCGGCGAGCTCGCGTCGGCGGTATAAAAAGGGCGAACTCCTTCGATGGCGATGGACTCGGCGACAGGGATGGAAAAAATGAACGCAAACGTGCACGTTTGATGCGTCGAGGAAAACGTATTTGATGGTCGTCGTAAAAATAAACAATATGATTTCAATGATCGGGAGATCGCATTTATTTATATGATCGGATAAAAAAAAAAAACGTAATGAGAAAACGAAGCGTTCTTTGTTCTTCCCCTGATAGGTCTTTTCTTCTGGGATCGAGGGAGCGATAAATGAAAATAAAAGCGACAATTTGCGGTTCGTCGCTGTCGAAAAGTAATTTGATGTCTGGCTTATTGTCAACCGAAAGTGTTTCTGTGGCCAATGTCGTGACGATGCGTTTTGTAGCTCTTTTTCGAATACCGAAAGAATATATACTTGCATAATCACCGAATAAAATGAGTAAAACTACCAGTCACCTCCTTTTCAACTGTCTGTTAAATGTATCACTTCGGCAATATGAAAATTAACAATTGACCGGTGTGAAAAAATATCAAGAAGGAAATGTTTATGAGAAACGATGAATTAATACGAAATGATGTAAAGCATATGCGATGAGTATAATGAAAAAAAAAATACTTCGGTAGCGGTGGAAGCACGATGTAACAATGCTATTATCTTATATGTTCATAAACATACTATACAATTCAAGAGATAAGGAAAGTTCTGAATGAAAAATAAATAATGACGAGGCTGATGACCATTTTTTCTTCGCTTAAAATTCACATTATAAGCGCACACACATGCAAAGTAAGAAGAGGAAAAAATGAACGCAGAACGAACGATCAAGTGAACAACAATGATTGTCCGAAGTATACGTATGTATGTAGTGTTGTTTTTTACCATCTTCTTCCACCGAGATGTGTACAAGAAGTGGCAGAAGCAAGCGAATAAAGGTTTATTGCACTTGAGATTAGCAAGGACGTTCGAGCACAAGGCCGCGAACTGTTTCGCAACAGGGGTTTGCAACTCGGTATTATGAAGATGAGATGGGAAAATGTGAAAAATAAAAAAAAACTAGTATCGGCGATGACAGTGCGAGATAAGCGTGTAAATAACATACACGTGTGTACCGAGAAATTATAATATAATATGAAATGGTTATTATGTGAGAGTGCGTATCGGATAATATCGGCGAACGATACGCGTCGAATCCCTTGAAATTTATGTGCATTTTAATAAATATTGCTTTAACGTTGTTTAGAAATTGATACCACTTGTGGAGGCCTGAAATTCGATTTATATACAATTTTTTGCTAGTGGGAAGATGGAAACGGTTAAACTCGTTCGCAATTTAGGCCGTGAAAGAATCTCGTCCATATTTTCGACTCGGAGCTTGACAACAATAGAGGAGCGAGTTTGTGTCAATTTTTTCATCAACGAAATGGGAGGAGGTCGATTATTGAAAAATTCTTCGATGTTTGAATCAACCATTATGGACGTTCAAGTGGTAAGTTGATACCCTTGCGCCTGGGGCGATGGATGATTTAAAAAAAGCTATCAGTAAAAATGAATAGTGTACTAAACGGGAGTGTAAGATAGAAAAGATAGGTAAACCTTAAGATACATACGATAATGAATTATATTTCATGAGAGATTAAGGGGGACAACTTTACGATATTTTAATGGAAATAAATTGAAGCACTTAAAATAAATATAGTGTGCTAATATTGAAAGGGAATGTCTCTAGAAAAACAAATTTAAAATGTTGCACACATCTGAAAAATGACACGTAATAGAGAGGAGATGAGTCAGTAAATACCAGAGAAAACCTACACATTTTCTAAAAAAGCAAAGCAAGTATTTAATTAAATGAAAAGTGACATAACCAACAGGTATACAACTTGTATAATAAAATCATTATTAACAAGTTGCACTTATTATTCAAATTATATTACATTTTGTTTTCACAGTATAACTGGAAATGTCTGCATGTTAATTTATTTAAATAATCGTTCAAATCAACTTTCCTTTTTATATATATCGAAAAAAAATCTAAACATTATAGCATACAAGTAAAATAATCAAACGTTTTCGCGATGAATCACCACACACGAGACGTGACATTGTTGAAAAATTGCGAAAACGTCCACAAGTAGCCGTTCCAGTGACCCGCATGTATAAAAATCAAATAAAAAACTTCGATTTCCCTATAGTCACTGATACGAATGACAATCGTGGTCATGCAGGTCAGATCAGATAAGTAAGCCGCGTAGCGGGTCAAAATATTCAGCTTCGCGACGCGCGGAATAGCAAACGATTCACACAGGATACGTGATCGCGCAATCAACGATCGCACTGTGGGAATCTAGATCGACCGAAAAAAATACCTAGTCGAACATGATCGACGAAAAATAAAACAGATTTTAGAATCGAATTCGGCCGAATACGAAAATGAGTCGAGATTCTGCGGTGAGTGCGCCCATTCGGTTCTCACGTCGGCTTCAAAAGACATTCAAGAAGTGTCGCAGAGCCTTCTTCCCACAGCATTACGTAAATTCGTATCGCGTTTAGACAGATCTTTATCTGCATCATATTGTTTGTGAGTTCATAGAGCGAGTGAGATGAAAATAAAATTGGCATCACGTGTAAGTTTAAAATTACACGTGTGTTTTATATCGTGGCGCCACGCGAGCATCATGCGCCCGCGGTAATCAAAACCTTCTTTTTTTTCTCCCCTTTCGTTTCGTGATTGTAATATGAATACGCTGCGGTATGTAGATCATGCATCAAAATAGGGAAAGATTCCTGCATGATCATGCATATGTAAAAATCAAAATGATATTGAAGATACCAAACATTTCCGCAAATCTATCGTATGAGTGAGTCATTATAATGGTATTAAATAATATTACAGAAAATATTATAACATTTAAAATTAAATCGGTATTTCATGATACGTTTTTTAGTATTCATAAATATGGAATGAATACAAAAGATGGGTTTCGAGGTTTCGGTCTCTGTTACACCGCATGAAAAAATGGATTACCCCTTATAATCGTAACTCAGGACCGATAAAAGTAAAGTTAAACCAATAAACTCAAACGCAAGTGTATCTAAACGTGGAAATTTCAAAGCTTATCAAACAATATAATCACAATGGCACCATAACGATAAAAACACCGCATTAAACATTTTTAACACGACCATATCGCGAACGCGATTCGTATGTCAATCCGCGTACATCGAAATAAAAAAAAATCACCCACAATGAACCGACAAAAGAATGCGCCTTCAAACCGATTTGCAGATGCACCACATCGCAATCGGACACGACCCAACAAACAACCGGAGTTGTGTGACGAAAAAGCGTTTGACAAGGGTCCCTCGGACCATCGAGAGGATTCCTCGCGACGTCATTGTTCCGTAATTGATCTGTACGATCGATAACGACATGCCTCGAAATTACACGCGTGCATATGAGACCATTTTATTTATGTTATATGTGTATTGTTTGAGTACAATCGAGTGATCCGATCTATCTGGCGGCGGCGTGTGAAGATCGCGACCGGTGGGGGTCTCATTAAGAAGCGCATAGGTGGTGAGCACGTGAACCCGTGAACGCATCTCTTTACAATACGTGTGCATGTTAAGTGGACGATGTTATGTATAGCTGGTAATAGGGTGGAGAGACATCGCGTTCAATTAAGATGATCTTTTGGATAAGTCGATTGTCTGAAATCGTCAATTTTTATGTATGCAATTGAATTTATACGTATTTTCGAACATATGTATGAAGATGGAAGAATATCTGCTTACAGCACATTGAAATTCTCAACGTTTACGTAATGTTACGCGATCGGCGCCGTAACGAGCTTCGCGTTAAGGCAGGTCCTGTCAAAGTTTACCTTGGCCCGTACCGCACCGCGCTCCCATACAAACACTCACGGTCAACGTACATTATAAATATGTTATATAACAAAACGCCATTTACATACGGACACGAGTGCGTGATAAGTGGAAGTTGCTGCGGAAGCCGTCTCGCTGACGTTATTTATTTTCGACCGAGACATAGGTCCATATTCTCAGATCGTATATCCGACACGACGTGTCGATCCACACTCCCATATGTCGATTTGAACATCGAAAAACACGCACAAGAACTCGAGCCTTAATTTCGATATGAATTAGAATACTTAAATATTATGAAATCATGTTCATATTTTCAAGATTGTATTATATATCCAACACGACACGTCGATTCACACTTCCATATGTCGAATTGGACAACGAAAAACACGCACAAGAACTCGAGATTAATTTCAATATGATTTAGGGAAATAGAAGACTTAAATATTATGAAATCTTGTAAGGATCTTTAGATTAAAGATCTGTATATGTGTAATCTAAGCTACAAAGTGTCGCCGTATATTCCAGTCTAAGAACACATACCATGCAAATAGGGACAAGCGACCCACGCGGGTTCGTCCCAAATGTCCCCGTATGACGATTGCAATATTGCGACTGGCGGATTCGTATTTAACATGTGCTCTCGGGCACGTTCCGACTTTATTATTATTTGTAACGAAGTGCGATGCCTCCGTAAGATACGTGTTCTTGTACGATAAAAGCGGACTTCGAATGTTCAGATCGCATCGCGGTGTGCATATGCATAATGGGCGTCCCGTCAATTATCCGCGTATGCGCACAACAGGAAAATTCAGAAACGTTGAATCCTGTACATAATGGCGTGTCTTTGAATTAATTGACGACGTTGTCGTGCGCTTTTGGACGAAAGTAATCGCGGTTTAATGGAAACGTATTGTCGGAAGGACTCATTATGAATGCTCATCATATAATATATTAAGAGGTCTGCTACCTGTGCAAATAATTCAAATTAAATCAATACCCCCATTCGTTTCGTATCGTAAAATTGTCGATGCACATTTGTAAAACAAAAAAAGCTTTGTTATATTTTGTAAGAGATATATTTTTTGTTCTGTTTTAATGATATTCGAAATTGCGTGGGTAATAAAGATCAATGGCCATTAAATATTGGATTTTCCGAAACACGTACCAATCGAATCAAATATATATAATAAAAAGTATTTTTATGACACAAGTACATCAAAAATAATAATAATTCATAGCATTGATTCCATTAATATTTTATTGTCCAAATGATCTTACGATTTAATATAAATGAAAATAAAATAATTAAATTAGAGACATCTAGGTATCATTATATAAGTTAAACGAAGGGCATGTTCTTACAAAATCTAAAATACTTGTAGAGATTAAAAATGGTAATATATAAAACGAGATAAAATGAAGATATAAACGTATATCAGTGAAACTTGTTGAACATTTTTTGTTTTCGCAAAAGCCCCGTTCGTTAAGTGCTGACGACGTTTTGGAAAATATCTTCGTCCGGCATCGGAAGCTGTCATCTCTTGTAAAACACCCACTAAAGAATCTCATTTGTAACTGGTCTGACATACGATTTACGACTAAAGTAATTAATATATGTAAACGCACACATGAGGCAATAACCGAGCGCATTTGAAGACGTTATCTGCGGCTCTTACTCATTTTGAGCGTCGATTCCAAGACGGCGAAAATTAAACGGAAAAAATAATACGATCTTATTATGTCATGCGTATAAATTCGAAAATATATCGGCGCCCATTATGTGAATGTTTCATTATAGTACGGGTTAATGGGAATTATTGAGTACGGAAGACATGCGAATGATGAGGGTCCATTGTGTTTTGGACAACGGTCAGATTTATTGTTGGATACAATGAATGACCTTGAAATGAAGAATGAAATAAATATGCGTGAATACAAGTTAACGGTGGTATGTGATATACCATTTTTTTTATAAAAGGGAAGTACTATTAATACCGAATTGATAATAAAAAAAAGAACGATTAAGAAGTATTATATTACTATCTACATATTGTTAGAACTTGAAGGAAAAAAGTTATCTGAAATGCAGATATATTAGTTTTTAGATGAGATCATCTAGTTACTGACATTCAACTTAACACGTCTAAATATAATATGAAAAAAGTTCGAGCCAGTTAAATCGATCAGATCAACAGTAACGCAGAAACCGTGACGCGAAATAGATAACATCTCTTTTTTTCATACTCAAGCTACTTCAAATTTCACAAACACAGCCTTCACAATTCAATATAGATTCGATCTTCACAGCAAATACAGCGTGTATAGGTTCGCGAGAATAAGATATTATACAACACTTTCATCGACACATTATTGACGGACGTGAACTTTACTGTTATACAGAACAGCGAGGAAAATCAAGCACAATAATCGACCGACAATTTGAAATATTAAATGTCCGAACAAGTGCATTATATGCTTGTGACCCATTGCTCGGTTTTAGCAATGAAATTCGCCACATCAAACAAACACCTTTGATTTATACTAAGAAAGTACAAAAGCGCACAAGCGAGCGAAAGCCCTTGGAATTCTTGAACAAAAACCTCAAAGAGATTAGTTTCATACGAGCGGTCCGTATGAAAGATGCTGCGCGATATAAACCGCAACACAGTTTAATCACAGTTAAATCGTGTAACCACTAACCTATTTTCGTTTAGAACAATGGTCTAGTGTACGGTGTAAAAACGTTTGCCGATAATGCGCCGCGCAAAATTTCGGTCGATGTGAATTTCTTCTCTTGTCTTACATTCATTTTTTTCCGAAACTTTGTTCGTTTTTTGGCATACCGTAACCGAAAGGTGAAAAAATAATTAGACGAAACGTGTACCGCCGCGCAATACTGCTATGTGAAAATCGGCGAAAATGTATATGTACTCGAACGAGAGTTGCGGAATTATTATATATCAAAACATATTATGTATAACGGAGTATTATGGGAGAACGTTACAGTTTTATATGTGAAATATAAATACATCGTGAACTATTAAGACGTGTGTTCCATTAAAATCAAGACTTCATTGAAAAAAAATAAGTAGTTTCGCATCGGTGCGTATTAGCTGACCGGCAAAAATTGCGCATCAAATACTATGAACTAATAAATATAAAGCTGAGATTGAGATATTTAACTATTACTGACTGTTTTTCGGCATGTCGAATCTCTCAAATCTAAAATTTGTATCTATACAAACAAATTAAGTTCGAATCGTGATGCTTCGCAACTAATTCTATTATTGACAAAAAAAGTACACTGAAATAATTTTTTTAACAAAAAACTTGCCATTTTAATCGTTGCATGTAACACGTCAAATTAATTAAAAATTTAGAAGAATTGAGCAAAAAAGTACAAATCGGACGCGAAGCTGTCAGCATTCGTGGCCAAGAACGGTTCGAGATCGTGCTCGCATTATTCCCTAGTCACGAATTCAAGACTCAGCGAACAGTACGCAGAGAATAAAAGCCCCTAAAAAATCTCGAAAATAAAAAAGAAACCAAAATGACAAAGGAATAAAAATAGAGACGGTGGCTAAAAAAGAGCGAACAGTACGCTACTGTTTTTGAAGCAGTGCAAAAAAACGGACCGCGCGCGCGAGCGATACGAGAGAAAATTTGATTAAACGCGCGTGTATTCCGTGAAAGCACGGCGTTTATAACAAATAATATAGACAGATAGACCTCAGCCGATTCACAATTGATTTTTAACGGTCGTCGAAAATAAAATCGTTTTAGCGGAAGTGGGTCAGCGATGAGGCGACCTCGCGAGACCAAAACGGCCACTCAACCCAAGACCGTGCGGAAAACCCCGAGTTTCCGCAACGGTAAACCGTTCCCGGAAACTTCCGAAGCATCGGAAAACTCGAAAAATCGAAACAAAAGATATATCTCAATCGAATGCAAAGAAAGTGCCGTCGGTTGTCGACGCAGAACACGTTTGTAAAACGTCCGAAGACAGTGTCGCGCGGCTCATTGCGCAACGTCGCGCGCTCTCGGACGGTGCGACACTGTTAATCTTGACGTTGCGATAAATGGCCGTCCTCGTATCTGATCGAATATTCATTGAGACGGACGGTCGCTACTGAATTGTCGAATAATAACGCCGCTCGTGGTGTTTTCACATCGGCGGGAACTGTTGCAGCGGCTGTCTCCGCGCGGTGACTTCCGAAGCGTCGAATGGGTGGGCAACGCGTCGAGTTATCGTACGAGTAGATAAAACGGCCATAATTTATAGTTGAACAAAAAATAAAACGTAATATACGAAGAGTGTTTATATTCTCTAGCCGGAGAGAAGAGGCTGTTCGTTGGAATCGGTAGTAAAATTGATGCCAAAACAACAAAGTACACTGGAGGCGCTAAGGTAAAAGTCAAGCAGCAGATTCTTTTTAAGCTTCGCGTGTTTGTTGTACGCATTAGACATAGTAAAATACAAAAATAAATCCAAACATGGAACATTTAGAGCCTGTGCGAAATATAATACAATGTAAACACGGAAATTCAAACTCGACCCTTTCATGAATTTCATACACAACGCAGCAGAGTAAATATGACAATAAAATAAAGCACACAACGAAATCCGACATTTGAAATAAGACGTGATCCAGACGCTGATTTATAACCGTTGTCAAGCGTCAATCACATCAACGCACCGCTATTCGCGCGACATTTCAATAGGAACTGTTGAGTTTCACTAACGCCGAAGGATAATGTAATAACATCATAAAGCCTCACGAGGCGAGCGCAACGTGAGACGCGCACATGCAAAACGCCTAGCGAACGAATCGAGAAAAAAAAGCTCAGAAAAGTGCGAGCGATGCGATGCAGACAGAGACGTTAACTTCGCGCATTAAAAACGTATTTATTTTCGCGCGTGCGCTTATAATTAGGAACACACGAGCCGTAAGCGGAGCGAATATTCAACAGGGCGTCGCATCATCCCCGGCAATCATCAATCACGGGGAAGACACGAGAAGAGGGACCGACGATGGTTCGCTCTCTCGCCAAAGAACCGTCCGCTCCGTTTGTCGGTGAATAAAAGCAGCGATCGGCAACGGATGATCCGCGAGCCGCCGAGACACGAGATCAAAGAATTCTTACGCTGTTAACAACGGGCATCTGCATTGAAAAAGCGGATCGAACGTGATTACGAGGTGGAAACAGAACATCTCGCCTTTTACACGCGCTACGCTCTATGCTAATGTCAGAACATCCTAGTGACGTTGCTAGGTAAACCACAAGCGTTAAGTCTGTAACTGATTGTAATTTGCATTCAAATTTCATATCGAAAATATTCTATCCATTGTTGTCTCGAGAAATGAGAACATCGCTGAAATGGTAAATAATAAAATTATAATATTATCGTACGATTAAATACAATAATCGTAAGCATATATTTTCATTGAAAAAACTGATATTTTTAAATAAGTGATTTTTAATGTGAAAAATAAACGAAAAAATAAATATAGAGTGAAGAACGTGATTTCCCTCAAGCATCGAAATTTCTTCATTCTTAACATATAATTTATACAATTTCATCGCCACCTGATGAATAAAAGCCCTAAAGCGAATAAAATATATTCAAGATTTTATCAGGAAAAAATTCTATAAAATTTATTTTAATTAATTAAAATAAAATTGTGATCGTTAAACATTGAAAAGGTTTGCAAATCCCGATTCGCCGAGTTAGGACCGCCGACGATTGACTGTCGGAGATGCTGCCGTTGCCTTGTCGCCGTCGTCAAGACAATCGAACGGGTGAATTATGTATGCGAGTATAATGGGATCCGCTATCATATTATCGAGTTCGGCTGAGTAATGCGTTTTTCATCGTTCCGGAGGCGTCGGATCGGCATCGTATTTTCGGCGTCGTGACGCAGACGTCACTGGGTCGTGACGGGTGTCAATCCGTGCAAAATAAATAAATTATAAGGAAAAGGTAAATATAAAATAAAAAAAAAGAAAGAACGGATCGTATTAAGTTCGAAATGAACCGTTCTAATTGTGGCGTAGCCCATCACGAACCGAATGAAAAAGTGCGAAGGTGCGCAATAAAGTTCCGGTTCGTTTTTAACAGACCAGAGTTCAAATAATTGTTAAATCGAGGATAAGATTAGAGATAGAAAGGTAAGATGCAAATTATATATTAAGAATAATAAACTTATGTAATAAATGGGGTGCTGAATGCAATGCGGAAGCGAGTTCTGGATAACGATCGAATTAATCGAAATCCGAAACTTGGCAGCGAATCATATTTGTGCATAGTTGAAGTGAACAATCATGTAATAACAGTTAAGAGGATTTGAATGATGGTCGATTATAGGAGCACGTAGTGTTCAGAGCATTTTGATTGATGCACACGCAAAACGAAGTAAACGCACTACGTACTGGATATCAGGATAAGTAAGGCGAAAAGAAAAGAGTTTGCAAATTATTCAACAGCATAGATTCACTTTCGTGCCCGAGGCGACGATAATTGGATACGTAGTAAAATTATATAATACGCCTCGTTAAATAGACAGAAGAGTAAAATGCAAGAGAAAAAGTGTCGAGACGAGACAACGTCTAAAGATTCGCATTATGTTAGTCGGTATATAAGCCAGTTAGATTATCGTCGTAAACGACCGTAACTTTTTGCACAAGACAACAGTCTAGGTGGGATTATTAACCGAGTTACAGGCGAAGGATGTCCGCTTCAAATCACCACTAGTTAAGCGATTATAGGAACCATAAGAAAATGTTTCGAAGGATACACTAACATTTTCCTCCGGATAAAAGCGACAAGCAAGAGGCACAAAAAATACGATGTTGCACCATCAAGACTTATATCGTTAGCATGCGAGAGGAAACGTCCGTATTTGCATATGGCGGAAAAATAAGATTATCGTTCAATGAGACAACCGTTTTTTGTTCACAATAAAAAAATAAGTTTTACATAGAAAAGACCCCGACAAAAAAAATATCATATACAGCGTTCAATGTTTTAAATTTGGTTTATTTTTATAATATAATATAATAATTGAAATAAGAAGAGATTGGAATTCGTTATTATTATTACTATAATATCGCGATAATTATTCAATGAAAGAAACTATGACGAAAGTGGTTGTACAAATTAAGTGTTAAAAAAAAGAAAAGAAAAGTGGGTTTACAAACATATGAATGAAAATAAATTTACTATTATATCGATATTTTGATATATTGTATTATACATATTGTGAACAAATGAATGATGATTGATGAGAAAATGCCATACACTGCATATATTATATCACGCATGATTGCAAGAATGTAAACGTAGGGCGAGAGCATTCAGTTTATTACATTTAATGACTTAACAGTTCTAATTTACTTTACATTCTTATAAAACGTAAGACCAAACACAAAAAAGTTAATTCGAAGGAAATTGCAAAAGTTTAAAACGTGAATGAATACAAAATAAAAGAGCTAGCAATTTTATTTGCTCAATAAAATTTTAGGGCTCATAGATCAGCTTGAGAATCTTAGACGTTTGAAGCGGACGACTCGGAGACGCCACTTGCGGGTGCTAGTAGTTGCAGAAAGGCACGCAGCATAATTACACACTAATAATACGTACAAAGGTAAAAAAATGTTCATGTTCATTATCCACGTCGGCAAGGTCGAAATCCGATGAACCGGCAAAAGGCAGGAACGAGACATAACTAAGAACCAATGGCTGGCAATAAATGCGAGCTTTGAATTTTTCAAATTTACGATTGGGACAAGAGCGCTCGAAAAGGGAGGAAAAAATAACAATGAGCGGAGAAAATTGCTGTAAGTTATTTAACCGCTAATGGATAATTTGCGGACCACAAAATCGGCATCGTTAAAGAGTTAAAGTCATAATTGAATTTGAGCACCGACTGCAAATAAATCATTTGCAGTTGAATAGCATTTAGAAAAATTGAACGATATATTCAAATAGTATTCAAAACTTAATGATAACTAAAATACGGGTTATCTATTTATATTAACGATACATTAAGTGTTTTTATCACATTATACAAAACAAATCGAAAAAAAAAACACATAGGTACACACACAAGAAGAAAAACCTGTAATATTAGTTCATACTTGCGCCCCGAGAGGAGGATGAGGCCACGCGAAAGAATTAATAATGGGAACTGAAAGTTACCACACATACGGACAACGGCAATAACTATCAATTAGTGAGTCATTGGCGCGATGGCGTAACCGGCTCAACTCAAGCAATCCGACTCGGAACCGATGCGCAACATGAAAAGTGGGAGAGGATCGTGATTGAAATCCTTATGGGGGCGACCGGTCCGATAAGGACTGTCCTGGACTACTTTAGATTCGCAGGAGATTTGCAATTTTAAAATGAAACTGGCGACGACGATGTCACGTCGCCGCAGTATGTAGAGAAAGAAATGCAGTTTTTACGCCGGAGACGACTAGATGTTGTAAATGGAACGACAAACGAAACGTCGACAGTAAAATTAGCTATACGGCCGTGTGAGTCATGTATTGCCGAGAAGGTGGATCTCACATTCCATTTAGTTATCGCAGATGAATATTTTAAGTAAAATCGAAAAAATGGCAAAATATCGTGAAAATTGATTGGTTGCGGAGAAATTAATTAATTTTCACTAACATAGTCGTAAACACTGTCGATAAGCTGTTGCAGATTCTTTCACATTTATGCGAAAACATAACGAAGATTGTTAATTTGTTATATTTCAAGTAAACCGATCATAAAAATTTAATGGCAACTCATTGAATAATGATAAATATAGTAAAAGTGTACTAATTGACTATATTATTTAATACAGAGAAAAATACTTATGAGGAATAAAATGTATATTCAAAATATAAAGCATATGTAACATGTATATGTATATAACATAGGATACATATAACGTAGCAATTACGTATATGTAAATTATACAAATATAGGGTATATTATTACGATTGTGAAACCGATTTTAAAATAAAAAATTGTATACTATATCCATCACACATGCTTTTATTTGTAATATTGATATTTCAACACTTACGAAATTCAATATTCATGCATACGATGCACGAGATTTCTCACGATTGAATATGAAAATTATACATTCGAATTCAGAATAATTTTGGAATAGTTTATGGAGCACATCAGACGTTTTCAAAATCATGCATTTATCGAAAATCGTTGCACGAAAAATATTTGACTTTCACTTTTGATATCTAAAATTCCACAACTGTTTTTTGTGTGCATCATTGAAACTAAAAAGTGTTTATGGCGATGATAATGTTAGGGCCGAGATTCTTTATTGAACTTGTTAAAATATTAAAAAAATCTTACCATGCTTACTAGCATTTCACAATAAGAAAATAAGAATAGAAAAATCTTATATTGAGATGATTGACCGTAAAACTAATAAAATATTTGACAAATAAGTGTTTAACTTAAAATAACGAAAAAAAATATTTTTAGAGAAAAAAAAAACACCACTTATTGTTAGCAGTGTTTTTTCCCCCAAAATAATTGATGTTTCGGAACACGATACGAAACAAATAAGTTCAATGCTTCGATTCAAAATTATAAAAAATTCATTTGAATTATGAAACGTATGCAAATATACGTAGTGAAAGGAATTTGTTCGTGTGAAAATTACCTATTATAACATGGAAATTTTCACAGCACGCAATGATTTCAAATTGTGAATCAAAATTTTAAAAGGTATAATTAGAGAACACATGCAATAGACACTTGATATCCTTAAATTACATAATAGGTAGTTGCACTGAGAGATCATTTGAATATATGAAACGATTCATTCAAATCCAGAAAATTGCACCATCTTCATACAAAAAAAATGAAAAGTCAAATTAGCAAAATCATAAAATAAAAAAAAATTTCACAACTATTACAATTAAAATATGATCAAAAAATTTTTTTTCGACATAATTTTCAATTTATCGTAAGTGATTTTGATGACAATGAAAATTTTTAAGATTACTCATATAATAATTTCATAATATTATTTATTTTCGAATGAAATGTTAACTGTACTCGAACATCAATAAACATTTTTCGGATTTCGAAAACATCATAGAATCAATCATCCCAACAAGTAAGTGCGGAAATTCTAACTTGAAATTCTTCAAAGACACGAACGCGCGGATAAGCGCTAAACCCGATCGATTGCACCTGAGCCCGTAGCGCACCGGGAACGAGACGAGCGTTGGCGCTCTTTGGCGCGTTACATTTAAATGCGATCAATCATCGTCAATGCATTACATAATTGAGGTCAACGCCTCGCGCGCGCGTAATTACGGCCGATCATGCGAACCTGGCAACGGTCGGCCGTGCAAGAGCCGCCGAAGCACCGGCTATTGCCGACTTCGCGACGACCTTCTCTCTCCCACGACCGTTCCATTGATGCAATTGTCTCTCTTCGCGGTGTTCGGCTGATGTCGGTGCGGCTTCGTGCTCGCTCTCGCGCGTCGCGCAATGTTGAGGTTGCATATACACTACTATGTTATAACCGGCCGTCAAAGCGTGTTCAAGTTCAGTGTCAAGCGGCGAGCACCCGGCGCTGGTCCTCTTCCACACCGGGAAGACGTACGTAGGCCGATAGCTCTTCAGCGTTCAGACCGAGTGTTAGCCGACTGATAGATTCTCTTGTGAAAATTTTTTTTTATAAGTGAAGAAGTGAAAAAATTTTCGGCATTTTAAAGTCGCGGGTTGTCTGTCGGTCGCCGTACTGAACTGTCAAACTGTGCACCTGAGTGCTACGAAATTTTTTAAGGTGAGTGTTTTAATATATTTTTTTGCGTTTTGGAGAAATTTGAATTTGCAACGTTTTGAACTTGTTAGATAAATATTAATTCGATGTCGGTGCGTTACCTTTTAACTCGCTTGAAGAATGTTCATGTATTATTCAATGTCAATGTGAATAGGTTGGTTGGCGCGAACGTAACGCCGCGTGTTGAATAATACCTGTCACCGTGTCTTCGTCGATTTTTGTATGGAAACGAGGTTAATTTCATGCTGGTATTATATCGCGCGGAAAAGAAATGGCAGTTATGATAATAATAACGATAAGAAGAAGCTGGGGAAAAAAGACATATACCGTTTCAAGTAGACACGTCGCATTGGAAACGATTCGCCGATTACCATAACGCGGGGCGAAGGTATTTCGGCGATCAATATGGTGAACAGCAAAACCGCTAATTATTGGCTACCATCCGACACGGATGTAAAGTTCGCGATATGTTTTAAGGCCGTGTAAAATTTTCCAAGTGAAACGAACTCTGTTGAATTTCATTTGTGCAAATTTGTAATAACCGATTAAAGTTTAATGTAAAATATAATTTTAAAGTGTAAATCTGAATTCGAATTCAATACGAAAACAAATTAAATTATGTTTACAAAAAAAATCGTTGAATATTAAATAATCGAATGCTGTAATAAATCGATCTAAATTAGAGTTCAATAAAGATTCTTATATCACCGCGCGCGTTTCCGGTTTTTTATAATATGAAAACCAGACATCTTAATCGGAGTAATACAATGTCGATTAATAATATTCTAAAAAAAATTGCCTCTAAAGATACTCCTATTTAATAACTATAGATGTTGATCACAGGAAATAACTGGAATATATATAAAAAAAGAAGATTAATTAATATGTAAATAAATATGAATGAAAAGGAAGCGCATAAAAAGTATATCAATGCAAATTTAAACGATCGCCTAGTAGAAAGAATTAAATTTGTGAAATAAGTGCATGATGATATTAATATTGAATTTATAATATAAAATACTGCACAATATCTTGTGCAGTATTTTATGATAAAATTAAAATAATTGTTTTATGAAATAATTCAGACGTTGATATTGCAGCAATAAAATTTATTATTAACTTGACGCATTCAGCTTCCGAGCTACGGCGAAAAATAAATTTACAGCTTGTAAAGTTTACGAAGTAAAATTATCCGCGTTAACTGCAAGAAAATGATTCATCATTATTAAATTTTCGAAAATCCCAAAACAATTTGTTTCGCCATACCGAAGAATTATTTAAAATTACACTACGTTTTCGATTAATAGCAATAAATGTATAATTAGATTCGATCGAAAGTAAATTCACATTCAAAAAAATGAATTTCATTAATGCATCACATTCACCGTCGACTCCAGCGATAGGAGAAATAAATTTCTCGCAAAATCGAACACACTTTCGTTTATTATTCGCACGCGCGTTCGATCTGTGCGTACGAACGTCTCGAAAGTGAAAAGCTTCTCGGAGCGGCGGTAAAAGCGGTAGTAGTTACGGGCAAACGCGATTTTTCCCACTTTCGTCATTTCCCATCGCAATAAATCATCGACATAATTAACGCACCGTGTTCGCGCTAACGAATGACTCTATTTGGCAAAGATAGAAGTCTGCAAAGTGCTCTGCACTCGTTGCGTCCGTATGACACCAGAATGGACGATCCGGGCCGAATATACGGTAAATAAACAGCCTCCGCGTACAATTTATGGGCCGTTTGTGATTCGTGGCCGCTTATTTACACCGGCCGGGCTATTTATCGTTATTATAATGCGCCACCGCCGTGGCACACGGGCTAATAAGTGAAAGATGTCGGGGCGTTTAAGGCGTAATTAAGTATGTGCCGGACGAGTTCTCATCGGCGTCGGCTTTCGCTAAAAGGACGAATCCGAGGATGCTTGTACTGTTGCGCTAGTGGGGTGGGATTGTTATATAGAATGTATGCGGTCCGTTCTTGTGGGATATAGACGAACGGGTATCGGGGCCGTTTAATTGACTGCATACGTTTCAGGGAGGCGATTATGGAAATTTATGGCACTGCGAGATAACAAAAACCTACCCGTTGTTGGTCGCATAGGAAGTTAATTGTTACTGCCGGGATCGCGGGTGGTCTCACCATCTAAGGAGTAGTACGGCCGAGGGATATAAATCAATTAAAAATTCATTCCCATTTCTTCATTATTATGTGCATAATGCTGAAGACGTTGACGTGGAAAACAATATGTCGGTTGTGATAATCGAAGTGCATAAAAAATATCGACATCGCTTTGTATTTTCATTAGACAAATGTATAAATAAAATAAAAAAATAAATTACAGGCGCTTTGTAAAAAAATAATCGAATCAATAAATAAAAATCGTTAGATTATCTGGAGGATAGACAAAAAAATATATCGCAACAGAGCGATTTTTATCGAACGTTAAAGGAAGTAATAAAATAAATCGTATTACAAATCCGTTTGCAAAAATGAGTAGCGCTAATCTTTTTATGATTTAGAGATGATTACATTCAACTATAGAAATAAAAATTTTAACATAGGAACAATTGAATATCCGCTAAAGTTTCACGGAGCTTTCATGCACAGGACGAGTATGTGAACGACACGTAGTATTGCGAAACTCGCTCGGATAAAAAAAGGCAAAGCACGATTTTCATATTAGACACATTTAGAACGTTCAAAAGTGAAACGACGATTATAAATAAGATGCGATTTGAGCGCGGACTACCTGAGCGGTAGTACACGAAACGTATTTTTTCGAGATGTGAGAAGTCGTTGAAAAAAATTGAACGTCTAAATCACGTTATTAAATATTCGTTTAAAATCACGTTCATTACTGGCTAGAGTGGCGATGAAGCTTTAAATAATTACCGACTATGAATCAAACGAAAGTTTAAATTTGACGGGTTGGCGCATATTTTGTTTTGTTGTGGGAATGCAATTAAAACGAGATTAATTTTATTCGAAATTCTATGAATGGAAGTTTCAATTAAAAATTTACATTCCATAGAAGCATTATCAATTTAAAGGGTCAAAAATTATTCATATTCTAGTGTAATAAAGTGAATTTATTGAATATATAAGGGAGTTTATCGATGTGTGCTCGGTCTTAACGATTTGCTTCGGGATACGGAATACATCATAAATCACAACCCAGTAAACGTCATGTATACAAGTAATAAAATTCAAACTGCTGTGAAATTAAAAATAATAGAATAATTTTAAGTATTCATTTAAACAACATTAAAAACAAAATCAATTATATTTCTAAAACTTATAAAAAATTTTAAACATTAGAAAACTCATCACTCATTTCCACAAATATTTCAATGATTTAAATTTAATAAATTTAATGATAAAATGATACATAATCATCAAATCGAAATCGAGGTTCTCGATCAAAATGCCTCAAACACTAGTCGGAATTAGCCCACATATTCGAAAGCCGCAACATCATGAACTCCGGAGGATCGATCGAAAACGAATCAAGGGCAACCCGGTACCATCAACGAGGTTTACGATCGATCAACGTACGACCGCTGAATAGGCAACGTCATCGCAACTACTACAGGTGGTGGTCCGCGTACAAACAATGTACCAGTAATGAATTGTCGGCCCAGATATTTAGCGCGGTGCTACAAGATCGATTAACGGTCGTCCGATCTGATAAGCGGGTCGCGGCCTCCACCGACGCTCTCCTACACGTCGTGTACAAAACGTATGGAAATGTCTCGAGCGAAATGCATATACATCTGGTGTTCACTGCACCGCCTTGGCCCCGCTCGGAAAGAAACGGTACATACCGGACCGGGAAGCGGGCACCGCTACACGCAGCGGAACCGCAGAGACAAATACGTACGTGTTCGTTAACGAACGGGTAGATTTATATGAAATTGGTGTGTGTGTGTGTCCGAATTCGGATCGGCCGGTGCAAAAGTGCATAATGCGCGGGAGAGTGCAACGGGTTCGACCGGACCCCGAAAGCGGAGTATGTTGTACCGTTTTGCGTCCGAAATTCGGATTCGGGTCGGATACGGTATGGATGTTGTTTATTGGGTAACATCGCGAGAATGCAGTTGTGAAACCTTGCATTGTTTCAGATTAAACGGTTTCATATATAATATTATAATTAAAAATAATAATAATAACCTTATAGTCAATTCAATTGGACATACTGTTAATAAAGCAGATTCAAATGTAATGTTAAAAATTTTATGATCTTCAAAAATTTTTTATGAGTTCGAAAAAAAAGATTTCATCCTATTTCAAATGATAATGATTGACGTATGCATAGCAGCTAATGCAGATATTTAGATGTACGGTAAATAATTGGCGTAGGTTACGTTATCGAGGTCAACGGTGCGCAGATTGAACCGACTGCTTGAGAAAGGCTAATCAGCTAAATTAAATAAGCATTTTTTTCATGACATTCATAAAATATAATCTGAAATTGGTTCGACGTTCGTAACAGTATCACAATTATCGCGAGAACATTGTCCGAACACGACCGAAAAATTCGGCTGAAATACAAGAAGAATCGCGCACGTACTCGCGAAAACGATCGGTCATCACGAAAGAAAGTTAACTACTCGAAAACAAACGAACCGAAAAATACAACATTGTTCATATGCACGGCCGGCAAAGCCTCGGGGCTTGAAAAGTCGAAAAGTGTACAACACGAGGCGATTTCAACTAACGACGGCTAAGATGATGATGATGATGTGTACGCAGTTTCGCGTTGGCGCCTCGTCTCGATTCCCGGTAATCACTTAGTACGTCTGTTTGTTTTGACGCCCGATTACGTTTGAGTGGGTGCCATAAATTTTTATATGCAGCATCGGCGGAAAATTGAAAACGCGGCCGCCCTTTTGTCCGAAATCGTACGGACCGGACGCACGAGCGAGCGGACGAGGAAACATTTCGATCTTACGATTCTCATAACCCCGGCGACCCCCCCGGCCCGAGTGCTCGGCAGAAGGCAGCGTTTTGTATCTATCTATCTATCCTCCGAAGTGAGTCGGAGGTAATGCATCCACCCGAAGCACCGATACAATCGACAATGATGTCGAGTTTCCGCAGTACCACTCGCGGCAGCCGCATACCGCTCGTTGGCGAGGATGTGCACATACGTTACGAAAATCTCAGCATCGTTCAAGAGGTCGCTTTCGAAGATCTCCGCGGTGGATGAAGGCGGTAGCTAGCCGTGGATATATTTATTAAATGTCGATTAGTTGCCGGCTCGTAATTGAGTTATCGTTAAGACGTGGCGCTCGTTTTGTATACGAGCTCGCCGTATATGCATGTGCTTGTGCAGGCATCGTGAACAATTTCGAATATTAACAATGCAGTACGGATAACCGGTGGCGTAACGAAGTCTATAATATTACGTAATTGGAAAATAGTTCAGTAAATTGTGAGAAACTGACGAAGAAAATTCAGTATTTGAAGAGCATATGGATTATTGAAAATAATTGATGAAAACAAATAAAAAAAATCTATTAAATTCAATTTTAACAGTTTAAGAATTGAAATATCACGTATATGTATTTGACATGTAAGAAAACGTGAGTTGAGTTTGTATACATCATATGAAAATGTTTATGCACGTGAGGTTCACGTAATACGATTCAAGAAGTCGAGGATGATGAATGACCGTGATTGCTGAGCGTAATCCGTAGCATTTGACTCAATTACAAAACTTTGTCGAAACAATCATCAAAACTCAATTACGAGATTGCTCTCTAACGGGAGAAGGACAATGAGTGTGATTATGGTTTCGATTTCGTGTGTAATAATTTTCTTTCGACATTGTTCGAATGAAACCGGTAAAGAGGCGAAGGCAACGAAAAGGCGACCGGATGACCAGAAAAGTCATTCGTGTGTATCAAGAGAACCCAGTTTATCATTATGGCAAGTAATTCACGGTGTTGTTGAGTAAATAATGATCTTCACATTGGTAACTGGCGGCGGGTGGCTACACAACAAAAGGTGCGATCGAAAAGCGATTCCATAACAAACGGATCACGATCACATCGCTTCTGAAGAAGTAGATAGAACAAAAAATGGTGATATGATTAAAAAAACGATCATCGAAAAAAATTGTTGAGGTGTTAGTTCGATAATCCGTTATGCTTGTCTCTGAACGTATCTAGGAGACATTGGGTCGGTGAAACCAAAAGATTCGTTAAGAAGATAGAAGAAAAAAAATGAAAATAAATCGAACGGAAAAAAATAAAGAAGAGCATAATTGAATACAAAGGTGCTGTTGAAATAAATAACAAGACTACATACGCTCGAATCCATCTCATATATTGACATCAATACGTACTTAAAATCAACCGGGTATCTTATAAGGAATACCAGAGGAAAAAAAATGGCAATTTGAAATAGAAAACGAGCACGTGTCCATGCGAATCGACTATCTCTACATGGGAATGGAGCCAGCATCCGAAGCATCTCTTCGAGATTGCACCGAAATATGTACATATCTTTTCAGATATATCAGGCGAGTCAGTCATGTACACATTCCAGGATTCCTGGAACGCAAACTGTTTCCTTAGATCGATACGGCAAGCGAAGACAGAAGTAGGAAAATATGGTCGTGTAATTTATTCAGATCAGATACTGGGATATGGTGTAAAACAGTCGAGGGCGGCTGTAAAGCTCGCGTGCCGTCTCATAATACGCGTTTAGATCAAAATCTGATTTGACAGTTGAAAATATTTAAATGCGGTTCCGCGCATGAAATATGCAGTGTGAAATGGAAGTGCTTGTTCGTTCGATCTCGGGAAGAAAAAACTTTGAAATTATACTCGTATACACAATAAACTGCGCCGATCGTGTTTGAAGTATGAAATATAGTCGGGCTCGAGGTGTAGAATGCAAAATTCTAGGAGCCGGTATCTGGCATCAAGAAAACAGCAGGTGAAAAGTGTCAAGGATAGGAGAAATCCTGTTTGCGACGATAATATCAGGATCTCGGTAGTACATTTCAACGCTGAAAGTTACGCTAAGCGCACGTATTCGTTCATACAATAAATTCTTATGCAAATCAAACTTTTATAAGACATAAACATAAACAAGCATGTTGATGACAAGATATTCGAATTTATAAAAAAAGTGGTGTATCTAAAGAGATCGCTTCATAGAAACTTGTTATTCAAAGAAAACCGTGAAGAAACGGGAGAGACGAATCAGCCAGTTCATTTGACAAAAAATGTTTATTTATAAAGCAGATAAAAATGAAACACATTCTTTTTATTTATTTTACCTATGAAGACTAATAATTGGTATAATTTCACTAATTTAATTTGCGTGTTTTGAAAACATGGTGGTTAAAATACTTTAGATATATGCGAAGTTAATTGGAGCCCTCATCAAGTTTTCATGACGGATGTGAGAATCCACCGAAGCCTTATAGAGCGACTGCACAAAAAACACACATAAGAAATTTGAACTCAGTGTATAATCAAATTATCAAATGGACGTATAAATCGCGGCGTTAGTAATGGTCCGAAACCGCTTAAAGTATACATCGGGATGCTGGATAATAAGCGAACATAATTTGAAGTGGGAAAAAAAATAGATAAAGATATCACACAAAAACTGAGTTCACGTTTTGTCTACTTATCAAACTGAATAATGTATATTTGATCTTTGACACGTTGTTCAAAGAGATGATGTTTACTAGAACATGTGCGAGATGATATTCACCAGCATTGTGGGAATTTGCAGGGAATGTAATATAGATTATGAGTTTTTTTTTTAGTAGAGATTTGATTTAGAGCCATGCTGAAGTGAAATCGTGATGACTGTGATCTGATATGAGATTGTTTGTTTTGAACTGTAATGTAATTAAATTGCTTTGGGATCGATGGCTGAGTAAATAGAAAGGAAATGAAATGGGACGATAAGACGAAATCGTGATTCAGATTGATACCACGACAAATTAGATACAATTGGGGAAAATTATGTCTCGGTTTTTTCCGCATCACTACAACAGCAAATCGAAAAAAATGTATTCGGTCAACGGTCTCGTCTGCAATCGATTGTCAATAATAAAAAAAACCTATCCATACGGATACACATAAATATGAAATCACGATATACAAAAAGAGCTACAAAAATAATTTATATACGATACAAAAACGTATAGCGAAAAGGCAATAAATGTCATCAGAAAGGATTTCTTTTGAATGACATTCGTTCGAGAGATAGCCGTGAATTGAAACTGATGCCGTCTTTTTGTGAATTCGATAAAAATCTAATAAATACAAATTGTGTAATACATATTTCGAACCAAAGAAACATCAACATATGTAGAATTTAC
This sequence comes from Hydropsyche tenuis, assembly GCA_009617725.1. NCBI lineage: Eukaryota > Metazoa > Arthropoda > Insecta > Trichoptera > Hydropsychidae > Hydropsyche > Hydropsyche tenuis. The sequence goes on along the minus strand of VTON01000021.1, from coordinate 364,679 downwards.
AGACATTTTTTTTAAAGATAATCTACAAGTTCATATATAATACGGAAAATGAGTAATAGTATGTATTCTATTTATAAAATATAATCTGGCATTGTGAACAAGTACAGCAGTATATGTCCGTCGTATGAGCATATATTTGTGAGATATATTCTCTTCGAATCCTATTGTTCTTTCACCGTTAAGCGAATATTCCATGTAAACACGCGGACGACCTTTATATGACGTGTATAATGCAGATGCATTTGCAATATATCTCAATGAATGCCATACTTGAACCTACGTAGTGCATCGATTCCCAACAAGTTGATCTATTTCGATAAACCGATTCAGATTATCAGATTGTATGGAATATTCGAAAATGCATGTATCGCAGACGAATCTGAATGAAAGGTGAATGAGTTAAATGTGATGTTTATAAAAGGTTGAGATGCATAGCGATCGCGTGCGTTATATTGCATTATTTATTCAATTTACGGTGCAGTGAAACAATCACCTGCTACGTTCGGAGTTCACCTCGGGCTGAACTTGCGGCGAGCTTTACATCGCAGTCGACATGAACATAGAAGAAAAGCATTTAAATCAAACGATCGTGCTATCGCGCAACGTACACGGCTTTTACCAAGATATCGTAGATTTTATTACGCACCCATCACCCCGCACCGTGTGTCAAACACGATTCGCACTGTGAAATATCGCATAACATATTTCACGTATAAAGCTTGCGATAAACGCCTCTCCGATTAAAAATATCGCGTCAGATATCGCAACGCATTCGAAAGGGCTCATTAAAAAAGTGTTCCACCAGAAAGGGACGTAAATTGTGCGAGCGTACACATCGTTATATCAAACAAGAAAACTGCATGAAAGATGCTCAATGCAGATAATGGACAAACTGAGTGCTCCTTTAGCCATAAAGGCGATCGTTTACAAGCTGGAATTGAGCTTTCATGCTGACGAAGGCGTCCTTCAAACGTCAAAACTGCAATAGTCTAGTTGAGCATAAAGATGAGTTATTGAAGTCGAATAAGACGTGAGCGGCACAAAAATATATTTGGTATAATATAATATAATAAATCAAAATGTATCTTAAGTACCGACTTATGACCAAAATGTATCTTAAGAAAAAAATAATGATGATTTAATGGTAATTTAAGCGCGCGACAGAAACCGAAAGTGTGACGCTCTGTTAACACGAGATGCACTAGTGACTTGTTCAGTATTCTTGTGACCTGTCGCCAGGAATGTGTGTACATAACACATAACGACATTGCGCTTTATAAATAATAAAAACGTGAGAGAAAACCGATATTTAAAAAAAAGTTAAATTTATTTTTTCAAGAACGAATACCGTTTTCTCACGATGCGTATGTTTTATAATAGCAACTATGAAAAAAAGTCAAACACGTTGCGGATCGAATTAGCGATATGTGCATTATAGAATCAAATCGCCCTCGGCACATGTCTTATTACTGGCAATAAATGAAACTGATACTATTAAAAAAAATCAAAAACATACGCCACATAGTTAGTATAATCATAATACCTCTTCCTCTGGTATCTAAATGGTATATCGAATATTTGCTTTTGTTGCCAGCTCCATGGCGCAATAGTAAATTTATTTACTCTGTCTTACCCTACAGGGAGACTGTTTGATTGCTGATACTTGTTCAAAGAAAAGGAAAGTTCAAGTTGGTTAACGTTAATAATTCAAAATTTCATAAAATAATATTATATTAGATTAAATTACACCAGCGTTTTTTCGAATTGCAATTACATAAAATTCAAAATATTCTTGAGTAAATAGAAAAAAATAAATGAAAAAAAAGAAAAATACACAAAGCACAAAATCTAATTGAGGCATGCCTCGTTACGTGGAAAAAAAGCAATGAAATAAGATATTTTATTTGAAAATTACGGTTTTTGTAGAAAATTTAAGAAATTCTATTATCAATTAAGAAGCGCAACACGAGAAGAATGTTTTTAGTTTTGGTGTACAACACGCAATATAGAAATTAAAAATATGTTTTTAATAAAAGAAACCTAAAATATTTCACTAAATATTACTTCTAATAAAATAGATATTGTAACATCTCGGGAGTTAAATAATACAGGAATACAACGTACAAGATAAACTAAATTGACTTTAGAGAGCAATAAATAAGAACAATAAATTATGTTAATACATAATGCCGCTTTAATTTGAAAAGCAAAATTATGTTGCGTGGAAAAACAGGAAAGCTTGTTAGTTCTAAGCAAACAAATACAGTCGAAAATGAATAATGAATTGTGTGTAAGATAATGGGATACCGGATCGTAATAATATATCATCCGAAAATATTCATGGTTGTAATTTGTAGAATTATCTTATTTTAAATTGTAAGTGCGAGGTATGTAATGTGAAATATGCATCGATTTTCAGTTGCGTAGGAAGATGAGAACTTGAACAGATTCGAAAAATATTCAAGAGAATGAACAATGTAAGAATGAAAGGCAGATAATTGGAACATTTATTTTAAATCGCGATTAAGTATTTTAGTAAGGGCGAATCAGCAATAAAAGTATAGCATGAAAAACATGCAAAAGAAAATAATATCCGGAGAAAAATTTCTTGTTCGAGAATGAAAACAGATAATGGCACAAGATGAAGTAGATTATCATCCCACTCTAATAATGATAGTCGGAGTGATCAGTTTAATAATATCAAACACGATTATGATTTACGCGATCGTTTAGTAACGGCGTCGGTTATTGCTCATCATTAAAATGATCCTTTAAGTGCATCACTTCAATCAGCTCTCATCGCAAAATATAAGCGTATCGAAAATATCTTGTGAGAAGGATTACAAAAGGATGAAAAAAGAACGGTCACACACAAATGAAAATAATTTTTAATCATGGGATTTGTAATTTAGTAAATCTTTGCATTAATCACGGAATACAAATATTCTAAATATGCTTTATGAAATATTCTTTAAGAAGTGCAACAGAAATGTTGGAAATTAAAATGTGATTCTCACAGTATTAAAGCTCATTCAAATTACAAACATTGTTACGTGAAACAATTAAATTACGATCTAATGATATAGCGTATTTGTTATTTTAATACAATGTATGAACATTCATATACATAACTGGATTGCTATTGTCACTAGAATTTAACGAAAAAACCGGGAAATTAGATAAAAGAAAAATTTTCGATACGGTCCATCCTCAATTATCGACGAAAAAACTTGGTCTATCATTAGTTACAAATTAATCGCCGAAAACTGTTGTGCGAGAAAAAAGTTAAATGCGACTAGCGACACGAATTAATTAGAGCAAAGAGTTGATGTCAATGAGAAATTTAAAATGAATTGAATTGATTCGATACGATCTTTTTGGAAAAGATTAACGTTTTCTTCCTGAAATAAAATAAGAAAAGTTAGAACAAGCGTGATCGCGCGGAAGAACTGAAATGCGATGATGAACGTGACAATTTGAAACATTGTTAATTGTGCGGGTGGTCTTTACGGTAAAATAATTTATGACCGAAACAAATAATTTGTAGTAAAATAAAGAGCTATCACGATCACGCTGTCATTAATCATACAAATTACAATGTTTGAAAATACATATTTTAAAAGTGCGAAAACTAATTCGATCTGACAGCGATACCGTAATTATGCAAAACGTTATAAACGGAAGCGCTTATGGGGTATTTTTTTGGACGAAAATTATTACAGAAAAAAATGCAAATCTACGCAATAACAATTAATTGGACGAACTCGTTTCGCGACAAGTATTTTCAATTACACACCACACGGCCTTAATTGGAGTATCGCCTGCGAAAAGTGGGCAGATGTAGAGCGGTAATAGCGTGTAAATTCGTAAATCTCCACATACGCGAATGAAAAGGAGGGTTCCTTATCTACGCCCGGTAATGGCGGCGCTTTGGCGTTCGGAAATATGGACGCGCGGGGTGCACGCAAACCCGCGATAAATTCAGACGCGATTCGTATGCATTCGAAATGGCAAATTGTCGACGACGATTTATGCTAATTGCTCGCTGCCGCGGCTCGTCCTCGCCCCCGGTCTTTGCGTTTTGCCCATTCGCGGCAAAAGACGTATTGACGACCACGACGCCCGTTGCATACGCACGCGGTTGAAACTGCAACACCGGCGGCTACTGTCTTGTCAAATCTGCGTTGCGTGTAAAAAAGATCTATGCAAATCTAGTTAGGATGGAGAATATGCATTTCAGCGAATTTAAAGTTGTACTCGGGCGGCCGGTATTATATGGTAATCGGATTCCGGAGATGGAAACGGTATGCGTCGACGCACAGCGGCGAGATTGGCTTTCGACGACGGATACGGAATGAAATTAACTCTTTAGATTATAGTTACGTTAATGCATATTCAATGTTGGTTTTGTTCGCAATCCAAATTGAATTATGATAGAAATGTGCGAGTTTGCATGCAAAACGTGTCGCAATATTGATACGTAAAACAAAGTGATATTTCAATTTCAACTATGTAAATCGTCTGAGCTGGTTATTGAAACTAACCAATATCTAGAGAAACCTTATATGAATACCAAATGATGTTTGTATATTATAATATTCAAAAGCAATTAATTCTGACGATAGAAATTATCGTATAATAATATTAGATGATGAAAAATTCAGTGAACTGTTAACTTATAAATAGCAAGTGTTACGTTTGTTGAATAATAACGTATTTTGTACGTAAAGAATTCTACCGAAATAGCGCTACTAAGAAATATGTCAATGAGAATCTAGTTCGCAAATATTTAGTTTATTGATAGAAGGTGGTCCGAATACATAAAAGCTGAATGAAAAGTCACGATAAGACTGACACAGTGGCCGAAATATCGATATTGACTCACAGTTCGTAACAATGGACTTATTGACTATTGCAGTTTGGTTATCGAAACGTGGATCGAATAACCGGAAAATATTGTTGTGCAGATAAGCCCAAACGACCAATAATCACAGTATGCAAAGGTATTCGCTGTGGTTTATGAGCTGAAAATAAACAAGCCTTTCTCCGCGTACATATTGTTGAGAATGAGAAAAATACCTTGATATATAATATATCTCATCAGCGGATGCTTATAATAAAGCAGCAACGTTAATTTTAATTTTGCACATGCGAGATCATTATCAGATTTCGAAGAGCGAAATAAAGAAAGTGAATCGTTGCATATATGAAAGTAAAAATCATGAAAAAAAACCGGCAGTTTTTTGCAAATAATAAGTTTAAAATGGGGAACATAATTTTTGATTATTGTAAGTGTAGACATGTATCGTGAGTTGTATCTTATAATACAGTATTTATACGACCAATCTGTTGAAAATGCAGCGTATAAAACGACCATGTGTGTTGCATGCGAAGAGGCATTATGAGAACTGTGCTATCGAAAGGATGCAAAGTATGAGAATCGAAAGCGAATAGGGTCATGAGAGGTAAGAAGAGGCGGACAGTGCGACACACTGACCGATCACGGGGAAGCATATAGACCCGATTTACAACGAAGCAACTACTTGTTGAATGCAACGGTATAAGCAGATATTACATTAATCATAGCGGATAACGATTATGCCTGGAATATCGGCAACGGCTGTGTACAGTATCCGGATGCAGATGGTGAAATCCGGAGAAAATGAGCAAAATCAAATGGATTTTTGCGAGCGTGAGTCGTGGCGATCACGTATAAACTTATGCGAGGAAATAAATTAAAATATATTTTATATACAGATGTAAGGGAGGAGAGGTAATTTCAATTGAGAAAGAGTAGACATAGAAACAGTTATCGAGATTGCGCGTACTGAATTACCTTGTCCTACAAACGAAACCATAATGCGCAGACAGATGAGAGATGGGATATTCTTTTGACCCCGGAAGAACGGACAATTGCAGTCACGACGCAAGATGCCACGCGTTTAAATAATATAAGAAAAGAAATGTAGAAAATCGGAACTCAATACAACTAGAATCCAATGCACCAATGCATCCTAGCTTAATACAGAGGCTAGGATGCATTGCATTGATTAGAAAAATTCTAATACAGATATATAGAAGGTATTTTGCGAAGATATCTACCAATAATATGTTCAGGATATTGAAAAAAGTAACATCATCAAAGGAAACCGACCAATAAAATGAAAGATAAATGAAGCCCAAAGGATGTTGAAAAAATTGAACATTAACGGACGAAATAGATTTCGTACTACAACCTGATATAGTTATATTAAAACGAAAATATATTAAAGAAAATTCATCATGTAATTATTTTGAATTTGCAATTCGGAGCAAAGTCGATCATCGCATACAAATAAATAGCGTGTAATTATCGCCGAAAGGGTAGAAAAAAATCGTGTGTGTGCTCACATAAACGACGTATTCATATCCGACAGATTAAAATTGAATTACTTTTATGCTCAGAATGAAAAATGGACGAAAAAAATCCAAAAACGGCGCAGACTCTAATAGCAGTTACAGCAAATACAATTTTAAATTCGTTCGAAATAATTGGCCCCGTCTGTACAACGTACATAATTTTATAAAGATCAAACAAACGTTTCACAGTGTGGAATCGTCAAAACGACGTCAATAAATTATACGATGTGAAATGTATTAAATGAATCAAATTACATAATACATTTAGAATTATGTATGCGATGAAAAATTCGTTCGTTAAACGTAATATCGGGCGTTACATTGGGCAACTCGAATACGCTTCGCGGCTACTGTACGTATGAGTTTTTTGACCTCACACGTTGCAATGACGGTTGAGCGATTTCTAGTACATAAAAAGCAAAGAACTCGGAAGATAACAGAATAATAGCGAAACGTGTGTATGTGTGTGAGAGCGAGGACGTGCCCCATTGTAAAAGCGAGATAATAAAATTCGACTGAAATTGGACGACAAAAACGGGCCGAATTCATTCGATGTCATTCCAATTATAATCTGAGGCGTTTCTTCATTTTTTTTATCGTATTTCTTCGGACTTCGCTCAAACAGGACTTCGTAGAAGCGGAGTTTTTCACATAGACGTGCGTCAACATCGCCGTTCTAAGACGCAAATCGAAAAATACTTCTTTTTCGACGGTCTGTGCGGTGACCATTTTGAGCAGATCGTGATGGTCGTCGGTGAAAAGATGAATGGTTTTAGTGGAAAAATTCAGACCACTGAAACGCCACCGCGTCGTGCTTTCAATTGCACGATGTCGATGAACCGTCATGTCACGTCGATGACAGACATTTGAAAGCCCGTATACCGAAATCGATTTCGCACAGTTTAACAAAAATGAAATATAATATATGGATGATGGAGAAATAGTGGAAATTTCGCGCGGTTTATCAAAATTATTGAACCGTTTGACGTTAAATAAAAGACCGTCTCACTCTATTACCTTCTGTTGCTACGGGGTTTGAATTTTCGCAAAAAAATTTTTTTAAAAATGTCCCGTAAAACACGCGCCACAACAGAGGCGACGTAATTTAATTTCACATCAATTCCGACGGTACTTTTGCAGAAAAATTTTTTTTGGCAAACACAACTAATTTGAACTGGACCGCAAAGGGGAGCATTATCGTACTTGTGAATCGCGCAAAATAACTCAAGTCAACTTTGTATAGTACGAAAAACACCTGCTCGTGCACCGTTACCTCATTTTTAACAATTAAAAGTAAATTTAAAGTAAATGCCGTTTATATTAGTCTAAAATATAATGTATGAAATATTTTATAAAAGAATAAAAGAAGTCTATGGTCGTGTATGCAAGTCGAGTTTTACATATTTAGTCTTTTAATTTCGACGAATAAAAGTCTCATGAACAGTTAGCATGCGTGTAGCGTTATCAATTGAAAAGAATTTATGAATATCTTTAGCATTTCAAATGCGAGCGACTTTCGCAAATAACGCTATGAGCTATGCATTTATAATTCAGAACAAACACACGTATCCCGTGCAACGGGCTTTTGTTGCGATACGGTACATTCGTACCGGGTCGAAAGGACTGTGAAAAGCCCATTTCGATATGTTTTCTTTTTCGACTTCTGACTAACGGCATTTTGAGATCAAAAGAATTGAGAGACGTTTCTTCCGAGGACTACGCGTCGTATTAAAACGAGTCTGAAATCCGAATCGAAATCCAATCGGATTTAACAGAGGGATCCAGCAGCGTGGTAGATATTCGGCTGGATATATCCAGCAGCGCTTCGTCGGAGACACATCAACCGTTTTTTATTATGTTTTCATGATTTGCTCCGATTTTCCGGGAAAAGATTGGATTTAGTAGTTTATTCATTTCGTGAATTAAGTGGATTCACACGCGTTGAATGCCGGCGGTTGTATTATAGGCAAGAGCTGCATCGAAGTGCAAGCAGTATGCGTTAACGGTAGAACACGTTTGTCTAGCGGACTAACGATTATTTTTCAATATAACTAACTATCCGGAGTTGCACTTGCCTAAGGTTGAACAGACACACATTCGCTAATACACAGCATAATAATATCTAGGCATGCGAACTATAATAACACACGCCAAACTATGAAATAATGTGCATCTAAGTAGAAAAGGGGAAGTAATTGTTTACAGCGCGTAATAGTTAATATATTCAATATATTAGCCGTAGGGAATATAAATATAATGTAGATATCTTGGAATACAGCGAGTGGCTCGATTTCCGTGCTTTACTAACACAATAGATGGTGTTAGTGTCAAATTTATCGCTTGCCCGACCTTTACTGCGAATTTCGATCGATGAGTGTACACAACGTGATAATAAATATAATTTTAGTATGGAAATAATAATCTGAAAATGGTGCATTTATTGATCTTAATACATTGTTTAAGTGAATAAAATTCATCAATTAAAAAAAACTCAAGATAAAAGCTTATTTTCCGGTTCAATCGCTGCCATTGTTTCGCTACATGAGAATTTTTTATCGCTATCACGTTATACTGTGAAAAAAGCTTTTATCTCATAATAACTTACGCGAATTACTCTTAATTATAAAATATAAATAAAATAAAATGGAGGAAAATTTTTAAATATTCAGCGCAAGCTACTTCAAATATAATTAAAAATTTACATACGATGGTTCGGATCATAAAAAGGTAGATACCAAGATCGATTACGAAGCAAAGATTATTTACAATATCTCAAGGTTACGCATCTATAGAATAATAATCCTTGATTATTTATGTACAATAATTACTCAATATTTCAATTTACTTTGCTGGAAAAAAGATACCGAGCACCGTGTTATTACGTCCAGATAATGAATATATGGCTATTGGTTTTAAAGGCATACAAAAAGAGATTAATGCGTGTAAACGAAGCAATACATGCAAATCCTCTGATGATCCTTGATTTACTGTAAGCCTTGACTAATCGTAGCATACGTGATGCTATTCACGGGTTCAATAATAATATTGTGAGATGCAATAAAAAATCCTGTTCATACATAAATCTTGTACATGCAAAATTATTTATGTGAGCACGCATTCGAGTGTTTTTTTTTATTCACACGCATTTTCCATTGCAGTTTGATTTGTGTTTTCGCACCTTTTTCACGCAAAGATCATAATTACAATAACGATATGTGAGCTGTGTAATATCTCAATCGATCGGGCATTAAATACAACAGTTCATTATACTCCGTTTACGGTCAATGAATAATTTACAGACTGTTAACCTATTGAGGTCGGTCGATATGAATGCGATAATAACGCTTTCTGCTGACGGTTACATAGAAATTTTTACTTTCAATCACAGCGAACGCGTATCGAAAGAAATATTCGGAACGTCAAAACCACAATTATGCACGATTCAAAAGTGACACTGAATGCGATGACATCATTCGACTATTACATCTCGGACTGTTTAGTCTGAGCGGATTTTTTCTGCAAATGAATTTCGTCTAGTACAAACACCATTCTATATATTGAGACTCCGCGAAAACGGTAACCGGCACGATTCCGGAGAAGAAAAGCATATTTCGCTTAACTATCCACAGAGCGTATTTAGCGAACCATTAAAGCGCTGTTCTCACGTATTGTGAGCGAGCCAGTCATTACGATCAGTGTTAGAGTCGCATTGCCGGATCCCCGTCTGTCATACGCACGAGTTCAATCGTTCAATTGCAAGTTCAAAGCGTGTAGCCATTATATTTTTTCACATGAATGCGAAACTGTTAATTGCCGCCGCCAAGAAGCGAAACCGGGTCAGCGGCGGCGGAACAATCGCGAACCGAGTGACATATAGAATTCGCCGCTGAACTTCGATGATATCATATGAGACCATTTAATACATAATATTATATTTATATACGTGGGATTCGATCCCACGGCATCTTGTCGAAAGGCAGTAGGTCGCCCGTACGCGATATAACTGTACCGCCTCCAAAATGCGCGGATACTCGTTAAATACACGCGATAGCGCAAAGTATAGTGAGCTCATACGGGCATCGGCTTTTAAGTAAATCCAACACTTATCGTCTTTAAATCGTATTAAAAATGCTTTGATCTTCTTGAAATATGTATAATATAAATGTTTATGTGACATAAAGTGCGGATTGTCGACGAAAGTAAGAGTTTCTTGGAATAACGTGGAAAAATTTCAGTTTAGCGAAATCTCGAATGAGCTTAAGACACTTGTAATCGAACGATATACGTAATTTATGTGAAGAATATAATGATATTTTCAAATAAATAAAATGTGTCATGTGTAGATTTCACAGTTGAATATTTGATGAGCATATTAAGTAAAATCAAAAGTATATACCTGTTTTTTTTATAATCAAGCACTGATATCAATTATTTTTATGTAGTAAGCAAAATTTTTACATACATTTGAAATGAGAAAAAAAAACCGATCAGAAGCGTCTTAGAAAAAAAAAGATAATAATGCAATAATGAACGCAAGTGTATAGTCATTTAAACAGGTACATATTTTTTTGAAATACAGTATCACTATCAATAAAATTAATGACGCCAGCCTTCGGGCGTCCGATATGCGCGCGATAAATAATCAGAACAACAAAATCATTTTTATTGGCGATATAAAATATCTAAGAAGAAAAGCATTTTATTGGCGAAATAAAACAGCGTTTTTCAAAAGTAGCGACCGATTGAACAGCCGAAAAAGAAACATACGAGAACAAACAAATAAACAATCGACCAGAGGCGACATCAGGCCGCTCGCATAAGAAAAGTCGGTGCATATGAAAGGGGACCGGCGTATTGTTGGCATTTTTTGGTCAAAAAGCAGATGACGAAACTGCGTAACGGTAAAGCGTATGTGAGCCGATTTGTTGACAAATTGATATCCGTGTTCGGGTCACTTTGCGTCCGTTACGCTGGGTGACAATTCCTGAGGAATGTGCTCGTGGATTATCTGTGAAGTAGTCCGCGGATGAAGAAGTTTGTCGATGACACAATATGTGTACGGTTTAAAAAATATGTATAAACGTAAAAGAAAATATTAAAATTATGAAATTGTCCGTTGATTATTGAACCTGTCTTCTCAACAGCGTGAGAAATTTCGATAAGGATATCAGGATACGTTATAGTGAAGTTGAAAATCCGGTTGAGGATATGATCTCTAGTGTAACTACGGCTTTTCACATTATTTTATATACACTTATAGAATGCGCTTGTTCATTCAAGAAACGTATGGAAATAATCTATGCTGTCAAATGGAATCTATAAAATAAAATGTATCATGAGAAATCAAAACTGATTTTATTTATTTTTTGTTTCAGACAAACGAGCAACGCAACCGCAGAATATTTTCGTTCACAGAAGGTGAGTGTTTCAAATTTGTTATCTATATATTGATTAAAACCATAAATTTTGTTGAAACTATATAAAGTTAGATATAAATAACACGAATACACACTACCACAAATTTATCTTTGTTTTTCAACCAGTTTTTTTTCTGTCAGTGAAAACACTCTGTAAATATATAAATTAATTAATAAAATTTCACGAGGTCAAAGCGGACACGTAATCCGTGCACAATGAACTAACGGGAATTTTGTGAAAGATGGGTCGCTTTCGAAATATAATATATTGTCAGATATTTATGGTAGTATCATATGGTTATTGTGAAATGCATACATTGTTATTATGGTATAATAATAGCTTTTGTTTTTGACCATTAATAATAATAATAATTAGCTGAAATTGTTTTGCGGAAACTATAAAGAAAATAATTTAGATATAGATTTAATCAGATACGAATCTAAATTATTGCATATGCGCCTGAGAATTTTTGGAATTGATATAATTTTTTGGAGAATATTTTAATTGTTCAACAAGAAATAATAGCTTCAAACGGGCTTCCTATATTTTTGTTGTGAATTCGCCGTGAGATATCTTTATTTCAAATGCAAATTACAAGTTTGATAGAATTTGAATTGACATTGGGGTCAAATTATATAATGCATGTTTATAATTTGTGTAAAATAAAACAATATTATTTTTTGATTAAATTTTTTTTATATGAATAACCATAAAATTGAAACAAATTTCAGGACATCATTTTAATGTGTAGTGTGAGTAATGACGAAATTTAGTGGCGTTTTGATTCATGACTATTACATTTAATTAACTTGTAGGGAAAAGAACTTAAGAGCTGACCACAACGCGCAGTATATGTATATTATTTTGGTCTTATCGAAGAAAACAATTCGGTCGTTAATTACGTCTTCGTTGTGGGCGGTCATAGCACCCATCGAAGCGTAGAATCTTGATTCCATTGACCTTTTTTTCGATTATTAGTTAAGTTTGTGATAGATAAGAGCTTGAATCGTGTTTTGAAATACATTAAAAGGACGCGTGCTTCTTCGGGTCTCGACACGGATTACACATTTTATCAATCAGATAGGAAGCCCAAAAATTTATTACTTAAGGTTCAGACAACTAGTTCTACGATGTTTCATTACACCTATAAAACGGATGGCATTTAAATTTATGAGGTCGATCGAAATTCATTTTGAACGCGCACATAAATTTTACATGTTATTATATTATCATCGAAGCCCGCACTTGTTCAAAGCTCAACGTATATAACATGTTCATATAAACGCAAAGCATTAAAAATATTTGAACTTAGACGCTATTAGTATAATAACAGCTTCCAGGTTATTTATCTGAATAGTCATTATTTTATAGCGTAAAAGCCGTAATTTAAAAAATCGACTAGGGTGTGCTTCACAATACGGTTATTCGAATATTTTACACGAAACGCGTGAGTTCTCGAGTTGTTTATTATAATTAAATAAAATTCAAGTTTGATTGGAACATTAGTTATGAAAAATAGAAAAGTCGACGCCAATAATAATTTTCTTACTGAACCACTGAACGTAGGCGGGCGAAAATTATACGTCTCAATTAACATCAGACATTGCTGTTAAGCAACAGTTCTTAATCGCGAGTTGCAAAGATATCTGATAACATCGGTATCATGATATTGAGAATAGTGAGCTTGAGGAGGAGCTTTCAGACATTCAAAACGAGCGAAAAATCAAAAGGAAACCGGCTCTGTTCCCAAGAAACGTTCGCAAGCAGAGAATCCCTGCACGCTAGGAATACAAATGATCTTAAATGTCGCAAAGGAGGCAACGATTGATGGCGACTTTGAATCCTTTTAACGAAAGCCTAGTATAGAGTGAGTTATTGGGTAGACACTTTAAATATATAAAGAATAAATCTATTGTCTTTTTTGCAAGAGACAGGAACAAACGACAAGTTTCCATAAATAAAAGCAAAAGATTGATCGATGGTCACATCTTATTCGTGTAACACAGTACAATAATTTCATTTCAAAAGGAATTTATCATTTTACATCAACAATAATTTGTTTCGGTACGGTATACCAATGTCAATATTTAAGAATGAAAATGTTTCTGGATTTACTTAGACGTATGAAACGAAGATTTATTAGATAGCGTAGTCGTTACCGCGAATTAACAAGAAGCCATTAAATTTGAGAACTTAACATGTAAATTGAGACAGCGATTAACAGATAAATTGACGTGATAAATTGCGTTAAGTCCGAATCCAAACATCTTATTTAACTATTAGATTCGTCGAAATAGATATTATCTCAAACCACAAAAGAAAATCGAAATATAAGTTGAGTGACTTATGGAAAAAAAATCACGCCAACCACGATGAACTTCCATAAAGCTCATTGATATTATTCATTCATCTATCGATCTCAAGAATAACAGATACGATCCGATCGGAAATAAATCAATCCAATGGCATTCTAGAAGCGTGTTAAATGCGCCCACGACCTTAGCTGAAATATTACGTACGCAAATAATACGAATAGCGCTCACGACTCGTCCCACTTCTCTCTGGTGGTACACGGCAGTTGGCATAGATCAGTTGGCGCCACTAACTTCGATTGTTATTGTCGACTTTAACACGATACAGTATCCACGTCACGAAACGTTTAACCTGCGCAATCGCCGATATTTCATTTTAACGAGCGTTCCGTCTGCTCGTAAACGATAACTGTAATTCTCGAATCGCGAAAAAGGGCAATAAAAAATAGCCCTCCCGAACGAAGGACCGGTCCACAATTCGAGGATGTCACAACTGTAAACAAAAACACCCACGGTTAATTCGAACACTCGTAACGTAAGTGGCTTACGCATATTTTATCGGAATTTATAAGGATATGTCGGTCAACAACTTCGCGTCGTTAATAATGATTGTCACAAAAGGCCGGTGAATCATACGAAAGGCCTCTCGTGAACTCGCTGCCGATTTTTTCCGAGATGTCGCAATGTTTTGTATAGTTTTTTTTTGGAGTCGTATCTAATTTGATTAAGTCAGCGTGATGCAATGGACCAATCATATTTTCTTATAAACTTGAAAGAGTCACTTCAAAATATTTGGAAGCGGAGATTTTCCGTTAAGGCCAATGGACGTACGAAGTGTCCGATAGAAAGTTCGATATAATAATTTTATAAGCGATCGGAAAAACATCTCATTTAAAGCGCATAATTAAACGGAGAACGACTTCTGATTCGGCGACGATTCCTACAAGAAAAAAAAATCAACAGTTACTAACCGGCGTTAATTTATAAGCGTCAATGACATCTATGCATGCAAACTTGTTTCGATGAGGTGTAACGAAAATTTATAAAGTAGATTTTGATTCTATATTTTGATAGACGAATGATACTTTTTTCCAAGCATTGAAAACGCTGAATCGACACGAATTATCACACACGTCCGAAACCGTTATACGCGAACGTATTCTAATCCTTTGGCAAATAGTTGATGTACGAATGAAAACACGCACGAGATTGAACGGACATTGCCATTTAAAGAAAATCAACCGTTTCTCATTTGATAACCGGAGAGGTCACAAGGAGACACGAAAATAAAACGGTAAAATTAAATATGCATACAAATTTGAAAATACATAGCGCTTTCAACATAAAATATTATACTTAGAAGATGAGTCAGGAGAAACGGTCCTTATCGTGATCATTAAAATGAAAAAAAGCAATAGACTTTTTGCGAAATTAATTAAATAATAATAATTACAAATAAAAACAATAACAAAAAATAAACGAATGTGACAAACCACTTGTTGAAATAATACAGTAATTGATCAAACGAGGTGATGTTATAAAATACATCTCATCCAATAAAGGCAACTAGTTCTATCGTTCAGACGGTATTCATACATGGAGTTACGGGATTTAATTGCTTCCTAATGATACGCACTATGCATTTTAATGATCGTTAATAGTGATAAAGCTATAAGATCTCTGAATTATTACATTTTTGTACCCTAATATCAGTATATTATAATAAATATCTTAAATAAGTATGACGGAGAAGTTTGGGAAAAGCAATTTAAGTACAGTCAATCGAAAGTGATTTGCGAATTTTCAAAGAAATACCATTCTAAAGCAATACATTATAAACGGGAGCACGAAATGATAACTGTGACTCTCCATAACGAACACAGCATAAATAAATCATCGAAAGTAATACGTTTTTGTAATAAAAAAATGAAATAAATCAATATAGAATAATAAAAACTCATGAATTGTCAAAAAAGAATTGTAAACGCGTATCAACAATAAAGAAAACACAATACGTAAGGCAGATTGCTACGATGACTAATGGAAAATTCAACTCGGAGAGACATTTAAATACGATTAAACGATATCGATATGTATTGAAAATATTATGAGTAAATACATCTTTTGTCGTCGACAAAATTGAAATGTGCGTACACATCAACATATTCGATTTAATAAGGCGAAAATTATCACAATAAACACGTGTTCGGTTGTCGCATAAACGTCAAAACATTTATAATAAAAAAAACTTGTTTGAAGAATCCGTATGGGTGCAGCCAGTTCAGTTATCTCTAATCAAAGTAAAGTAACGATGCGGTTGTTAAGACAGTTAGTTCATTAACTCCATATCGAGAATTTCAATCCTGGTTGTTTGAACGCATTATTTATCGAATTGGCCATCTTCGAGCAGCGCGTGTTCTTTGAAACTGGAGTAAAATCAATTAATCTATCATATAAGGCAAATAGGTACAAAAAATAACGGCACTATTATATTTGGCCCATTGTAACTCCATTTAACGCTCAAATTCATATAAATTAGATTGTTTTGTTGAACGCTACAATGAAATATATTTACACATTTACACAAGCGAGGCGCGAAGAAGATCGCTGGTTGATTTACAGCACCGCAGGAGGAGCATATGGCGAACGCGAAAATGTACAAACAATCGAGAAGCTTATAGATCATCGCGCGCGAATTCACACGTACATAAATCTCGAACAGTAATTTGGCGAAGCGTAATAGTCGCAATATGTCTGCAGTCAGAAGACGGAAACAATTTGAAACTGTACAAAAATCCGCAAAGACGCGGGACAAACGGAACGCGGGCTTAACAGATATTTATTGAGCGGGCATTAAATAGGATTTTCCACGGTCGGAGCACGGTGGAATTTGCCCGTTGCGTTGGGTTTCAGCAACAAGAAGAAAATGGTGCTGAAAAAGTATCGTATCAGATCGAACGGTAGCGGTGCGGAGTCGACGCTGGGGGCGAGCGAGGTGTGGATAATTAAAGCCCTCTCGGTTATATGTGGAATAAAGCGAGGGAAAATGAAGTTGTTGCCATAAGATCACTAAATCAATGATAAGTATCGTTCACGGTCAATGTTTGATCAAAATGTTGCGTGGTGTGTGTTATTAAATAATAATTTAAAAAAAATTTCCAATTTTTTTTTAATAATATAAAAATAAAATTACATAAATCAGATGTGCAGTATTGGTCTATGATTTGACGTTTCGGATAAATGAAAAATAAAATTAGAGTCAGAACGTAAATGCATGGAACGAATTTTGTTTCGAATAACATCCATTTAAATAATGATACATAAAAAAATGGAAATACTTCTAATAACGAAAGTATTATATTATACAATCTATCTATAATATTTCACCTCAATTGTATAATAGTTGAAAAAAACTTATGATAAATGAAGAATAATTTCAGTATGTATTTTTTTCAAAAAATAGTTTGGCTTAAAAACAAAATACAATTTTAAATAATTGCATATTGAAATTTTTGCAACACATTGTAAAAAAAGATAAGAAGCGATGTGGGAAACGCTTTTGTATGGAATCCAAGTTTATGCGGGTCATGTGACGCAAAAGTGGTTATAGCACAGTAAAATTCATAGATAAATCATATGCAAATTTAAATAGTTGCCATTGCCATTTTCTAAATTTTGATATAGACAAATTCACCGTATGGGACGGTCACGAAGTTGCATAGAAGCGAGCAAACCGCGGCCGGCACGTACGTTTGCATTTTCACAATCCAATCATACCGAGTTTGCAACTATTCCCATACATCTCAGAAGAAAGGTATTTTAATAATATTCGAGAGCCTCACAAACGACGATCGCCTTTCTCACACGGAAGACAATGAACTAGAGAACTAATACGGACGGCGACTAATTACTCATTATATTGCATCCGCACACATCATATTACGTTATGTTATTATGGCTCGAAGACGAGCCGCCGAAGAACGATCTTAGACAGCCTTTAGTTAAATCGATTCCGATAAAAATCTATAATTCGGCGAGTCGAAGGCAAAGCCAATTGCGCAAGATCGAATCCATATCGGGCTCGATGGTGAAAAAAGTAATATCATTGTAATGACCGTAGTAATAACGTGTTAATAAATCGATGATACGTGAGTGCTCGGTTCGTGTTGCATAATATGACAAGTCGAATTTTTAATGAGAGGTAGTTCGAAGCAGCCGATCGATTAATAAATCGTGTATATAGTACATGGGAAATTGTTTGGCGTTTAAACCGGAAGAACGTTTCGATTTTCTATTATTAAATTGATATTTTCTGTTGGTGCAGCAAGTCGACTGGATCAGACGGAACGGGAATACAACTTGAACCGTTCGATACCAATAGAATGGTGTTGCTTAACAGTTTGTTCCGTTTTAATAATATTAAGACATTTCTGTAGATTATTTTGCGTTGTTTATTGCACGCAAACCGGGAGCGAAAACACGATGCGTTTTATAGTTCACGATCAAATCATATTGCTTGAAGCCGTATTTAGATCGGTATAAATCGAAGGCATGATTTAAAATAAAAGTAAAATAAATTTATGTTTCGCATATGGTGCACGAACATCCTCGATAATTTGAATTGCGGGACATAGATCATCAATTAAAATTGAAATAGTGGCGATGTTCGGATCTAGTGTATCGAATGAATTTGCGATTTGCTGAAGTGTTCGCATGCAGATTCGCTGTTCACAAAAGCGCAGTTCGTGACGTCCTGTGGTGCGAAAAACCGATACTGGATCATCTGATAAAACAACGGTACACAATCTAAATTGCAAACAATGCTGAACGTGTGTGTATGCAAATACGCGATTCCGCCTCCCAGGAGAAAGTCAACCAAGTACAAATTGAAAACAATGCATAATTTATAGACGATGTATCGATACTATGTACAATGTCGTGGACAATTTGTGACTCGATCACACGTGTTGTTAGATATTTAACAAATTTCTATTGTATGCTATGCTGCAAATCATAATTGTACACATCGTGTCCACTTTTCTCTAGAACAAAGCTTTCGAAATCGTTACATCGTATTTAACCTGTTTACAAGCACATATACACGTATAACTAGTCTCCAAAATATGACGTAAATATACACGAATAAGCTAGATATTAGCGTAATGAACAGCCAAAGGTTAGTAACGATTCTGGCTTTCGTGAAATTTGCAAAGGGTGCGAACCTGTGCGAATTCTGAACAGAACGTGAACTCTCGGAAAAAACGCACTGCACGATGTGCTTTATATTCCGTAATTTCAGTATTCTGGTCAAAACGTGTAATTTAAGCACAGACAAACACGTATTGACTTCACATGTACTTTACCATCATTACGAGAGGGATCGCTGTGCGAAAATAAACTGATCTTTTGAAAATTCAGAAAAAAATACTAGTTCGAAACACGGAACGTGTTTATAGTTAATTTCTTCCGAAAAAAATATAAATTAAGAAATATTTTACAAAAAAAATACCGATTTCAGCATACTTGTATTGTAATTTATACTCAAACATAAAACTACAAAACACGATTAAATAAGTGTTTAATACCTGATAGAAGTAGGAAATCGTTAAGTATGTAAATACTTAAAGCATTAACCACGCATTTCAAAGCGGCATGTGATTTACTTCAAAGCTCATTAAATGCAAGTATATTGTTCAAATAGTAATTTCGAACGGAACTCGATTAAGATATTTGATTGGATGTTTGCGTTTGTAATGATTTTTGATTGTTTAACGGATCAATCTTATTGAAAAATGACTTTAGTGCGTACTTGAACTGATCGATGTTTTCGTGAAAGTAACGAACCGGATACACGCGTATATATTTCGTGAAAAATCGATGCATACGTAACGATGTTACCATTATATTATTAGTTAGCAAACGATAACTCTTACGTTAATCGGACGAAAGATCGATACGAAGATATAGATAATTGCAGTACGATGATTGATCGTTAAGTCGGAATGAAACTAATAATGCAATCTTGCGAAAGCACAGTGAAGCGCACATGCAATATGCAATCTAAATATAATCATCGAAAAACTGAAAGCGTGTGAATTTACGCAAATCGTCGCTGCTCAAGTGCGAAAAGGGAATTTAACGAAAGTGAAGAGGTCGGTGTTGGTGGTACACGTGCATCAAGAATAATCATCGGTCAGTGCAAAGTTGACCACCTTTGATCGTGGCCATTACTAAACTCTACATCTGTAATTGAAGATTGAAAGTGCCCCACCGGCCGATAATGATGTGTAATAACAGAACGGAGAAGAGGCTCGCTCTTAAACGGACAATTGTGGTAGAAACGAACGATCGCCGTGGACCTCCGACGAACAAAATTCACAATGTGCTAAAATTGATTTACAAATCGTCCCAATATACTAACGGATGATTACCACCATTACGTTGAGCAATACGTAGAAAAAATGAAAGAAAGCGTGAGAATCAAAAGTGCGCATTAAGTAAGCCGTTATCGAGTGATCCGTCAAAAAAACTGTAAAAACGCAGACGATTACTATAAATATGAGGACTTCGGTCAAATAAGGAAAAAGGGAGTGTCCGTAATCAACATGGTCACACGGACGCAGTTCTGTACCATTAGAAAAGTGATGTTCAGCGATAAATAGATCGCGACGTGTGAAAATTCTTCGAGACCAGTTACGACTTAAGAGTCGACGTGGGAAGGTTGTTTTTATTTTTTAGGTAAATTACGATTAAATAAAAACGACGATCCTGCTTAAGAAGAGAAAAAGACGTTAAACGTGTCGAAGAATATGATGAACAAAGAGGTGCATGATTCGGTATGAGTGTGTGCTGTGTGAAGCAAGAGCGACGACCATTAGGACATAAACCGTGCATAATTTTCGACGTGGGAAAACGTATTCGCGTATTTTGTGTACGATCTTGGCAGCCACATTTATGAAAAGAAAAGTAAAATAATATTACAACGAATAAACCGGGCGAGCATCTAAAAAAATGCACGGGTCGGTAACAATCGAGGAGCGAATTTGCGGTGTGTTTAGACTTTTTCGACGGAACGATACGTGTCAGAAACCGCAATATAGTGCGGTCGAAATTTTCGTGAGTTCTCATACTGAAATCGGTAAAAATCTAAAACAAATCCGGTTTAAGTGAAAAAAAAAAACAACACGCAAAAGACAATAGAAACGGTATGCAAAATTTATATAAGGATGTTTCGGCATGCGCGCATATCAATCGCGAAGAATCCGCATCTAGCATTCATATTTCGAATATTCACCCATTACACAACGCACGATCCGATTACGTTCACATAGATTTTACGAACATTGTATGAAAATACTATTATTACGCGGATGAATGATGATTCGGATGGATCGGATCAGCGGATCAGCAGATCCATAAGGGGAGAACGTACCATAGGAAAATTTCGACAAACGAGAGTTACACGTGGAAAAATCTCACCGAGTCGTGCATCGATTCTGCTAAAAACAACAAAAACTCGAGCGAAATTAGGTCGATCGGCAATCTGGGATGTTATCTGTCGTTACTGTGGGATATCTATCGGCAAGAGCATGTTCCGGTGGTTCGGGTACGTCACACGTCCGTTAAGTATGCTAATGAGGTTGAGGTTCTCGTGACCCGAGTGCGCCTTCTAACAGCGACCGACGACTGAGATATATAAAATGGCCAACCGGGGAGAACCCATTGAACCCGCATCACCGTTAAAATGTACATTAATTAGGCTATGGATGTAACGTGTGTCGATTTATTTAAGACAACGTGATCCGAAGGTCGGTTCAAATCGAGACCGAGGATCTCACAGCACATTTAGAAGCGGCAATAATCAATGCAATGCAAATTAATTTCAGTACTGTATATTAACGATTGATTTCTTTTGGTTTCAGATCTTCCGGAGTCGGCACTCAAAAGTAACAGCAGGTAAATTAATCATGTACCACTACTTGCTTAATTGATTCACATTAACATAATATAATGTAACATTACATAAATAATGACGTTTACAATTGTGTTCGACGCTCAAAAGCACTGTCAGGTGATAAATAAGATACAGTTAATGATGAGAGAGCAAAGCACGCCGGTGTGAAAAAAACCATGCGAAATTCATATCGATTGAATATATCTACATTAATCAACAATTCATCATTGTCTTATTATAATTGGCGATGAAATGAATAAAATTGATGATAGCACTTTCGTTTTTTTTTGTAATTAAAGAATCTTATCATCTACCGTTATTTTATAATATAAAAAAACAAGTTTGTTAAAAAAATAGATGAATATATTACAAATTAAAATAATCTTAGCTCGAGTCCAAATTAATGATTCAACAAGTATATTTTAAGTGTCCGAAATATAATTATGCGTCATACAGAAACTGCAAATAAATAGGATATTTGATTTAGGAATGATATAATTTATTATCTTGACCCATACCAGAAGCATGGAAAAAATATCTAAAATAAAAAAATAAAAATAAAAATAAAAATAAAATAAAAAGCTTGAAAAATATGAAATATTATAAAATGATAATTCGTAGACTTAAACGAACGGTTATAGCTAAAACTTAATAAATATCATGAAAGCATAGTACAAATATTTATTAGTTACATATTTTTGTGATTCGTGCGGAATTGAAAGACACGTATAAATTAAATATATGTATGAAATCAACATAGCGGTCTCGCGTATGACAACTATGAAAATGTACATGGAAAACATCGCGTGATACTAATGGCTGATATTACGGGCGAATCCATACCGAATGACACACTGAATGGTGAGCAGTCAACACAGTCGAGTCGGTCATTGGAATATTGTGTTATGGAGTCAAACAGAGAGCGAATGAATAATTTAATACGAACGTTAAGATGTGCATTTCGATAGCAGGTGACGATTTTATGCGTCCATTGAGAATGCTAATACGTATAAAACGTGTTGCAGAAGAACGGCAGTCGCCTCCGATTACTGTTCCATCGCGATTAGATCGTCATGACGGTCACGGCCGACTATGGAAAACGAGACCTTTGCAAATAACGGGGTCAGCAGTCACATTAACTTTGATCTTTAAGAAGCATTCATTACACGCTAAACAAAAAAATCGCATTGAACACATGGAGATGTAAACGAATCCGTTCAATAACTGTTCAGATGCAAAACGATTTCTGAGAAAGCAAGTCGATATCGATCGATTGACATTGTTTAGAAGAACACGGTCCGAGCGGGAAAAAAACATCAATAATGACGCCCGGTGTGAAATTCTCAAACGTTCGGCGATTTCTTTGTTCGACCGCTGTCGGAAGACAATTGTTCCTGAGAGAAGAAAAGCATCTCACATTCGCCGACTGCGATTCCTCATGGTATAGGTACACAGACGGAATCGGTGATGGGTGAAGCGTCACGTAGTGGAAAAAACGCAGTCCGCTACCGGTCGAAGCGAAACGATTAAGTAACAGTTACGTCCGATCGACTCGACGCACTCTATCTGGCCTCCGAGGAATCGTCGGTGGTGCTACGACATGCCGTTTTCTTTATGCATCACAAAGAAATTGAAGTGAATTATCATAATTCACCGGAGAAAATGTGGGGCGAGTGCGGCAGCCGTGTTGCATAATACACGATGAATTTATACTACTTTGTGTAGTGAGGCAACAATGAACCCGCTCGAGTTGCGGTTGGCAATTTTCGCACTATCATCGGAAATCACGAAACGGATTGTGAATTATTGTGAAGAGTGCATTGAATGATCGCTGTTGAATCGCATGGCGGACGATTTGTGCGTGTACGTAATTCGAGCGTTATTTTAAAGACCTTGTCGCCAGGATCGACTATAAAGTTGTAGGTATAATTTTATTGTGCCGCTACCAATTTAATCGACAATTTACATCGGCTATAAAACGAGAAATCGGAGTGTTGTCGCGAATATTTATTGCGCAATTACAATCACGGTGGCGATTATATAGATTAACTCTAAATCGTTAAGTGAATAGATGTTGAAAATAATAATTGTAATGTAAAGTGATAAAAAACCTACGATGTATCAAATAACGAGTACAGTTATGAACCTTTATTAGTAATTTGATTGCAAGTGTATTACGTTTTTATAATATACATAATAATGAAATTGGTTACAAATCTAGCACGACGCGAACTCGTCTAAATTACGAACACTATTAGGTTCTGTACTTTCGTTTGGTAAAAAATTAAATACACTGTAGAAATTCGATATGATATATTATTTAATACATCGTTTCAAAGAGTAAATTAAAAAAAAAATGTACATGACGTATTAAATTGTCAATGAAATCGGAAATCATTCATATTGTTACAATAGTCACAGCTGGATATAAACGCATTTAGAGAGAAAAAACTATGGACAGTTACTTGGACAATTTCATCCATTTATATAACTGTGCGAATAATTTGACGGACAAAACAAATTTTCAGAGAAAAACCATAATTCCTTCGAATTGCGAAATTGGTGACACGTTTTTTTTTCTTTCTAGAAAAGTCGAATAGAAATTCTCATTTGATATAATAAAGTAATAACGTCGTATAATAATAACATTAAATATAACTCAAAGCATGAACATAATTATATAAACAAACACAAGTAATGTAGTTTGTTTTAAAATGTAATTTTGAAATTAAGGTCAATTCGTATAAATATACATTAAATAACGGAATAAAAAACACATTACAGCTCATACCAGGTACTGGATTGACATGATTAACGACAATGAAAAAAATGACTAATGTTTCGTAAAAACAAAACTGAACAACTTGCTCAACTCATTTTAAATGAATAAAACAAGACTTCAATATGCGAAGATAACGTATGAAAAGAACACTCAATGTGAAAATAAATTAAAATTATATTTATGTCGACAACAAACGGGGATTAAAATAAATCATTTCGCTGTCAAGAGGTTAACTTGCAACTTTTCCGACACCGTTACGGGTCAAACTAAATATTTCGGAATGTTCATGAGTCATACACGATAAAGTGATATAAGAGAGAAACATTCGTCGAATTCCATCCAAGTCGCGGAATGGATCGCATATTGCACGATATTCGACATAGATGTTCTGACCGATTCGAAATGTCAAAAGACCACAGAAAAAAAATGACAGCTCAACAGCGAATCCAGAGTGTTACCGATGGTGTAAAATTGACGCGAAGAGGGTATCAATCATTTGCAAATTGGAAAGCGCCGGCCACACATTCATCGTCAACAATGTCCGATGCATAAAAGCTGATCGTGACCACGAGACAATGTTGCCGAGGCGAATAATGCGAAATTAATGTGAAATTGGACATTTAAGTCAATAAAGGCGAGTGGGGTTAGCTTTAGATTACGGTGTTTACCCTTTCGACGCATTCGAAATTGCTAACGTCGAAGGCTCATTGAATCCTTGCATCGTTTGCATACGATTCAATTACTGTCGTATTAAACGAAAAACCACTTACGTCGCCTATTATGCATGACGAAAACGGATATTCGCGTATATTCATTTTTTCCGCGAGCGCAATTAGTGATTGTCGAGATTAGAAAAGATCGCACAATCGACAATCAATTCTGCTTCAGTACCGGGCGAGCTTGTCAGCGCACAAAAGAGCTCCGCTATTTTATGCATTCGTTCCTTAGATATCCTAACGGGTAAAAATACTAATGTTCGTACGTTTCGAGGGTGACTTGCGAAATACTTTATAAATCTAACATGTCGAAACTTCCTTGAGCTTTCGTCATTGTGCGCGCTCTACACTCGTCCGATTCAGCCGTTCGACAAATCGGCAGAGCTGGAGTTAATTGGCGCAATTGAGTTCTTAAGAAATCTCCAGAGTTCCAACATATTTGTTCATATGTAAGTTTGTGTAAGAAAGAGGGTTCAACAATCCGTGACTTGCCACATCGCCGATCAGCGCGACTGCACGGGACCACTCCGCATAAGTGTTTATTAAAAAAAATGAATATGTATCGTAATTGCGTACGAAAGGTCGATAAAAACCGCGATAAATTATCAATGATCCGGATCCATTAATCGGATCTTTTTTGTTTTCTTTTTTTTCTGAAGGATCGTTACTTTTGAAAGCGTATCATTTCGAACGGTTATGATATGAATTGCTCAAGTATCGTGATGAAATCCGGTTTCAATTTAATGTTTATTTAATGTAATTAGAATATTTATTTACTATTGAATACGTAGTAGAAATTTGTGCAAGGAATAGTCAATATGTTTGAAATAACTCAAGTCTCAAGTTTAAGCCGATAAACCAGTATAGTAGGCATACAATTTAATCAAATCGAGGAACTAATTTATATGAAGCAATTTCGTTCCATTAATTCGCACCCTAGCATTTTCACTCACATAATCGAATTACATACGCCACCTAATGCGTATAACTAAACTCAACGAACCATCAATAAAATTTACATAATCGACCCGAATAACATTCATTATTGCTCAAATTTAGCGGCTTCAGAAGAAAAATCGTTCTCTGTCACCTTTCGAGAATCGGCCGAGTAATAAACGTCTTCATTACGTAGTAGCTCGTCGAACCAGAGATTGCTCATTCAAAACACGAATTTTATTTAGACGAAATTACACGTCAATTACGCGAGCGGCACGTGAACGAAAGGCCGAAACGGATAGCTTCATTTGTGGGATATTTTCGGATTTGGCATACTAATAACACGACATTAGAGCACGATCGCGACCCATCCGGAATTCAACCGTGACCGTCTCCTCGTAATATGAAGCGAAGATTTATCACGACAATCGATATCGAAAAGGACGGACAAATTGACTCATTGAATGAAGAAAGCGCCCTCGGGTACTGCAATTAGGTTGTCCGTATTTGATTAATCGGAAAGGAGAAAATTCACCGGTTTTTAAGATAAAATTATCAATTTAATTTAAATTTTAGATCTGAAGTGTTGAATAATGAAATTTGATTGTTTTTATGTATCGAAAACCATTTTGAAATATAAGAAAAATTGGATAGAAACTCGGAAAAATCAAGGAAAACTGAAGCGGATATGCATAATCAACAGCGATTTTTCCGAAACGTACCGTTTGAACTTGGAGAAGTTAGTCGCAAGCGTGGTCGGAGAACATCTAAATCTCATAAATAAACATGATATGATGATGCACCTGATGCAACCGAACCCTCGAGAGCTAAATAGCGTCCGAGTGGTCATCGTCGTCGTAAAAATAACCGGTTTGCGGCGTAACCGAAGCGTCGATGCGAAACGCAAAGAAATGCAAATGCCCATGCATACCTTTATTAGTGCGGGAGATCTCGTTATTTTTTTCCGGCCGGTCAAAAATAAAAAAAAAAACCGACGAAACGAAAAATGAGAGTTTCAAAAATTGCACCGCACGAAAGTGGTCCCGTTCCGCTGATGCGATTTGGTGCGGGTATGCGTGTGTGCAAGTAATTGATATTGGAATGTTTGGAACGAAATTGCATGGTGTAATCGCGGACGAGATAATATAAATAATAATATTCAATCTTTATTACGAACGTTAAATTGTGATTTTCAATTACGTATTCAAATTTATGTAATTGGTTTCTGAAGAAAATCAAATCGGGAAGAATGCGGAAAAAAATGTTTGAAAAGACGTGAAGCATATAAAATTTAATTTAATTCAAAAGTCTCATTAAAACGGAAAAGTGTTAACTTAAATTTTACAAAGCGAGAAATACCTTATATTTTTTTCGAAGTGAATTAATTAATCATAGAATGAACTCAGCGGTGTCAGACAATATTCACTTACCTGAAAAGATTAAAAAAAAACATTTTATTATACAGAAAGTATACAAAATAAAAAATGTATAAACCGCAAAAAAGGCGAGGCAATGCAACATGTAGAAGACGCATTTCGGACGGCTTGATTGATGGACGCGCACTCGTCAGAGGCCAGGTGCAACGGATGCAACGGATGCAAAAGTTGAAAATTTTCGATTTGCCGAGGGCCGACAAAAGGGCCGAGTGCAAACATATTAAATGCGAATTATGTGCGATTGAAAATAATCACACGTCGCGCATTTCATAACGATCGCGTTCGCGGGGCAAATGTATTTATAATACATATTTTTAATCGTGGTCGCCATTAAAGCGCATTAAGAATTTTCCATTTTCCCGCCGATTATAACGTTACTTCGGCGGCGCATAATTGACTCATCATCGCGCAGTTTCAGCTTTTAACGACGAGGAAATATTTCGCAAGTGTATATGAACGCTGACGTTATTTATATTCGACGACTTGACCTTTGGCTGCCAATCGGTTCCTGGAGGTACCGTCTTTAATTTGACCCTTGTCTGTACGTCTGTCTAATGCGTGACATCTTCGGGGCAGAGTGTCTGCCGATTTACCGTTTCGGCAGCAGACTGTTGGGCGTCCTATCGCAAGTTTCGATTGTCGATAGTCACAAGACATGAGCTCATTACCGTCGAACTGATGAGACGATACGTAATGTCGTGTGCCCAGGAGACTGACTAACTGTATTCTGAGCGAGGTTATTCATCGATCAATATTCGCGGTTTCGAAATGCAGTCGCTGAGGAGCAAGTGCTTTCCGTCTTATTAGTGGATGTTTCGGTTCGAAACGGACAAAGTCATGTTTAATTCATTGGTTACCCATGTTATTTTGTGTGGAAGAAGCACGCGTGGAAATGAAAGAGTAATGCTAATTCAATATCGTATAGCTAATTATAAGAACATACATCATGTGCTCATTATGGCATGAAAAAAGTCGGTAAATTACAATAAATTCTAATAATCATATTTGAGAAACTGTAATTTAATAAGAAAAACAGAAACGAATGAGATTATTTCATTCTATTTTTAAATTGTAGTAATATTATAGTTAAGTATGGTTTTCAACATACTTTTTTAATGATATTAATAAAATAATTACGCTATTAATCTACATTATATAATGAAGAGTATAATATTATCGTATAAATGGATCATATGTATTAAAAATAAACAAGATGCACGTGAAAATCAATTTAAATGCAATTTTCGTAATATGCTTGGGATATTACGGTGATTACATAAATAAAATATAATCTTATATATCAGGCGCGGACGTACTCATGTCGTTGTCTTGTAATCATTCATACACATCATTGTTTCCGGTCAAATTGAAATTGCCCGCTGATTAGTCGCTGCGTGGCGCTTCTGAACAGAGACGATTGTAAACACAACAAGTAGTAGGTAAGTGGAAGTAACAACGTCAAAAAAATATATTACAAACTAACGGTCGTCCATCACGAAAAAAAAGAAAGACGTCTCGATGCAATATGATAAATGTGCGTCGGGAAAAATATAATGCATTCGAACATAATTGTACGGCATTAATAAAAAGTAAACGGTTGATTCGTAACAGGGTCGCATTCCTGGCGCATTATACGAGCGCGCAATATTGAATTCCCATGTAACGTCAAAGGTGTATTTTATTGATTTTTTTTAATATCTTTTCAGGTGTTAAGTGCTAAAAGAAAAAATGACATCAAAGTCGAGTTTATGGCTGTTCGCGTCGTTCGCAACATTTTTATTGTCGGCCCATGTTCATGGGGCTGCCCAAAGGGCTGGTGATGCAACACAACCGCCTTCTGTAGCAATTAAAAGTCCAGTTGAACCGCCAATTCAAGATAATTCAGCGACGGCTGTTGCTGCATCTATATACAAGAATCCTGGACAAGCAGTGCCTCCGTCTTCAGGACCTTCGGCTCCGTCTGCTTTGAGTGCTCCATCAGCTCCGGCCAATTCGATCGACGAATGCGATCCCGAAATGATCGGATTCGAATTAGTTACTGGGTAAGTTTATGACATCAATATTAATTCATTTTTGAAAATAATAATCTTGCCGCGATGCATATGATAAACGATAAAAAATTGAAGTTCAACTTAACTAGAGAAAATTTTTAAAATTATAGTTTGTTTTTAAAACAATATTCATACGAATTGCATGAATTTCTTGAAAGCGATAAAGTTAAAATAATTTTATGACGCCGATCTCGGGAGAAAATAATGGAAAAAAGCCACACTTTGTATTTAACCATAAATTTTAATCAACGTATGTAACACGCGAGAAACTATTCATCGTTACATACAAGCTTGTTATCATCACATAGGTTCATTTTAAAATCTCAATCGACTGAACAAAAAAATGTTAAATCGAACGTAAGAATTCAAGCGGTCCAAAAAAATTACACGGTAGCTTAATCAAATTACACGTAAAGTACGTTTAGCCGTCAAAAGACGGCGACAATGAAACCGAATGAAAATCAAAAAAGCAAAACGATCGATCGACGCACGGCGGACATCGCTCAGAAAAGTAACCTCGTTTCTGTAAGTGGCGATTGAGCTTTTACACAGAAGCGCTTTTGTAAATTAGGCGTGAACTTCATACAAAAAAGCACCGTTGCGACCCTATCTATCTATCGTTTCCGATCAATAGGCGACCGAGACAGATTGCAAAAGTGTTTTCGATACCTGCGGACGAATCGATCTATTTGTGACCGGCGATCTGATTGAATTCATGATTGGCGTACAGTTCCGTTAATGTCGAGTGAAAAAAGGAGGCAAAAATCTGAAGAGGTGATAGATACAATAACGACGTGTCCGCATTAAACATTCAACAATATGCGTATTCAATAAGAAATAGTTCGTTTACTAAAACGCTGTCCTAGAAAATCAGCAAAAGTTTTTTTGTAATCGGAGAATATTGTACAAATTATCCTGTGAGTTGCGGATGTTGTTATAGTGTTACAGAATCGATCTATTTAGACATCGTTAAGCTCAATATTGCGCGGATCATAGGCAAAATTATCTTGTTTCGCATAATAAAATAAGAAAACCTCTCTTGTCTGCGAATAGTTCATAAGAAATTGCCTCGTACGATCTGCTTCAAAATCAAAATAGGCAATCATCGGACGCTTTGCTTGTGTCAATCTTAATGGTTGTGTTTCGACATTCACACCGTTCGGTGATGTAACACAACTGCGGCATATAACGGTTGAATAGTTACAAACAACGGTCAAAAATAACAACTGTCCAAGTACCGATGCAAATCGGTCGAATCTCGCATACCTAACATATTATATACAAATACACGCGTACATAAGTAGTTCGATAATAAAGTACTAAAATTGATTACTTCACAGCGCCCCGGCTGTAACACGAGAAGCTTAAACGGGGTAGCGTGATAGTGGCACGTTTGTTGAATTCAATCAATTACAATCGTATTTCAGAAATTTTTGAAATTATAACGAAGCTATTTGCCGGCGAGTATAATTAATAAGCGGATCGCTTGAATTGATGGCGCTCAGTTGCCGCGGTTAGCAGCAAACAAAATAATTAATAGCGAAACGGTAGCACGATTTCGTTCGATTATTCAATATTAACAAGAAAACATTGCATGACCGAGACTTCATTGAATATTCCATGAATAAATTATTGATAGACTCAAAGCCTTTCTTCTGTTTTATAGGTACGTGTTTTCGGCGCCTTCGCACATCCTCGATGATATCCCTGGCACGCTGATGCTAACAGACTGCTTGGAGATATGTCAAAGCAACGACACCTGCCACGCTGTCAATTACGAAACGGGATTATGTGTTTTGTTCAGCTCCAATGCCGACGATCAACCAGGTAAGGCTTAACACTGCTATTTTTCATTCGTTTGTTTCAAATGTGAGAAAATTTCAGACACAACCCATTCACGGGGCGAATAAGCGCGGTATTTTTCTGCCCGACAGCGGAATAGAGATGCGGAATCGAAAGAGACGTTATAATGTCGGGGTTCGGCGATGGGACGCGATTTAATAAATTGCACACCTGGAACGGTCGGTATGCAAAGTCGGGCGTAATTAGTACGTGCGATTCCGCAATTAATGCCTGCCGTACATCATTTTGCAGTAGCAGGGACAACGTCTGGGTTATTTATGCGCTCAGACGACAACCAAGGATTCTAACATCCTTATTAAATTGAACAGGATCAACGAGAGTAGCATCTTGCTTCCCCCCTGCTGTCTGAGCACAATAATAAATCTGACGTATAAGGATTGCATAAGAATGAAAGGACGACCGATACGAGTTTCAATATGCATAGTGCAGCTAGACGGTGTTGAAAATATTAATTAATATTTATATAAGTTCTCGCGAAATGATATAGGAAATCGTAAAATAATATTGTTATTGCAAAGGAGTACGTAAGCTTCGAAGCGATGAAAGATATGAGATGAATAGAGTATATGAGAATATCATTCAAGTAGGGTTCGTATTCAGACTATACAATTGGAAAGAATGAATAAATTAATGAAAACTATAATTTTTATATATCTTCTAGAGACAAGTGTAATAAATATATTAAGTGTAACGAAATTAAATTGATTCAGTTATTAAAACTTCATCTAAATCAATTGCAGAGAAAATATTTATGTTCAATTTCATGCAATTAATATGCAACATATTTGATTTAATACGAAGATGAAAATAAGATCCACAGATATTTTAGTAGAGATCGTCGTAAATCAATAACTATTTTACACGATATTAATCAATGTGCGTACAGTGTTATTAATAATCGTAATTAAAGCATGAAATTAACCTGGAACGCCAGGCGATCAACACTAACAAGAGAAAAAGGAGGCCGGGAAATTTATAAAATTGTAATCACTCCGAGCAAAATGTGCCAAGGGGGGTGTCGATATTGCAATAAATAATGCAGAGGTGCTGCAATCATGCGCTGTCGCTAAAACCGCTTAACGCGCACGGCAAGTTAAGCATTTATTTTGACGAGTTTTCGAAAAGCCAAATCGACGAAGACTAGCTTAGCGCTTGATGAATAGGCGTTACCGTTCGATGAAACTCATCATGACAAATTACCATAAAAGTGGCTGCGTTGCGTAAAAATTGAATCTTTAGCGTACAAGATCATCGGACTATGCGAGAAAAGTAATTTAGATATTGTAATCGCGTCCGTGTGATAAAATCGTCGAAAATGCCATATTAAAAAAAAGTAATAAAGAAAAAAAATTAAAATGCCGAGTAATTATTTATTTTTAGTGGCAGTCGGGTAAACTGCAAAGGTCGAATAGAAACACAAGCAGTTAGATTTTATCAAGACGTGTATTTAAGTACAAGGGACAAATGTGCTTAATTGGCGCAGCGTGATCAACTCGTGCAACGTTCGATCACCTGTAAATAACTCATGAAACAAGGAAAGCTTAAATGCCCGTTTTGAACACAAACGCTCGGCAAAAGGAAGCACTAAATCAATCGTTAGATGATAGCGCGTAAAAGCACTATTACGGAATAAATAAAACATTTAAAAGACCAACGTTCGCCTTTACATTTTTCGAACTGCGAAACGCCAGACTTCTTTTCGTTTCAAGCCGCGGTTATTATAATAATTAATTCTCGAACATCCGAAGCAAAAGCAAATCGTTAGGGACCACCGCGAAAAAAACACAACACTCGGACATCTCGAAGCATTCAAATGGCATTCTTGTACGAGAAAACACCGCGTCGAACGGCGAGCGGCATGTTACGCGTCGTCGTCGAAAATTCGTCAACCGTTCTCCATTTTCTTTACACAACACAACGGCCCGCGACTTCTTTTTTCCATTGTATTCCACGGTCTTCGGAACGTCCTCGTCTCTAAATCGTCGCCGTCGAAATTGGACGTCGAAGATGGCGATTTCGCGGTGCGACGTCACGGGCTGACGGCCTCGGGACCGGTCCGTTTCCGTTCAACGCACTTATGCCATCATCTTACGAATATAATGTATGAATACAATGACACGTCCTCTGGATGATGGCCTAGAAGGTCGTCGGTGTCGAGCCGGCGCCAAAGCAATCGCATCGATCGGACTATCGATGGTATTTTCTAACGTTCGATGAGATGGTGAATAAAGATACGCATCGCGCGAGTGCATAGAACGCACATTGGTCGAGATCTTATCTATTCAATTTCCGAACGTTTGATATTTCAGAAATAATTTCTATTGATCGCAGTTTGAAAAGAGTGATCTCTAGTGATGAAAAGCTAGATCGGCGATTGATCTTTGCTTTCTGATCAGAGGAAAATTTGAGTTTGATGGCATTAAGCGTGCATATCTAGCTTTTTTTATATGTCGATTCGTGGTATTCGAGAGCGGTGTAATATTAATCGACAATACACATGGAGGATGGATTTATTTTTCACATTAACCTTTTTGTGAGTATTATTATATGAAATGTCAATGAACAGCCTTGTATGAGTACTTCAAAACATCCCATGAACTACGAGTATCACGTTCCTCAAATTATAATATAAAAAGTACGAATCAATAAAATGAAAAATATTTAATTTCCTATAATTGATAATAACTCCGATTGATATAGTTTTCTATTATTAAACTAAACGAATATTTTTAGATATACGACTCGCGAACAATAAACTATGACTACATTAATTGATATTGGCCGCGGGAAATATGTCCTTTTCATTTAATATTTCGATCAAATTTATACAGGCGTGGATGATTTATAGCATGCATTATGGTCGATGAACCCCGACATAATATCTTTATCCATTATTGCGAGCACGAAAGACAACGCGCACTCGTTTCATTGAGCTTCATAGAGACAAGGTCGAACGACAACCGGGCGTAAAAAAGCCGTCAAATCGCGTTGATTAACGATAACCGTGCCGGGTGTAACATTGATTTTCTTAAAATGATGAATAGTTGGTGCAGAAGATCGAATCAATTTGTTAGATTGATGGATGTGATGTCTATTATACGTACTGAAAAAATGTTCATTTAACGACATGAAGTATTTAATTAAAGTAATGAATTGCCATGAAAATTGACATTTAATCACTTTACGAGTGATGGATGACTAACGTGGTATTGAACGGCGCATCGAAAATTTTCCATCGGAAAAAAATGGTTTAAATGACGGATTGTAATTATAGGCAATGAATATAAGTTATATATTTTATATACATGTGGTCGTGTGAGTAAATGTTCTATTAGTGTATGAATGTTTTCACTTTCTACGAAGGTATCACATTACGAGTAACTCTGTGTCTGTTATCCTATCCATCAATCAAGCTCACGCACTGGCACTGACTGCTAACAGTCTACTTACAGGCCGTTTAGCCAGACCTTTGCGTCTTTCTCATAGATAACGAAGAGTTAACATAAAGTAGATATAAAGAGTGGTAATCACAACATTTAGACGACAATCGAGAGTGAATGGTGCGATTTTTTGTTCTACGAGTTTTCTCAGTTGTGATATTTTATTGTACTATAATATAATATATAAATTTATAGATATCTTTAGCTTATACATGAAAAAGATTGAAAAAAAACATTGAAAGCTATAACAAAAATGTACGATGAACGAGTTCGATGTGCAAAAGTTATGCACACGAAAACCGCAACTTTTTTATTATTTATTCATTGGCGCATATTAGATTACATGTAATGTGGTACGATTTTATTTTTGTTATATTTTTTCATGAAGCAAAGGCATAATGGCGGTATTTTAAGCGACATTAGTTTTAGTAATATCGCCGTAATAAATCACGAACATTAAAATAACGAATGTTGATATAAAATTCAAATAATGGCAGATTACGAACACAGGATGCTGACGATGTAGGTGCCTCTTATGTGTCTATCACGCATCGAGGCTAGTAATTCGAAAATGCCGGCAACCGAAGCAAATAGCCCATCAATCACCGTGATGTTGCGGAAGGATTTTGCCGATAATTTGAATCATCTTAAAATCACCATTATAGTTAAATGCGGGTCGTGTGTAGGCGCGGGGATTCGCGATTGCTCGAAAAATAAAAAAGATTGAAGGCAATTTATGATCGAACGAAAGACACGCCCTTCGAAAGAAAAGCGTACTTGGGAAACTCAACGTGAAAAACATGACTGATGATTCGAAACCAGCCTGTATTTCGATCTCGTATCAATCATAGGCTTAGTTGCGAGATGATTAACGCAATCACATTGATTGCTATAACACAAGGAGTCAACGATCTTCGAGTACGCGTCGAATAACAATAATAATAATAATAATAATAATAATAATAAAAAAAAACATGTTTGTGCGTACGAATGTATGATCGAAATAATTTTCTTTATTATATGTTCGGTGTGCGGTCTATTTTAATTAGTAAAAATATGAAAATTTAAGTTGGCCACCGGTTTAAAGTCGTCGGTGCGGACGTCCAATCAGTCAAGTTTTATAGCCAATTAGCGAACCTCGAGACGCGGATGATCGCCACTGAAATCTAAACAGCTTCAGTCAAACATTTTTTTTGCCGCACGAACCGTGCTCGAATAACAAAGAGCGGAAAAAATTCCAATTTATTAGCTGGTCGCGTTCCTTAAAATTCGAACCGCGAACGAAGTCGGTCGGAAAACGCATCTGATTTTCTATATCGACTTCCACTGAAGTATACATATATCTTTTATAAAAATATAGAAACACATTCTTCAATGTTGTAATGGCGAGTAACAGAGCGAATAACAATTAAACCATTCGTAGTGCAAATACCGGTAGCGCCGATAGTGCAAAGTAACGATTGTGATACAAGAGCTTCGTGAGAAGGGTGAGATAGCGGACAGAGGAAATGCTTTTATCCACAACCCAATATTTTGCAATGACGTTTCAGACCATAAAGTACACTTAACACACCGCTCAGATAGCCATATATAGTAACCGAGAGTGTTTTGCAATTATCTGCTCAACGCCGAGGGCCGGGTTCTTTATTAAGTACTATTGTTTAGAAGTTTAGAATGAGCCGTACCACCAACGAAGATCAACAACGAACTGTCTTTACGCATTGCATAGCAAAATATTTCATTCAAACACAAAGTTATATATTCACCGAAAGCTCGACAGATACAACCAGTACAGTGCTAGAAACGTGCCATTAGTTTCAATTCACCTTTACCGGAAGAGTGTCTACTTCTTTTTCATATTGAAACGGCTCCGTAATGCAAGCGAATATGCTGATACATAGCTCGGAGTCATATTTTAAGGACGAGAACACGCGGCGCATTTTCCATGATGGGCCTCTCCGTTCACGAGGCCGGCTCTCACGAACGGCACCACTTTCAGGCCACCCTGTGTACGCTTTCGTATGCCTCGTTTCTCGAGCTCGACTGTTCGAGCAGCCCGGGAGCGAGCGAACTCCGACCGAGGAGGTGTGCGAAATCATAGTACCGACGCGTCAGATCCGACGTCGAGCTGACTCCGAGAAGGTTCCCTCTTGACAGTGAGCCGAGGCGGTCACGGCTCGGCTCAACCTAGCCTAACCCATGGAGGTCAAGGAGTCAAAATCGAGCCGGAGGGAATATTCGGACGATCCCTCGGTGTTTGCACAGTATGAATCCGACGGCGCGATTATCTAACGCGGCCGACTGCCAGATCACGAGCCTTTCGTCTCAATAAACGCTCCGCTGACGTTTATCGCTCGAAACGAGCAAAAGTGATTTCCATATTGCAAAAAGCTCGGGATTAATGCAGTCCGTTCGTGACGCGTGTTTCGAGTTTGCGGTTTTCGGAAAAAATCCGTACGGCCGGAAAACCGCATCCACCGTCATCCAGCCCCCATTAGAGATCGGTTCCAATAAAGTGGAACAATATAATAGGACACGCGCCGTCGGGAATTTATCATAAGCGAACATCCGCAATTGCATGGATAATTGCGAGGCGTGATTAGTGCGGATAATTCAAATATCGTCGTAAGCGCGAGACGCGATTTGCCCATTAGTCCTGAAAGTTCATGCGGGTCATATGAGGCGCAAACATGAAGTCTTCACCACTAAAAGCAATCATACAATTAAGTTGGAAAGTAGAAAGTAACGTTTCTTAGATCATACAATGAATACATTATTTTTGAACTTTATATAAAAAATAAATTATCAAAGATATTACATTTCTTCCTCATTAAATAAATAGCATATGAAGAAATCGTGCAATTTAATCTAACGTTAATTAACATTTCAGTGTTGATTTGGGCGTGTAGCTTTCGAGACGCAATCTACAATCTGTGGGAAGATCTTGGAAATTAATATATTGCACGTGGTGAAAAAATAATTGCATCTAATCTAACGCGGCTCGTTATGCATGCAAATCGTCCGTTTTTGCATACAGTGGATACCCGAGCGAATAATCTAGCTTTTTTTATCGGCAATGTGTCTGGTGCATTATCGCAAACGCAAACAATGAACTCGAGTGCCGAAGCAACACCAGTTCTAACGAGCGGAAAGAGTCTTTGTTGTTATCGGTGGCGTTATTCTCGCCACGGAGAAAAATCTCTTAGAAACACGGCGAAAAAATACAAAAAAATAAATCAGAAAGAAGGAAAAAAGGCATCGCATCACGGGCCGGTGAGCAGCTTAGCATAAATAAGGCATGTAACATTCAATTAAAATGTGCAATATGCTCGCTTCGGTGGGCATTAGCATTTATTAGCCGGGATCCACTTCCGTATCGGGTAGAGCGACTGTCCGTATGGACCAGCTTTCATGTGTAGTTTTACACTGGCAATATAAGACGAAAACCTGAACAGTCACGTAGCGCTGAAAGGACCCGCAAATACATTTGCCTAATTAATCAATCGGAATCGGAATAGATCCGGACCCGAGATGCACCCGACGTTAATGGGGGTCGAGCGGGCTAATGAATAATTCAAGCTCAATTCCAACTTATTTAGCGCGCTCGTTAATTAGACGCGTGGGTTAATGCGACCGCAGTCCAATTAATGGCGATTTTCAGACGGCTCGTATATACGTGTATAATATCCGAAGCACATCGCCAACTAGGGACCACTAGGACTCCGCAGGATTGGTGCCCCACGTGGAAGATCGCCGGTGAGGATATGGGATGCGCTCCTTTTGTTCATGATGCATTCGAGCGCATGCTCGGTTATGGTTGCACCTAGCCATGGGAGTTTTGTGTCGGCGATGATCGCGAGTGCAGAACAAAAAAGTGCATCACGCTTCAGATGCTTGGTTTCTTCCTGATTAGATAATCGCGCGCGCACGCCACAGGGACAAGCGCGATGGTCAATTATTTCGCGAGAATATACCGGACGGTCGTTTGTGTTAATGCGATTTTTTTATGCGAAAAAATTATAAACGTAAGCGTTAGCCGTGTGTGTAATTTAATGCGGAATCTATGGATAGGTTATTGAGCTTTAATGGTGGCTAGTCAGCTTCGGATTATGTGTTACTACTATGGGCAATATTGTAATAGTGCACAGATACACCATTAATGATGGCTAAGTATACCGAAGCATTATATGCAACACATAAATTCTCAGAATGGGTGCATTATTAAGGAATGTATGCAATATTTTATCGATAAGTATAAATAAATATTGCGTGACACATTTAACCCCGTTATGTATACGCTGATTTATTTCGCATTCAAATATTAATCTCTTGAATAGAAAATACGATCTTTTAACTTTTCTATACAGAGTTAAATAAATTTATACCGCGATAACATCAAATTTCATTTCTCTTTACTTAAAATTGTTCATTTTTTTACAGGTGCATTGACAAAATCACAATTCCCAGTCTTCACGATATACGCCCAAAAGTCATGCTTAGGAGTACGTCCTTGCGAAAGAGCGTGGTGCTTCGACAGAGTACAGGGACACAAGCTCAAGTCCACCACCAAGAGATCTCACCTCGTCAGTTCAAGACAAATGTGTCTCGACTTATGCTTGGGAGAGAACGAGTTCGTCTGCAGGTGAGCTTTTATAGTGTTACTATGATATTATAATTAAACAGACTGGTCATAGCAGTGCGTTGATGGATCTCATTGACGTGTTTGACGCGTCCGCCAGAAGTGTTTGTATGTGGCTCGCGTATGTAATCTTGCCGCTGTTACGAAACATCACAACTTTGCCGATATCAAATTAACGAACCATTAAG
Organism: Hydropsyche tenuis; assembly: GCA_009617725.1. Lineage (NCBI taxonomy): Eukaryota > Metazoa > Arthropoda > Insecta > Trichoptera > Hydropsychidae > Hydropsyche > Hydropsyche tenuis. The sequence continues at coordinate 324,545 of VTON01000021.1, read as the reverse complement.
TAAACCGCTAGATAACTTGAGGAATGCCGGATAAACTAAACATGGGAGTCTCTTTAAAAGCGCGCGTGCGTAGACGAAAATTATCGTAGCTGTACATTTTGTTCACGGAACGAAATCGTTTATGTGTGTTTGCATTTTTGAAGACTCCATATTGCGCATTCGATAAAAATGCGTGGAAAAATTATGAAATCGCTATGTACGCTTGACCGTTCGATTTGATCGGATGCATTAAGGTACAGTTGTAGCTTTTACTATCGACGCAAGTGAAATTAATTTATTTTCGTATCAACAATCGTGATTCGGTTAATGAAAAAATAACGTTTTCTATGACGTTTGAGTGATATTTCAATCCACATGTAAAGACATGCGCAATTATATGAATGGTTGCCCCGAATTCGACGCAATTAATACGGAATCTAAAATTCCATTTAATATTTAATCGAACATTAATCTATCAAATAAATTGATACGCAAGTCATACACACGAATCTAATTCAAAAAAATATTCAATCATTCAATGCACTTCATAAAAACCAGCTTTTATTGATAACCAATCAATGTATAACACGGCAAGCGTTAATAAAATGATTCTATAATGCGATCGAATTACACGATAATTGAAAATAAACATAATCGAATGACGGTAAAACGACCAATAATGATTCGTTCCGAGTTTTTCCTATAGACCGCGAAAGTGTTAATTGGCCGCGTCGCGCACCCGCAAGAAACCGCGCATTTCCACAGCGTGCGGTCGTTGAAAACGTAACAGGATCTCGCAGAGCAGATAGATACCGAAACATACATCTAAACGTCTATTCCAGGGGAAGCTGGACGCGACCACACTAATGGCTCTAAAACGCTGGTTTACAATCTCATTATGTCGCCGGGGAAAAGCGGCCAGTCACCGGGGTGGCTTCTGAATAACGCGCGAGACCGGAATGCGATATGAAAAGCTCCCCAGAGACCAAATAATTGTACGATTGTCTCTTATGATAATGAACCACTAGCTTTTCAGCTAACAATACCTGTCCCCGTTACAACCCCATAAATACATATTGATTGGCCGCCGAGACCGACGCAAGAACAGGTTGGCCGTCCGAGCCGCGACCGCCGGTTTTTCACCGTCATTTCGCGAATAGTTTCAATTCTGTATATAGATAGTTTTGTTTTGTTTCCCTTTTTTTGTTTTATTTTCGTCGAATGTATACGTAATATATTCCGAAATCGTTCGGTCGTAAAATGCCGTCGAATGCGGTCCAAGTGAATACGATACGCCGCACGTTGGAAGGTGATTGACGGCAATAATAACGGACGGTGGCGAAAATATTTCAACGGTTCAACGCCGATCGCTTTTTTTCAACAGTATATAAATTGGACTGATAGGAACTTATTTATTAATCTGTTATAAAAAAGTTGTATGTAATAATGTGTCAATTATGAAGCATTCTAATATCACATATCGTTACGATACATATTATAATCACGATTGAACACAAAAAATATTTACAGATATGGTTTGATGATAAATCGATATATAAATTCAGCACAATTTTAATTTAAAAAAAATTAAATTAATCATAATGCATTCATAAAAGGACACAATATCTGATATTAGTTAAAGTGCAATTAGAAGATTTTTTCCAACTACGTAGTAATAAAGCCCTATCGTAATTATACGTCTATGAACAGAACAGAAACAATACATAATTACGTCTTCCACTGAAACGCTAGGATATGTTTTGTGTGTAAAAAGCGTGATTTTCAAATCGCTCTTAAATGAAACGCTGCAAAAGTATATCTTTCGCACGAAACGACGCTTAATTCGGAGGAGAATCTTCAAAGTAATTTATCTGGTATTGTGCATAAGCGAAACGTTGCATAATAAACGGCTTACCGGAGAGACGCATTTCCGCGAAATGTAAAGTGGAAACCTCCTCTCCTTTATTTTTTCAGAGCTCATGATATATTCAAACACGGCCAACGTACCATATGAAAACGCATCGAGTAGCTACTTGAAATATGAATCGTGTATTCGTATGAAATAGCCGAGTGTACGGAACGGGAGAAATATGTGCATGCGGGAGTTTTTAACAAGTGAAATCCCGCGGACATAAATCAACGGGGACGTCCTATTAATCGCAACGGTAAAATTGATATTTACGATCTTATAACATCGGTACGTTGTCGACAATGATCAACGGTATTGTAATTCGATATCAAAGATTGCATTTATCAACGTCGGAGGAGGTAAAAGAATTTCGCGAAATTCAACACTGCATAATTGATGTATCGCACTCGTTCATCTGTGATTAATAGATGTGTGTTTTGAAGGCGAAATCAATACGCACTCACCCGATAAAAAATATTCTTTTATAAACTTCAAATGGTCGTTTTACCGATAATTTAAATAAACTCTTTTGTATAATTGAATTGAAAGGGAATAAAATTCTTAAGATATCAGCAGCCATTCATTGTCTACTATATACGGAAATAAAAAAATAACCACAAGCATTTTTATCCAGCATCTGCAAATAAACCAGCAAAGTCCTAGAAAAAGATCGATCCCCACGAAACGCCAACAAGAAAAAATACATTCTCGGAAGAACGCGACCACTATAAAGATAGAGAGAGCACTGGAATGCTAAATGCCGGGCATATTTGCTGAAGGGGTCCCCATCTCGGTCCGCGGGGGCGAACCCCCGGTCGGTTCAGGTTAAGTTGGTCGGTTGGTAGTTTGGTTCGGCTGTTGGTTTTCCTCGGCGGCATGAGTCGCCCGAGGATCAGCAGTCACGACTTGACAAACGATTGTGTCCGCAGATTGCCGGGCCCGTTTCCTATTTAGATAGAAATTAGAGACAAAGCGCCACAAAGGCGTAGGAGAGCCTCACCGGGATGGTGCGATCGCTTCGCCAATGATAAAAACACACCCGAGAGAAAATTGTTGCCGGCCGGTCTTTCTATGGCGACGACGACGCGGATCGTCAACGTTTTATGGACGAAGGAACTCCTTAGGCTATTAATTGGATCGCAAATTTATGGGGATCGTTTGGGATTTTATGGGGAATTTTCACAGGTTCGCGTCAAATGGTTGTAGTCAATTATTGTTTATTATCTGGAAATCAGTGTAGTGTTGCAATTTTATTCGTTACCATAATTATGTCTTTTTTACTTCTGATCGTAAAAAAGATAAAGTGTATTATCATACAAATATACTATTTTATAATGTTAGAATGATAATGAAAACAGATATGGATTAATTTATTGATAACGGTTTTTTTTAATAAAATTTGCACAATGGGAAATTCTAAAATGTGCAATTGAATTTTATCGGTTCACGACCTCTGGAACACTATGGAGTTCCGAGACTGTCTTTTTTCCTCGCTCAAGTCTCGTTACGGAATTGAGTAAATATTAAAACTTGGAAAACGACCGCGCTTCGAAGATGATTTCCTGAAAATTTCAATACGCGAATAAATCACTTTCAATTTAACACAAATTACAATTGGTAAAACAATATCGGCGGGACGCGCACAACGTACAACCGCGATTATTTTAAACGATCTCATTAAAGATTCGAAACCAAAACGAAAAACGCACACGGCAAAGCCAACAAAATAACAAAACGCAACAACGAGAAGATGGGCCTAATTAGGCATTGCAACATCGCGGAGAGAAATCGCGCCCCTAGGCACGTTCCGCAACAAAGTAACCGCGGGGGTAAAGCATCATCGGCAACAACAATCGGCCCGATGCCGTTCGATCATCTCGGCCGTCATCACAGCCGTCGTCGCAGTCGTCATTACCGTCGGCCAATAATAATGCGAGCGTCATTACGAGCTTTCGAGGTGAGCTTTTCCGCGGTCACGTACCGCCGGCGCACACCTGTCGGCGCGAAGAGCTTTTCCCATACGCGTTGTGTCCGAAGGGCTTGGAAACTCTGCGAGTTGGCCGATAATTGGATGAGCCATTAGCTCCGCGGGTCGTCCCAATTATTCGGGAACGAGAATCGTTTTGTGAGAAAGAAGCGTTTCGTAAAAGGGTCGGAAGATTCGCGGCGGCGGAATGGAAAAATGAAAAAAAAAAAATGTTCGGATGGAATCTAAAGATTGACGCGCGGTTGCGTAAGGCTCGTTTACGAAAATGACATTATAATGAGAATCGACGTGGAAGTCGCCAATCACGTGTATTAAAGTCGTGGACGATGACGATGTTATAGTATCGGCAATTGACATTCTCGGAAGTTAAATTGGAAGAAATGAATTTATAACGCGAAATGATCTCCGTAGTAATTCTCTAAATGGGTGGTATTAGTTTTTATTTTTACAGACTTTTCTTAAATAATAACTGTACAGGTTCATGAAAAAAATATATTTTCCCAGTAAAAAAAAAAAATTGACTCATCAAGAATACATTAAATGCTTTTAAGAACTCAATTGCTCTACTATTTGTGCGTCCACGAACACATTGTAATATATTATTCTATACGACTATTACGAAAAACCCACTATGTCACCGTTTTATCATTTTACGATCTCACAACTGAATAATATAATAAGATTTTCTTTAACATAATCTAAAACAGACTTAACATTTTCCAACCGGTCCGGAATGAGGTAGAGCGCTTTTGCATATTCAACGTGCATTCGCCACTGAAAAGAATATTCGTAGGAGGTCGACGTCATTTAGTATGGCGGTCGTGTGCTGTCTGTAAACCGGCGACTACCATTTCAGCTACCGACACATATCTTGTATCGACGTCGTGTTTACAGTCGACTAACGGAACACGTCTTCTTATGCGACGTCGACCAAGAAATGGGACATTTACGTGGACCGATGAAGACGACACCGGACGAAAAAAAAACCGACAGTAATAACACAACCGAGTAGGCGTATTCAATTGAACGATCCCCGCAGCATCCTCCCACATCAAACACAAAAATCACTTAGAAAAACATTCGATCCGAACGTGTGGTAGCCGGAGGTCCCGCAGAGGAAGAACCCAGTCGGCAACACGAAGGGAAAAGGGCGTGTTTTGGAAAATGCCTGGGGTATTCAAAGGCGGGGCAGTGGTCCGGCCGTCGCCGGCAAATGACATCGGCGGGCCTCGTCTGGTCACGACCGAAAGCAAAATAATGCAACGCCATCAACTTTGGCCTTTCTTGCACGCGAGAATGTGTGTATGTGCGCGCGACACAATGCGGGGTGTTTGAGAATGGGAAACGTTGCGTCTCGCATTGTGTTCGCAATTAAAAATCGACGAACGTTCGTGTCCGTTTCGCGGTATCGACGCCTCTGTTACGTGCGATTGCATGTAATTAATGCAATCGATGTGTATCTCGTGCTAGGTAATTGATCGCATATTTACGGGCGGTAGAGCTTACGATTCTCAAATTAACGGTATGTGTGCGCGGGGTCGTTCTGGATCTTATAACGTTTCAATTGAGTGTCGGAACATAACAATAATTATTAACGATGGAAAAATATTTTTGCATTTATTCATCCATATCCTATTATTGGAAATGTTTCATTTGTAAGTAAAAATTGTATTGATGCGGCAAAAATATTATAATCAGTAATAGTTTGGCTTCTATAAGAATAGTTTTCGAATATAATTTAAATATAATATTATATGTAGGTACTGAACCCTTTAGATTAATTAATGGTTTTTAATAAGATTTCATAAAATCAGGATTCCACTCAAAAAAGAGACAATAAATTACAATTGCAACATTGAAATATAAACGCAATAGAAATTTTAGAATCATCATAAATCTCACAATTTAGTTTTCGAATATTTTATACTAGATTTGCTTTCAACAAAATTTATAGCACCAACTTTTACACAACTGATAAAATTTTCCGAAAAAGAGCAAATCACTCAAAGAAAAAAACCTGTTCGACACGTTTTTTAATTATTTCTTCAAAATTAACAAAACCCCGTTCCACCGGACGATAGATAAGTGGCCCGTTCAAACACTTCTCGCTCTTCAGACGATTTCAGAAAGGTTTACGCGCGCGTATGTAAACTTTATTGGATACCCGTCAAACTTTACGAGCTTTTCAACCGTTGATCCGGAACACAGTTGAATTTATTATTTTACAGTGCAATCAAACGCAGTTTTGTCCGATAACGAGCGCCGGCCCATAATCACACTTAAATAATAAGCGATCGATAATAAAATAAACTACACATTTCGTACGCCGTATACGCGTGTACGTGTTTTATGAATAGTTAAAATGGTACTGCGGCCGGTCGTTTTTCCTAGCCGGAGTCATTAGTGATTCGCAACGCGTCCGTCGTGATGCTGCAATCCGAAGAAAAACTAAGTGATAGTGCGATGCCTTTCGATGTCCCTCGGCCATATACCTGTTTGTTTATAAATAATCCGCGCATAAATACGTAACATACCTATATCGGTCGATAGGGGTACAAATTTAGAAAACATTATTCGCTACCAAAAATGGACTTGCCGTCTGAGAATCGGATCATTTCGATTTCGTAAATAACAAATGCGATTCTGCGGTTTCGAGACGAAGATGGCAAGTCTACTGGAACGGTCAACATCGCCGTACCGATCGACCTTCCCACGGACGCCGGTACGTTTCATTCAAGAATCGGCGGTCGTTTCATTACGCAAACAACTGATGCATTTCATTACGCGGAAACTTTTTCGATGAAAAAATTGAAAATAAGAATCGATGGAGCGGCGAGGATTTTGTAACGAAATACATTTTTTGGTGTTTTTGTTGCAGATCGGCCAATTACAATAACAAAATTGGAGATTGCGACTTGACTGATATGGATCGTATTACGTTGGCGGGTACCGAAGCTTTCGAACCAAATGAAGGTATGTGAAATTAAATATTTATTCGAACGAACATTGTAATGAAGCATTGGAATATAATAATGAAATATCTTAATTTTAGATTTCGATTATTTGGAAAACAACTGCGTAGAAGAGCCAACCAAATTGTGTGAATTCAAAAAGATGAACGGAAGAATATTGAAGACCGTCGATTCTGTATACCAAGACGTGCAAACTGTTGATGAATGTAGAGAGCTGTGCCTCAACTCACCATTCAGGTAAATTAATAAGATCATTTGCATAATGGATTTTTAATTTTCGTATTTATATTTGCATTATTCATTCACAGATGTCATTCATACGATCACGGCGATACTGGAGATAATGTTTGCCGTCTATCTCATCATTCTAGAGCCACTTTAGCCGACATTCAAGTTATTATATTTACAATAAATACTTTAAAATAATTTAATAGCAAAAAATTAACATCAAATATTATGCAGGATCCGTACTTGGACGTTCCTGAAGCAGCTACATATGAATTGTCTTCGTGCTACAACGTATCTATTGATTGCCGATCTGGAGACATGGTCGCCAGAATTCAAACCTCCAAACTCTTCGATGGAAAAATCTACGCCAAAGGCAGTCCTAATTCATGCGTTGTGGATGTGAAACAGAGTTTGGAATTTGAATTGCACATGGGATACAACAACATCGAATGCAACGTTAAACAGACCGGACTCGGAAGGTAAGCTTTAAAATGATAGTGAAAGTCATTGCGCTCAACCGCAGTTGAATGCCGGCTACAGCGAAAGATATCTCCGTTTCCAGATACCTGAACGATGTGGTTATCCAGCACCATGACACCATTGTGACCTCGTCGGATCTCGGCTTAGCGGTCACATGCCAATACGACCTGACCAACAAAACAGTGTCCAACGAGGTTGACCTAGGCATACACGGTGACATCCCACCAGCGCTATCCGAAGAGGTCATTGTCGACTCACCGAACGTGGCGATGAAGATCACCGATAGAGATGGAAATGACGTTGTACCCTCAGCCGAAGTTGGAGATCCCCTCGTGAGCGTCAAAGATTACACCGTAGTGCACAGCACGACAATAGAACACGCCCCGTGATTAAACCGAGTTTTGTTTTCGTTTGCAGGCACTCAAGTTCGAGATTCTTGATCCTAATTCACCGTTTGAAATATTTGTACGCGAGCTGGTTGCCATGGATGGTGTTGACTCTAGTGAAATTACGCTTATCGACTCGAGAGGGTGCCCCACCGACCACTTCATCATGGGACCGCTGTTCAAATCGGCCAACACCGGAAAGGTAAGAGTTGCGCAACGCTTCGAAATATTATCGCATTTTTATTTAATCGCGGTAGATGGAAGCGGCTTTCCGTAACGCCGGACGAGTGCGTGCGAGAGTAATGAGCGTAAAATTGACCGCTCAATTATGATAATCTGAGCACTGGATTGTTGTATACGTACATTGTATTGAAACGTTCGTGCGTATCATTTGCAGATTCTGTTGTCGCACTTCGACGCCTTCAAGTTCCCGTCATCCGAAGTAGTACAATTCAGAGCTTTGGTCACACCCTGCATGCCCACTTGCGAACCAGTACAGTGCGGACGTACCGGAGAACCTGGAGATCTCAGATCTGTTCTGTCATACGGACGTAAAAAGAGGTAAAACCACATCAATTGAATTTAAAAACAATAATCGTTATGTTCGATATGATCATTGATGTCTTTTCAATAGATCGACATCGTCGTCACGAGAAGACATGCTGTTGGTGCAGACGATCCAGATAACGGACAAGTTCGGATTCGACAAGCAACGTTCCGGAAACCACACAACCAAGTCTTCTGGCGAGACCATCTTTATAGAAAACGATCGCATCGATGGTTTCTGCTTGAATGGGGCTGGAATTCTCGTAGCAGGCGCAGCCTTCCTCTTGGCACAAATGGCCATCGCAGCTTTATGGGGATTGGCAAGGAGAAGGAGACGTGCAGCAGCCAAAGCAGCGGAATTAGCAATGGGAATGCCACCCCCAACTCCAGCATCGAGGGCCGATAGCATGTGCAAACTTTACGACACATCTAGTGGATTTGGACGCTCTCATCACCGACACTTTTGAATGAATAAAATATACCCACCATCTACCTATATGAATTCAAATTCACAATAGATTAATACGCAAAAAATCCCTATCGCTCATATTAACACTTCGTCTAATACAGTTATCTATATGCGCTTGTAAAAAATTTTCCTTTATATGTATTATTATTATGAAATATTACTTATGACCGTTAAATTTCTACGGTTTCCACAAATCGCTAGTAGCTTATATCATCATTATGAAAACCGGTTGACATCTATAAAAGAACGGTATGGTTAATAGGCAGTACAATTTTCCAGGTTATATGGTCGAGTCTATCTCGACCTAGCGGAGGATAGTTGTATTTCAATCAAGGTTATAATTTTAACAGTGATTTTTGAACCAGTTCGATTAATATTATTTTAGCATATAAGTTCGACCCAGTATTTTTTTAAACTGCCGCATTGTGGTCTAATCAACGCAATAATAGTACGTAATGTATAACGCATTTTATTCGAGTACCTAGTACCTACTATATAAACTGATTAACATTTATATTAAATTATATAATTTCAACGTCAAAAAATGACTGTCGTATGTCCGGAGATTGATGGAAATAATTAAGTCAACATATTTCATTTTATCGTATTAATTGCGTACGAAGTTACAATAATCAAACACTAGTTTCATAAGAAATATCGTAAAATTATTATAGGAAAAACAAATTTTAATTATAATCGAATTATGAAAAGAGGCCGGGACGACCGAAATATAATACTATACAACGATAAAACTGTATGAATGGTGATGAAGTTTGAGTGAGGATTAGTATAGTGGAGAATGTATCTAAATGCAATCAATGTTTTTATGGAGCGAAAGGAAAAAAATTGTATGGTAAAATATCTACGAATGTGTTCTGTATCTTTAATTATAATTAAAAATTCGCTTGTCCCCTCCTCAAAGTCGTAAGTTAACACGGACGACTTGAAGTGATATTGAGGTGACATTGAAATGACTTTGAATTAATCTAGAAGCACTATCTCGAGCAGCACGCTAAAATTATTTATTTTCACTAATTTATTGTAATGCACTGACAATCGTGTAAAAAACACCGATTACCCACAGTATTTCTAAAAGAGTACGAAAGCGCACCTAGAATTTAGTTAACTAGAAAATTCCTGAACAATTCGCCAAAAGCGCGAATAGTTTGCGGAATTTCGTGAATCGCTTCAGTCGTCCATGAATCGACGTCATATTTATATTATTTAAATTAACTAATTAATTATGTATTCTTAAAAATCGTCATTCTTTTTGTAATAAAATCATAAAAAATCTTATATGTATTCTTTCTAGTGCCTGTCAAAATGACATCGAATATAATGAGCATTATTTTTCTACAAAATAAATGTATACACGTAAAAAGAAAAATTGATGAAATAAACATTTTAATATGAATATATTTTTTGTTATTAATTGAATTTTCCTATAAATAACAATAAAGAAGAAATGTAATCACTAACAGAAAGGTTATGAAATGAAAAAATGTATATAATAGAAAATTGGATGGATTTAATTCAAAATAAAAGAGAACAATCATTTTCACTATCACTATAAAACATATGCAATTAAATTTACAGAAAAAATAAAACTACATTTCCTGCATGGTCACGAATTGAGATTATAAAGTTATTGATATAATGATCGTTTATTAGGTCACCTTTTACTTGAACTTTATACGATAAACTCTAGAATTTGTTGCATATTACCGTCATATTCCCATAACGTTAGTCACCGACATGCTACGGTTATATACAGAAATTACCTATATTCTCTCAAAAACAAACACGATACTATCGAAAATTACTCATTTAACTTTAATATAGCTTTGATGAACGTTTATAAAATTTTCAAACACAATTATTTCAAGTTAATTTCAAAATCATTTCGATGTCGACTGATTTCCAGAATCAAAAACATATTTTATGTTACGTTGAAAATACGGTAAAATGTACATATATAATAATATAAGAATCAATATCGACGAATATTCATATTTAATTGAAGATTGAGAAATTTCTACGCGGAACTTTGAAAAATAGAAACTCGTTGGAACGTTTGTGGTCATTTCAAATTTAATTATGAAGAAATATTTCGAATGAACAACGGAACTTATATACGAGTAGATTTGCCATTGTTCTGGTGCGTGTGTTTGATTGATTTTGATGCATGCGTGGATCGTAAAAGTGTATTTACGACTGCATCAAGTGCTGTCTGTTGCAGCAATGAAATACCATAACACACTTATACAACGCAATATAAACAAAACATCAGAAAAGTCGTATCAATTAAAATAATGGTCAAATTATATACTATGTTGAAAGGTGCGGAGCATCATAAAGTCCACAGGTTCAAAGAAAAGTTGTTAAACAAATTCAATTTTCAATTTATAGTATTCTAAAAGAAAACTGGTTTCATAGTATTTTATAACAATTACGATAGGGAAAATAAAAATATTATAGTTAATTAAATATAATTTTTAATTTCGATAATTAAATCGCACGTCTTTCAATATGTAAATATAGATGTTCTATAAAAAACCTGGAATTCAGCACTGCAAATTTCTTTCAGTTAGAAGATCAAAAACTGAAAATACGGTAAAAATTTAAATTGTTATCCGCTGTCCTAAATAACTAAAATTCCCAAACAAAAAAGATATGTTAAATTTATTTCGCATTCAAATTTAAATCACCTATAAATTACGAGCGTTCAAATAAATCCTGATAAAAATTCCTAACCAATTAAAAAACAATGGTAAAAAATGCCACAAAACCACCTACCAAATAAAAAATCTAAACACCCTTCAATCACAACCCTGCGACATCCGCAAACCTCTAAACAGACATACCAGTCCGAGCTTGTATCATGTCATCGCGACGATGAGCCATCACGACCTCACATGCATTAACAAGACAAATCCCCAACTCCACTCAGAAGCACATTCCCATTCGCATTCCCGTCCCTGCATCACATAGCGAAAGCGACTTGACAAAAACGACCACGCCGAGGGTTGAGTGGGCAGCTATACGTGTGCCATACTCGACGAGAGCGATTCGGGTTCGAATCCGTGAGGTCACGCGAAATTAATCCCGTATAATAATGCATTGTGTGGACGCACACGAAACCGCAATAAATAACGCAATGGAGCGGCGCCGAGCCACACACGGAAGCCGGATAGTGTGGAAGGTAATGGATCGCACCCGTCACGATAATCCTTCGGAAAAGGACTGATAATGTCGGCGAGGGGTGGTGGGTGGTTGTTGGCGGAGATGTCTTTTGAGTATGAAAGCGGAGCCGGGAAATGTACGAGGGTCAGAGTTGTTGTCGGGCGGAAAAGTCGACAGAGATGTTTAGCGGTCGAGGTAGCGGCCGGTACGTGAACGAAATCAAAATCAGGTAAATGCACATGCAACTAGATTATTATAATGGTGGCGAAGCGGTACGGCCCGGTTTTGTTCGGAGCCGGAATAAAATGAGTGGGTTTCGTTAGGTTTATACGGAATCGCCTTTTAGTAATAAAGAGTTGATTTATATTGAATGTAAACGTGTGGCGGTAGAGTCGTAATCGTGTATTTAGCGAAACGCTATTGCATTTTATTCAAACTACTTTTGAATAAGCTACTTACTCTGATCGAATAATTTGTAATGAAATATTCTAATACAATCGGGACTCGTATAACACGATTTTGAATTGTACACGGTTAATTAATTGTGACCTGTTTATATACAAAACGGTTTTAGAAGAAAAAAACAATAAAAAAATTATTAAGTATTGCTTTAATTACATACATAAAATATTTATTGACAAATTTGCATTTTAATATGAATAAAAATGCAATACAAGCGCTTAAATTGAGATTATTAACGATTTCACGCGTAGTAATTCATGTATTAAGTACGTAAATTACTATTTTTTTCAACGAATTTCGCGGGTAGTTTGGAAGTAATATTTATCAATTTTTAACCATATCTTAAAGAGTTTCGGGTTTACATGTTGTTCAGTAGCACCTTTTGCCATTCAAACTATTAGCGTGTGTAAATTTAGACGATCTAATTGTAAAGGAAAACAATTTGTGAAAACTGTCAAAACACAACTTCCCCATAACTCGCGCACATAAAAACTACGCGCAAAATTCGTTAAGAAACCTAATTTGCAGACTTATAATGCATAAATTACACGTAAAACACATTAAGACAAAACAATTTAAGCACCTATAATGCATTTTATCTAAATATGAAGATGCATGTTTTCTGTATTGTTTTATTAAAAAAAGGGTATTAATAAATTTCGATATTTTTTGGAACGTAAACCTAAATTTCATATAAACTTCAAACCTCGTATAAAACGATTTCGTGGAACTATACAACCGTGTTATACGAGACCCAAACGTACCTACAATAGATTAGGGACGAATTTCAAGGTAATTGAAATATTTCAACGGTTCTTTTTCAATACTTCATTTAATTCACACAAACATAAACAACACATTAAAAACACAGCACAAAAAAACCCGATCCGACCAGATCGAATTCCATCGATCTTCACAGCGTGCGTTGCATCGACGTCGGCCGCAGACACCCGCAGACGCCGCATTGTTCTCCACCTACTTGCAGTACCTTGTCAAAATTACGCATAACAGTTAAATCAAACGAGATACCACAATCGAAGCGGACACCGCACCGACGACAGGTTCGACCGCGGGGAAACAATCACGCGAACGGACAAACCGATACGGCTCACGATCGAGCCGCGAGATAGGCTCGGCAGTAGTCCTGCGGACTCGAGGACTCGCAGGACCGTGTATGACGAGTCCGTCATTGTTATATGCAAAATTAACATGCGGAAATTGAGTGCAGAACTGTTGTCTAGGGCCGCAATCACGAACGGCGACGGCCGTGCGCCGTAACTCATACGGCAGCTGAAACAGAAACGGCTGCCGACTATGGAAGTCCCGGCCATGATAATAATGATACGCGATGTGCCCATATCGGAGGTATCCAACGGTGTTATGGTCTATCATACGTTGTTGTCGTTGTCGAGGAATCGCCGGACGGGTCGCGTTAATCCTTCGTTATAAAGGTGGGATTTACCGTTTGGTGATGGTTGCGATTTGGGAAAGTATGAAGAAAGTTAAATTATTTTTTATACCCAATCCTCTTTTTACATGGGGGTGCGTTTCAGAGACTATCGTAAAAAAAGCGTCTGAAAAACTGTGAGGTGATCATATAAAGATAGGTTCCAACAGTATGGAACTTCTATCTAAACATACTTTAGAAAACGTGTAATGTGAAAAAATTTCGCAATGTGAAATCATCTAAAAACATCGAAAATTTTAATTCAATAACTATAATTGTATACAGGCTTGCTCTGGATCTTGGAAGTGATGAAAAAAATAGAAAAAAATAATTGGTTATTTTTCATTGAACCGTGTTATTTCGGAACCATGTAAAAAGAGTTTTGGGTATTTCGATTTAAAAACTGAATACTTTTTTTTAAAGTAAATAAACAAAATAGTCAGTAAGCAAATAAAATTAATCGAAATTTATTAGTAACACGGTATCAATTATTATTCGACAGTAAATATTATGTTAGTCAGTCGAAGAATAAATAAAATAAAACTAGATAAGATTAACGTAATGGGTAAGAAAATTGTATAAATTTCAAAATTTTAATACATTGATGACATTCCGGTAAAAAAAAAAAACAGATACAATATTCAATGCGCAAAACAGTAAACTCATAACGTGAAATATTCATAGCACGAGCTATTGAAAGTGATGAACATTTAATAAAAGCATTGTTTATGCTTAAATCAATAAATGTAAAGACAAATTTATGGCATCAGTATAACAAGACAATAAAAAAGATTTAGAACCATAGATATACTCGTAGATAAACGTGCGTGATCGAGAGCGTAGCGGGTCTGTGCAAAATTAAAAAGCGGTCGCATACCAAAGTGGCCAACTGGTGCAATCGATACCAGTGTCAAAAGCTGGTATACGAATGCGTTTAACCGTTCATGACCGTTTTCAGACGTTGACACAAAATAAAAAAAACAAATATGAGTTGATAGAGCATGAAATACAATTAATTGCTGTAACCTTGTAAAAAAAAACGTTGCATAAATAAATTGTAACAAACATATACGAAGCAAATAATTTGGTGATATGTGTTAAATAAAATTATCTTGAATACTTTTGATTTGTAATCGGCTTTCTCGAAAGCGGATTTTATCCTCAAGCATATTTTATTAGGCACACACAACACAACGCAAAAATGAAAAAAAAAACAACATTTATTTATTTCAAATTATACTCGTATAATGCAACGTAATAAATTTATTATTCCAAAATTCAAATATTTATTCAAGTATATTATAAAATTAAATATTTTGCTTTCTTATCTCCGCAGCGACCAGCAAACGAAAATTTCCCATTTCCATCGCCATACAAAGGAAACAGAAAGTGCAAAAAGAATAGTACAGTCCCTAGGCGGTACAATTTACCATCAGTACTCTGTGCCGAAGTGAAACCGAAGCGTGATCTATCGATTTCGATCCGATGATCCTTCGATGCTTTTGCACGCACTTGTGCGTGGTATAGTTGGCTCGAAGACGATTTTCTCCGATAGACGCTTTGTCGTATCAAATCGATCGCCATCGAGCTCAATTCAAGGCAATCTGTGCCGATGCGCCGAATCGATTGCTATGGGAAATTTGCACAATCGAGAGTGGATCGAAAGTAGCACTTTGCGATGTTATTTATCTTGTTCGGTTGCGATTGCCGCCTTTGAGATTATAAATGCTCAGAAAATTCCATTAATTGTAATGTGGAAATCTGAGTGTTGAACTGAAAAGGCGATCGTTTGAAAAACAATAAAAAAAAGCAATCCAATTGCAGTATAATAAAAATTATGAGCGAGTTTTATGATTTCATATCTCGACTTTTTTGAAGTGAATAGAAATTGTGTAATAGATCGTAAACAAAATAAACCGAAGCAGATTAGGAAGTTTTTTTCGAAGGTTTCGAAACATGCGGAAGATTCTCATGGAAGGAAAGAAAAATCCCGTGCCACGAATTCGTGGCCACGTCGCGATAATCATACGAGACTAATTACAATCACATAAAAGCGTAGCGTCATAAAACTTTGATTGCATCATAGAACACCGGGAAAATTAAACGGATCGGGGTAATCTATAGTAAATTTTTAAGAGATTTATAAGCAGCCGTGGAAAATCGAGAAAATATGGGAGCGAAATAACGCTGCGAGCGTAATTTCGTGTGGAGCGGAACGGGCGGTGAAAAAACGCACAATTGAATCCCATGGTTCCTCGCACAAAAAAACATAGACAAAACGACGAAATTCGTTCGTAATTGCAACGTTTTCGTCGTGGGCGTGAATCGCGCATTGGCGGACGATCATCTCCCACAAATACACATTGCCAGAGAGACATGACCCTTTCGAGTGTCCAACGGATGATTTAAGGGATTTCAACGATGGAAAAAGGTCCGTCCGAGATTAATGCGCCATATTTCTTAACAATTTATCGACTTGTGAGGGGCGTCGCCGTGTCGAGGCAACGGTGAAGAAGCACCGACGGAATAAGATCATGACTCTCATGAGCCCGAAGTATTGAGACGTCCGATTCGAAATGTCGACACAGTTATGTATGTACGTGCATTCGAGACGTTCGATTGTCGGGAATTTCTTGCACGAGAACGAGCCGAGATCCTTATCTGTGGCCGTTCGAGGTTCACCTATCCGCGGAATGTCCGTCCACTTTTTCATGGGGGCCAAATCGAATTCGCGTGTCCGATTCGCAGGAAAATTCGCTAATGAAAGCGCCACATAAGAAACGTGAAATTTTCTCGTTCTTTGGTGCGTTCAGGCAATTGGCTCATTCGGATCGAAATTGCATGACGTTTGCCTCCGCTGTGCCGTTTGATCGGCGAAGATGAGTTCTGCTACTAATTGAAAATGATGGGTTCTCGACGACCGATTACGGTCTTCAGACGTTCACACGTTCTTCAGATCGGAGCAATTTCATCATATATGGTCATGAATTTCGAATCGCACAGCGCCAGACAATCAGTGAACTCCGCAGACAACAGAACAGACTTCAAAACATGCAATGTATATTATAATATAGGCGTTTCTGATTACCATTCTGATCCGAGTTCAATGTTTGTTTAGTATTCGTAGGCGTGCGAAAATAGACATCAACGAATAAAACTACTGGAAACTGGGAGTAATTAACGATTAGCAGTGAAAAGCTAATTTGTTAGAAATTATTCAGTGGTCGTAAGTGGAATGCTTTGACCGGTTTCGAAACGCACATTTCCTACTAGTAGAAACAAATGTGCAAAGAAAAGTGAATTTATCAATAGAGTATCTATAAAATAATTGCATTGACGTTTCGTTGCAGTTTTCTGGATACGGGCAAAGTTCGCAGCCTTCGATTCGAAAGTGCCTCATCGAACTGTGTGATCAACACTTTGATATATTATACAATTCTCACTCTGGCGAGGATCGATGATGAAATATTGCCAGGGGGTGAAACAAAATGCACGGGCGGATAGATGGTCACGTTGGAGCCATCAAATAACAAGCAGAGAGAGAGGTAACCAGTTTTCATTTCCTCAGTTACCAATGTCGGGTAAACAATCACGATTCGAGCATCTACGAGTATATATATCGTGGGATATCAATGAAGACATAAATCATAAACATTTCTATTATGTTATCATCACGCCATTTGCGCATTAGCGAAACGTAGATCGATTGCGATTTATGATCGTCAATATAACGAGGATAAATAATATACGCCTTTCGTTGGGAAAAAAAAAATTCTGTTGAATAAATTACGAACCCTGAGTCTTTGATCCGATATGGTCCATACTCGACTCGCAAAATCGTTCGACGCTCCAAGCACAAGTGTACCAGTAGCGTCAAAGTCCACTGACATAACTCCAGCATTAGAACCAACTAGAATCCCTCTATTTTCACAGGCACCTACAATTGAAAGTAATTTTTATCATTTATTGTATTTTGTTAGGTTATTGAATTTTATATTCTTTATTTTTTTGGCCACCATTGGTGATGTGGGGAGATATGTTATATTATGGTGGTACTATATATTCATATTTATTTTATGTAAATAAATAAAATATCAATTAAATCGAAAACGTTTAACAGTTTTATTTGTAATTACCTTTCGATACATCCCAAAGTTTTACTTTTCTATCAGCACCTCCCGTAGCAATTAAGCGATCTGTTGGAGACCATTTGACAGCGTTCACCTCAGCATCGTGAGCATCCTATAAATGAAATTCAATCATTATAAAAATAATTTCATTACTAACTGATATTTTAAAATTAAGAAACAAAAATCCATTTATTCAAAATTTCATAAACAAGTATGTATAATACATCAAATATTTAATTTTTTGTTATTAAACCATGAGCAAATAAATTTTAATATATAATTAAAGGAATGACACAGTTTTAATTTATACTATAAAAAAAATTATAAACTCACAAATCTAACAGAAACTTTAGTCGGAATATCTCCATTATAAAAAGATGGAGACGAAGGTGAGGCAACGTTCAAATCAAATGAACCAATACTCGTTCGATCTTCAGAACCTGTACTTCCAGGACCCTCTCTCGCTGCATCTTCTAACTCTCTTCGCATTCTTTCTCCGCGCATTCTAAAAAATGTTATGAAGATATTCTTACATGAATTCCAAAAAGCAAATGAAACTTATATTATATTCAACAACTGAAAGTTTTTGCAACAAAGAGAGTGAAATTTAAGATTCAGCTTGATGAAAAATACCTTGAAATAAATATGATCTAAAGAAAATGCTATTTTTCCTAAAACCACTGGAACTGTTTATTTAACTATAATATAACATTAATTATGATCAAATAAAATACTGAAAAACATTTGTATATTAAAGAAAATAAAATTTCAATAAAAGCAAAAATAAAGAGATTTCCAATATTAAGCAATAAAAATAGATGAAAACTCTTTTATCAAGAATTTTCTATACTCAAATATACTTTGATCCTTTATTAAAAACGATACATACAATATCAATATATTTTCTTATATGTGATAAGGTGAAAACGGCATATATTATATCTAATTTTTGTTAAAAACAAAACTGAAAATAACAATACTGAAAAAAGGTTATGAAAAAATGCTATATTTATATGGATAATGGAATAGAATATTGAAAGTTATTTTGATAGTCGAAAAATGAAGTTTAAAAATTATTTTTACGTACTAATGAAAATGGTAATTTCAAGAAGTATCTAGTATTTTACTAATAATGAAAAAAGTTTACATGCTCAAGATGTACTGGAAGAAATTCCATTGGTCATTATGAAATGCATTGATTTGTTTTTTATGAGGTTACTTTTAAAATTAACTCAATAAAATGCAAAGAAAAACTAGTTTGAGAAATTAACATGTATGCTGACTAAATATAAAAATATTTTAGAATTTATTTAAAAATAATAAAGTGAATTATGATAATTATTAATTTAATTATACTGAACATCAGAACATATCACAGGTACATGAATTGACAACAATTAACAAAACATAAATTTAATAAAGGACAAAATATAATACTTTATGTAATGTCAATATTTATTCAGATATCAGCAACTTACATTATAAAACATGTGTTAAGTAATATAAATTAAAAATATCAATCTTACATTTTCAAAAATAATGTAAAACCAAAAATATCATGCATTTAAATACAGAAAAATAAAAATATACACATAAATTCGTATATATTAAGTATCTGAATAACTGCAAACTGAGAAAGTCAAATTAGTATGGTTATCAAATATTTAAAAGCCCAAAATGTATGAGTAAGCAATGTACATATGTGTTAATTGGGTTAAAGATACAATTAAATCTATAATAATAATAAATTGTAAGTATATGATGTTTAGTTGAAGTTCCTGTTAGTAAAATGTTAAATCGACAATAAAAAAAAGCTTTAAAAAATCAGGTACAAAAATTAAAATCTCAAAATAAATTTTGTTTATGAATTAATATGTATTTCTAAATAAAATTTATAGTGATGGAAATTGCAAATTTCAAAAAATAATAAAATCTCAAAATGACCATTGGGATTGTTGTGTTTTAGAATAACTTACCCAAGGCTGACTCTACCTAACTTCTGCATGAAAAATGTGGCAGTTTTACTTGTCCTGCTGAAATAAGATACACACAAAACCAAAAGAAGAATACCACACACGCGTAACTAATTAAATATTTCTAAATATTTAGATAACCAAATAAAAAGACTGAAAACCCAGACTATTTTTGTAATAATTAAACAATAGAAGCAAAAAAATATGCTAAGCTACAAAAGCATAATGTCATTAGAAGTTTCAACAAAAATAAAGCAAAAAAAAACAATTATAATTTAATAAAAAAGTTTGATAACGTGTCCAATGATTTTATGACTATAATGTATGGTTTTTTCATGACGATCTATGTCCATTTTTGAAGGATATGAACATCACTATTTACAAATAATTCAAAAAGATTATTAAATAGCAAAATCATTTTATAATCTAATTGTAAAACATATAAAAAATGATCATCATTTTTTTAAATTTCAAAAATAAAATCTCTAATTACATTTGTTTTGAAAATTACAGAATATTACTATAAGATGGCTCGATTTCCAAATAACCTGAAAACATTACAGATACTTAATTGCATTAATCAATCAATAAAAATTATGCATCTCAAAAAGTTCAATAATTGAAAGATGTCACTTTTAATTTTTCCATTTTATCGATAGCTTGCTGTCTTTGGAAAAAATACCAAAGATTTAATGACATAAAAAATTAGCTGATAACTAATAACATGCAGAAATATTAGTATTAATATATTAGGCAATAATATATGTATATTCTTTTGATTTATAATATAAAAAATAAAATAAAAATGTGCAAAGAAAAATTAAATTATTATATAAGTGCATCCCTATTTTTCTATTTTGTGCTATTTTTACTAGTAGACACGAGAAGATCTATTATAATTATTTACTTACTTGAGAAAATTTTCATTTTCTTCATTCATTTTGTCTGCATCTTTTGATTTATATTTAATTAAGCGTTCAACTAATTGCCTGTTCTCTTCCTATAATCGAAAATAGAAAACACTTCACTTTTTCAAATTGTATCAATAAATACTACATATGTATATATGAAAAAGAATAATTAAATTAAAATCATTTATAAACATGTATGAATACAAATCCATGATTAACAATAAGATAAATAAAAAAAATATCAAAATTTCATATTGAGAAAAATAGAAAATATACCTGAGCTTTTCTCAATTTATCTTCTAGTGCTGCACATGTTATTTGCAAAGCTTGATATTCATCGCGTAAATGTTGTTCTAATATCTTTAATTCCTTAAGACTAGTATGTAAGCGAGATGTATCTAATTCTAAACTTGCTATTTTTAATTTTGATTGACTGATACTGAAAATAAATTCAAATTCCAAGCAATAAAATGATGAATAATAAGTTTAATATTCTTTGAAAAAAAGCATTCAAGTGGGACATATTGCAATTATTTTTAAGTACACAAATTAGTGCACACTGAAATGCTAATATGCAGTAATTTAGGGCCCAAATTAATTAACATTGTTTATGTATGTTATGAAACTCAGTTTTTCTTAAAAAAATCTACAAAATTTTTTATCTTGTGCGGTATTTATTTTGAATTATCTGTTCTTATCAGTTGATATGATAATACATTTTTGAAGATACAAATTTTTTATAAATTAAGAAAAAAACTGATGTTCATTAAGCATACATTTAAAGTTATGAAAATATTGTTTTATATACCATTCTTCTTTAAGAATTAAAGCTTTTTCTGATTCTTGTAGCTTAGCATTTAAGTTTATTATTTGTTGTGATTTTTCTCCAATACGTCGATGAAGATCTGTCAACTCTTCTTGTTGTGATAATAGTTTTTGTTGTATTTTTTCACTGGTACCAGACGTTGAAGGACCTATACAGAAAACATGTCATATTATAGAAATATGAAATTGATACTATAAAACATATATTCGAATAAATAAGTACCTGAAGTGACATTAGTTTCGAAACTTGATAAACGTAACTTTTCATTTTGAATTGTCAATTGAACATTTTCTAACTTTAATGAGTTTGTCACATCAAAAAGACGATTATCTGAAATGTTTAAACATTGAATGTTTCTGCGAAAATTATACACAACTACAAAGCATAAAATATAAGCATAAATCATTATTTAGTTAACCATAATTACCAAAAACTGCAAAATCACACAAAATATACTTATTTTAGGTTATATTTTACTTACGTTGATTTATTAGATCTTGAAAACATTTGATTTCAAATTTATTACGTTCGTTCAATTGGCTTAAAATAGATTTTCTCCACTCTGGTTCACCGCCAGCCATCGTCGAATATCATTAAAATTCAATTTCTTCAGGCGCACAGTACGTCAATTATAGAAAATAAAGTGAAACATAACCTCAATTATATCAGAGAGCGTTACATTTATACTTTTAACTGGTAGTTTGAACCGTCGGCTGCTGGTTTTAGTTAATGGCGACTAAAATGTTACAAGCCGACCGACATATGCCTCAATGACAGACCTGTCAACATTGACAGAAGGCCACTCTTTTTTTTCGTATATCATTTTGGCCAAAACGTGCTACTTTGTGTCTCTAATTTGTTTTTAGTTTGGTCATCAGACATTCGCACAAACGATATTAGAACACACGGCAGTAAAATACACTTAAAGAACACATTGACTTTAGAACACATCGACTCTAGGATACATCACACTCGAACACACCGACCGTAGAACACAATCCACTAAAAATTACGAAATATCAAAATAATTATAGTGTAATAGTTATCAAAATAATTTTCAAAGTGTTCATCGAATCATTTAATCATTATGTAGTCCTTCAATTTCCCTAAAACTAATTTATTTATATTATTAAATAATTTAAATGTTAAAATTCTCTTTAAAATGTGTGTGTGTGTTTTTTTTTTTAAATATAATAATATTTAAAAATAGCCATTGGGATTGTGGTGTTTTATAATAGCTTACCCAAGGCTAACTAGTAACTACCCAATGTCAGCATGAAAAATATTTTGTTCTTATATTTTAAAAAAAAGTTCTTAGTGACATCTATGTTCTTATTTATAAACTGAATCTGACATCTATGAAAGAATTTTTGAAATTTTGTTTTAAATACGCTAGGTTGTTATAAATTATTTCAAGTTTTACTCAAAAACATTCAGAGGACGATTCCTAAGAATATTTTCAAATAAATAAAATAAATTTGAATATTTTTAATGGGAATTAGCCGTAAACAATTTTAGAATTCTCATTTTCAAATAATTAGACGTTCATTTTATTGAATTGTACACGAAAAATCAATATGTATCCAATAACTTATATGATTAGAAAATAAATTGAATTATCACACCAGGCAAATGTATAAATATTATATTAATAAGATTGTAATATTTGAATTATTCAAGTTGAATAAAATAAGAGAAAAATTCCTGGCATCAATTATTCAAATACGCTTATCAAATAGGTAATGTATACGTTTGTGCGTAACCGCAACACGACTAAGGAAAAGCGAAAGAATCGATTCTTGCGGTATGCCAGATCCCTCGAACGTACCCAGAACATTTCTAGATGTAACTTTTATTACCGTGATTGTCTACGGTGCCGGTGGACTGGAACAGTTACCGTGAAACAATGGCAATTAAGAGATTGCCTGTCTGTTACAACCCGGGACCATTCTTTCAAATAAAAGCCAATAGAAACAGCTGAATAAAAACGAAGAAGACAAAGGGTCCGATGGAAGAAAAAAGAAGCTAATAAAAAGGGAACCAAGATGTAGTTTACTTTGTGCGAAATTAAGAGTGTATGTTGGGCATTAAACAAAAAAAAAAACCTTTCAGAACACGAAAAGCAATAACATGTGTCGTCGTTGCACCGTTTTCCATTTTTCGAATGAACTTCCGCTACATTACCGATTTGTATGATAAACATTTAATTTCAGGTCGCATATATACTTAGTTGGCTAAAACAATGCACACGGAGCGAATAACTCGTATTTACTTGAATATTCGTATAAAACGCGCTAGTTAAATTCGCACCATTATCCTCGTGATACTGCTCTGTGTCTTTTGATCGTATATAAGTGGGTCTTTTGTTAATCCTTATACCAAAAGTCCAGGAAACACACCCCCGACACTATAACAACAACTCTGGCTTGATTCCAACGGTGCGGTGGCTCGTTTCGCTGCGATATGAATAAATTAAACATATTTTTACAACTTTGGGCAATTTCGCTCGATGTTGAATTAATTCAATAAACTCGTTGCATAACAGAATTTCAATACAGGGATTCAATTATATTATACAAAACTTTTATTTATTAAATCCAGTTTCAGTATTGGAAATATTTTCATTATATTAGGTACATGGAATAAAATATTGAAAATTGTTTAAATTAACCGCTCATGCAAATAATTTTATCTGTAAGATATCAAGTGTAACGCAGTGGAAATTTTAACCAAGAATTACATATATCCATATGCACATGATATATGTAATTTGAAAATCCGGCATTCTGTACAAGCAAGATAAAATAGGCGAACTTTTAACGAGCGTTCGCCGGAACGTCATGTGGCTGAGTTGCATCCAACGTCGTCGCATTATGCACATTTGTGCAACCGAACTTAACGAGCAACTGAAATTCGATTTTGTACACACAATCAACAAGAAATGAGGTAAATATTACGAATAGATCCTTTTAATAAATATGAGTTTCAAATTTTTTTATTACAATTTGTAGTGAAATGATATTATACATTCGTTGGTTAGTAAGATGAGATTTTTAATTTTGATCCAGTTTTATTTACACTAAATTAAGTAATACAATTAACAGTGTTTTAGATGTCTTATGAAATGTTACAAAACAAAATAACATAAACAAAAACCACGTGTGTGCTCTACACGTACGTGTTATATTAGACGGTGGGGTTAAATTCAAATAAAAGCCGTCAATTAGGTTTGCACTTGTGCGCTATATGGTCGGCCGGAAACACAGATAGTGCATTAAGCCTCTTGGAAAGCTGGCCACCAGAAATCTTCGATAGACGACCGAAAGGACGTATATTATCATTTGAAATGCTTGAATGTTGCAGTGAATGTGCATACAATACTATTGACAATCGACAAACAAAATATAGCCATTTTACAAGGAGAGGCTTCGACTTGTTACTTTCAGATTTTGATGATAGTTTACCCTTACAGTATCAAGATATCAAAATATTAGATAAAACATAAAAAAATCAAAATATCAAGATATAAAATATAATATTTAATGAAAAAAGAATATAATACGTTCATAATCGATTCGGAGCCTCATTCTTCTGGTGGCAGTCTTCATCCAGACGCACACACAATCGCGCCATCATTTCTCGGATGATGGATTGCGCGAAGCTGGAATTGTTCATAAAGGGATCAGGTGACTCTTAATTTGATAAATGATATCATCTTGAACCCGCCAGGGAGACTTTATTGCCGCAATCTTTTCACCTATGGCGTTGAGGAAGCGGATTAATATAGATTTGAAGCGAGCCGGCGAGGACTTTCGCGGTTTTCCTCACCTGTCGCGCACTACGGGGCGCCGAAGAAAATGTATTCAGATGAAAAGTACAAAACGCGGCAGTGGCGGGGGTAAGTAAGGGGTGACGAGAGAAAAAAAATGTATAAGAAAGACGAAAAAATCAAAAGTGAAACGTGTCAAAGAAG
Organism: Hydropsyche tenuis; assembly: GCA_009617725.1. Taxonomy (NCBI): domain Eukaryota; kingdom Metazoa; phylum Arthropoda; class Insecta; order Trichoptera; family Hydropsychidae; genus Hydropsyche; species Hydropsyche tenuis. The sequence goes on along the minus strand of VTON01000021.1, from coordinate 298,684 downwards.
GCAACCGAGCGTAATACGTCTGAAGACGAAGCGAGATTTTTTGTCTCTAACCCGTAGAGTGCTCGAGTCGTATGAAAAAATTGCTCGTTTCGTATCGGTTTGTGAAAATATACAATTTGTTTAAGTCGATGTTTTTGAATCTATCAAGATTGTATATTGCTTTGATATAAAATTGAATAGAAAATTTTCTACGAGTTTTATTTATGAAAATTCACGCTTTTTTTATCAAGATCAATGTATTTGATACAAAAATAGATTAAAATATAGATTTTTTCATATCATACAAATTTAAAATATCAAATTTTCATTTATCAAATAATAAACCGGTACTTAATAATTTTTAAGGAAATTCACAACATTAATATTTTCATTCCGTCCAATCCGGGGTTGAGGCTTTTTGCGGTTGTCACTAGGCCGTATGATAAATGACCCGGGCAGATTTCCGCGGCATTTTTCACCACATATAAATGAAAATAAACTTTCATTGCTTCGCACTCGAGCAGATGTGAAAGATAGCCCCGGCCCGCCATAATATAATATAACCGACTCAGAAGACGCACATCTGTCTTCTTCCGCGTGCCACTAATGGAAATATCACCATGAGCCGGGATCGGCCGAATCCCACGCAACATTCATAAACGTCCCGCGGGACTCGAAAGCGATGTCTAATTAATAAACGGCATTTTTCATTAGCGACGAGAGCGGAAAAGCGGTGTATCGGTGACTCGCGTGAAATGTCGCTTTTAACGGATGGCCTTTTCCCGGCGGCAATGCGCGAGGATAATAATAAAAAATGTCGACCATTACGATTGAAAGCTTTTGACGTATTGCAATATGTGAACGATGCAAAAGGAGTATGCGCTCGCAAATACGTTCATGTTTTGAAAAATATGTAATAGGCCATTATCGAAGTTTTATGGCGTGCCTTTTGGCAAGCTTGCGGCAGCCTTGCGTACACAAACTGTAAGTTTGAGGAACGGTACCTGATTTTTCCTTTTATTGAACTTATTATGCTTTCATAATGCATTTATACGATCAGCTTTTATACTTGAAGGATTATTGTACGGTTGGAAAAGCTTTAAAGGGTAATCGAGCGTTTCGATTAAAAGTAGTACGTCGAGTTGATCTGATTTTGATCATAAATTTATTCAAAACAATCCTATTGTTGAAAACATAATATTTAAAACAAAAAATTGTTTCGCATTTTTGTTATAAAAAATTCATCTACAAAGGGGCGCAGCGACCGATTCTGCCCCAATTTTCAATAAACCCAGTCAAAACCCAACACAATTCCATTCGATAAAACATCAAACGAACAACCGTAGTACGTCAAAGCTCACCGATCAATCGAACTGAAAATTTAAACGGCACTGAAATGGCGCGATTCAGACGCCGCTTTTCCGCGGAAAAATCATCATACAACCGCCGCAACAACTATAACGACCCCGTCATAGTTACATACACACCATTGGCAAACAATGGGCGATTAATCAAGTTGGCGAGGAGTGGACGTTGCGCTCGAGCCAGATAGCGATGCATTGTGCTGGTGCATTGGGACTTCCCTGACCGGGTATAGCACTTTTGGTATTTATAAAAAATCATATGAATGTGTCGGACGCGCGGGATTAATGTTTCATTTTAACTATTTGTGTGATTTTGATGTTTGTTGTGCTTTTTTCGATGGGAGGCGTGTGTGGTGTTCGTATGTTGATGATCGACGCGTTTCAGTTTTATGAGTGCATAAATTGAGTTCAAATTTGTGTTTTATTAAATAAACAAATTTTGCGAATTTAAAGTCAATTGTGTGCAATAAATTTCGCTTTATTTTGATATGCTAATAAATGTGTGATGATTGAAGCATTACGGATTAAAAATGTTGTTTTTTTATTTAATTTTTATTTCAACCGTGTTTTTATTTTATTTTAAGGAAATGGTAGGTTAATACTGGAACTATTTTTCTTAAAAAAAAAACTTCAAACCAACATTGAAATTGAATTCATCCAATGACTTATCAATGGATATGAATCATTAAATTCAACTTTTTATTACAAGCACAAAGCGTTACGTCATTTATAGAGCAAATTCAAAGATATTATATTTATATGTTAATTCTACCCAAAGAGTAACAAAAAATAGCCTTAAAATAAAAAAAATTAATACTAATCGGTCTCAAAATTAATTATTTGAAAATTCAAATGCTAGTTTCAATAAATAAAAACGGTTTAAAATTTTCTGAAATACACAATTTTGGAGAACAATCCCTTTAAATTGAAGCTTCTTAATTGTACGGTTAAATGGATTTAGAAATATGGAAATGTTTTTCACACTTGTATCAAAACCAAACAAACGCTTTTCCAATTGTAGTTTAACAAATAAGTTCAGAAAGTATATCTTCTCCCATATTTTTTTTTTATGTTGAGAATTTCTAAATTGATTTAATTTAATTTTTTTCATGTAAAACTAATATTAACCCAAAGGCTGGATTAAAAACAAACAGCGGACCGGAGTTTGCATTCAATACCCGGACAATACTACGCATGAAACTTCTTCCGACATCATTTACAATACACCCACTAATTGCGAAAGTTCATACATTCCAAGTGACGTCCGACATTCAAAATCAATCAATAATAAATTCGATCCATAGTTGATTCGATCGATCGTGACCTTTCAATATTGAAACTATCGTATGTGTGATCGTGTGCGCGACCGGTCGTCCGCGTGATTGATGACTGCATACGTCGCCGGTTCGGAACAAACATTAGCGGCGAACGTGTGCGATCGATGGTCTCGTGAATTATACGAAATTGGATCGAGAAAAAAGAATATTGATGATGATGGTTTATAATTGATAGCGTCTCGAGCGCGTAATGGTCGCCTCTGACGTCGGATGATCGCGTATGATTTAATTTCTCTTTGATCCGATCCGTCTTTGTGACGTTGGTAATCTTTTGTAATGTGAAATGTTGATTATTTATGAAAATATGAGTGTGAGAATACTGAAGAATAAATAAAGATTGAGATTATGATAAAAGTTTCGTAGTTTAATGCATAATTGAAAATGAAGTGATGTGAAATTGATTGAATATGAACAGGGGTTAAGTGCAATGTTTGTATAGGTATAATGAAGCAATTGTTATGAGTATGCTATCGTTTAACACTGGAGTTTGAGGTGAGTGTGAACAATCGAGTGCATTTTCACAAAGTGCATCCTCTCTAGTCTGGATGACTGACGAACAATGCGGTTCACCCGACAAATGCTTCCGTCACCTGAATGCGTCTCTTCGTTTTATCAACTGCAGTTAAACACCGACTATACGACCTCGCATTTAAAAATGTCACTAATATTATGTTGTTTTGTTAATATTTTATGAATTCTTGATAAAAAAATTGAATAATTTCATTAATTCGGAGAAATTTTCCACCGTGTTTTTCGATTATTGTGAAATATTTATTGAATTCCATTCGTACGAAAAATTTAACTCCACAAATTATTAATTCATATCATTTGATGCATAATGCAATTGATGAAAATTTCAGTTTAACAGAATTTAAATCAACAACGTTATTTTTGGTTCGCACATATTTTAAAATGCGATAAATTTTACAAACTGGGCTTTGTGCGCACGTTGAAATTCAACAAAGTTGCAACTTGCATTCAACGTTCCGGATGTTTTCAACACACATCAATCATTTGTGCTTGCAAACACCACTTTGAAACGCGAGTGCCATACAGATTCAAAACAAACAAGCGTACATACAAGTGTGTTCGTTTCGTATACGTCGAGCGAATTCGAAATTTTCATACGAGTGATTGATCGTAATATATGTATGTATGAATCGAATGCCTTTTATATTGGCTGCGCGGGGTCATTATGTAAATGAATTATAGATTGCCGATTCAGTTTTGAAGATCGTACTCTCGAAGGGGTTGTAAAAGTAAGTTGAGCGTTTAAAATTATGGCATGGAAACATGCTGAGAAATTTATTTAACTCTTTAAAAAAATATGTGGTTAAAATTACTCTAAATAGGTGAAAAACAATAAAAATATATACATTGAAAGCTTAATTTATTATTACAAAATATTTTGCTGTTGCAAATTTGTAACATCATGTAATCAAAAAATCATGTTATAGCACATTTTAGTGATAATAATATTAATTTAATAATCTTACAACGTGAATATATAATTTTTTTGATAAAAACAGTTTTTTTTTCTATTTTAAACACATTTTAAAAACTTGCAACAACATGCTGTGAGAGATTGTCAAAAATTGATGGTTTGAAATATTATTTTTTTGAAGTAATAGTAAATTCCATGGTCCGTTTTTGAACAATTTTAGTATAAATTGTATGTCATAAATTTATAACATAATAAAAATTATAAATTTCCACAAGCATATAGAAGTAATATCACATTATTAGGTACGTAGCAAATTTGTAATACCATGAAGCAAAGGGTTAAGACTTAAGATTCATTAAAAAAAAGGATTCAATATAAAAATACCAATACGGAAACGAAAAATTATCGTTGCATTGATAAAAACCGAGGATCAGCTTAAAAATAACTGAGCTCTATAAAAAAATCGAAATATCAGTTTGACATTTTCGCTTACGTTAAACTTTTTAACGGCGGATTCAATTCGATCGACGAGTGCGATGCACTGTGGCAATATCGGATTTGATGCAGTTTTGCAGCGACGCACAACCATCGGCATATCAGCCCTCTTTCATATGTTCTCCCCTCTCGGTGCCGAACCACTGGCCACCCACCACCCACTCCGCTGACCGGTGGTAATCCGGTAAGAGGATTTTGCGGCGCCGGTTTTGTTATATCGGCGAAACAACACGTAAAACCCGCGTCGGAAAATGCACTGGATTATGCATTTACACCGTCGACTTTATAAATTATCCATTATCCGGGGCTTGGTGGACGATCGAACGGGTTTAATCGGATGCCGGAATATGTTGGGTGTTCCGGGCGGATGCATGATTGATGATAAAAGTGTAGGTCGATATGAAAATTTGCAGATGTTCCAGATATGCAATAGGGTTATCGTTTTGATTTTTTGTTGTTTTGTGTTGTACAGTCGGGGGTGGGATGTGATGGAGTGTTGCCTTTCCTATTGCGCGCGCTTTGAATGGTTTAATTGTCTAGTTATGAGAATATAATAGCGAATAGAATAATAGAGAATAATTAAACAATTTTCCCTCTTGAGAGCCATAAACTCGCAAACGGTATGATGTTGAAGTATGAAAATACTAATATTTCATTATAAAGTCATTTAATCTTGTGTGCTTTAAATATTAATTTTTGCTGGGAACGTGAATAATGAGTTTGTTAATAAAAATATTATAATACAGCGTTTTAATTTCGTGTAATATTCACTTCTTTACGTATCACATAAATGTAATTAATAACGAATAAAACATTATTTTTATCATTTTATAATTGTTCAGAATATTATTTTGTAGCCTGAAATGTGTAATAGCGTTTAAAGATATATGATAATTGCCATTTACAGAGCAAACAAAAAAATACACTTTCTTGACGTTAAAGTGAGAAAATGAGTTTCATTCTGTTAATTTAAGAATGTATTTACTAGCAGCTAACTCAATTATAGTTTATTAAAAATTATACACTTTATACTTGAATAAAATGAATTTATCAAGTGGAAAATTTCCGAAATATAATCAATTTGCGTCATGTATAATTTTGAATTTGTTTTTTAATAAAGTAAAAACAAAAGGACGCCTCGTTCGCTTCAAACGAAGTGTAAAGTTTTCAGCGGTGTGCATTATCCGAGGTTTTGTGCAAGTTCTTCGCGAATGCGTCCGAACGCAAAAGATAATATGAGCATTTTAAGAACTTCAAATGCGGTGAACTTCGTACACTGCAAGTTCCGTGTTAAACTGGCTCTGAGCTTCCAATAAGTTTGTCTTCGAGGAGCATTGTTCTTCAAAAGAGTAAAAAAAAGGCGCGACTAAGAGAATACCGCTTGGATAGCTTATTACTTCATTATTTGCCGGAAAGTGAAATTAGCGAGTCGGATGAAAAGCGTTTTACTATTACAATATTATGCATTATATTCTCTGCCGTTATTCGATCTTGTTGACGTGTATGGCGGGCCTTTTCCGAATATTTTTCAGCCGGTCCGATATTATGCGGAGGTTTCTTTTGTTAACATCTGGTATTATGATTTATTGCCCGGAGACCGTTTACATTGTTCCCGCGAATTTGAATAAGCCGTATTGACGTGTAAACGAAAGCCCATCCGAGGGTATAACACAGATAATGTTCCTCGCTTTTTTCTTATTTTTTACATTTTATATTCAAATCTAATATCCGGATTATCGGAGGGTAGACGGGACGGATTATCCGAGAAAATTCGAATGATTATTCAACGCTAGCGTCATCTTGAGAAATGGTCGCTGTGATTTATATTCGTGCCGAATCTCACTTAAATGCGAGCACTTAATGATTATTTAAAGTTTTGATTGAAGAATGGACTGCCGGCTAAAGGTGGCAATGAATCTTGGCTGGCATTAAAAGATCCTCGATTCGAAAAAATAATACGCAAACGACGAATCGAGCAATATTTTATTCGAGCCCAACGCAAGAAATTCAACAGACAAAGCTGCTTTTATTTATTATTTAAAAAGCAACACATTGCGACCGTTAACGATCTATAAATAATAATTAGCAACACCTTTATCGTTGCAGAACCTTAGCGGTTGATATATGGCGTTCAGGTTGAGGCACCACCATGCCAACATTAGCGATACAGACGGAAAAAACGTTGTTGAAAGAGAGCCTCCGCAAGCCTTCGATGATGACTCCACACTATCCCTAATGTATAAGGTACATAAAGTTATTTATGGAGCATTATTTTAATATACCCTTTCTACACTTCATTGTTCACCTTTCACACGTTTCGTATATATTGCGCCGTTAAGCGCCGACATCCCGCCTCCGGAATATACGTACGTGTAGCACGGAATAGAGCAAAAAATGAAAACAGGAAGGAAAAAATAGAAATAAATAAAACGAAACAAGCGAGCGGCTTAGGTGGAGCGTAGGAGCTTAGAACATCTTTATCAACATCGTTAGCATCTGTTGCCGGGTTGAGTTATTGAAACGGAGAGGAGCGGACCGAGGATATCCCAGCTCGGGAGGAGCGAATCTGAGCTTGTACTCAATAAGCTCCTAATGGATGCGATTTTTCTTTCTTATTGGATTCCCGAGACCCCGAAACGGGATATTTCATGCGTCGATGCGTCCGTATCGTCGAATTACGGCGTATTTATTGAATCCTTTGCCGATCGGTTGTAGATACATCACTCGCTCGTTTCTTGCGTATATGTCTTTGTATTGGCACAAAAAATCGAATTATCTGCAATGAACGGTGATAAATATCTCCCATTTAATTCATAATTGATTGTAAATACGCTTGATATATTTCATTGAATCATTTTACTTTATATAAATGTTTAAACAAGTTTTTATGTTTTGTTGATAGTCTTATTGAAAATACGGTGATCATCATCAACATTATAAGGTAATTTCTAGTGAATAGATAATAATTTTAAATCTTATTGAAATTGATGATATTTTTTTCATACTGTATACATAAACGTGATGTTGAGATGAAAATAACCTTAAAAATTTATCGCTTTGATTAATTTAACATATTCAAATTTATAATTAGTCGCATAGACATGTATGTATCTCTATTTAAACGCATATTAAGACTGAGCTTTGTAATTGAGATGTGCGCTTATCTGTCCGCTGCATTCGTAAAGCTGAGTGCGTGAGTTCCTTTTCTCGGATCTTTTATCGATTCAACCCTTGCTTTTTTGGGTCTATATCAATTTAACCCGATCTAAACGATCGAAAACGGTCTCATTTAATGCTGATCACCGAAGATCACGTATCGCGTAGGCTCCGTATGTACCATATGTGCGAAAACCCTAAGCATTCTCAGCACACCTGTTCATTACGCCACATTGTTCGAACCGTGTCCGATCCGTGCGCGAAAATAAAGCCAATGAGCTTTTCAAAGACGATTTTGTCGACGACCGCTCGTTCTGTCGCACAAAAGAGGCTGCGGATTGAATTTTAAAAATATTCATTTTGGCGGCTTTGACCGCGGAAACGGTGATTTTTCAGCATACGCGAAATGTGGGTCGAAACCGGTATGCATGTCCTATTTGCCGTTTTTGGCACGTATCAGGCTGATGAAATGTCAGTCTTGGGTGTCGTTTCTTCACTAAGCCACGTGTTTCGCCCCAGAAACACCTCGGCGGAAGGTTTCATAAGATGATTACGAACATTGAGAACTGAAAGCTCGCTCACGTGCCAAAAGCTCGCAGAGTGAAATAACAATGGCCCCGGCCCCCGAAGAGCAGCTAGCTCTATGGCGAAAGGTGCGATCATAACGTAACTATTTGATTAACATATTTTTCAAATACGAGGGAAAAATATTTCCAACACCCTCTGCGTGCCGACTACGAACTGCGTATTTTCCGCTCCTCCGGTGCGAATCTTTAAGGGCGGGAATGTTTTACAGCTTAAAAGGGCAGAACGGTGTATGGGAGAGCGTCGTGTTCCGTACTCCGACCCGAAAACGTGAGCGAGATTGCGAAATAGTGTATTCGGAATATTATTAAATGTTCCGATTGTTTTGACGGAATTCGGAGGAAATAAAAATAAAATAGGAAAACATTCATTCGCCCGAATTTCCTTCTGGGATTCGATCGACGGGTCTCGTCCGCTTTGCCCGACTGTCAAACGCATCTGGGCTGACAGATATTTCTTTATTATTTTAAATTGAAAAAGGGCGATGAATTTTTCAATTTGACACGCTTGAAAGTGAGCGTAATTTTTCGTTATACTTTTCCAATGTGACACCCATATATTTATTGCTGCGACGCCTGTGAAATAAATATTGCTCGCGTATGTATTACCGTGCAAGTTTGAAATTATCACGAGATAGAATACATATATTGAAAACAAGGAATTTGGTTCCGAAAAATAGATTTTTCAGTTTTATAATTTTAATATTTAACTAAAACAGGTGGAATGGTATTATTTTATATTCGACTACAATTTACAAATGTTCACATTTCATAGGATTAGAGCCTTATACGGAAACGAAATATATTGTATATTCGCGTCTTCCTTTTCTTATATCATAAAATGAATTTTATATCCTAAGAAACGCGAAAGACAGAGTATTATTTTATATATCTATAATTCATTTTTTTCTTGTTTTAAAGACCACATTATTATTTAATCGCGTACTTTATGCCCAGAATTACACAGCTTCCATATCTAACAATGTATTATAGGCGCTTTCAATTTTAATACGTACATAAATAAAGTATTGATAATATTATGAAATTATTTTTAAGAATCTTAATTTTGAATTGTATATTACGAAAAATATTTTTGTATGAATACAGCGGTGAATTTCGCCCACTGAACGGGTCTAGTGAAAAATGATGACGCATAGCCCACTACGCGAATCTCGGAAGTCATCCTTCAACGTCTTCCGTTGTCCACCGTTCAGCGGTTGCCTTCAGGTGTGGCGCACCGCTGGTTTGCCATGCCTGAAAGCCTGAAACCGAGTCGTTCATCACACACGTGGAGCTGCAATAAAAGCTTCCTCGCCTTGCAATAACTCTGGCCGGAGCCGTGCAATATGCCCTGACAACAGTTATATTCATCGGCGCGATATATCAGACGACACCTGCGCCGACACGGCGAGGAACACGCGAAAAAATCTAATAAGATGGCTTCCTTCAGTTGCGCCGGCGGTGCTAGTGCGAATGACAGATTTATTGTCGCCGATACAAAAAACGAGCGGCGGAAAAAGTCGCTTTCGGAAGGCTTGCGTATAATAACGGGCGTGGAAAAATGCCCGCTCGAAAGTAGCCTATTACGGCGCGAGAAAATGACTGAAAAACTAGTTTAAGTTCCGTGAAAGAGCTTTTGTCGCGGACGAACGCTGCGGATGAAAAGGGACGCCCGAGTTGAACAATCGATCCTTTGTTTTTTCGATGTGTATTAAAATCTTTGTAGAAAATATTTAAATTCGTATATTATATACTGTGCTATGTGCGAAAGAGGTAGGCTCATATAAATGTATGTTTGAAATGTCGGTTCGAGTACACGAAATGAATCATTAGCAAAATTCCGATGCGATGATATAAATTGCTTCGATGACAAACGTTTACAAGCAGAGCCGCCTGAAAGCAACCCTCAGTTAATGTAAGCTGTCTAGTTGTGACTCCTGGTATTATTAATGTGGTTGCTTTCATTCGTCACTGTTATTTTATAATTAATAGATAGTAACCATTAATCGTGTACGGATCTTTGTATGGTGGATGTTCACGAACGTCTCACCCTCGTAGCGATCTTCTTCTCTAAGGGGAAGTAGAAAGCAGATCACACTTGAAGTAAGCCCTTTTGCGGCAGACGCCATAAAATAACTGAGGGGGAAATCCACGTTAATTTGTTTCAGTTATAGTTTTGTGGGGGAAAATATCAATTTGTCCAAGATAATCTCCAATATTGGTATTGTGTGCGATATTTTCGTGAAAACCTGGCGTGTTTGCGTATGCAGACATTAATGTTAATTTTTAGTGTTTATACGCGTCGAGAAGGCAGAAATACTAAGCATTTATGCAGCAACCGTAGATATTATTGCGCCCCGCATTTGTTAGGACCCTTCTAGAAGGATTAGTTTTATGTTAAAGGTTCCACCTTTATTTGGCCAGTATCCCCTTACAAGCGGCCGGCAGTATGACGGCTAATCCTCGGGGAGATGTCCTGCCACCGGGTGAGGGTAAGGGGCTAGAAGAGAATTCTGCTAAATTTAACATTCCATCGCATCGAGTTATTTCTGATGATACTAATTGAATTATAAGTTGGGCCTCTATCGAAACGGCGCCCCTGAAGGGAGGCTAAATTACAAGTTTAATTGATATGGACCAAACCGAATAACGGCTTGTCGTTAACGCCAAATTACTTTATTTATTTTTTTAATACTGGCATTATATTAATTGGCGGCGAAACTTTCGACAAGTGCGCGCCCATAAACGGTCGGTAAATTGGTGACTTATTTTATTTCAGTTTATGTTGCTCGCGTAATAGTTGTTGGCTTAAGAAAATGTAATAAATGGCCGAGACCTAAGAGACCTGCGCTTAAAGCGACCAAGAACTTACGAGATGCGGGACTTGTGTGAACATTTGGAGCCGTGATTCTGATCCTATAAAACCCTGGGGATTTCGCCATACGTGGATAAAGTTTGCAATAAAAAAAACTTGGTTTTAGCTCAGCCCGTGTAAGTTTGAACGTCGAAATCGAATAATCTTTTTTGAAAAATTCTTTACTCGCGTGCGTTGTTATTTGATAGAAATCTTTCCGATAAATTTGCATAACGTGGTTCACGTACGAATGCGAAATAGTTTCAGAGGCGAATCTTGTTTGAAAAGTTGTACACAACTAAAATGCACTTCGCCTAATGGAAAGGTTTTTCAATTAAATATCTTAATCAGAAAGAAAATTGGGAAAGACTTTACTATTGCGAGCTTAGTAATGGTGTAGTTGGTATAAATACGTGGAAAATATATAGACATGGAGTGAAATAAATTAACGGAAAACCATTTCGGATAAAATGGGGGAAGAGGAAAACTTTCCAAAATGTTATAAGGGGAGATAATGTCTTTTGGTCAATGTCCTTGTTGGCAATTCTTTGCTTATAAATGCCAAAAGTATACGAAAACCACAATCGTGTCTTTATATGCATGGTGAACTTGTACGAAAGACATTTTCATACAATTTTTATCTATGCAATTTTTTCGGATATTCAGCATTCGATAATAACAAAAATGACAAAACGATAGCGCATCGAAAGTTTTGATTTAAAATAAGCAAACGATAGACAAAGTACATATTTATGTGAGTTTGCATAAGATTTTATGACTTTGTACTTTTCGATGTGAAAGTTTTGTTAAACTTTTAACGAGGCGAACTTATGCAAAGGTGGTTGCTATTTGAAATCCCGCAGCGGAGTTCTTCGAACGTACTCACTTACTATATTATATTTAGCAATTTTCGATCGGTTATTTACTAAACGAATCCAACACACGTATAACGAAATTGCGGCTTAAGCCAATCAAGCCTTTGACAGCAAATGCATCGCGAACAAAACTTTTACAAAGCGCGAAGCGTGCGTATTAATGACTTATCCAATTTTCATTTGTGACACAAAGTTAGCAATATACAATATAATATTATATGAGTTTTAAAAAATAAATAAATTTTCGATTTCACATGAATAAAGAATCAAATACAATTTCCATAGTTTTCTACGTAATTTTCAGCTGAATCATCTTTAACGATTTTATTCAACCTTTCGGTACTTGTATTAGTCATCAAAAGCCCGAAAACTACTTGAACCTCAACAACAGGATCATAATATACGATGACACAAACGACGCACAATGTAGAACCGACTCGATGTAATTCCCATGCAAACGATGCATCCAGTACAGCGTGTGTAAGAACGAATGTGCTCGCTTTACACAGATTAATGTCGGTGCTAGCAAATGATACACGGTGGAGCCATAAAATAATGAATGCCTGTAAAGTACCCGGTCCGCCATGGCGTTACGCTCCCACGTAATAAAAACGTCATAATTCCAACTTTTGCAGTGTTGCGCTAATTGTTTTATGAACGCTGAGCGTAATTGGCGAAACTTCGGACGGGCTGCGTCTTCTGATGGGGCATTCTATAATAAATAAAGGATGTTGTCTTGAGTGCGATGGGAGTTTCTTGGGAGTTGTGTTTGGGGAAAATATCGATTGTTGGGTGCGTGGACGTTTAAAATTTTATTGGGATAGGAATTATTGTAACTGAATATTTGAGAAGTGCTGCATAATTTATATGATTATGTTAAGGTTTTATAAATGTTAAAAAAAAATCTTATGATAATAATTTATGGGGAAATATGGGGAATTCTTATCAATGTTTTTCTGATATGAGAGGTATAAATTTAGTTGCATAACACTACAAAAGAAAATGTCTGCATATTTAAATCGAAAATTGCGCCTATTTTTTTTATTGTACGGTCACGAAAGTAACGTTCGACTTTAGTGACCATCGTGACCGTTGATCCTCCCCAAATGCCGATGGGGAACATATGAGGGGTGCAGAATCGAAATTCGCAATAACCACAATTATTTGAAGGTATGTACATATTGTGTTTTTTTGAAGAGTACAAAAATATTTTTAAGATCTTTTCGAAAATTGCACAATATTTTTAAATTAGTAAATTTCGTTATAGAAATCTTGAGATGCGTGATATTTAAAATGTGATATACATATATGTACATAATATTGTACATGCATTTAGTGATGCTATCTATACAATATAAGGATGGATTTTATTATATACACGAAAAAAGAAAACATGGGGGAGTTTGACAACTTTTACCGGTTATATGACACAATAAAATATTCATAATACTGTTATATTTTATGCCGAAAACATCAAATTCTTTATAACAAAAATTTTGTTTATTAAGATCATCCAAAACTGAGTCTATCCAATAGCAAATCTAATATATCAAATCATCATTCATGCGTAAACAAAGCATATGATTAAGAATTAATGACAAACTTTTCACGATCTGGTCTAAGTAAACGGAAAAAAACTGTAAGTTTTGATTCTACACCCCTCGCATAATTCGGATGGTCTATCAAACGGAGCTAGAAGTTAGTGGCCGGTGCGTCGTCCTCGGGGCAATATTTCCTCAAGGGGTGACGTAATGACCTTTTGTGCCGGCTAGTGACTGCCTATAAAACATTTTCCTTTGTCTACGGACGCAATCTTTTTTTCCCCTTTCTGTCCCCTATCGCACGTATGGTTCCGTGTGTAGTAGACTCCGTTTTGTATGAACTGCTTGGCGAACACGTGAGCCACTCTCTGCCAGAGGCTTTCCCTTTCGTTTGTCCCCATGATATTGTGCGGATCTACGTTTTTCTAACTTGACAATGATCGAAGACTTGATTTATTGCTGTTAGCTTTGGATAACTACCTTCAAATCCACCTGTGTTCTATTAGGGATGATAGTACAAATTGTATTGTTCGTTTTGAATTAACCGTACATATTTACAATTAAGTTAATATTACAAAATACTGGCCGATGTATGTGTTTTTTTTTTCGTTTTGATTTATTCGTAGCTTAAGAGATCTCAAAATAGCTTCTGATATCGGTTAAATATAAATGAGTCTGTGTTTGGAATTAATTCTATAAACAGAATTTGTAATACAATATATCTATCAATGTTCAAAAAACGGAAATAGAAAACGTAAAAAAAGCACTTTCTCGATATGAATTTTGTTTCAGCGATCAATTTATGTTAATCTTGTTACTTCTGTATGTAAAAATATTCAGCGAAACGAATTTAACTCGTCATTTCTTTGGCAAATTCAAGGAATTCCTGTATTTTATGCTTAATTAAATCGTATACAAAGCGAATCTTTCATAAATATGACAAAAGTAACCACTGAAAAATTTCAAAATTTTAATTTAATAATTAAAAAAATTTGATACTTTATTCTGTAATTTAATTAACAAAACATAAGTATTTGAACTTGATGACTCACAAAAGCTAAAATTTATTGAATATTTATGAAACCTACATAATATCTGGATGCTGAATAAATATGGATATGGGAAAACCATAAATTAAAATAAAACATATCTTCAATAGATGACGAACCTACATACTAGTACTTTGTACAGATTCTAAAACCATGATTATTGAATTATTAAATTTAATATTTCAATATTGTAATTAACGTATGTGACTCGAGAGAAAAACTAAACAAGGACGTAATAGTGTTTATTCTAAAAAGTTTTAATTAAAAATACGTAGAAAAAAATTATCAGCTTCTCGAGCGAATGCAAAGAGATATTTTTCTTGAGAGATAAATAGAGTTTTCCTTTGAGATGAGTCTTGAAAGGCAAATGAAACTCTTCTAGATTACTTCATTCTGTACATATTTTATGTATTATCGAGAACGAGTATTTAAATCAGCCTGTACAAACACAAATATTAATTATTAAATTCGTACGTTCAACTTCGATCGAACGCGTCTAGTATTTTCGAGTACCCTGATTTTTTCAATTCCTGGGATTCTCGAGGCACGTCAAATGAAGTAAAAAACATGTTTGTCCTCTTCAAAAAAATTTTCCTCCTTGGTCCTCCTAAAAAATACCATTTTTTGTCCTCTTTTAGGAAAATTCTTCGTTTTTAATTAATTTGAAAGCAAAATCGACAAAGTGCATATTTACATGAGATAAAATTTTGTTAACATGCCACGATAGATATTGGTGTAATGATTACACCAATATCTATCTCCCATTTGTAATCAATAATGCATAAAATTGCATGTTTTAATTTTTTTATCTGTAGTTAATTAACTGCTTGCTATATTTATAATCTATAATACTTCCACTTCCTCTTTCGATTGTTTCACTTCCTATATTATATGTAATTATTACTCACATTTTTCCTCGCATCAGATTATATTTATAAAATATATTATTAAATTCTTTGTTTTTTGTGTAAAATATGTATATAGATTTTTTTTATTTAAAATACTCGGGACTCAAGATAAGCAATCCCGAGAATCAAAATGTTAAAAATTGAGGTATTGGTGGGAATTCATTCCCTGGTCAACCTGGATCGAAAATATTAACACATACTTACGTAAAAAAAAGCAATATCCATAACAGTTCTACATATTATAATTCTGATTATTTAACAATTGTCGATTACATTGATTA
Organism: Hydropsyche tenuis; assembly: GCA_009617725.1. NCBI lineage: Eukaryota > Metazoa > Arthropoda > Insecta > Trichoptera > Hydropsychidae > Hydropsyche > Hydropsyche tenuis. Next base: position 282,817 of record VTON01000021.1, on the reverse strand, counting down.
GTTGAACCATATTTTATGTTATATCAACAATAATCCACACAACGGGGTTCCAAAAATGAAATATTATGTTACAATTTGTATAATTATGCGGATAAAAAAATATTGTATAATTTAACACTAATTAAATCATGTGTAAAATAAAAATACATATTAATTTAAGAAAATTATTATTATTATTATTAATTTTGTAATTACATTTATATAATGAATTATTTAGAAGGTCAAAATTAATATTCTATATTGTATGAATATTGTATTATTATTCCACCAAAGTAGGCACTTAAATATTTAATACGTCCGATATTGTCATAGATATTGATATTTACTATACATAGATTTGTGGGAAAACTTTATAAGTTTAATTTTTCATGCGCAAATGACGTCAGCTAGAAAATATCAATAGTATTTACAAGAAAAAAACACGTATATTGAGGCTTTCACAGCATTGGGTTGAACTCGCAATCACCAAAAATTGTCTAACATATTGGTTATTATGAAATACAGATTTTATGACTATCATTCCTTTTTTTTGCTAATTTAAGACCACTGTTGAAATTATCATATTGAGACGTACTGGTAAAAAAAAAAAATCGCTTCGACATCTCCCACACTTTTTAAATATTCTCAATCATATATAAAAAAAATATACTATAAAACTACATAAAACAAATGCGTACTCAAAAAGTTTATTTTTATATCAAATTAAAATTGTAAATATCGTTCTTGTATTCGATACGAACATTTCCCAATACGAATATTTTAACCCAACACAAACATCAAAATCTATTCTCGCACACCACAAAAAACAAATCAAATCAATAAAAACGCGATCCTTATTCCGAAAACAAAATTAAAACATACACCTAAAAAAAAACCATCGCAAATATGCAAAACGTTTCGCGCGGACGTTCGCGAAACGCGATATTAGCGCGCCAGAGTGTCCACTTTGACGGTGCTAATGGCGGGAACAATGGCAGCCCTGATAAATGCGTCGAGCGTATATGAAGCGCCATAATCATTCGAAAAGCACTGTTCGAATTCGATGGGTGGAGCCTGAGTTCTGAGAACATGCGCAACTCGAAATTCCTCCATGGCCTGCAAGCAGTTTTGCGGTGAGACTTCCAGTACGGATTCGAACGGCTCGACGCGGGGACGTGTCGTGTCCTGAGGAAATATTTACGAATTCGCGCATCGGAATATTCGGGTTGTTTGGGCTTGGATGGATTTTTGATATTCTGTGCGGTAGAGGAGGTTTTCCGAGGGGTTTTCCGAGTCGGCGGTATGTTGGCGTTCGAAGTTTTCCGGGCTTGAGTGAGTTTCGGATGTAGATTGAAAGTTGCGCAACTACAATGCGACGAAAATTGTCGGATCTCGATTTAAGAGAGACTCGATTCGATTCGTTGATTTTTTTCGGATAGGTTGGAAAATATTTGCTTCATTATGACAGTTGTCAAAGCTTATACTGGCAGCTTGGGAGGCTTCGTTGCTCTATTGTTTGGGCTCTTCATTATATCCACAGCTGACGGTATGTTTGAATTCAATAATTGTAATGCCTGTGATACTTTTTTTAGTTTATTATTTTATTTTATATTAAAAAATAGATTTTATTTTTATTAATTAATTATTTTTTATTTTATTTATTGACTGTATTTATAATAATTGCTTTCATGAATTTTACAAGTATTTTTCAATATCATGCAATATAATTTATGTATATGTTATGTGTTATCTAGTTTATTAAGCATTATTTTGAAATCTGCTCAAAATTTCGATTTTTTTTTTTATCATTTACCATTATTTTTCTTGGAAAATCAAAATATTTAAATGCAAATAAATACACGCATGCGTATAAATCGATTAATATTATATGTATATTGGTTTATTGATATTATAATATTTGATATTATACATGAAAAATATATGATTTGATTATATACATATTTTATTTGTGATGGAATTGTTGAATTTTTTTTTACTTATAAAATTGAACGTATTATATTCTTATTATATTATATCTTGTTATAATTTAAATTCACCAAACATTGATATTATATCAATTATTTCTATCATAAAATACAATGAGATCAAATATTTTCACATAATTTATATTTAGAAAATTCATGAAAAAAAAAACACAATATATTATAAAGCCATTCTATAGATAGATTAATTTTGGAATTGATAACGTCTCGCGAAGATGGAGAGGCACCAGGTCAAAAAAATAAATATATTGCGGAAGTTTACACCGGCACGAAGAGCAAACAAGGCCGCATCTCACATAATGAGAAAACTGTACGTATATAATATCCTTGATCAAATAATTGCGAAAACGAGCGTAAGTCCCCAAAACGTGGAATATGGACCAGGGTTTCTCATTAACCTCTGTTTCGTCTACATGTCAAATTTACTTGGTTCTACGGTGTCTCAATAAAAATGAGTTTCACTTCAAATAAAGGCCAACGTCATATCTGGAAATTCGAGGCTGGTCTGGGTCGACCTCATCCTTCATCTTCGAGCTCGGCTGTTTGCAGACCGAGATTAAAGTTTTCCCCTGCAAGAATATCTGACGGGCTTTTCCGCCTTTCGAGCTTTCTTCCGAATTTTCTTTAAATGCCTGAAAATCACAAACTCAAACGTTATTTATTCAACGTGTTTACCTGAACACGCCGAGCAATAAAAACAAACGTCGCGGTGAATGTTCATTGACAAACACACGGTTTTAATTTCCATTTCGGGCAGGGAAAAATTCGCGTTTTTCCGATTTATGGAAAATTTTGGAGGCTCGCGCGCGACGTAAATACGTCACATATTGCCCGTGTAGGGTTAGCGAGATTAATCTCGGCGCGCGTAAATCATTTCATTCGAAAAATCTAGAGATAAAAACGTGCCCGACTGAAAATAAAATATTCTCGAAAAAATAATAATCGAGCGCGCGAAAAATGTTATGCGAAATCTCGCAGGGAAGCGAACGCGTGCGAAAATCGCACTTTTATAGCCGATGCGATAAAGTGATATAGCTGCACATATAAAAATGGCGGGCAGTTTCGAGGAATTTAATTCACTTTTTAAATAATTTACGGTATGTGTCCGTCGTAAAATATTAGAGTGTAGTTTTTATTGCGCAACGTAGGGATTATAACTGTTATTACGAGTGGTTTTCCGAGACGAGTTTTTATTATGGTGTTTTATGCACGCGAGAGTAGCGAATGTGGTACGAAAGCGTTTGAAGAATTCACGAAATTATAAGGAATGTGTAATTGTTGAAATCGAAACTTAATGGCTATTTTTATTGCACGAAAAAATTTCAAACTTTATCGGCAGCGCCAAAAAAGCTCGGAGTACACTCGATCGATATTCATATTAAAAAAAGTAAATAGAACGCTTTGTTCATTTTCGGCGTTTGATTAAACAAGACTTCGATGTTTGTGAGCTTTAGTAGTATTTACGTGTCAAATATTTCACCTTAAATTGGAAAAGCGCTATAGTTTATTGAATACTTTCGGAGCTTTGCACGCGTACATGTACAAAAGCGCTCGGTTGAAATAGACGTTTATTATTTCCAACACATCCATTTTAGTTGTGTATGAAGGAAAGTTGTTTTACTTTTGAATAAATAATGAAAGGGTACACTCCCCGGCACCGGCACAAGTCATAGAAAGCGATTAATCATCCGTAAATAATGTAGCCGGTTCATATATCCGCGGTCTAACAGAGTAAAATAACGCCGCTGAGATATTTATTATTTATTGCAGCAATAATTCTCAATTTGCTCATTTGGAGAAAATTCGCTACGGCAATGAAGGCTTTTCTTCAGGAATTTTTCAATATGCTCGAGTTGAAGTCGAGTAAATGCTGCGGCGCGCGAAACGCGCTACAAAATCAAACTGAAGTGGGATAGATTTTTTTCTGAAAAGGATCTGATCTCGAATCCCTTTAGAGTAATATAACTGGGTGATTCTATTACGTTTATTGCGTTCGAATCGTTAGGGGGTACGTGTTGCTGATCGCTGAGAACGAGCTCTCATTAGACTCGAACTCACGTAACACCTCGGCACATTTTTTATACTCTTTTTCAACATTGAAGTGATTTTCAACCCTTGCTCGTGTATCGGTTTATGTTTATAACTTAGGCAGAAACTCGAGAGTGATGAATTTTAATGGAGGAGTTTTTTTCTTCATCGAAAGCCTTAAAAGTTATTATTCCCGATAAGTTAGCTAAGGCACTTTTTTCTCCGATCTCGAAAAGGTATGAATATATATTCAAAGTTCTCCTTTTTTTATGGTTTCTTTCTTTCAATAAAGGTGAGTGTTAAGTTTCGATGAAATAAATAAGTAAAAATACTCTTGCGTATTTTTTAAAAGAAATTTTATTTTCAATCAGTATTTTTTTTAATTTGAGGTATTTGAAAAATTTATAAAGCGCGCATAATTACGACCGTTGGAACGTTAAAGCGTTTTGTCAGTTGACAAGTAAAGAAGATCATCATTAATTTTAACCGATAAGAATTGATTAATGTACATACCAACGAATTTTAACGGGGGAAGCTTTCATAAGTCGGAATTTTTCTCTGAAATTAAAATTTAATTTGATTTTGTTCTAGAAAAATTTTTGATGGCGTGTCTAATGTTTCATAGAAGGTAATAAATAAAGAGCACATATTCGCGGTCGTTTTGAATTCGTTTAAATTTATTTTCATGAAAAACTCCCACACGCTAATAGCATTTTACATGTGTGGGTCATTTTGAAAGTTTTTTGTTTATTACCACAATTTTTTTATATGGTAATAAACAAAATTAATTTTCCAAATACATATTATATTTTTTCATGATATTTGTGAAAAAAATCACAATGGATCGGTCCAATAGCACAAAATCATATGAAATCGAATATTTTTATATATCTTCAGATTATTAAATTTCGCAGAATATTCATCATTTTTTCAGATAATTTTATTCTTCTTTGATATCATAAAATCGAAAAATTCAATAGACATCATTTACATATTTAATAATATACTTGAACACAGACGAAAGATTCATATTCTGAAATAACCCAAAAGTCATTAGAACAACCCACTCGAGAAAATCATTAATTTTTCCATGAAAAAAACATTATAATCTAATATAAACCGATTAAAATCAGCATGAAAAAATCAACACCGACACGGATCGAGCGATAAGTCGGACATTCGAAAAAAACTCAAATTCCCCCAACCAAAGGACAATTTAACGACCTGCGCACGTTTAGTAAACACCTGCATACTGGGGGTTAATTATGCAACTCCAGTGGGCGGCTAGTGGGTGGCAAGTGGGCGGATGGGTGTTGTCAGCCAACACGTGCACACTTTTCGCGTTCGCACGTAGTAAGCCGCACAAAGCAATTTGCGGACGTAATTAATTTCGTCTGAAAGCGAGCGGTTTACGCGGCTTCTTTTGCATGTTTACAGGGCCGGACTGGCCTTTTTCGGTGCACTGTTATGCCTCGTTTGTGCTAGACGGAGTGCGATCTGGTTGCCTTGTAATGAGGATTCGTGTGGCGCGTTTTGTTGTGATGAATGCACATCATATTCATTATTTCATAATGATATCTTGAATAACGTCAACAAAGAATGTTTGGATGTTTTTTTAGTAATTTAAAATAATTTTTAAATCGTTTAAGGTCACGACCAATTGCTGACCATATCATGTAGATTTAATTTTGTTGATTGTTGTAAAGGAGCATGTTTGACACGATCAGTTGATGTTAATAATGTCATAAATTACATTAGGTAAATGAGTTGATTGAATCATGCTTATATGTGTGATTAATTATTAGTTGAATACAAAATGTCTACAATATTGCGACGACACTTAATTATTGTAAACGATTAAATGAAAATGTATAATCGCATTAATTGAAGATTAAAGCTCAAAATTAATTATATGACATAATTTTTAATGTCATATATTCAATTGTATACAGTATTTTCATTTCATATCAAAATACAGCGAGGATTTATTTTGATCTGTGATAAAAATAGATAAACCGAAAATACTTTTAAATACAGAAAAGCGATTCGAATTAGCAAATCGAGTCAGCCTTAATTGTAATATATGTATTCGCACAAAAAATCGATCTCGCTTAAAACTCCGAAACACTTTCGAATTTATTCTTTCTTCACTCTGTTATTCAATTTCACCACAAAATCGATCTAAACAACCTTATCGGTTATCTAGTCAGCGGACTTCGCGTGTCTAAGCCGCACCATTACACCTTCCGCTTTAAGCCCAAAAGCTCTGAAAGGTACATCCTCAACAAAGCAGGGCTTCCAATTGTTCCGAATCGTGATTATCATTAAATTTTTGTATTAAAAAATATGTTTGTAATTATTTGGCTAATTTACATGTTTCAATTAGTTATCTATCACAAGTGCGTAATCTACATATTATTGTTCAAACGCTACTATTATATACACAAGTAATATGAAGTGCAAAGCAAATTCATTATCCGATAACACAAAAAAATCAATATCGTTTTCAACAAAGGACCAAAATAACAATAAAAACCTCACATTTCGAACAAAACTGACAACCCTACCTTCCAGCCATCTAACCTTTGCGACAAGACTCCGGCGGCCCTCGCAAAGCCTCAGGAGCCCCACGAAGACCTCGCAGCCCCGGACACGTGCCCTCCTCGAACAAATCGTTACTTATCCGCGAATCGGATAAGCAGGTCACGCGAAACACTCTCCCTCTTGACGGAGATTATTAATGCGGCCGGCCGACCGGGAGATACGGATAATGAAATCGGCGGATAACGAACGCCCACGAGCCGTATCGGGGTTCGACACATACTGCTGTTTATCATCGGTTGTTGCGTGCGTTGTTCTCGCCGTTGTTGCGTTGTTGGGTGTTGTGTCGAAGGTGTGTGTTGAGGTTTATCAATTTATGGGCGCGCGTACGTGAACGATGTGCGAAACGGCGCGAGGAATTAATGGTGTGTTGTTGGTTTCGGTTTTCGTTTGCTCGAATTATTTTTTGATGAGGTTGTAGATTGATGTTGAGGTGGGGAGGGGGGTTGTGTATGTTTTCTATTTCATTGTTGTATTTAAATTATTATTATATTATTAGGCACAATTTTTAAGCTTTGTGTATGTATATTGCGTTAATTTCAAGATATGACTTTTTTAATGCATCATCAAAATTTTAGGCTTTTTTAAATCCTTATCAAATATAAAAATTACATAGTGAAGAGGGAAGGTTATTTGAATCTGAATAATAAAAGTCATCCCTATCAATGTGGATAACCGCTATAGCAGTCGTAGCCGAAAAGTCTGTAGCATGGAAGACCGACATTTATACAAAAAATTATTTTTTTCATTATTCAAAAAAATACTATAAGTACAAATTTTTATTTTTTTACTAGAAAAAATATTACAATGCATATTTATAGTCGAAAACTCGATAAAATACTTATTACATTGTATGGCTATTACTTCGTCATCGGTAAAAGGTTAACGATATGCATATCTTTGTATTCAATACATTGTATCGACTTTACATATATCGTTTAATATTAATAATCGGTAGAATACCAGTCTTTTCAACGATAATAAATTAATTTTATCAGTTCAATAACCTAAACACAATTGTATTTATTTCAGACTCGATATATCCTCGATTCGCAGAACCCATACCGAACGTGACAGTATCAGTGGGACGGGACGCGTTGTTAGCGTGCGTCGTCGACAATTTGAAAAACTTCAAAGTGAGTATAACCCATAATCAAACGAACGTTTAACAACCCTTATCGACAACCGATAACCTAATTAAACCCATCTGTTACATACGAATGACATGGCAACACGTTAACTAACCACTGTTTATAAATGACGTGTCGCAAAGGTCGCGTGGGTGAAAGTGGACACGCAGACGATCCTGAGCATCCACAACAACGTGATATCGCAAAACCCTCGCATCAGCCTGTCGTTCAACGACCACCGTTCGTGGTATTTGCACATCAAGAGCGTCCAGGAAGGTGATAGGGGGTGGTACATGTGTCAGGTGAACACGGACCCCATGCGCTCGAGGCAGGGCTATCTGCAAGTTGTCGGTGAGTGCAATTAGACAGTATCTGATTAGGGGTTAATTTAATTATGGGGTTTTTGACGGGTTTTATGATAATTTTTGTGGGTGTGCGGATGATTTGATGTGCGGGAATGTTGTTCGTATTTAAAATACACCTAAAACCCTTTTTACACGGTTTCGAAGTAACACAGTTCAAAGAAAAATAACTGATTATTTTTTACACTGTTTATTCACATTAACTTTTGGTTTTCCACGGTATAAAAAAATGTATTAATGTATTATGCCACAATGATAAGATTCGGAACAGGCCAGTATACGATTATAGTCATTGAATAAAAAAATTTGATATTTTTTGATGACTTCACATTAAAAATTTCATTTGCGAAATTTTTTCGAATGATTTGGAAGGAAGTTCCATCTTATTATACTGATGGAATCTATAATATATCCAATTTTCATATCGTCACCATACATTTTTTTAGTCTCTGGAACGTATCTCCCATATAAAAAGAGGATTGGGTATATAATATTTTAGAGTTTAATTAATTGTGTGTATCGAATAATGAAATCCAATTTAAATTTTCCCGATGTATGAGTGGTATTTTTTTTTTAATTGAAATTAGTTTTTATTACTGTTGTAATATTTTTTGTAGAAATATTAATTCCGAATAAAATCTTTTCATCTCTCAAAACTGAAATTGAACGAATATTTTTTCAAATAGCATGTGCTAATTGAAATATTATATTCCATGCCCTGAATCATTTTCATACAAAAAAAGAAAAAATAAATAAACCTTATTCAGCATTTACATTATATCACATTATCACCTTATTCATTATATGCATGTTTAAATTTTTGAAATATAATATCAACCAAAATCAAAATTTTTTTTCATCCTCACATAACTACACTGATTGTGAAACACTAACCATCGACTATCCACAGTACCACCGGCGATAATCGACAACAAGACATCCACGGACATGGTGGTGCGGGAGGGCCAAAACGTGACTCTGGGTTGCAAGGCGGCAGGATATCCGGAGCCTTACGTCATGTGGAGGCGGGAAGATGGCGACGACATTAATTACAACGGGGACAATGGTGAGTGGCGACGAACAATCGCATGCATGCATATTCATGGGACCCGTACACGTACACTTTGTACGCCGTGTTGTAATTGGGCGTGATATATCGCGGGGTAAGACGCCGTTTAAGACGTGCTCGGTGGTTGAAGGTTGTTTCGTTTGCAGTCAACGTCGTCGACGGTGAGATGTTGGCCGTCACTAAGGTGTCGAGGTTGCATATGGGGGCCTATTTGTGCATCGCGTCCAATGGGGTGCCGCCCTCTATTAGCAAGAGAGTCATGCTGATGGTGCAATGTGAGTTTTTTTTAAATTTATTTTAGGTTTAACTATCTTTTAGATTAATGATTTAATCTTATAATTGAAAATTAGTTGTTTTTTTTTCAATTAAAATGATTATATAAGAAGGGAAAAGATGTACGCATGTTATAAAATTATCAGCGCCATCTAAGTATAAAAAATTAAAACAATATTTGATGTAATTATTTTTCAATCTTTTCTCATCTAAAATCAATGATTTTTAAAAATTGATTTGCAATTTATTGTTAATTAAATTAATATAATACATGTGGAGAAATTCATATGTGCGGTGTAGTGTGTGGTATAGATATGTACATATTTGTCGTGTGTACGATTTGCTTGCATGTCGGCCGCAAAGTCAATTGTCGCAGTGGATAAGTCGCCAAGCCTCTGTCGTCGTGTTATAAAGCCGGATGCTTGAAACTGTGTCAATTTGCAAAGCCTAATTGTTTATTAATACCCCTCTGGTTTATTTTATTAAAGTTAACGTACAAATGAGGCGCTCTCGTTTCAAACAAATGTTCGTTTATTATTTATGCATATTTAATTTTCATTAAAAACAATGCAAAATTTACGTACCCCGATAACGCGTTTACAAGTATCCCGCCGAATAAACTAGCAGTAACGAGACAATGCGGCACTTCCACTAATTTTTATTTAACGGGAATTGCACAACTTTATCTCGGAAATGCAACCAAAGCAAAGTGGCCAACGACGAATTCATTTCGCAGCAACGACAACGTAACGAAACCCGAACGCAATCGAGACACGAACTCTAATTGGAAAACAATGAAAATTGGTAGCACCCACTGCACAAAGGCCGACGACTGCAACACAAAATGTCGTTGTTATTATCAAATACAAATATTGTTCGGGAGATGTTCTATAATATAATTAAAATAGTTAAAATATACGGTCAGGCAGCTAGCGGTCGAATGGATATTTGTTCTAATTTCTCGGGTGCTATAAATAGGAGACATGTATTCGCTTTGTCATAGTAAATATTTTTTGAAATTATAAGACAACCTTATATTGTGAATTTAAAATTTAATGAAGGTTCTAGTTGCTCTTATAAATAAAATTTGAAAGGTTTGTAATTCTATTCTAAGTTTTATATAATAAATTCATTTTAAGAATTGTTTTGGGAAAATCGTGCTTGGAAAATTTTAGATGGTTATTACTAAAGTGTTTATAATTTTTATGATATAAAAATATTCTTATCATTTCTTCTTGATAATTTATAAGTTTTTTCTTGAGAAATACAATATAAAAAAAAAATAGTAATGAAATGAAAATGATTTAATTCATTAGTATTCATGTATTTTATTATGACATCAAAAGTCAAATATTAACTGAAATTTCACAAATATGTGAATATCGGAAATGAAGAAGGATGTAAGTACCATTTTTTTATATTTTGAGATACAACGGTTTTTTTCAACAAATTACCATACAACCGGTACAAGTTCGATGTTGATATACATGTTTAAAAATCGATTTTAGGGACTTCGAACATATTTTCAAACATGGGCGTTGACATATAGAAGTACATATTTCTGGCATGAAACTGATTTTAATTCTTTGGTTTTGGTTTGGTTTAGTTGGACTTAATCTTTTTTTTATTCTTGATATTCATATATCTTTTGTGAATCTATTGTCTTTCAAATGTATGTATCAATTCATTAACTACTCATTTTATTGACCGAAACATCTATTATATTATCTACTATCTACTATCTAAATTCAAAAGAAAAATGATCAAAAATAAACTCAAAATAAAATGTGTTTCTTATCTTGGTTGTTGCATGGTGCATCGGATGCACCAAATGCACGTCCGGTCACCGTTCGTGGCTGATTGGTGTGTGACGAAACAACTGCAATCGGGCCGACGGCGCTTTTGTCCGACAAATTTGCATGCGATATTTGCGCGAATTTACAATTCAAATCGCGAAAGCGCGGACCCGTCCGATCTCATTAAAAGCGTTTGCGGAAATGTTTTCGCAAACGATTTTCGTCAATGGCGCGAAAAATGGGAATTTTTATTGGGCGTCTATGATGGAAATAGGGTTTTGATTGTAATGAGAGTTTTTCGTGGTGAATTATCGATGTTTATTTTTTGGTTGTTGATTAAATATTGATATTGAAAAATTTGGTTATTTTCTTAAAAAGGTTTTTTTTATAAAAATTATAATTACAAAGTAGCATTCAGACGGTAAAGACCAGTGGTTCTTAACAGGGGCGCCAGCGCCCCCATTGTGGGCGTTTTTAAATTTTTAGCATTTGTTAAGAATGTTTAATCATGATTAAGAAACACTGATAGACAAAAGAAAATATGGAATCAATATTTTACAATAGTAATTTTGTACATGAATCGAAATATCGTCGCGTTTAAATTATGTATTAAAAATGAATGGTCATTGTATCGAAATTATTAAATGAATATTGTATTTTCCGATAATACTAACTTCGAATTTTGAATTTGTCAATAAAATATATATTCATTTCACTAAAATTATTCGATAAACTTAATTGAATTTTCTACGAAATTTTGATTTTAATATGAAACTCACCTAAAATCTGTAATTAAATTTAGAATATTAATTACAGCAGTATCGATGTAGCTTTAATAAAGAACTTATGTTGCTCTATCTATTTTCGAAATATCGGGACATGTATTACACCTGTGCAATTTTAGCGTGATCAAGGCTTAATTAAAATAAATAATTCAAAATTAAATCACAACACCTAAAAATTAAATACGAATCCATCATCAAAATACCATAAATATTTTCAGTATCGCCAACGAGAAAAAATGTGAAAATATAATTCAATCGAATTTTTGATAATTTTACTGCATATAAAATTTTCAAATAAAATTTATATCCGACGATAAATTTTATTGTTTCATATTATTCACGGGGTTTCACGACCCCGCCAATAAAATGTTCCGAAGTGCCCGCCATTCATACACACCGTCGCTGAAAATTTCAATTCGAAATTGAAATTAAACGCAAGACCCCGATATCGAAACACTAAACGATCCGGTCCGCACAAGAGCAGAAATTGGAACGTGTGGTTTATTTTTACAGTCCCACCGATGCTCTCGATACCGAACCAACTGGAAGGCGCTTATCTTGGACAGGACGTGTCGCTCGAATGTCACACCGAGGCTTATCCTGTCTCGATCAATTACTGGACAACCGAGCGAGGGGACATGATAATATCTGGTGAGTATATGATACGGATGTGGTGTACAAAGCCCTTTTCGGGATGTCCGTGTATGACCGATTCGTTTTCATTAAGGCGACAAGTACGAGACGATATCTTCAGACAACAACTACAACCGATACATGATGCTGAAAATAAGGAGCGTCTCACCCGGGGATTTCGGATCTTACAAATGTGTGGCGAAGAACTCTTTGGGGGAAACCGATGGCGTCATAAGGTTGGACGGTGAGTTCATCTCTGATTCAATTTTCGCTTTAGTGTGATTCAACGAAATTTTCTATTGAGACTGAATGTGGGGTTCTAAGAAAGTATCGATTTTTACAAGAGTTCAGTTTATATTAATAAAACAATTTTTTTCAATCTCGTGCATATTAAGATTCCCAAAATAGGCTTATATTTTTTCAATTATCTCAAGCTGAGGTGGAGTTTCGGGCACCTCCGAGGCTATTTTAAAATAATAATTTCGAAATTTAACATTCAAATTGAATTTTAAACGGACAAAGGATCGAAAAATTAAATTCGTTAGTTATTTTAACGACGCATCGTAAATCTTTGTAATATTTTTAATTGCGTCTTTGTCAAATGCGCTTATTTATGGACCCTACTATCGAATTTCAGATTTTATACCTCTACGAAAGGCTTTGTGTCCGAGCTATGCGAATTTACGTACTCGAATGCATATAATAGGTCAGCGGGCTAATAAACCCGTTTGTTTCCAAACGTAACCGTAATCACGTTAACGACTTAGCATAATGTGATTTATCGTAAATTTTATTTTCTGCCCGACCGCTGTGTGATCCTATTTCTAATTCTGTTTATTTTTCGATTGGCAAAGAGAGAAGCTGACGCGTAAAGAAGTTTTATTTTCGCCTCACGAAAATTGTCGCAACTATAATACTTAAAATAATTATAACGAACACCGACCGCGTTAACAAGAAGGCATTATCTCGTTAAGCTAAATAGACTTGAGCGTGTTTCGTGCAGAAATTATTGCACGAAACTCTTGAGAGTTCCACTTCTTTCTGGCGGAATTCCATTTCGGAACAATTTTTGAATCCGAAACGAAACAATTTCGGGGACTTTGCAGACATCGAGTAGGACATAAAGGTTGATTGACTCCTTATCTCAAACATGTTTTCGCAGAAATTCCAGCGCCGTCCACGTCTGCGCCTCCGACGACGATATTCAAAGACGTACCAGTTTCGGCGAAGAAAAAAGGTCAGTTCATTTGAATAATTTGATCACGCCAATAAAAACACCCCTCAAATTGGCCCGTCCACCCTCTCACCTACCGCCCACGTCACTCTACATCGTTTTCTCTTTCTTTGTCGCCGCAAGAATGGCCGATAATGGAGTTTTTCCAGACAAAAGGGAGGGATAAAGCTTACGTTGCGCGAAATCATTGGAAATTGCTATCGAATTTCACGAATTAGATTTCAAAATATTATTATTCCGAGTGTTTCTACCCGGGTTCTAGTTATGTGAATATTTTTCAGGGAAAATTCAGTCTTATGAGTGTTTGATATTTTTTTATAATAAAAAAATTGATGTTTCTGATACAGTTTATATTAGTTTGATAAGCATAAGCTTTGCCTTGTATTAAAATAATCATAAATTGAAATTCGTCCTCTATATGAAAATGTCAATGTTTAATTAAATTTTAGCCACAAAGCCTTCTCGGTAATATAATGTTATGCAACACATTAAAATCGTATATGGATGCTTTTATATTAAAATCTGTTATAAATAAGTAGCTTTTCAATTATGTATTTTCAATATTTAACTTATTATAATGTTCAATCTTCAATAGGATTATGTATTGATTTTAAATTTTTAAGCTACACATGTCAAAACACAAAAGTAAATATATTTTTTTAATACATTTTATTTTAATGTTTGTTAGAACATCATCGCAATAAAAATTGGCAGCAATCGGCTCATGACAATAAAGTTCAAAACGATTTCGACGTCAAAGAATGGAAAAATTCTGGTAAGTTTGTTGTTTTGTGTTATTATGAAAATCTATTATACATATGTCTGTCGTAATAATCTACTTTTTACAGAAGATGAATACACGTTGGAATCTTCAGGATCATCTTTTTGGGGTATCGGTGCAGCAGGACACTCATATAGGCCAAAGTTATTTAATAGTTTATTAATAATATTAATGATAATTTTTACGTTAACCATGAACATGAAACATATTCATAGTTGAGTATAAAATAAGTTTGAAACTAATAGTAAAATATATAAATTAAATTGAATTGCTATCGCATATTAAGATGTAAATACGCTATCATTAATAAAATATTTTGTTAACAAAGTTGTATAACGTAGCAATTGTACAAATATTCCCCATTCCTTTAAATATTTATATCATGTTATGATTTATCCTTGTTTAATTTTTGATCATATAATATGAAAACGAACTATTACAAAAAAATAAGGTTGTATTGCAAGGATGTGTATTTTATTGTAAATGTGTATGATAAGGAAAATAAATATATTATATCATATATTTCATTTGCAATATGAAATAAACTAAGACTGCCTAAGAATATAGTAAACATACATAATTGTATAAAAATTGCTTTTATACGGCAATAAGAGTGTAACTTAGCAATTGACGAGTAAAATGGGAAAGATGCGCTTTGAATTAAACGCTGCATACTAATTGAATAAACAGTTGATATTTTGAAGACGTGTTTTATTTCATCTAAGGCAATGTTTGATCAACAATAACTTTAACTGAATCAAATTAATTGATATTAAAATTTCCGTTTCGGACAAATCTAAACCAATACCTTGCATGTGCACTAAACAATTTACTATATGTATTCAGGCCATGTGTACACATAAGTTCATTAAGTGTATCTGTGTACTAATTCATATTGAATTTGCCAGAGACATGTATTATATATTTCCATGAGCTTACAGGAGATGTCAAATATATTTGTTCAGTTCAAAAATCGTAATAAGATTAAAATTTTATCGTTTAATATTATGAATTGTTTCGACGTAAATTGTTTTATTTTTATTAATTCTTTAATTAATACATCAAATTTATATTGTATATTTTAGAAATTTACAATGTAAACATTAATTGAATATAAAAGGACACATCGGATATACACACCATGCAATGAAGCGATTTCGACATTGAAACTCAGGCACGGAAATGTTTTCGCGGCACATTATCGCGCAGTAACCCGACGTCGGAGCGCCCTAAGGGTTTACGACCGGGACCACCCCGTAATTTGTACAATCCTACAAACAACACTTTGCCCTTATCATCTTAATAAAATAAAGCAATCTAACCGCCGTGGGACGGTCGGATAGCGCGCGGCGGCAATAAATTACTCTACGAATCCTACACCACACCTGGCACCGGCCAGGGGGTGTTAACTCCCACCCACCCACCGCCTACGAAAAGGCTGAATGATCTTGAGGTCGTTTTTCGTGTCTCAGATATCTTTTACTTGGAGTCAGATACATCCGTGGGTGGTGTGCTCATTTTTTTAATGTAAATGTGTGGTCGTGTTAGCATTCAACGTCCAGATCGTGGATCGTTATTCTTACGTATTATAATTTTCACTTTGGATGTAATCTTTCGTACGGATGAAGTAAAAGTATTAAAAATATATATATGGAGAAGAGAAAGAAATTCTTTTTACAACCTCGCACGGTGCATATTAAAGTAATTTTACGGTGAGTTGGATATAATATATTCTGGCGAACTTAAAAGTTCAACGCGAGCGAGTTAAAAAAATAGCGAAAAACAATTTACATAAGTTCAAAATATATTCATTCGTTTTTCAATTATTTTCTTTTAACAATTCAAATATTCAAGTTTCTAGTATGAAAACTGCTATTTTTTCTCATCACATTATCATCGAAAGCCCATGAAATTAAATCGCTCCAAACTTAACACGCCTACTTTTCGATATCATTAGGTCGACATTATTTAAAATCGCGACAACCGCAATACGGTCATAAATAATGAATGGCATAGGAGCTTTCTCGCTGCGAAGACGAGCTTTTGATCGTCCTAAGTAAAAGCGGCCAGCTATTGCTGCTAAGGAGCTTTGCATATCAATGAAACCACCGCTTAAAATGTATTAAAAACATAAATAATTCAAAACGTCTTTGTTCCGGCGAATCCTTTTTCGACTTTTACCGATGATTTATGTTGTTCTGAGTAAACATTTAAGCCCCGCGGCGGCAATATTGGGGCCGGCACAGAATTACACGCGAAATTTCGCGAATGGCTCCCATCTACTGGAACCCGGAAGAAACCGCAATATTGCTCAATGTGTATATGCTACCAGAAATATACGTAATCAAAGAATTCAATTTTTATAAGAACATCTAACTAAAATCAACAGTTAAAATACATATAATTTACACGAAGTGAATTAGTATTATTTTATATGACACAATCACTATCATTTTTTCAATTTTTAGAATAATAAATGAAAATAAACAATAATTTTAAATACATTTGATTGATTAAATAATAAAAATGAATCCATTTTATGGGTTAATTTTACATTGCAGCCCATGCATGTATGTTATTTCGAGGGGATCGCTTATGTGTATAATATACAGGGCGATTCGGTAATAAATCGATTCATTGCACGTGCACCTGCAGTCCTAAGCTTGCTGGTTAATGGCGCCAGTCGTAGATTAGTATACCAGACTTCTATGGGGCAGGACTGCTTTGCAGTTTCTGTGTACACCATAAACCGTGGATGTGCTATACCAATAACGCACGCTAATGTGATTATGCTTTGTGTAATATGTTAAGTCGGTATTCTGGAAGCTTAATGTAGCTTTCGTATATCGATTGAAGTAATCAATATGTTTGGTAATCGTCATTGAAGTGAGAAGTTTTTGTAGCTTAAAAATTTGGTTTCATAATGATCGTTTTATATGTGAGATGAATAAGAAGAAATTTTTGTTATTAAGTTTCATAATTATTTTTATAGATTATAATTTTTTGAATAAAAAATACTTTTATTTATAAGCAAATAATTCAAAGTATTATACATTACATCAACACGAAATCTTAAGTTTTATTATAGACATCGTGTTGTTAAGAAAGCTTGCATTTTAACGAACAAAATTATGCAGAATAAAAGAAATTTGTTTTTGTTAGCCGAGCCATTCTTGAGTCTAGACATATTTGAATAATTTAATTCGAGAGAGCGAGTTGATGAGCAAAAATTTCAAGTCGAAATACGAGTTTGAAGCGCATGAAAAGTTCTGCGAGAATATAGAAACAATTGAGAACGTGTGCGGCAAAGGGTTAAGAAGTACGGACACAATTTCACAGTTCAAATAGAAATAGCAGAAAGAAAGATTCATTTCGACGATAAAACGAAATATTTGATAAAAATAAGTAAATATAATTTATTTTGGAAAAGTTATCATCAAACATGATATAATTCAAGAAAATTTTGAGCTTGATTTGACCAAATATTTCATTTTGAAAGATATAATCTAAAGCAATAGTTTTTTTTAATATTTTTATTAATATTGATTTAAATTTCATTTTACGGATTAAATTCACTTACACATTTTTATAATATTTTTGAAAGAGGTTTCATTTTAGTAAAATAAAAATGAATATCTTGCAATGAGCTTACACTGTTTGTTAATGAGAAGCCTTGTTAAATCGAGCACCATGGTTTGAAGTTGCATTCTTAGATAGAATTTTTCATTTTTCTAAATATCGATGCTTGATATACATATGTACATATATTATAGCATTTATGAATATGTATAATTCCTATATATTTTATGAATTTCTTTTTCATTATTTCTGAAAGCTCTTTTTATCCATTTAAATTACATATAGTAATATTAATTAAAATTAAAATAGATCAAATTCAATTTTTGAATGGGACAAAATTTAACAATACGTGCGGGTATGTTTTGGCGTCATATTAATAAATAACCAAAATCTTTAATATAAAATTAGGTTTTTGAAAAAAAAAAAAAAAGATATTTTTCAAATTAATTTATAATATTATAAAACTAATTAATCTTTGTCAAAAGCAATACAAAGAAAATTTTATGTTTTGTTTGACACGTATGTTTCAGTTATTACTACAATAGTATACTAGGAATTACAAAATTAAATATGAATAAACGTAAACATGTGAGAAATTTGTATAGGTACATAATATGAAACATTGTAAAATTAATTAACACGAAAGTTTCACTAATCGCAGCTAGGAATAGATACATCAAAAACAATTTCCCAACCAACAAACCGAAAATAATAAACAAACTCGCTGAAAATAATCACGAAACCCTCACAATTAGGAAATTCACAGAAGCCCCTCATTTTCAGATATCGACCATGACCATGAAGCGATGACAATTAACGTCGTTCAAAGGTGTCTGAGCAGATTAAAAGAGGGCGAATGTCGTCACGCGCCAGACAAGACGTGCCTCTGAATTTAATAGAATCCCTCTTCTACCCCTGGGCCATCTTGGGCAGGAAAATAATAATTTTTCCTACGCAGGGGGGATTGTAATGACGTGTTTTTGTGCCAGGCTTGAATGAGGCTGATGGACTGGCGTCGGACGGCCACAAAAAAGCCGACCACCTCTTTATATTGAAATTAATTATGTCGGAGACAGGCAGCACGCACGTAAAATGGCCAACAGGTTTCATTTTGTGGCCGAGTCACGACGTTGCCACGAAATATATTAAAACAATGCGGAAAATTCATTATTGAATCTCATTGTTGGGGCTTTGGTGGGTAAAAACCGACCGCGGAACTGTTCGACTTGGAAATTTTCGCAGTGTGGGTTGATTGCGGTGTTTTCGAATGAAGATTGATTTTGAATAGTTGGTGTTGATTGATGGTTTTCATTGTTGAAATTTTATAAAAAAATATTATAATATATTAATAAAAAAGTTTAAATACAAAATTATTTTTTGTATATTTTATGAAATCGTGAGATGTAATTGAAAAACCGTCAATGAAGAAAATAACGTTTTCTAATTAGAACAACTTTTCGTTAAGCAAAACTTGTCGTTTCAGTAAAATCGTGTTTTTATTTATTAAAATGTACTCCATTCATTCACATTTTCTATCATAAAATAAGCACTTTGGGTCGAAGTTAAGTCTTTCACGACTAAATTGAAATTTCATAATCACCGGAAAAAGTTTTCACGCGAACCCACCGCTTAAACGGGCCAACCCGCGCACAGATTGCGCGCGAAATTTTCATACCTCAAAGGCGTTATTCGACCGCCCTTTCTTCGCTCTTTTTTTCCCAAGCCATTGCCTATACAGTCGAAAGAGGAAAAACTCAACAACGGGCTAATTATGCAAATGGCGATTGTATTGAAAAGCGAAAGCGAGCAATATAATTTATCCGGCGTGCGGCGCGCGTCGAAGGCCCCAGGCGAAATTTACGCCAAAGGGTTAATGGCGAAGAAAGGGCGCCCGGGAGGGCAGGCGTTAGCTGAAGGCACACCTGAAAAGCATTTTGCTTATTCTTTCTTGTACACACACAGTTCGAAGGCCCTTTTTCAGCGTACGCTGAATGGCCGCTTCTAGTCGAATGCAATACTATGTGTACCGTATTCAAAACGCAAGACGTATCACCAAGTACGCTATTTAGATTGATTTATTTTATTTTAAAATATATTATTATTTTTATTATAAATTATGTGCAGTAATATTTTAAAGTTTTGTATATGTTTTAAATTTCTAGAATATGTTTTGTGTTGAATAGGGAATAATTGATTATAATAATGATGGTGGATGATGAAAATTTTTCTTTTTAAAATTCAGAAGTTATTTATGATACTTAAATTAGTTTGAAATATAAAAACGAACTAACTTTAAAAAAAAAAGATCACCATAGTCGATGGCTCATTTCATACAAGCGCCACCTAGGACGTCGCAATTGGAACGCTCTCGCGTAAATATTTCTCTTTGACGGAATTGTGCGGACCCGCGAGACTTTTCTACTTCATTTTTTGCTTCTTTCCCTCCTTACGCCTTTTCCCTTTTTTTATTTTTTTTAACAGTACACTATGCGTTCGTCGCCCTATTGCTTTTGTACGGGTCTCCGGAGACAAGCGCGCGGGGCGCCATAGAATTCCCTCTCGCTCGGTCTAACCCGCGCCATTGTTGGTTTTGTGCCGTATGGAAATCCGAGGGCAACTTTGAAAGGTATTGAGGAAGAGCTGCTAAGCCGCTTACACGTCCGCCCACTCACTGCTGCTCTGTTCGCTGATTTAATATATTTCATATATTTTTTCTGAGGTGGAGGTGTTTTTAGGGCAATGAGTGGCTGTGGAGGATTGAGCTTTGAGGTGATTTTGTTTGGTGTTGCCTTAAGCGGTTTACATATCGATTGGGGTTTGTTTGATGGCTGTCGATTTCTGTTATCAATTAAAATTATGTAGAAGATCAAAGTTATAGTCAAAGTAGTAACTAATATGTGCATATTGTTGAGATTTTTGTTTAGTATATTCATAATATTCTGAGATCTCAATCATAAAAAAAATAGTTTTCATTGTATGTATGGTTTTTTCATGAGCGAAAATTTATTTTCCCTTATCCATCTTTTATGTAACTTATTTGAACTTTACGTTTTGTAAGAGAAAAATCTATTTTTGTATCTTTGAGTTTTATAAAAAAAAAGTATTCTCACGAGAGAGTTAAGGGGATCAAATTTAATAAAAAATGTTTCAAAACAAGGAAATTAAGACATTATTTATAAGTTGGAAGCATTAAAAAATCATAAAAATAATTCTTAATCAATTTCAAATATATTTTTTTTACAATCTATAATTATTAAAAATTTATAAATATTTTTATAAACTACAAACGTATAATCTTATATATCAAAAAATCACGCAAAATAAATCAACGAAAGCACCTTATAAAGTGGCGAATTATTAAGTCGGCGGCATCACCCGGTGCAAACAAGTTTCCACGTGGATTCTGAGAGCTAGGATTGCCAAAAGGGGCATCTCTAGGAAAACCTAGGTGGGTTTTAGGGAGGTTAAGAGCTCGCCATGCTCTCGAGTTGGCCCTTAATTTCCGCTCGTGAAGAAGATGCGTCGCATCTACTATGGAAAGACTCCAGGTGCGGTCATCGAGTGTTAGGCAAACGTTCGATTTAGATCAAAGAAAGTGTAAGTATGCTGAATTCTGAGGGTATTTATTTTTGACGAAGGTTTTTGGAATTTCAATTAATTTATCACTGTTTGTTTTTGATTTCATTGGAATTTCAATGTGAAAAATTTATGAATTTATAAAATATGTTAATGTTTGAAAATTCTCAATTAAAAATCAAATTATTATATTTCAAAGAAACTTTAACGTGTTCTATTAATATTTATGAATTATTCTCAGTGAAGCACAAAAACATATAATATTTCTCGGAAAAATAAGACGTCGAGATTGGAAAACCATGTCAAGTCGTTGTAAGAAAATAGAAAAATAAGCGTCCTACTACGTAACATATACATGCGGAAATATACAAAAATAAAGTCCATCTCGAAAACAAGCACCGAGCACAAGAAAAATAATTTAAAATTACAACACAAAAAGCGCTCATTGCAACCCGCTCAAACGCGGAACCTCCCTAGACAGACAAACGACAAAGCACACTCAACCGACGCAGCCGTCTAATCCAATTGGCACTTCTCTTTGAAGTTAATCTGTTTAGAATGAACGAACGAGCGAACGAATAAATTAACATCCAACAAGTAGACGACCAAGAACCGAGGCCCGGCTTCGGCCCGCTCTAAACGGCACGCGGTCGCGCATAAACAAAACTGAAATAAGGAAATAGGCGCTACTGGGCATACCGTAACCCGCTGCAATACGTAAGGGGCTGTACAGGGTGTTCCGGTTATGGAAACGGAAGTTTATTCGGCGGGCGCGCAACCTGCGCTCGCGGAAAATCCACGGCCGGAAAAGCCGGGAAAGCGACGCGCCGCCGCGGAAATATTTCTTAATAAGCGCAATTACACGACGCGATTTACGATCGAACCGGCGCGACTTTGGGTAAGGTGTGTGCGGTGTTTTTGGGGCGGTGTGTACGTGTTCGGTGTCGAGATGTGTGAAGTCGTGTGGGATGTGTGTAGGAGAAAGGTGGTTTCGTATGAGTAATATTTGAGATTTTTTTTTTTTGATATAGTGTGGAGTTATTTTTCAATAGAATTTTATTTTATGTGCTATAAATATCAATGGCAGTAAAAAATATGTTTTTTTATATTTTCAATGAAAAATTGGGTCAACTTAAATGTAAATAAACTAATCGAAAAACTTAACAATTTTCTAATATGTTGTGTAATTAATGTTATAATATTATATTATGTCGAATTAAAAGCAACCATTGAAAAATCGTATTTCTATAAAATCGTATTTCTATATTGCATTTAAGTACTCTATAAACAGGAGTTATCGCGAAAAGAAATTTTCTAAATTTCGGGGTCGAGTTTGTTAAAGTTTGTCCAAATAGGGGTTGATGAACCTTTCTATCTTATGTTAGAATCTCGTTAGTTATATTGTATCTAACAAGGTCAAATTCTTATTTAAAACTTTAAAATTAAGTTTCAAAATTTTCATATTGCTAACATATAAATATTTATTACAATAATATCGTAAACAATATTTTTTGTATTATACATTTAAAAACCATAAACAAAAATATGGAATATTTTTCAATACGTTCAAAATCTCATATATCCAAACCTACATAAAAATTAACCAACACTCATTACAATAATGGACTACCTAATTGCTTCAGAGCATTCAACGGTCGTATATCATAAGGCAGCAGACGTAGAGAATCTCGGCAGTCGAACATTAGCCGTGATTACGTCTTGTCTCCGTCTTGTTGTGTTGTTGTCGTTGTCGGGATGTGCTCGAGACGTAACGTTGATGAGATGTTAGAGCCGCACTTAGCTCTCGGTGCTTAGCATAGATTAGAGCGGTTCGGGGCCCTATTCTCGGGGTTTCTTGTCCCTAACCGGAGCCTTCCTTGGTCCCAGAAGGCTCGTACGTTTCGCTGGGCCACCTGCTACCGTCTGACGTGGCCGCGTGAAGTCTCCGAGGATTCGCACGGCGAAAAACCGAAGATGACTTCAATTCCGTGACGTCCGATGAATCGTAAATTGTACGAACTCACAAGGGTGGGTCGTGATGAATATTTGAAAAATATATTAATTTATGTATATATAAAACTTAAAAACGATGTATGTATGTACATATGTATCTAATAAACTCCTAAACCGATAGACGAATCCTTTCAAAATTTGGCAACAATGTCCTTTGAAATCCAGAAAAAATAATTGAGCATTAATTTTTAATATCGTTTCGCATTTCAATTTTTTCTATTGATCTCCATACAAACTATAAATATAATTGTCACAATCAATGCTGGCGTCGCGATTGATTGTGACAATAATTACAATCAGTCTTCGACGATTGGTACACAATTTATTTTCATAGAGCCCCGAGCACGCCGGGTACGAGCCGCTAGTTTAGAATAAAATTTGATTTTTTTATCTTTTGGAACAATATTCGCTGTGTCGTTACTTGCAAAAGTTACTAAGCGGTACATTTGATACAATTCAAATAATTGCTTTCGTATTTGCATGAGTCTCAGTGCGGTGTAATTTGTTTTGTTCGTGACTGAAGCGTTTAACGGTTTAATACAAATTTACGACTTGTAAGCGATTAAAAATTTTAAACTAATTGACATGTCAGTATTGTTTTGCATTAGCATATTGTAATAAAAGAAAAAGCACCGTGGAAAGCAATCCGGATTTATGTATGTGTGTAATTAACGATGCAACTATGATAAGTCGTTTGAATGAAATGATTCGTACATTCGAAGCGATGCACTTTTGTCATGACGAAATCCGTACAATGCGGGCTGATTAAAAAGTTTTCCATGTAAAAGGCGATCGCATCAACAATGGTTTTGCAGCTGCAGCGAGTTTGCAGTCTCAAAAGAATGGACCGAAACTTTCGAATAGATATTTGCAAGGCCTCATTGTAGTTCCATGGCAGCTAGTTTGGACGACGAAAGAAGTTTTGATTAGCTGATAGTGAGGCTATGCTTCATACTGAATACTCCACGGATTGGTGAAATGGAGACAAATTGGATGAGTAAAAAGAAAACGCGGAAAACTGCAGTTGAATGGTGAATTCGTAAATGAACGTCTTAAATATTAAATCGACTACAAAAAGTGGTGAAATTTTGCAACGCTTTCTTCAAACGTAGTCAGTTCTCCGTCAAGAATGTATTATAGGTACCCATATTATACTATAATTTAGATTTTGATTATTTTTTTTTAAATTCAATACTACGATTTAAATAAATATAATTTTATATATTATATTATAGAAACTAATAGTTTTGTTTTTTAAGAGTAAAAATATTTCTTTATATATCGTAAAAAATTATACATCTATTTACAGTTGGTATTAGAGGCAAAGTTTTTCTTTATTTGAAAAATGAGTTTTCAATAATGACTAAACTTAAATGATTTTTAATGCTAATGGCAAAGCACATATTATATGAGAATCATGCACAAGATTTTGTGCTGTAACAAAATCGTATAGCTACTGAATAGTAAGGGTAGCAATGTAATTAAAAAACGATCTGTTGTTGAAAGCTTTTCCGATTCGAGACGTATTCGAATATAATTAAGACTAATGCTTAAGTAAAACATAAAAAAAAATGTAGTGGATAATGAAAGTCGCCTCTCACTTCTGAGTCGCGGGGGAGGATTACGTTTAAGGCTGCCGCTCGGAAAATAACTGCTTCAAAGATAAGGAATAGAATCGATACTTGACACCAAGATGAATGTTGCCATTGAGAATTAAGCGGAAGATAGTGGGGACGCAGGGACAGGCAAAGAGGTATAAGAGAGCAAGAAAGCAAACGACGAACATAACACCTTTATACCCCTCGAAGACTTTGCACTTATAAATCTGTCCTTTGTAAGAGGGGCCAAATGAAACGGTGGAACGCTCTCCAAGGAAATAACGATGGCGAACGTCGCCATTGCCACACTTACATACATAGTAAAATAGTGGGCGATTTAAAAGCGGCGAAAATATCTTTCAAATGTTTGGGAAATCATTTGGAATTCGCCGTGCGAGAGTATATACACGCTTGTAGATAAATAGCATATTCTGCGCACAAAGGATAGATGGTAGATTTGCATGCGATGCAATATTTCTAGAGTTAAATAGTTTGCATTATGTTTGGGTACACATTAAGATGGTGAGGGCACAAGTTCGAAGGTGTTTGCCTCGACGTAAGTTCACCCCATTGATTTATTCAAATATTCATGTTTATTCTCCCCATGCCTCTTCCTTCTGAAAGCCATCTACAGCCACTTCGTCTTCCACGGAGGTGGTTTCCACCAACACGCCGAAGACCCTCTAAGACAGATGAGCCTCATAACGAACACCATACACCCACTACAATTAAATTAACCCAACTCGAGAAAAGGCATTCTGTTTTATTATGCTTTGGTTTGTGTACTTTTGTAGATCCGAAAAAAAGGAAAATACCAGGTTTATTATCTGATTCAAATATAGCAATTATTATACATATGATATATAATACTTCGAGCATCGCGCTTGTCGTGCTGTAGAGTCATGTTTTGAAAAATACATAATTCAAGATGAATCTCTCGGGACTTGTATTTTTACTCATAACATTATACCATTCAACACGACGTAGTTCATATATACGAGTACGTTAATATACGTATATATATAATATATGAAAAAATCCATATGCGTACAAACATTTTTAATGGTTACAAAGGTAAACTTATGGGAATCACATAATGAATAACAAGATAAACACGAGCGAACGCGAAAATCAGCTTTTCCCAACTTTCCGACGGATTCAAATTAATGCCGCACGGAGGGTGGCAAAAAGGCAAACACAAAAAAAGATCGAAAGACAAATGCCATTATGAATCGCGCACTTTTTTTCATTTTATTTCATTTTATTTTAACCCCGCCGTTAAGCCAGACCGAACCAATTTACAATCGGCGCACAGCACGCGGGAAAAAAATGGATTTAGCTCGACGGCCGCGCGTCCGCTCGGACGTAATGGGAATTCGCCCTTTAATTGCTTTATCACGTGTAGCAAATGTTTGCTTTGGCCCATTGAAATAATAGGTCGTGAAGTTGTCGACCCATTTGTCGGCCCATTTGTCGGCGCTGAGCCCACCACTTTTTCCTACTCCGGAGCGTTATCGTCGAAAGCGGCGTTCAACGGAAACACTTCATTAATAATTGCCCGAAACTCGAATTATGCAAAGAATTTATTTGGAAACTCTATTTTTACCATTTTGAAACGAGAGTCGAAGTCGGCGCATATTTTGGAAATAATTTTCGTTCGATTTTCAATTGATTTTTCGTATCAGTTTGCGCATTTCGACCGACGACCTCCCTTTTACAACTCGTTTTATTTTTTCCCTTTTCTTGTTTCACCGAAGGTACCATGATGAATACGTCCTTTTTTTGTTCGGGGTACATTCATCGCAGGGTTTTGTTTGTCCGGCTATTTCGCTTTGGTCCAGCGGAAACGGTCGAGGCAAGATAAATCTTTTCAGGTGAGCAGCGGACACTGATTAATTAGCACTACCTGCGGGGATACAACCCGCAGCGTAGAGACTTTGTATCTATAATGAATAGCTATTTACTTTAAAACACTTTTTGCCGCCGAAAATATTTTATTCTGGATAAAGGGAAAGAGTCGATCGGGAGAAAGGTCGAACACAATCCCAAACTAAACAAGGACGGAAGCTTTGGATCTTTAAAGTTTGGCCGTATAAATGCGTACATTTCGAATCTAGACTTTTATATGCGTTATATATACAACGATGATTCAGTTCTTTCAAAATTTTTATTCGGTTCAATGCAATAGAGTCGTGCATAGTAATAAATCACTATTCAAAAGAATTTCGATCCCTATGGAGATAAATATATTTCAAGTGATTTATTTTGTTGGAGGAAAATTTTGAAATTGAATTTGTTAACTAGTAATATAAAATTTTATTTCGATGCACAAACAAATCTCATAAGCTCTTAAATAGAATTAAAAATTGTATATTCATTGAATGTGAAAAACGAAATATTTCAATGAAAATTTTCAGCCTGACCAACAAATAAATAATTCAAAATCAATTCAAAAGCTGATTTTTAAAATAGCGTATAACCAAAACAGAATCACAGCGAGCTTAAAAAAATACTAAACTCGATTTAAAAGTAAAATCACAATTCGAAGCGATATATTTTCCTCTCACACGGAAAAACCGCAACGGGCGACGGAAAACCGCACTCTTTCCACCGCGCTTATTTTTCTTTCGCTCTTCGGACGGCCATAACCTTACGAAGCACACGCATAATAACAAAACACACATTGTTCGCATACATTGCGAAACTTTTCGCGTTATCGGGCGCCGGCGACGGCCGTGCGAGTTTTTATCGGGCCGTGGGCCGCATCTGCCCGCCCGCTTGCGATTCCCATCAGTGTTAATTCGGCGGGGCAGAAGTCGGTGTTAACACCTGTTATGTGGGCGACGTCGAAGTCGTGCCACCTGTGTGTGTTTATCGGCTATATTGACGTGATTTATAGACTTGGTGAAGTTGTGTGTGTTAGGGTCGCGGTACACGGGCGCGAATTTTAATTTGTATTGAGGAAAATTGTTTGGATTTTATTATGTCTCTTTTTGATAAATGAAGATTTTAATTTGATGTGTTTTATTTTTTTTAATTATACGTTAAATTTTATTTTCATTTTAATTTAATTCACCTACCGTTTATTTTTTTATCAGTACCATATTTAATTTTTCAAGTTAGGTGATACAAACAAGTCAAAGTTTGACAAAATATTATTTAAACACACTTTTGTCAGTCCAAATGAAACTAGGTAGTACCTATTCATTTGTTTGAATGTCATTATTTTAATTATACCCCGCAATTAGAAATTTGTTGTTGAAAAAATTCAAATCCGAAGTTGGAACTTCATATATCTTTTTTATTTGATTTACATTTTTTTCCACTTTTTAATATTTTATTTAGTCCTAAAAATAAAATTTTAGGAATTCATATATCCATCAACCATCTGTCAATCGTATTATGTACTTAAATTTTAATAACTTTACTAGAGTACATTTAACAAAAATAATGATTTAAAATATTATATAATTAAAATTTTGTTTCTTTCATATGAAATTTCTATACTAAAAATAGTCTATGTGTGTATATGAAAATTATTAAATAATATCATGTCATATTCACTAATATGGAGTAACTTGCGGTTCATGTATTAAAATTCTTAGACATGGTATGAAGTTATAATTAAGCTCAACTCCGATTGAAGGTATCGCACAGGTGTTTTCTACGATGAAAATGGCACGAAAATATGAAGCGACGCGATTAAAATGGTGTTCGTGTTTGAGTTCACTCGAGTTACTGTTGTAAATTCATATCGACTCAAATATTAAGTGTAATGGAATTCGAGAATTTATAACATATCACAAATTAGTGTATTTACAATAATATCAAATACCATGGCATATTAATTTATACATAAAAAGGTCAAAAAGTCAAATTAAAAAGTAATCAACGCTTCCAATTAGAGCGAAATATTTCTATATTAAACGGTCATTGCTCGCAAAATGGAAAAAAATGAAAAAAAATTTCCTAATTTTTTTTTTAATTCGCGACAATTTCATCTTGAGCAGAGGCACGACGTCGCTCGAATATTTACACGAACGGTAGTAATTTTAAGTGCACGTCGTTAAGTAAAGCTGTCTCGTTTGTGCCGCAACAAGGAAGACGCTCCGAAAGTGTTCCTCATCAGCAAGAATGTTTCCATCAATTAGGACGGGAGGGCATTAAAATGAAACCTTGCAAAAGGGACGTATTGCAATCTCCACGTCCCTCGTCAGCTTTATAACTCGACTAAAAAATAAGGATATATTCAATAAAAAAATCTCCAGTGAAAAATTTACGTCACGATCATTATCGTTAAGCTAGCGATTCGTTTAAAACGTACTTTGGAATATTTTCGTATAATATGTAGGTCATTCGGTGTGTCGTAAATTTGGTAATCCACCTTATTGTCATTGTTGTTGATTTATTTTGATTAGGGATTTTTATATCCTTTGTCATCTTAAAAATGTGAATCCTTAAAATAAATGCGAATCCATTTATTCTATCATTTATAATACAATTTTGTTTTATTTTTTTTTATATTACTTTCAAGAACGTTTTTAATAATTGAATATAAAAAAAGTTATAAAGTTTAAATTTATGATCTGATTATATTGCTAAGCTTATAATTTACTTAAAATATTTTGGTAACTCCAAAACTAAGATAATAAAATTTATTTCATTTATCACCATCAAAGCGTATTCTAAATAAACACACGTATGATATTTTAATAGCTAATTATTATCTTCACTCGTTTTCAATGCAAGATAGTTTAGATATTCTATAACATATAACTTTGCACGAGTCTAAGTTCTACTCTAGTTAACTAGGCGCATTCGCTGTCTGCTCATACAAACACTTTCCAAGAGCTTTATAACCATATGTACGATATCATGCATATTCAGGATGCATCACGTGTATTTGAACCGTAAATGATTTGAAAACGCTTCCCCGACACGTTAATGTTGCATTTGTGAACATTTCAAAGTTGTAATTGAATGTCGCATATATTCAAAAACATATATTCAATTTTGCTTTGAATATTGGTCTTATTAAATACTAAGTACTCATTTATATCATGTATTCAATTTGGTAGAATACTTAGAATTTTCAAAATAGTCTTAAGAGTTATGAATCTTTTTCATTACTGGATTGTATTGAAATGATATTAATTAAAGGTTGTATACTTTGCTTTAAAGAAATTTAATAAAAAATGTTTAATGATAAAATAGAATAGCAATTTGTTGAAGCCAGCGGCTGTTTGGCAGAGGGCCCACGCTCGAGAGCAACTCGCCGCGTTAAATTCAATCCACTCATAGTAAAATTTACGCGACAATTAAAATGATTCAATCGAGTATGAATTCATAATTAATTTCCACATTTTCAAATGAGCAAAAAATCTGCACCGGAACATATGCAGGTGATTTTTCCACCATATAAACTCTCTTGGCTAATTGGCGACCTTTTTGCCGCTCAGATTTAATTTTCCGCACAGCAACTTTGACAGATTCGCTTTTCACATTCGACATCAATTTCACGCATTCTTCCGTAAAAAAATGCAAAATTGATATAAACACGTAATTGCTATTAAAAAAGCAATTTGGGAAAACGAACTTAACGTGTGTCGAATTCTGTTGATTCGCAACGTAAGAGTCCGTCGAGGTCCTTGCGAGTCAAAAGTCGTGACGTGTTTGATTGCCTCCGGGACTCCCCGGCTATGCATAAATTTATATAATTAACCGTAACCGTTGCCGTAAAATTTGAAATTATATTTGCTCAACCCTCCAGTGTATTGTTTCAGGACCTGTGTGTGTTGGCTGTGCTCTTCTTATTATATTGCACGTACGAGCGTGCGCGTATATGTACATATATTGATACAGGGCGTTATCAAACAATTGCTGGCCACACGAAAAACTGCCGAAGCTTTTAATTTACTGGCGAGTTTGTTATAATCTAATAAACTTCGGATACTGAGTGGAGTGTATACAGAGCCTTGTTAAAACCGTTTTTGAATCGGAGTGGATGCTGTTTTATAGAAATTGTACGATTGAAGCACGAATCGCACTTCGTTATTCGTCGGGTTGAATTTAGATATCCGAATGCAATTAAATGCAAGAGTAAACGGCAAAATAACAGACGTACTAATTTATACGTGTTAATTATGTTGAAATGTATGGAATAGGAAGATCTAGGTCGTTCTATTGTGTCGAAAATATATCAGAATAGAAAGAAATAATGACAAAGGAATATACTGAACGATGTCAATTCCACACACGATTCATTGAATGTGCTCTGCGAATATATGTTTATAAATAAAATTCTATATAGGAAAAACGAAACGTAATTATTTATTATTTTCACACGTGGGATGAAAAATCGGTGTTTTTCACACTAAAGACGAACAGACACGTGTGGGACACGTGCAGACAAGCGAAGTGAACTATGTAGACACATGTAGTAGACAAGGGTCAAATTTTACAGAGCAAACCTTTTCGCCCCTAACAACGGTCGACTTTCATTCACTCAACTTTGAATTTTTCAATCGCAGAACTAATGAAAAATAAAAAAAAGGAAGACATAGCTAATCAAACGAAAAGTGTATTTTTTTTGTGTGGCGGACAGCCATTGAAAAAAAAAAAAGGTCAGGACTCCCCCATTCATTCCGTACGGGTTTACAGCATGTTGTGTTCTCATTATGTCTGAAGACAAAGCTTAAAGACCCCATAGAACAGTCTTTGATGTTACGAGATGTGATTAGCTCTATCGCACATACGTGGCGGGAAAACACACCAAGCCATAGTCTTAAACATTGCTACATTGTTCCGCGGAACATTATCGAAATTGCTTCATACTATTTCCGTCCATTTACACTTCTATGTATAAAGTTTCATGTGTGAAAAGTACACATTTTATATGCATCATAATTCAATGTCGAACGTTAAATTTAAGATAAGTTTTAACTTTTAGATTTTTTATGGTGAAAGTATTTAAAACAACACTCTATGATTTTATTACGAATATATGTCAAAATGGATTTATGATTTGCGTGCGTGCGCATTTTTTGAACAAACTCAACTGAAATTCCAGCTTTTTCGAAATGTTTCATGTTATACTTACAAATAATTTTACGAATTTCGAGTACTTAGCTTTTTTAATTTCTCATATACAGAAAATATTTTGATATATCCGCGTACGGCTTTGTGTTTCAGATACATATAAAATCAAATTAAATATAAATTGAAATATTTCTTTTACGGAAATCTTCGGGAACTACTTCAATTGATTGTTTGCCTTTGTACCATTTAATTGGAGTGAGTTGTATCGTCAGTTGCAGTTCCCTTGTAAAAAACAAAGTAGCACGATAGACCCGGTGCTTTTCCCGTTCGAGCTTTCATTCCTCGAGCTTATGAATCCGAAGTTAAGCCGGAAAAGTTTTCCGCGGCGAAAAAGATAGAAGACAGGTTAAATAGGTATACAACAAAAGTTTCTCTATGGGCTTAATGAAAAACTTTATGCTCGCACGTGACCCGTGTTCATGAACACACAAGAGCGTAGAAGGAAAAAAATCTCCGCTCTATAAGGCCTCACTTATAAATAATATGACGACGCTGAAACAATTTTCGGGCGATAAAACAAGGGTATACGTCCGTAATGGACCGTACAAATGCGATTAACGAACGATTGCTAAGCGTACAAAAATTCCAGATGACACCGAAGCATTCGCGGCTGAGGTGTCGTAGAGCGAATACTGAACAGCTTTGGCATGGCGTGATTTTTAACTGAAGGGTCGGATGGGAAAACGTACCTCTATAATATTGAATATTATATTGAAAATAAATGGAGTCGTTCAAAGTATTTTCGAAAAATTAAATATATATTATTAGAATAATATGGAGTTCATGTTTTCAAATTATGTTTTTTTTTCAGATTACTATATTGCGTGCACAGTGTTTGAAATTATAATATAATAAACCGATGAAATAATCGGTCGAAATTTGAATCTTTACTGTTATTATGAAATTTAATAAACATTTCATACAAATATTTGTTGAAAGTACGTGTTTTCTGAAAATAATCCCAATTTAATAGAAATAACAATTTCATTCCTATAAATTTTATCTTTATATCAACACAAAAAGCGAACAGCATCATAATATTCATAAATTCCATATAAAACAAAAATTTTCTATCTCCAAATCTCCACCGAACGAATCTCGATCATACATACATATTTTATTTAACAGTCCAACATGCAGGATTTACGAGTTGGAAAACTGTTCCGAGACACGTTTCAAGGAATTTTGATTGTATTATGGGTTGACGGTTTCGGTCTGATGCGAGCAGCCGAGACCGCACATTCGAAAGTTGTTCGTTACGACGGCCCGTCTGCTATATTATCTGTCGAATCGGGAAAACTGTCGAATGATCCTCGCGCAAAGCCTTCGGGCAGTTAGCAAGATCACATCGGATCAGACAAGATAGTTTTCTGCTGTGTCTACGTAGATCTTGTGTGGATATTGCGAGGTGTACATGTGTGGACCGTGGTGCGGTGCATTTGCGAAGTTTCAGTTAGCCACGCTTCGGCGATACATTACGCCAACTTTGCACCGTTTCGATTGTCTTCCGATAAATAATGCTGTGCGAGAAATTTGTAAAGATTAAGTTTATCCATTGCTAGTTTTTGTAATGGATTTATAATATAAAATAAGTTGTATTTCGATTCAGAAAAAATTGAATGCACATATACACGTATTTATTATATAATATTTTAAGAGATTTTTTTCAACGATTTCATGTCGTTTCGAGAAAATTCATTATATCGTTTTTGATAATTTGTAGATGATATAGAAATCATATGCAATTTATGTACAAATACTTTACAATTCGATAGAAATTCTGAGATTTTTTTATCGTATGAAGATTATGTAAAGATAAATTTAAAGAAATTGATTACTGACACTATCCTTTTTAAATTATCGTTAAGCAAAATTACATATCACTTGTTTTTCAAATTATTAAGACTAAAAAGCATTGACTAGATATTATATACATGTATTGACTAAAGACTAATGTTCATTAACTAAATATCAACTAATGAGGCCAAATTTACTGTAATTTTAATTTACCGATAATCCGGTAATTTTTTTACCAATTACCGGTTTATTAGTAAATTAAATTTTATACAAAAACCGGTAAAAACCAGAAAAACAACGAAAAACCAAAAAAGCCGTAAAATCAAAAATACTTTCCTAAAAGAAAACGACAATATTTAAAAAAAAACCGTACACCTGAACAGCCCGACATTTTTATAAAAATATTTTCCAAAAAATATAATAATACTTCTCAAAGATATTTGAAACACAAAAAAAAAAATAGAAATTTACCGGTAAATTACCAAACGGGTCATTTACCGGAAATGGTTTCCCTTATTCAACTTACCAACAAATTCAAAACCATATATTGTTTCAATTGTGCCAGCGTTACGATCACACCTCACAACCGTCACCTCAGCACAATTGTATCGCAGCACAATGTAACAAAGTGAAACCTCACATCGGCAACTGCGATATTATATCACAAATCACAATGCCATCCAGAGGTCAATGCGGCACGTACTCCGGATCGAACCGCCAATTCTCGCGGTTCGATTCTGGTAAAACCCCACCCCCAGTGTCAACATCCCCTTCATCGGGATATTGTATTATATTAAGCCCTTCTTCGCTGCATGCACAAGTCTGCAGGTAGGTGGTAATGTTTTATTCAAGTGCCGGAGTAGTGATCCATGTCGGTTCTGAAGGGGGCCAACTGTTTACATAAACGGTCCGCGCCGTTTTGTTTGCCCTAGCCGCGGATTGAATAGCCGAAGCGCTTTAGTTCGCTCTTTGTTCGCGGTGTGTGTATGTGTGTTTTCATATTACAACAATGTGCCCACTTTTTATTGCAGACGCCTCAGCGAGCTTGGCTTGAAGTGTGCGCTTGTGAATTTTTCCTCGAGAAGCCGGATTGATGCGATGTTCGTTTAGTTGGGCTAAAATGCGAAGTGAACTTCGTAATAGTAGCGAAGTTTCTTAGATATATGACAGCGATATATTTTCAATATAAATTCTTACCAAATAAAATTTAAAATATTATATTTTGATCTTTTCGATATTGTTAAAAGTTAAGCAACTCTTTTTCTATTAAATATAAGAGACAATTTAAACATGCATTTTATAAAATAAACGAGCATTTAATAAAATTAGTGTGCATTAAAAAAAAATAATGTGTGCATTTTAAAAAAATATTGTGATCATTGAAAAAATATCTGTATCTTATAACGAATAAAACATGTATTAGAATGAATATAAATAAAGGATCGGTAATGCCTCATACGTGAATAGGGCGAAATACCAATAGCACGACCATTGTTCACAACTTTCATAATAGAATCAAATTGGACCAAGTTTTTAAAATGTGATAAAAATTAAAATTTTAATAAAAGGAAACGTTAACAGTTATATTATATTTTATTGTCTGTGGAGGAAGACTTTACTCTGGCGATGTTGATATCTCTCGATTATTTCAATGCACAAACTATTTTTTCTATTGTTCATTTCATAATTTTTAATGCTCACTTTATAAGAAATTATTAAATAATTGATGGAAATCAGTTCACTCAACACTAGTAAATGTGAACGATTTAAAATCGAAAAACATTGTACAAAAATATATTCCTCGAAACTGCACCGTAACCACGTATGAATCGCAACAAATCACATCCGGAACCCGACGAAACGATTCCAGCATCCCCTATATATATTATTATTTTTTTACTTCCACCAGCATGTCTATAAATTAACGTTGAAAAATCTCGAAGACGGCACATGGCGGCACGTATCCGCGAAGAACTGCGCGCAAATGCATTTGACACCCCGCGGCGGCAAACGAATGTACCGAACATGCCTGAAAACTGCTGAAAACCGACCCGCGTCAACTTCAGACGTGACCGAAAAATAGATAGATCCTTCCTTACGGCCAAACTGACACGTAGTCACCACCACCGGGATATTTTTTCTGGATTTTTTACGGCGTCTTCGGTTGCAGACGGTGGCCCGCTATTATGTCTGACGTTGTTTCCCAATGAAATTTTGACAGTGGTACGTGTACGTGACCGCTCTTTGTGGGGATTTTCAATCGATTCGGAAATCATAACGGCAATAGGGTATGAAGTTCGTTTTGTCAGTTGAATCCGTCGTCTCGTGTTGGGTACGTGAGCGATTTTTTCGCTTTTGTATTGCATACGCGAAGATAGTCGTGTTTCTGTCGTGGATGTCGTACGCGAAATAAAATGCATTGTTGGTGTACAAATGGAGGTTTTCGCATTGAAAAAAAAACGAAAACGGATATGTGCGCGGAATGGATTTTTTTTGAAACAAAAATATTTGTTATAATGATATGCAGTTTCTTCGTATTTCTAAAATAAAATATTTCAACAAATGGATACGTGATAGTTTCAATTTAAAAATATCGAATCGATACTTTTGGAATATTAAATAATAAATAAAATTTTTATCGTCCAATTGCAAATGACAATATTAGCTTTTTAAATCTTCCTTTATATGTATATTATATATGAGAAAGATTAAATATATCACGGAATTTGACAAGGTGAATGGGTTTTAGTTTCGCACATGAAATATTACTACAAATAGCACCATAATAGTAAAATAATACCGAGTATATCCGTGTTTATGTGTGTATGCTCGCTTAACCGCAAACTTTTATTCCGACGGATCAGAAGCGTTCGAGAAAATGAAAAAATAAATTTTCACGTGGGAATTCCGCATGTGTTTAAAATGAAAGCCTTTTAGGATTTGACAGAATTACCATACGTGACCACCGTGGAAAAGTTTCCATCTGAATTTCACCTCTTCGAATATTTTTTCCTTTCGTTGAGTATAAAATACATATATCAATAAAATTTTACTACTCAGACGTATTTTTCCCCTTCGCGTTCTTTTTTTATTGCTGCGAAAAATAATTTCGACGCATTATGGAATGAAAATTACATTCATTTCACTGCATAGCTAAAAACTAATTCATTTAAAGCTCTTTTACGAAACACAAATTTTGTAATCAACTTAAATAAATTCTTAACTATCTTATACATAAAAAAAATTTCACTACAATTTATTGTTCATTATCACAATAAAAAAGTAGGATTTAAATTAATTTACTGTTAATAATAATCTGGAATTTAATTTATTTTTTCATGAGAAAAAGATATACGAATTTTAAATGAAAGTCGTGGCATATAAACATTACATAATATAAATAAATCGATGCCCATCGAAGGGGCAAACAATGTTTTATTCACAATTTTCCGAAAGATTTTCCACGGTAAAAAGGGTGCGAGGCGCCGTTCGCCTGCTTACGGGCAGTTGTGTTGACAACTTCATCCCCTATTTGTTTTAGACATCCTTTTCTGGCCGAAAAGGGAGCGAAAGGATAAAATAAACACGCGGCGAGATGCAATGAATTTACAAGCGGACATTGTAATGCAGAGGTGTTCAACTCATATCCGGACCTATTTCCATTCTGTTTGCACACATCAAATAATATAGATCAAATAAATGGCATTTAAATTGGACAATTAATTTTTAATCAAGTTGAGAAATTTTCAAACGTATTTTTGATTAAAATTAACAATCACATATGTTCACTGAGGTGAAGTTGAGGACCCATGTTGTAACGGAATCGTTCACAGGCTCTGTCGACCAAAATATTCTCATCACTTACGATCTACGTTGGATATTCTCGGCCGTATATTAATTATACAACGGGGGGCTGCAACATTCGAGATGTGACAAGAATAACAACAATCGATAACCTCTTTGGTTTTTTGTCCCGTTTTGATTATTCGCGTCGTTGTTTCGAACGTGAACGTTGTTCGAAAATGAGATGATTTTTTCCGGCATGCAAAGAATTGGGCAAACTCATTATTTGGAAATGTTCCCGTTTGGGTTCGCTCGTTAAATTTTTTTCCGATCATTGTGCGATTGAATATTGTTAAATACATTTTTCTTTACGTATTATATAATGTGTATTTTGTAAAAGAAGCTTATGAAGATTTTATCTTGTTAAAATGTTTTAAATACATCCATTTATGTCAGTTTAATGCTATTTTTGTCGGAGACGCGTTTCACATGAAAAAAATCTATCTTTTTGAGTACGCACTTAATGTAATCACGCTTCGCGTTCATTTGATGTCTGAGTGAAAATCTAAGCTTAGCATGTTTTTCATTAGAGGCTTTTATCCGCAATCACGCCATCGACCTCTCTCTTATTTATTCAAGCCTCGGGGCGGAAAATTTTATTTTCCGAATATGCTTTATTTTACGCAAAGCTTATTTTTCCTCGACGTCGTCGTCTAAAAAAACATTTAAACGGGGAAAGACGGTAATTAAAATACATGGCGTTTCTTTTTTCCATATCTTATTTTACCTGCTCCCATCTTAATTTTCACTTTACTTTTTTTGTATAAAGCTGTTAAGAAATTCGCCTAAAAAGATCGTTTCTGTTTCATGTAAAATAACAACGTTACAAAAAGAATTTAATTATTTAATATTCGGTAACGATTTCAAGCTCTTTGAATAAATAGTCAAATTATTATTAACTAATTAAACACAAAACAAAGAACCATCTTAATTAAAATAACAATAAGCTCGAAAAAAAGGTAAACAATTAAATTCAACATCGAATCTAATATCCTACAATAACACCGAGCCGTACAGTTAAAACGTATCGAACGGCCAAACATTCGCAGAACGAGGTTGAACTTTGGCGCCGGATAAGGGTGGGTTCAACGCCTGCGAAGTGAGAGAGCGTTAAATCCCACCGATAAAAATAAATGTATTGAATTAACTCCGGCCGATCGGGCTTACTGCCAAACTAAAACACTATCGTGAACTTTACGCGGACTTTGAACCAGGTCTCAGTTTAATAAGGCGCCCAATAAACGTCGAATCGTTCGTTGGGCCGTAGGGCGACCGAGCAATGTCGTTAATCGTCCCCAACTGCCAAGTATTCGAAAACGATCCTTATTTGACTGTAAGCGATCGAAGGCACGAATCATATTTATCGAGCGCAACTAATAAAGATATTGTGCTGAATTTCTGCGAGGGTCGTTCGGTTTATTGGACGTTCGGAAATTATATGGTTGAATGGTTTCGGACTTGCATGATGAATTCAAGGTTTTTTGTATATATTTGTTTATTATTGATTGTGATAATTTTAGGAGTAGTCACTTAAAATAACTTAACTGATCAATAAAAACTAAATACGCCTAAAAATTTTTTACACGGGGATATATGTATGTATTCCAGAGACTACAGCGTGAAAAAGCCATGTAAAAAAGTGTATGGTGATCGTATAAAAAATTGCAGATATGTTCTATTAGTATATTAGGATGAAACTTCCATCTAAATAAACTTGTATAAAAAAAATTGTATTGTGAAAAAATTTCGCCCCGTGAAATCATAAAAAAATATCGACTTTTTTTTTATTATAATAACTATAATTGTACACTATTCTGCTCCAAATCTTACCATTGTGGCATAATAATACATTTTTTATATCGTGTTTAAGTGGAAAAAAAGTGTAAAAAAATAATCGGTTATTTTTTTTAATCTTGTTATTTTGGAACCGTGTTGAAAAAACCATATAAAAAGAGTTTAGGGTGTATTTGAAAAGAAAAGGAATATATTTATACCTATAATATTTTTTATGAATGTTTTCGTATGATCTTTAAGTGTGTGCACCCATTTCCCGTAAGTGCCGGTTAGAAAACCAAGATAGACGAAAGACGAAGTACTTCGAGATCAACGGCTGGAATTAATCCTTTCTAGATAAACTTCCGAGAAAAGACTCGACGATGGCCGGTGCATAAGCTGAAATGCACCGTCCGGAAAGTGTTGATTAAAAAGTTGAATAGCACTCCCGAGGACACGCTTACGTTGCGTCCAACATTATACTATCCTTAGCAGACAACAGAGGGGTCCTCCTCGGGTTTTTTATAAGCACACGTGTGGAAATTGCGTATACGTGTGTTATGTTTTATACACGGATGGGGAGAGAGGTCGTCGTTTTCGGGGAAGAGAGTTCTCCTATCGGACTTGGCCGTGTCGCCCCATCTGCGCACTATTGTTCGGCCGTGATTAATGTTTTCTCAGTTTTTGTCCGCCTCATATTACTTCGGTGGACCCGCGTGAAAGCCCCAGGATACGGATATCAACTTTGAAATAAATCATTGTTTTTCCCGCGTACAGATAAATTCGTTAGACGGAATATGAAAAGTAACGGAGTGGACCCACACCGCGCGCTCGTATCTCTTTCTTCACGTGTAACAGTTTTATCGTCGAAAATTCGTATGGAGAGGAAAAAGGAGATGCGTAAGAAATTTTCATAGATATATTTTTTCCTTTTTTGCGCACTAGTGTACGAAACTAAACCTTGGGTTCTTTCAAGGATTTATTCGCGAGTTGTTGTAAACATGTACATAAAATTTTTTTTTGCTATCCGAAGACGACGCTTCTTATATACGGACAATGATTATTTGTTATCGATTTTTCCCCATAGTAGATTTGCTCGCATAGAAAATACGCGATTTTGCTGTCTTGCAAAATATTACCGTTTATCTTTTAACGATATCGATTATTCTGAAATCTTATTATGCGATTATCTTTACCCAAATATTTCCTTGAAAAATATATGAATACGAAAATTTTAAAATAATATGCGATTTATAAAAGATCAAATTATAATATAAACGTTTATATTATATATTTTTTCTGTTACTATCATTCACGAATAAAAGAAAAAAATATTTATTTAAAAGATAAATAGAGAGTTTAGTGTACTTATTTTATTTTTTGTAGTCACCAAAATTGCTGACCGAGATTGAAAATCTGAAAACGGACAATGTCATCGTTGCTTGGAACGCGTCTGCTTGGTCCGCATACCCGACAAATTAAATTATTCTTAAAAGACACACTCTTCTGTACGCAATTTCTCCGTCGTCTTGAGTTGGTAAAAGAAAATTAATTTTCACCGAGTGATATATGGTCGGAGACCTTCCGCGTCCACGCCCGGCAGCTGGGATCGGGTCCTTTGTAGGACCCCGAGGTCCCTTGGTGTGAGAAAGAGGATCTGAAACCTACTCTCCGTGTCCCCCACACCGACCAGGTCCTCGAATGTTGATTCAATAAGAGCTTCAACCTGAATGGAGCCATTCTTGCCAACAAGGAATCTCATTCTGTCGTCGTAATCTCTTTACCGTACCATTAACCCGGCCGCAATCAATATTAACACAGACGATTTCTTCCTGGACACAAACGCGCACACACGCACAATGGCGCTCGCAAGTAAATAAAACGTAGTCAGGGGGAATTATCAATTTAGATTTGATATTTGATGTGAATCTCAGTCGACGCTCTCGTTAATTGATAATTAATAATGGTGGTAGCTTCACGGGAGAGAGGCGGCAATTACAAATGAAGAAATAAACTTTCCACTTATAGATGATCCTCGGAAAGGGTCGACCTCTCGGTAATATTGGGGGCGGAAAGGGTCGGATTCCTTTATTAGGTCGTAATGTACCTTTTACCAGCTTGACGTTTATTTCTTTGAACTTAATATCGCCCGAGAACTAAATAAAACTTGTTACCTTTGTGTGGAATAGAACAGGCTGTTCATTTTTCGCCTTTCTTAAGCATATATTATAAGTATTATTGAAGGCATTGATTATTTAAATTTTCTAGAAAAATTGATTTTTTTTTGTGATTTTGATTTATTTTTGTTTGTTTAATGTCTTAAATGAAAGTCGAGACGCAATGTTTTCACGGTGAGGTATTTTTTTTTTTTGGAAAATTCTTGGAGTAAATAGAGACATTCTTGGAATACACTTTT
The DNA here is from genome assembly GCA_009617725.1 of Hydropsyche tenuis. Taxonomy (NCBI): domain Eukaryota; kingdom Metazoa; phylum Arthropoda; class Insecta; order Trichoptera; family Hydropsychidae; genus Hydropsyche; species Hydropsyche tenuis. The sequence continues at coordinate 240,450 of VTON01000021.1, read as the reverse complement.
TCGCTTAATCAAATAAAACAAAGGTCAAATTACTGTTGCCAGACAGTTCAATTACAGATTGGTAAAAGGGTTTGGGTCTTTCATTAGTGTCAAATTGCGATTTTGCAGAGAACACAACTAAAAACTATTTTTACATAAACTCAACAATTACAATGCACAAAACCAACTACAATTATTCATCGTAGACATACAGAATATAAATTATGTGAATCGATAACGACTCAGGAAAATTTAAACGGAAAAACTTCGTGAATTAATATAATGACGCTTTTTTCATTCGCAATAAGTCAACCGGAGGCCCACTTAGTCACAGTTGAATCATCTTTTGTGAATAGAGAAAAACTGCAGATTTCCCGATTGTGCGCGAGCAATGGAACGGAAAATAGGCTCATTTATTAATAAGACATTTTTGCCGAGATGAAGAATTTCCACTTAATGAACTTTTCTTAAAACGTAATTTACTTACTTGAGACTTCCGAGCGGACACCCATTCAGATTGGGAGCCCCGCGAGTGCCGTAGCTCACCCAGAAAATTGGTTGGAAACGTATGAATTATGCCATGAAAATAATTCGAAAAATTACCGTTTTGAAAATTCAAATAAGAACGTGCCATCAAAATCGAATTAAGCCTCGTTAAAAGATAAAATGTGCGGGTGTCTTATATTATATCGCGTAGATGTACGCTTGTATTTTTATATGGGGAACGACAAGTTAGAAAGGAGGACTTTCTTATATAGAGCTGTAGAACATTTTCAATTTCTAGTTGTAGTTTGGAGTTGGGTTCGTGTACTGCATATGGAGGAGGTATCACTACAGGGGAGAATAGAGAAAGTGACACTCTGCACCAGTGATGGGCAATACGTGACACACATGTCACTTAAAGTTATTTTACAATACTGAATTGTATAAGAGAATTTAAAGCACTGCACGTAACCGAAATAGAAAGGAGAAAATTATCTGATTTTATTTGACATTTCACAGAACGGAAATTTTCTTTTCAAACAAAATAAAAAGAATTTTCTTCATATCATTTAAGTGCTCTCATTTGTAGACAAAGACCTTTCGAATATATTTCCATTAATTCTTATTAATCGAAAATAAATTTTATAATTTATACGTAAGCCATTTCGCAATAAATATACATTTAATGTTAAGCCCAAATTTCAAATTCCGATCAAATAACACTATCATTTAGCACGCAAAACGTGCAGAACGGACCCGAAGCGGACATAATATAGCACGTACACGTACCAGTGTGTTTTGATATAGTCGCCGCAGCACAAGTCTCAGTGTATAAGTGATACAATTCTCAAATCCCACTGTCACGGCATTTCATTCGAGGTTCGGTAATCTCATTATCCCGTTCGGTCTCGGCCAGGAGCAAACGTCACGTCCGCGGGATGGCCAGGATAAAGAGCGCCATGCCATAATATGATAAGCCTTTATGAGAGCGCCGCGAGCGCACCCGGCATAGCCTTACATTATATCCATTAGTTATATCGTGGTGGTATATTTTGTGTATAATAATAATATCGGTGCCAGTCTATGGACTCGGGACGTGAGCGTATCCCGTTGGAGCGAAGGGTTCCGGACGTCGAGATCGACTGGGTGTCGTTTTTCGGGATCGCGTCTTGGGTTCTAAAACGGCTGTCCTAATTAGAAAGAGAAATTACGTTGCTTGAATAAAGATCAATTAAAAATGTATAATTGTCATTATGTTGATCGGGATAGTTGCTTTGTAGTATAATTATAGTAAATTTTTACTTTCAGATAACGTTGAATTTCAAAAAAAGTTTACAATAAAAGTAAACTTAAGTCTCTCTTTATACAGGGGATACGATCCAGAACTTATCGTGGAAAAAATGTATGGTAACCATATGAAAATTGAAGATAGGTTCCATTAGTATATTTGGATGGAATTTTCATCCAAATATATTATGAAAAATGTGTAATGTGACAAAATTTCGCCATGTGATATCATCAAAAAACTATGTAAATTTTCATTTTAATATAATTGTATACTAGGTTGCTTCGGATCTTACTATAATAATATAATACGTTTTTCTAAGGTGAAAAAAAAAACAATTGGTTCTTTTTTTAAACCATGTTACTTAGAAACCGTGTAAAAATAGTTTAGGTGTAATTATATTTTGCATATACAATTGTTCTATGTAAATACATTAATAATATATCATAAATTAATTAAAACTTACCATATGTTTTTTATAAAGTTACAATAGAAAAAAATTAGGAATTTATATGGTAAATATCATTAAAAACGTTAATACGAACGGAAAAATCACCATAAATACGAAACGTTCAGGTCGACGAAACGATTTTATGCGCATGGAATTTTCCGGTGGTTTTTCCGCGGTCACGATATGAAAATTAAAACTCGAGTGGCTCTGTGCAGTTTCGAAGACGAACTTTCTTCATTAACTTGTGCGCTGGAAAGCGAAGTCGACCAACTGCGATATTTATGTTTATGAGAACTCATTAAGTGCGTCCTACGTTCGGCTTGAACTTGCATAAGATTATTAAAATTATGCAACAGAAAAGTGCTAGGTAAATTAATCAAAATGTGACTGCAGGGTTTCTGTCATGAAATGATTGGGTAAATTAATATATGTATGTGTAAATGTGTTTTTTTTTATATATATGTACGTGTTTAAGAATATTATTTTAGTATATAAATATAATTATTTTAGGATCACAAATAAACAACGGTGTGCGTCAGAGCAAGCTAATAAAAAGCTTGAAAAATAAAACAGCTTCAGAAATCAAGATAAAAATGAGAATCGCACATTATGCGATATGAAAGGGCCAAAATTATGAAATAAGCAAAGATTTCCTCGACGCGCCTATTATTTTTAAGGATTGAGATTAAAAGCGTACGCTGTCGGAAGATCGCCTCAGCAAAATAGGATTTTTTCAGGGATTTTGCGATTTCACGATGACGATGCTTGTTTCCCTTACCCCGTAGGGGTCGTCCTCAACACTCGCGCACAAACATAAATACGTAATACATATATAAATGTGCGGTGCAAATTGTTTTGGCCCAATTTGAGATATTAATCATTTCGTCGGGAATCATTCATCATTTTCGCAGGGTGCAAACGATTGCGCGCCGCTTGATATAAAAACGCCGCTAAAAATCATCGCCGAAAACAATGGCGGGGTGTGTGAAAAAATGTACGTGCACTGTTGCCATTCATGGTGAGGGGTGAAAAGGGGTTGCTAGAGTTATATAGCACTTTTGTAACCCATTAACGAATCAATTTTCTAAACCATTAGTCAGAATTTGCGCGCGCTTCTAAATTATTCGATAGTCGTTCGGTTATAGACGAAGACGCCGTTTATAATGTATTTTCCGTTCATCGATCTTCGTCTTGTATATTTCTACAAAAAAAAATTAACGCTTATGAGTTTTTGAAAAAAATAGTTTGATGAATACAAATGGTTTTTATTTTGAAAATACATAATAAACCTATATTTTGATAATCCCATATAAACAGCGAGTTCAATAGCTTGGCACGCATTTGAGCACCACGCATCCCACTAAAAACGCCGACTATACGCACTAGCACGAAAATTTATAAATTAATTAACCCGAAATCGTATCCTCGGGGAACAGTACGTACAGGAAAAAGGCAAATCGCCGCATTTTATTCGAAGCGCGCTCCGCAATCATACCCACACATGAAAAAATCGGCCTTCTTTTCTCCCGCAAGAAGCGCACCCGGCAAAAGCATCCCGAACCTGGAACGGGGACTTATTTATAAAGTGGCACCACTTTCTGTGCCGGCTGTATTATTAAATAGCCGAATGTATTAGCGGCCTCGTGGGTGTGGGTCGAGCAGTATTTTGGTATTCGGTGCGCATTGTCTCTCTCTACGTTCGAAATCTATATAGTGCGGGACTTTGCTCGCACACCGGGCACGAAATATTTGCTCTCTATATAATGGAGGCATAAAATCCCAAAAGGTCAATCGTAAAAAGATCCCCGAAAGTCATGCGCGATTGGATTATGTAGAATAACGGTCGGGATCCCTGAGCGGGCGCGGGACAACCTTACTTTGTTTGATTAGATCAAGGTGCAGTACCGCCGCAGACTCCCACTCTATTTTCCCGATATTTTTTATGTTTGTTTTCCTTCTTTGTGTATAAAATAAATGTGTGTGTATGTGCGCGTGGATTGTGAGTTTTTATATTTTATTTTCGTTTGTGTGTGGTTGTTAGTTGTGTAAGCTAGTTGAGTGCACTCGGGTTATCCCAGTGCAATTGCAATAGTTGCAGCGCAATCGTCTCAGATCTCTAGTTTTTTTTTTATCTTTATTGGATTTATGTAAATTAGACTAATAAATAAAAATACATAATATAATATAATATTACATCATAAATTTATTAAAAATGACGGTACTAAATAAAACTATCGTTCAATTTCAATTTAAAAAATTATTTATTCATTAAACAACTTAAAAATCGTACAAAAAATTAATTATTAGGAAAATTCATTAATTACGTAATATTTAACGTAAATTGAACGGCAATGAAAATGTTTTCAAAGGAAACAAAACCGAAACCGAGTCGACATGGTTGCGGCAAATATCGATTACCGATACCTGCAAATATTGTTATACAGGCGCTAAACAGTTTTCACACAACGTACTTATACCTCGTGAAGGGTCTGAATCCTTATCAAAGTTGAGAAGGGCCTACCGATATTGTGATAATGTCCGATCTGTTTTGAATATATTTCGGTCGCTCCGTGATATCTCTGGCGTTTTATCATCTCGCCAAGATAACTCTGTATCAACGCCCGAATACGTATATTATTTTGTGTGAATATTAAATCGTGAACGCAATAAATTCGCGCGTTTCTTTGTCGTTGTGCACTCATCGGTGAAGAAACGGTGAAAACTAAAACGTTTCGGTCAAAAACACGTCCGATGGGGAAAATCTCTGCGGTAATGCGGCGTCCCGAATTTCATTATTCACGTGGGAAATAGAAAATTCAGAACGGCATGTGATGAGATTAACAGATTTTCATGTATGGATGGTGCGAAATAGCGTTCGCGTGCCGGACCAAACTGCGATACATACAACTTTCGAGCTGCCCTGCTCTATAATACATAAGTCTGGAAACGTGTGTGCATTTTAATATACTGTCGACAATATTTGAAATTGTTTTAAAAATGAAAAATTCCCTTTGTGAACGTATTCTTAGAAATACTATTTTTATTTATGATCATGTTGAAATTGTAAAAAAATATTTCATTACAAAATGAAGCGGTTTTTTCAATCTTTTATTTTAATTTTTCTCAAATTTTACAGTTCGAGTAAGCTTTGAAATTTAATACTTCTTTAAGTCGATGCAACAAAAATGATCGAACGAATATTTCAAACTTCGATCTCGTTAATTCAAATTTCGCTGAAATTGTTTCGAACACTGTTTTTGAAGTTTCGTATTTCATTATTGCGAAAAATAACTTTATCTAGTTCAATTAGAAAGTAAATACAGCCCGATAACTATGAACGAAAACTGCTTCACAATCGACGTTGCGTTAGAGAATATTATACATACTTTTAATATGAATAAATTTATCGGCTTAAGTTTTTCCCTTTTATGCTATATTTTTTTTTGCATTCGACTTTATCTTTGTACTCTCTGGCGGATGTCCTTTCTGAGCGTTTCTTTTCGCCTTTTTGCAAGCGAGCTTCGGTTTGTTGGCAATGCGCTCCGATCACAGGCCACTCCATAAATCTCCACTCAGTCACGCCCCCGGGCTGTATTTCCGATTTCTAAACACAAAAAAATATGTCGACTCAGTCTCCAATTACTTAAGGACGTGTACGCTGAGGAAAAAATACGAAAAAGAGCATACGGAAACTCCAATAGAAATATTCACGCGGACGCGTGTTTCGCGCGATATTAAAACGGTGTGAATAAAGGGGAAAATGCGTCCTGAAATAATGCTGCGCATTCGGAGGCTTATCGGGCGCGAGATAAAAGCTTTGAGAGCATATTGAATTGTAGAATATGGGTTGAGAGGGAAAAAAAACGACGATCGCTTTGTATTAAAAGGAGGTCTGAGTGCGTTTAACACTTTTAGAGCGCCCTTGTGGGTTCATACAACCGACGCGTATGGTTGGGTGGTTTTAAAATTTGCGAAAAAATTACATTGTTATGCGACGTTTATCGTTTTATATTGTCTGAACGCGAACAAAGTCATTTTGGGTCTGCCGTATCAATATGGTTAAAATTTTCATATTTATGTTATAAGTAAAATAATGCACGAGTTTCTATTTTTTATATCGAAGATAAGTTAATGTATGTATATTATATGAGTTGGATAAAAAAATATTACTTAAGACAAATAAATAAAAAAATTCAGAGAGGTTTTCCATGAAGCGTACATTGCTACAGCATCCCTTAAAATTATATTTTCAACAAGTATTGAATAAACGAAGAAATATTTTAAATTCCGATAATGTTTACTGGAAATATAAACTCCTGAAAACAAAATACATATCTATTTTTGATAAGAAAAAAATACAGAAAAGAAACAAGAGTTCTTGAATTCGTAGAACCGATAGCGAACTTTGAACAGATCAGTTACGGGAAAGCTCTTCGGCGTCGACAATTACGCGCTACTTATAAACGATATATAACGGCACAATGGCAAAAAAACGAACTATTTACCGGTTATCTGGAATATGCAGATTACGAGCGCTTGATAAATTTATGGGATTCGAATATCCCCAGCAGTGAAAGCCGTACCGGAATGTAAATTAGTCCCGAGAGTACGGAGCCGGCCAATACGCACCGGCTGCGAAAAAGCCCGATTTTTACCGTTACCTGTTCTATTTTATTTATTTATTTTAAATAAAATGCGTGTTTAAGGTCCGGAAATTAATCAGATCGAGCATGCGTGGGAGATACAAAAATATTCAAGTGGCACCGCGAAATCGGCCATAGTTGTTTTTTTTTATGTCCTTTGTAGAAAGAGCTGGAGATCCGTGATTTATGTGGAACGTAGGCGTCGGGGCCGGAACTGGGACCAGGACCTCTCCACAGGGTTACCGACTGTTCCAGAATACTTCAGAATATTCTGGAATCCAGGTTTTCAATAGAATTTCAAAACGTTTCAAAATATTTTTTCTATGAGAAATGGGCTATGTCGCGTGGATGAAAATGACTCCGAATAAAGAATCAAGAAGTTTTTCGAATAGCAATGAGCACTAGGTGTTGAAATAATATTCAAAATATTAAAAAGTCCAAAATTTACATTTTTCATACACATATTCATAATATTATCATCATCATTAGCAGCCTATAAGTTATCCACTGCAGGACAAGGCCTTACCAGACAAATGCGGCAGACTAGGCTATACCATAATATTATATTGTATATCAATTACTTAATATGACTGAATACTCAAGCACTATGAAATGGATTCGTACGAAAAACAATATGGCTTTCCAGTCTGGCAATAATCCATAGAATTAACATAAAAAATATCAGACAACCCTATCTTTGCAGGATCCCACAGGAGCAAGGGTAAAGGGAAGGGGAAGACAGGTGTTCGTACGGTGATTATGCAGATGAGATGCGAAAGCAGCCGCGTCTGGATGTCGGATAAATGGCGTCTTAAGCTGCCGAACCGAACCGCTTCCGGTTCCGGTTCCGGTTCGCCTCTGCACTGCTGCCGGCTACCGATTATCATAAGTTTACTTTTGTCGCATGCAGCCATGAGAATTTCATACACCTGGGTGTCAGTGCGAATCTTTTTAGGATCGAGTTGATTTTGTGATAGTTCAGGTGTGAGGTTCTTGATTGTGTGGTTACTGTGGTTACTACATATACTGAAAACCAATGTTTTCAGTATATGTGGAGTGAACGTTTCTCGTAAAATATTACGTTGAAATGAATGGGAATATTCATTTGATAAAAATGTATTTGGTTGATAATTTAGAATTACCATCGTAAATATAATGAAAAAATTAAATAATAATTAACGATTTTATCAATTTTATTAATTGGGAATTATACATAGCTATTAAATCACTTTTCTTGTATAAATTTGGAAGTTCATTCAAGAAAGCTAAAGGCTATGAAACATTTCCTTAGCAGATGGCTGTACAGGTTTGAGGCACGTCTTTTTCACTGCGTTTTCATATATTGTCAACTTATCAAATTTTACTAAACATATATTTTTTATAAAGTTTTGATACATTGACAAAATTGCAATCAATAAAAACTCACTACCATCATAATATAAAAAATAAAAGACGCAACAAGCAATTTAATACGTTGAAATATTAATTCAAATTCAAATATTGTTGTGCCATCACAGTGGTGCTTCTTTTATTTATTATCCATTTTTTAATTACTTTGTTTGTCCTTTGTTAGTTGGTCACTTCTGCGGCGTTCTACGTGAAATATTCTGTACAAGCTTGCCTATTTGTTCTGTGAAACTTGTCCAGGTGGGATGCTGGTAGGAAGCACCTGCGTCTCGTACAAAGAAAACCGACAAACGTCGTCATTTAAAGTTAACAAAAGTGTAAACGCTATACGCTTTTTATACTGACGGTTGCTATAATTGACAGAAAAAAGCGTGAAAGTTTTTAAAAAAATAATTTGTACGCAATTTGTTTTCTCCGAGTATTTAGAAGAAGAAAAATATGTTGATTAATCTTGAAGTAGGTATAATATGTTTGACGTAAGTAAATTTATACTTAAGATATTTTTGGTACATGTGTGCGTTTAAGTATGAAGCGGAAAACTTCACCTTATTCATGTTTATCACTTGTTTTGTCAGCAGTTTTTATTGCTAAACAATCGTAAAAGTCTTCGTTGGCACAAAAAGGCTTTTGCTTTTGAAATTGCGAGACTTTTTCAGCAATAAAAGCGAAGCCTTGCAAAGCTCAAGAAAAAGCTCTCGAGCAGGACACCGACAGACAAATATTCAACGCTGATAAAAAAAAACACCGTTACACGCCATATTTTTTCTTTGTAACCGATTTTTTTCTTGTAAATAAATTTCAAGCATGTTTGCGCGTATGCGTAATAAAATTAATTCCATTTTCTTTCTATAGTCCAAACGGTATTTAGACACGACAGTGATGTATGGAATTTCTTATTTTTGTCTGCGAATTATGGTAATTCCTGCGAAAAGTAACTTGCTAATCGCACTCGCATATACATTATAATTGAGGTAACCATTAAACGGCATTTCGAAGTAATTTGTTTCAATGTAACTCATACATAATTATGACGCCGAAAAGGGAGCTGGGTGGCGAATGGGTGGAAGCAAGCGAAGGTTGAGTTCGCGTATCTTATAAGTCTTGTTAAGATGTAAAACAAGTGTCATAAAACAATGAAATAAGTTGTGAGTTGGAAGCAATTACCAAAACTCGGTCTTTGTAATAACAACTTTAGTTTGCGAGGCTGTCGTGCTGGCGCCAGCCAAAGAGTTGATAACGAGCAGGCACTGGGTTCGTTAGGCCTCTTCCGTTATATTTGATAACGGATCCGTTATACTTTGTATAGGAATTTCGCTTTTGTTTGCTCCGTGGCGCAATGGAAATAGCATGCCTGCTTCGAGCGCTAAATATAATATTTCATTTTTCATCGAAATTTGCTTTTAAGACGCGAATAATGGCCGGATTCAACGAACGTGAAAGTGTTCTTAATTCATTAATATTTCACTTTACTGTACATTAATTACTTCAATCAATTCATAATAATTTGAACGGTACATATGAATTATAATCGGTCTAAAGCCTTAAAATCGTCATCTAACATGTTCATATCCTTTATTTTGATTGGTTCAAAATAAAATTGATTTTTCAGGCAGGGATTTTTTTAAGGTAATTTTATCTGATGTACAAAAATTCTCAAATTTTTTTTATATTATTGAATATAACTTTTCACATATCGACGACATGATCACCAAAGCGTACAACCCATCATAAAAATAGTGACACCCATCAACGGAAACCCTCAACGCGCCACAACACAAACACTCGACTGTTAAAAAAATAAATTCGCTGTAGCGATGCCACGCGTCCTTCTTAGACGTCGTTTATTCCGGAAATAAATTATCGTGTATCGGAAAAATCGTCGACGAAGCACAAGAAGAAGATGAAAAAGGGAAAAAAATGCCGAAATCGTCCACTCGACGACCTGAAGAAAGAACAAGGAGACGCCGTGGAGGACACACTCGAAAGGCTTCGGTTCGGCCACGCACGAGAGCGTCTCATCCGGATAATTGCCCCTCGAGATAAGCCCAAGTACAGTACACCGGTGTATACCCCTTCATATCTGCACACTCGGAATTTTGATGAGGATCGGACCGGAAACCGGGAAAAAATAGCCTCCGGTAATCGGATACTCGAGTCGAGTGTTTTTCCTCCGGGCCACACAGCGAGCTTATTGTGACGTATTACACCCACACCATTCATTGTATTGTGGAATGTAGGATCACAACTAGGAATCTATTTTTTAGTTAATTGTGGATAAGTAGTTTATTTTTATGTATGTTACGTAGAATTATTCTAATCTTAATTTGGTTTTGTTAATAAAATAAACATGTTTCATTTTTGTCGAAATAATTGATAGGATTATTCAAAATATAATACATATTATCAAAGTATTAAAATTTAAAAATACATATATTGGTGAAAAATGAAAAATCATATAAATGTTCTGGAATTTTTTTTTTCATATAATATATTTATTTTTTTTGAGTACTGTGAATGATATGAAAAAAACCCATCAAGAATTTTTTTGTATCAACTAAATATTATATATAGGTATATGCCTTATAAACTAATTAATTTATTTTTCTAAACTTTCTTTATATATAAAATTTAACAAAATTTTGTAATAGTTCGTCTATCTATCTTTTATGGTTGACGGAAGGAGTTGCGAGTTTTGATCCTCCTCTCTTCATATCGCTGTGTATAATAATAAACGTTTCCGGGCAAAACCAGCGGAAGTGTGAGTTGAATAAGCTCGGTTTGGGGACATGTCGAAACTTTTCCCCTCAGTCGACTTATCGCCGGGGAAAATGCGTTCGTGGAAAGCGCGCGATATCGGAAAATTCGACCGCGAAACTGCGCGCGAACGAAAACTGACGCGTTTAATCCGTGCCATACGACAACGTCTCGTTTGCATTATATAATATCGCATTATGTTTTTGAGCAAAATTATATACATTTAGAAATATTATAATGCTCCGAAATAAGGCACTTAATTTTGTTTGTTTGAATATTCATGAATCGAACGCCCGTTTTTCGCTTATTTATTATTTGAGCGTCAGGTGAGGGTTTATAAATTGGTATACTTATCCGGGAGGCGGACGTTTTGGCTTAGTGAAAATTATGAACGCAGTTTTTCGTTTGTTTGCAAAATGCAATAAGCTTATTAATTTTTCAAGATGCTCTACTTTGGATCTCACGATTTGCCATAATATATGACCATCTTGATTAATAATAATATACACAGATATAAATAAGTATCATATAAACTCTCAAAATATATAATAGTTCTTCACACAGAAAAAAAATCAATATATAGGAAAATCAATCATTTCAAACACTATTATTTTAGAAAACCATCAAACTCGATCCTTACAAAAAATATCTCCCAAACACCAAACCCACAAAAAACCAACCCTCTTCAACAGCGAAACCCAAACTCCCAATTAAACCTCAATCCGCACACCCATCCGAAGAATGCACCCAACCCACAAAGGCGAAGGCTGTATGCAACTCGGGCAGTGCAAGTTCATAAGTGTTACCTGTCAGTGCAGATTTCGCACGACGAACTAATGAACTAAGTTCGGCGCCGCAATAACTCAGACTTACGCGGTCTCACATCGCGAATATTCAAATCGACCTCCCCATGAGTGTGTGGGGCCCCATGGCACTTTTCGCATAAATCATGGGCCGGGTCGTTGTTGGCGAAAACGCTTTTTGCTCCCCTGACCTTGCGTTCGTTATCGGCGGCCGGTTTTTGCGAGGCTTTTTTGTCGGCGGGAAAATATCGCGAAAATTAGATGCGGATGATAAGCGCTATTGGAAATTTTGGCGTTTCGATTATCTCGCTCAGGGTATATATGAAGATATCCAACAACGTACTTTTATATTTTATGTTACGTAATATTTATATCTATCTGAATTTAAATTTGTGAAAATATTCTGAAATAATTTTGACTTTATAAGAAAGCTTTTGGAACTATTCGGATACTCAAAGTTCACGGAATTCATTACTTTAGCTTACGAAAACGTCAATTTGCATTTTACGTTTGCAACTAGTGTGCAAACTTGGTTCATATAAACATTAAATACCTACCGGAAATAAAAAAAAACTTATGTTCCAAAAAAAATCCAAAAACGATTTTATGCCAGAAATACATTCTCTAATATGTATCAACGCTCATGTTCTAAAATATGGTCTAAGTTGGGGATGTCAGATTTACCGAAAAAAATCGGAAAAAATAACGGAAAACCAACGATATTAAAAAAAACCGTATACTTACAAAAACCGGCTTTTCAAAAAAAAAAAATAACTACACGTTTCAGAAATATTCAAAACACGAATTTTTTTTTTTACTTGCCGGTAAATATTGAAAATTTACCAGTAAATTATTGAACTGTTATTCAGGTTATTTACCGGTAAACCAGTTTATTGATAATGATATCCCTAGTTGAAGTCTCCAGAATTGGTTTTTAGTAGTGTATATTAATGGCGAACTTATATCGGTTGATAATTATAATTTGGCAAACTTATAATCGGTTGATATAATTATTTCTTGACAAAAACCGTTGCACCTAAAAAGCTTAAAAATGGCAATTACGCCCTTGTTTGTTTCTGGTATTCAAATATTCACCCGATAACTGTAAATATTGTACTTAAAAACGACATTAAACCGAAACATCATAATGTAACAGTGCGATTTCGAAATCGTTGCGTTTAACTCGCGCGCGTTAAAGTCCCAATCCGGCCTCCAGTTTAATTAACCGCCAAACGCTGGACGCGGGCGAAAAGTGACCTTATCCGCCCCAAAATAAACACCCAAAGCCAACGCAAACACATCCATGCGATTTGTATGCGTTCCATCGTCCGGCTGTTGCATATATCCGTATAATTGTTGGTCGTTGCAGTTACATCCGGCTTTGGAGCGCAATCATCACCGGAAGTGGCACCATCTGCACCGAAGCTCGCTGAACTGACGTGTCGTGTTGCAAAAAACATGCAAATTCCGCTGCGGTCCATCGGAGTCGGTAAGAATGGTGCATTAGGTGCTTGATGAGCGTGTCGTTTGTTTTGAATGAAATGAGACTGTAGTGTTTTGCGGTTGTACTGAAATTATATGATGAGTTTGTTTCATGTGGGTTTAGAATGAAATTTGTAGAATGAAGTATTTTTAAATGGAGTTGGATGATTAATTCGATATTTACATTAAAAAAATATTCAGATTATCTTTTGCTGAATTGTTTCAGGTCAAAAATATATTATTAGGTTATATATTTGAATGGTGACTGCTTTTAATTCCTTTTAACTACGTTAATCAATAAAAATTGGCACAACCAAAAACTATCGTTTGTATTCAAATGATTATGTCATACATATACAGTTTTTACACATTAAATTAAACAAATCAACAAGAATTCATAGTAATGAATTTAATTGATTATTATGACAACGGTCTTAATAATATAATATTATACTTTCCTATAGTTGAATTTGAAGTGTAAAAACTGTATAAAAAAATGGTATGGTAAAATAAATATTATTTGGTTATTAATTTCTATAAAAATGTAATATATTTAATGCTTTTTCTTGTACGTTTCATCCGTGCTTTGAGAAAGGAAAGAAATATTTCTATAAATCAGTCCATAAAATGTTTTTGCTGATGCATCGTATCTCGACAAAGGTGTAATATATATGTCAATATTGAATTTGATAAATGGAGTGGAAATAAATTGCCTATAGTGGCGAATGTACAGGCAGACAAATAAAAAATGAACTGCGTTCCAATGCGATTTATTCCTGTTTCTTTTTTTCATTTCATACACATACACACACATAATACATCTGTTTGAACGTACACGCGTACAAAATACGAATTCGCAAAATAATAATATAAGGAGGGGGTGGATGGAAAAAAGAGGAATTTATTTGTGCGCTACGATTCGAGGAATTTGTGTTCCGTCTGTGTGATTAAATCACGAAGTCTAACATCTGCGCATATCTTGGTAAAAGAAAACCAATCGAGGGGAACAATCAAGTATCTCGTGATTTGCGACTGCTGAGCGAGTTACAATAAAATAAATTGCATTATCGTAATGATACGATTTCGTTCGAAATATCGATGGATCGCCGAACCGACGCGAAACCCCGAAGCAAGATGCGAGAAATTCGCGATGACAAATTGATAATTTTGCAAGGATAACGCGGCGCTTTTTCCCGTCTTTTCCCGCTTTTTTATACATAATATATCCCTGCCGCGAATGACTCGCAGCCAATAGCCGGAATGGAAGTGAAAGTTTTTCTTTTATTTTTCCGTCACACTTTGCCACAAAGTCTCTCTTTATCCGCGGCACTCCGTTCTAACCTTAAATTGATTGTACCAATTTATTTTACCCTCACTTTTGGCGAGGCGAAGTAAAAAAAAAAAATAGGGAAATTTAAAAAGTTTGCTTAACCCAGAGGAGAATTGTGGGACTCGAGAAAAAACTTTGGCTTGTTTTCTTGTAAAAAGTTTCGCGGCCAAATGAAATACTTTAAGACAAAATATATAAAACACACACGTATACGTTGCTTTATCTTAAATGATATGTGAAGAGTAATGTTAAAGTTTTATCTGACAAACTATTTCGTATAAAAATTCTACCTGAAATATCAAATTAAAGTATTTTTTATCATCATGTCTTAACGGTACATTCACACGAATAATTTGTATTCGTCTCGAAAAATAAATAAAACTTCTCAACGAACATATTCCAAGTTTACTCACAAATAAAGATCCCTATCTCGATTCTATTCCATATTAGATCACATCACGTCGAACACGCAAACTAAACGATACCTTATGCAAATTGGAATCGTCGTTAACCGCTTTCGCGTCCGAGCATCCAAATCCTAGGTGAGAACTTGAGTAATTTGGACAAAAGGACGACCGGGACAAAACACGGGCCCAAACGGCTCTCAGAAGCACACGATTGCGCTGAATGCAATCCCCGGCGAAGAGCAATCCAATTTCCCAAACAGGACGTAAACACATCCCGGGCCTGAGATGTTCCAGATAAGATTCTCATTTCGCGGCCTCCGAGGTTAATTGGTAAGTCGGTGCGAACGTATCGCCGGTGCGGGACACGAACGCGAATGGATGTGCCAGCCACAATGAATAATTAGACCGGGACCGGTGAATAATATAAATCACTGACCAGACGTTTGCCGAGGAATCCCCACGGGTCCCACTCCAGGATCCTGGTCCGGATCCGGGAGGAAGCGCGAAAGCGTGAAGGGCTTTTTTTCAGACCGCGGGGCGTGTTCTCGGTCGTCCGCGTTAAATCTAAAATAAGAGAGATATATTGAAACGTGGAAACGATAAAGATGTCTCGGTCCGATGTAATATTTCATATTATTTTTTTTTTTTTCGCGAGCCGGGAAGGGAGCAGGAAAAATGAATACGAATAAGCGATAAAATGGAAAACTTGGTTCCTCTCTCTTTCTCTACGCCATGGAAAACAGATGATAACCGCAATATGTTTCTTATGCAGCTGCACAGTGTAGGTGGGACCGTTGGGGCTTGGAGGCGGCTATACGTGAATAAAACTTGGAAAATTTTCCGGGACTTGTGCACGTTTCGTTGTTATTGATTTGTTATGAAAATGCACTTTCGGACGCCCGACTTGAAATATCTTAATATTCAATTGATTTTATTTGAATTTTCATATATTATAAATATGGCATAATACATTTTATTTGAGAAATATTACGAAGTAATGAGATGTTTTCAAGATATAAAATAAGATTAATTATGAAAATCTGTTTGAATTAAACTCCACCGCTTTTTTCACTGCAATAAGTAGCGAGAAATCTGAAGTTACGAGACTGAGAGATATAATTTGTGAGTAAAATTTAAATAAGATTTTTCTTTAGCGAAATGTGCATTTTTAATCGTTTAATTAAACAGAATAAATCCTCGGCGTAACAACTTGAAGATGTAGAGGTATAGCGAATGCGTTCGGTGGGCGAGCAGATATCTCGGCGAGACATGAAAAATAGTATGTACCACATCATGCGCACAATTTATAAGAAGGAAAACAAAATTCCCTCCTCTACAAAATCAATTTGGAAACCTGTCCGTGCAGAAAGATACTCGGAGCTTTTGTTGAAGGCAATAAATTGCTTAGGTCGCTTCATTCTTTCCATACAGCCTAAGAAATATCCTCCTTACCGTTATTTTATCGGGTCCTGTGGCAGGATCGCAGTCCGGAATGCCCCGGGAAAATTGTTAAATTTTATCTTTTCCTAAATTTAACGGTAACGAGAAGCAAAGTTCGCCTTTTTACGGAGAAAACTGGCGTTCCGACCTCCTAATATCGAAAAAAAGTCTTTTCCCTCACCAAACCTTATCCGCCAAAGGATTACAATTAATACGCAACGAAGCGTTAAATTACGCACAATGAATTATGCCCGGAGAAGTTTGAAAACAAGAGCTTTCTAAATTCAAGCTATTAATGCCAATGACAAAGTTTTTTAATTTGCTTTTATACTTTGTCGCTGTGAAGGTACCTTATTTTCTCATTTCGGAGTCGTTCTCTTCACTCGGAACGATATTAGACTGTGTTTAATATTTTTAGCGAAATTGTTCCGAGGTTAATTTAATAAAAATTCGCGCGCACTTTAGCAGATAGGCGCAAGTGCCGATTTATAGAGTGTTTTTACAGTATGAAATTTTCATGATTTATATTCATACTTTCATCCGGCAAATGTTGGGAGAAGCGTCTGAGTCATCAATCATACATATCAGATATTTCAACGAAATGATGTTGAAGGAACCAACTCGGCGAATAACTTTGTCAAGTTCTCGCAAACTTTACATCATTATTATACTGTGGCGCAGTACTGGCGCGAAACTCTACGCCATTGTACCAAATAATAATTGGTAAAACATCAACCCAATGCCGGGAAGTGTATATAGAAGCGTTTGCTCGGGCAAACTCATAAAATAATTCATTATTTATTTCTCGTTAGTCGGAGCGAATGAATGGATATACAGAGCACCTGTAAGTTTTCAACGTCGAATTACCAATAATATTCACAAGCACAATCATTGTATCACATACAATACAAGTACACGGAACGTGATCATTTCGAAACAACATATATATTATTGAATTTAACCAGACTTTTACCTTCGGTAGTTTGGGAATCGTCGGACGGACCCGAAACGGACCGACACTAAATCAGAAACCGCAGTCGGCCGCCGTGCACTTTAACATTGGAAACCCTGGATGACCGTTGGGTATTTGAATACATATTACATTGAACATTGCAGATTGTGTAGGTTATCAGGGTTGCTACAACCGGAGCCTGCATATATTAAAAGGGACCGAGTAGAGCGGTAAGGATTCACAGAAGCACCGCACCACCCACTCGCTTCGATACTCAACACTATGAATAAATCTGTGAAAAACAAACGATACGATTATGTTGATACGGATCAAAAATTAAATTTGCGCAGGGTGTACCGATCTCATTATATGTCTAAGTACAGACGAAGGGACTGAATTATCAATATGTAATGAACGTTCAATAATTCACATGTTCTATTTATACGGTCGTATTTTGAGAGCACGTGAGATTTCCTTCGAAGCGATGCAAAATTAAGTGGGATTTTCTCGTCCCCGGCATATGGGCTAATGGAGTTTGCTTTAAATTCGACGAGTACGTGCTCTTTGCAATACATAATTTCAACGGACAATTTTCCAATCTGTCCACGGAACATTTTACTTCGGCTCGGTTATCAACAATACGCGGAATTAGATCGAATTCGTGAATCGTCGAGCAAACACCGAAACCTAGTCGAATTAATTGTTCTAGCTTATGCAATAGCGCGTCCGATATCCGTTCTGGATGTCGATACCATGTTTGCTGTAAGCGACAAGTTACACGTTCACAAATACAATAATTTCAAAACATTTACAGATTTTTTGAATTTGATTTTGCGTAATGTACATACGGCACTAGAAGCATCCGTGCGATGCGCAAATCATTTATTTACGCTCCAAGGCGATAATAAAGAAAAGAATACCTTCGATACATTCCAGTTTTTTATTGATGCGGTTGAGAATTCTTCGAATGCTGCGAAACTGTATTAAGTTTTTTTTCGTTCTCTCCTCTCGCTATCTTTTCGATATCCCTTTCTGGGCGGGTGGGCGCGAGAGGAAGGAATTTCGTTGTATTCTTAATACTAGAAAACCTAATTTATCGCTGGAGTCGAACGAAAAAATATATATCGGAAGGAGGTATCTGTGGGTGGGTTTGAGGCAGTGTGGTGGCGGCCTGCGTAAAAATTGCACATCTGTTAAATTTTACATGTTATTCTACCGAGCTGGCCCACCGCTTATTCTGTGTTCTTCGTTCTATCATCCTAATGTAATTGGAATTCGCGTAGAGAATATTTTATCTATCGAGCAGGTGAGCGAGATACTTGCCAATTTTACGTACACCCGAGTGCTACATTTCTCAATAAATGTATAAGAGTTCGCGAAAAGCAACGGCAAACATAATCTCTAATGCATTTTTTCCAAACCGTTCTATTTATAACTACAAATATAACAAAAAAATAAAATCCCAACAGTAAATATTTTCGCAAAAAAAACTAAACCGAATTCATTCGAATATTTAAATCAAAATAAATTTGAAAAACTTTAACCTACATCATCTAATCAACTATGAATAATGTTCATTGGGATATAATTACGTTAAACCTTCATTTAAACATCCATTATTAAACCAGAATAGTCAAACCACCCCACCTGAAGAAGGGCAGATCCCGATTGTACGACACGATCACAATCTACACAATCGGAGGGGCATATCCCGCGGACGGGGTCCTCGGGCAATCGGCAAAAGCAGCCCATCCCGGTCACGATTTATGTCCTCGGCCTTAGCAGTCTGTCACCGGGGGATCCCCAGGGAACCGGGACGTCGCACCGAACCGATAAAAATGGTAAAATACGGCGCGGTACGGAAGGATGCGAGAAATCGGGAATCGGGACTGGGTGGCTCGTTTGTGTACTACAGTACTTTTATCGTCACGCGACCCGCGTAATTACTGCGTATGTAAAAAGCGGGTGGAATTACGTTTACGATGGGCCCAAATTATGTCGGCAGGCTTTTGTGAGGGTTTACGGCTTAAATGCGCGCGAAAAAAATGTTTAAATTAAAGCGCGCGGATCATTACAGCGCATGTTGATTATGCGAGTAGGCGGCGTATTTTGGGATCGGTTGTAATTGAATTGTTCTGAGAATTTATATATTTTTACTATTGAGTTAGAAATATAAATACAAGTAACATTTTGCAAAATTATCCATTTATGTATTCAGATGAATGAAATTAGAAAATTTGTTATTATATTATACATCTATTACAAAGTAGTACACAATTTTGATCTTGAACTAAATGTTTTATTGTTATAAATTTTATGTTTATTTAGTCTTTATAAATTATAAAATATACAGTATGCTATTCAAAAAGATTTTTATATCTTCGTCGATTTGAGCCGAAGAAATTTGTATGAAACATGAGTTGATTGAAAAAAATTTGTTTGAAATGGTTGTCATAAATCCGAAGGACGAAAACAAATCTGCTGCTAATGAAATAAACTCACCGATTACCGAGATCATCATAAAAAATCGATTACAAATGATGGGAAATTTATAAAAATTAACTATAAAATAAAATGCGTATTTATTTTATACGTAAATTATTTTTATGTGTAAATTTAATCATGATATCAAATAAAATTTATACTTTCAAAATATTCAATAAATAATATGTTACATTTTTATATAATATTATTTAAATCTCAAATGACAGGACTATTAAATAAATAAATAAATAAATAAATGAATGCTCAATTTAAGGATAATGATACCTACAGCATATAAATTCATTTGATTTAAATTCAGTCTAATGAAAATAAACCACTGAAAATCAAACTGATTTCGCTAATGTTTTAGAATATCTGACAACGACAGCATATCGAAATATAATATCAAATTGACTACAAACAAACGTGTCGGTATCGCGTTTGTTACCAAAACATGAATGCGTATTTCTACATAAATTTCAGACCGCGTTGTGCTCCATAGCGTGCCAGTGATGTGTAAAAACGGGTAACATCGCTAAATCGCGGCCATGTTGGCGTTCATTGCCAATAATAAGGCGGCCATATTGATTTTGCGGAAGGCACTGTTCGTTGGTACAAATACGGGAAAATTATACGTAATTGAGTCGGACGATAAAATATGTTGATAAGCCGGCGAGAGGAACTCTCGTAGCCGGAATGCCGATACAATGCCTAACAAATACCCGGGTATACAATAAATATCGAAATTATTATAGAATCGATTATGTAGAGGTATATAAGAAATATTTAGTTTGAAGGTATTTTGCGGCAGTGCGCCGGTAAATCAAGTCTTCTACGGTTAATTTATAGCTCGTGGAATTCGCCCTAATGGAGAGATATCGACGCCAAATATAGGCCAAATAAAGCCAATTTTATAATAAAGATTAATGGCGACCTAAGTTTCGTGGCCCCTATTTTATATGACTGCGTTTTATCGCGCTACAAGAAAAACTTGTCCGCTTCTTGCCTCCCGAATTCCTCGAGTTTTATTTTATTTCACTTTTTAACGTCTGCACATTTTACGAGCGACGAGAGACGGATTTTTCAATTTTTAAAAAATGTACGGTATCGATCGCACGAACTCGAGCACTTTCAAAGTTTTAACGTGGATTACGTGACGATAGTGTCGTAGATTTTTTAACCGATTAAGTCGATTGCATAATTATGTTTCAATTAACTAGCAATCATTATTACATTTAACAACCATTCTAATAACCGCCATACACACTAACATTTCGAAGCATTTATATATCAATAAAGATTTCAACCTGAAAAAAACCTATTGAAATGATCGACGGCCTAGCTCGACAATACGCGGAATCCTTTCGAAACAATACAACAGCGCCGAAAGAATAACGTCCCGAGGGCGTTTCGAAATAGAAATACAAATTCGATAGCGGTGGAAATGGCAATAAAAAAGACACATTGTATCCTGTGTGGGGATGCGGAAGGATGTGTGTTGCGGCGAACGCGCCAAATCCGAAACAGTCCGTCGCACAAAAGCAATCTGCGAGCGTTTCCGAAAAGAGGAAAATGCCGTTCGATTTCGCTGGTAAATACTGAAAAATTCGGATATGTGGAAATTTTGGTGTGTATGTGTGTGTGCGTTTCATGCGGGTTGCATTCGAGGAGGTTGACAAAGGACGTTGCGTCAATTAGTGTTGGATGCTTTGTAGTGTTTATTGAAATTTGCTCAGTGGTGTGTACATGTGTTCGAATGGCGATGTTCGGTTTTGTAGGGGTATGAAAATATATTTTTGATTATATTTTGGTGGTTTATAATGAAAAATGAATATAAAAGCTAACTGACATAATGGGATATAAATCTTGATAATTATGGATCTAATGGACACTTTTTCATGAGAAGAAAGCTATAGAAATTGTGGCATTACTACGATTCATGTTTGAAATAATTTTCAGGATAAAAAAATAAAGTGCTTCTTTAATCATTGAATTTTTATTATTATTTATTATTAAACAAAATATAATAATACTACATTGAGTATTAACATTCATTAATTCACGTGAACAATTATTATTATTCACCTATTATTTTCCTATTATTATTCCTAATATCGATTATAATATATATGTATATACATATACATATATATATATATACATATATAGTTATAATATAAATATACATATAATATGTATATATGTACATATATCTTCATTATAATGGCAGGTTAGTATTGATAATAGTAATTCAATATATTATACATATGATATAATCAACTTGATAACGTATTAATTTAAATAAAATTGGAAGCAAATGTTGGTATTTCGTATGTTGACTTCAATTCTGGTAATGCTGTAAAATGGAGGAAGAGCTCCCTATCTCATAAACATATTTCACGAGGCACTTTTATTGCCTACGAAATGTATTCTATCGAACGTTAAAGCCTCCAATAAGAGCAAAAAGTTCTCAAAAAGCAATGATGAAAAAAATAGAAAAAAAATCAGAGCAGACACGTAACCTACATATTATGGAATGGCCATAAGTGATTTCGGGCTTTTGTTTCGCGCGAGCCGCAAATCCAATTTATTACATCGAATATAATGGCTTACAAATAAATACGCGATGTCCCTAATACGAATAAAAAAACAAGCATATAAGTACACATATAACGGGTAAACTCGGGCGTTATCGTAATATTTTCATATAAAACACATAAACATATTAAGAAATACATAACTATTGAAATTCGAAGAAAATCTACAAATTTCAAATAGCAGAATACGATGAATCCATGTGAAAAATATCACTGGTTTCGGAGAAAAATCAATTTTCCATATCACAAAATCGCCCAAGGATCCCCATCGAAAAATTAAATTATGGACACGAGACGGCCGCAATAAGCGAATATGGATTTTTTCCCATATCCACTATCCCATTAATGTAGGGGCGGTTAAAGTGCGGCCGGCGGTCCCCATGTGGCCCACGGGACCGCTTTATCCGACGGAGCTCTCGTGAGATACGAGATACTAAGTACTGACATTTTATTTTAAATGGCCAGCTTGTAGCTTGCCTGCTGCTCTCGTATCCCTAAGTTTCGACATCGGCATTTGCATGTTCTTAGTGTCGTTATGCGTAGGTCATGTATTCAGATCTGTTGAAATTTTGAATTCAATCTGAATGATATTGAAATCATAAAATGTAATCTATACATGGTCTATTATTAAAAATTTGGGCATTTTTATAAAGCGTAGTGATTAAAAAAAAAAACACTTGAAGAGTTAAAATTCTTGTTAAATGGCCAGGTTGTCATTTAATTAATTGATTGTAATTTCAAACAATCTTTTCAATAACTATTGAGAACTAGTACATAAGATTTAAATAAGTCATCAAAATTTTATTGGAATAGAATAAAATATATCATGCTGTATAAACAACTTGAATTATATAAAAGTGAAACAGATGTTTTTGGATTTCAAACGCGGTCGATTGGTATATATTTTATTTCTAAATGAACGAAAACAAGAGAGGCTCGTGTGAAAATAAAAAGAAAAAAAAGAATAAAATCAACAAACAACAAAGAGGAGAAAAACAGTTTTATAGGCAATCACGAGGGCTCACAAAGGTCCATTAGGACGTCCCCGTCGAAAGGCTCCGGCTGAGCCTTTTGTGAACATTGTCGGCCAACAGTGGCACGCGTGCGCCTTGCGGCATCGTCCTCAAATGTAATTCTAACTAAGGACGAACGAAAAAAATAAAATAATGGAGACAAACCAAAGAAAACCTATTATTTTTCCCGTCGAACAAACAAGTACTCGCCGAGATTACGTCAAATGTTTCCCAGAATAAATTCATCCGCTTTCCTTTCTACGCAAAGATTAGTTTGGCCCCGCACACTCGAAAGACTCTTACGGACTCGGAAAATCGTCTGACGAGGGAATGTCTTCGTTCGATTTACTCCCCTATACAAATACCATGGATTGTTGAGTAATTACTTAATTAAACATCGCATCCGCAAAACAAGTAACAATAAATTCAGATTCAATAAAAAAAATCATTACTTTCATAAATGAAAAATCTATGAACTGGTAAGAACCGCGAAACGGTAATAGAGATCGTGCATTTAGTTTGGCCACCCCTGTGTTCGTTCGAGATTTGAGGCCTCATCGTGGCCCGTAGAATTTGCGGCGATTCGTTTCGAAATCGGCGAAGTTTTCCGCTTGTAATGGTGAAAATCGCGGGAAAACATCGGAAAAGCACGTCTACTTAGGTTTGTATTTGTGTGGGTGGCTAGTCCGGAGATTTCAACGCCCGCAAATGAACGAAAGTAATTCAATACAATTTCAATGAATGTGCGGCGCGGAGGAAATCCACGCTTTTACGACCGCGTGATTTATTTTTACGTTTATTATTATTTTCATTATTATTTTGTTGTTATTATTACGAGGTTTAACGGTTTGGTTTTATCGAGGTCGTTCTTGATTTGAAAGAGTACGCGATCGGCTTAACATTATGTTGTATGAAACTTTTCTGAAATATAAAAAAATATTGTTGAACACTTATATTTTTATTTGGTAAAGTAATCAAAAAATATTTAAAGTTCAAGTTGTTTTGCGTAAAACGCAAAATAAAATATGAAATTGTATTGAATACTACATGAAATATTTTTTCAAGCAATTGAAAAGAGCGAATTTCATACAACAAATTTTTTACAAAATATTTTTTTAATATTTTTAGTGTATGAAAAAACATATTTTTTTATACAAATAATATATTTAGCTTTTTGAACACTGATGACTCAAAAGCTTTTGAATAAAAATCTTTTATTACGCAACACAATCAGCCTAAAATTTCTTTTCAATGCAAAATAACAAGTGCGTTCATTATGTTATATTATTATAATAAATGAGCAATCATCGATATTGTATACAAGAATATTTATATATATAAATAATAATAAAAATACAAAGATATTTAAATATTGAAGAGGTATAAAAATATTTATATAGTTTGCGAAACAAAGATATTATTTTTAATTTGTTTCAGAAATTGATTTACAAACTAATATATGTAATAATCGAAATATATCGATTTAAATATGAAATAAATAAAAAAATGTCAGCATCAAAAAATTATCTAATAAGTCGACACTTTCAGATTTCAATTATTCACTCAAATCAATCACAGCAAAATCTTTCTCAATTTCCAACCACCTCCGAGGACATAACATGAAAAAACGGCCATTTGGAAGCGGCAGAGCATCGCCGGAGCCAACACTGCCTTTAAGCCAAACAGGAAGAACTCCACAAGTGTTCGCCGATATTTCGCAGCTCGAGGCAAGTGTTCCATGGGCATGGGCATGGGCATCGAGCATGGGGTGGCCCGCGACGCCTTATTGCTTCCTTCCCGTCGGCGTCCCTCACCCAGGAAGCGGATATCACGCGGAATGCCCGAATCAATATGTTCCCAGACGAAAGGGCTCGAGGATGAGGGACGGTGGTGGGTGGTATGGTTACTTCTCGATTGTGTTTCTCTGCTTTTTTGTGTTTTATTTTATTCTGTGTAGTTTTTATGGGTGGTTGTTGTTTTTGTGCGGTTCCAATGTGATTTAGGTACGTGTTGCTGATTCGATGATGGGATTGGGAACGGTAATAGTTTTTTTTTATATATATAATGTTTATAAATATACTAAAACATTTCATTTAGCGAAAAAACAACTCGAGCCGCTACCAATCATACACGTCCGCAAAATTTACTTTGTCCCGACCGCTGTGCTAAAGAAACGTACCGTCCATTGCGAAAGGTCCGCAGATATTTTTCAGCATGTCAATTAGTGAGGGCCGAAGCCGGGCACATTTGTCAAACCGAATAATCTCGATAATCCGACACGTTCGCGAAAAGCTCGCCGACCGGTGCTCCGATAACGAGATTATGAAATCCTCGCGAAACGTCCTCCGAAGCCTCACACCTTTGGAAGGATTTGCGAATCATCGCCGTTAATGCGTATAATTTATTAAGACACCTGGATTAAATTAATATCACTCGCTGTAATAGGTGTGTTGTTTTTATGGATGGTCCTTTCATTATTTAATTTATTAGTCGAAAGCGTTTTTGTTGAGGGCTTAAATTTTTTAATATTTAAGATTATTTATTATGAAGTTCAAGTTTAACAGAGATTTTTTATCATTAAATTGTAATTTGTAATACGTCAAAATTTGAACGGTAATTCATTAACCTAGTACCATTTCTTTGTCAAATAAATAACTCGTATATGTACACAGTCAAACAAGCACTCGAACGACCCAAAAGCACACACACCCAAACACCTTTACCAATTTAATCAAATCGAAAAGCACCATCGGCACACAGCAACCACTCGAGTCTGCCGAAGACGTCATCATCATAAACATTGAATTTTTACACTCACCATAACGACACGGTATCGTCAATAATTCAGAAACAAACTATTAAGAGGCACCACTGTTGCGCTCGCCGGAAAAATTGTCCGGACACGTATTTCTCGCGGGACATCAAGAAACACTATCTCAATTCTCAACGAAGCTCGGCCCATTGTATGTGAATCTTTTATGAGATGTTTTCTCGTAATACGAATTTTGGCCTGACTCCGGTATGTATATGGAATGTCTGTGACAGATTTGCTGAAGTTTAATCTACGTGAAAATTTAAAAATGGGGTCTTCAATGTCGTAGGGGCTCTAAAAGACAAAAGTCCGGGTTGGATAATGCAATAAAGTTGTTTTACGACACGATCAAGTTGAACGGACGAGTTTTAAATGCTAGGTGAATTCTTTTTGACTGTCGGACGCATTCGAAATTTAAAGGAAAATATATATATTTTGATCAATCTTGTGAAATTTGCGCAGCGAGAAAAAAATCAAATAGAAAGCACTACATTTTGTATGGAAAAAAAGATTTATTATAACATATTGCCTTGTGTACGTTTCTTTTCAGACTTTCCCCTTGAGTTTATTCCCTAATCCAAATATTTACGTTGATGTCACGCTTTATAAATGTGAAAAATACAATAATACGAATATGAATGTGTATCTGAAAATATATTCTCGATCTGTATTTTATATTAAAAATATAAGTCGTACGAGAGAAATTAATTTAATATGACAGAGCGTAATAATTTTCCGCTCACCCGTTTCGAACAGAAACCGTAACATGGAAAATCAATTAGCGTATCATATTCGCTGAAAAATATATGTGGAAGCATTAATCAAAACGAGATATTCAATATGATTTTAAGTGAATAAGCAAATGTATAAAGTACATGTTATGAAATATTGCTAAAAAAAGACTCAATAAGAACAAAATCACAAAGTCACATATAAATTTTATAAAAAAATATTAATATAAATATTTTTCTATTCACAAAATTGAAAATGTCTAGAATATAAATGAGAAAAATCATTCATCTAAATGAAAAATCACCAATGAAATTCATTAATGAAAGCCTTAAAAAAATGCACATTGCAATCGTAGGCCATCCATATTATCCTTTATTGCACACCCGGCCACATTCGCATTAATTAACCGGATTCCCGGAACGGTTCATACATCTTCGGAAACGGCGCGAGACTGCCACCCACAACCCACCCACCGACCCGCGCTCGGGTGGGGCACAAACGGCGTTTCAAAACGGTGTTAAATTAATTGTGGTACTGATGTTAATTAATGCTCGGTGGCTTGTTTCGGGGCACTTTGCGTAAAGAAAGCTCGCAGGAAGCGGTCCGCCATTAATCAAGCTCGGACAATGGGGCGCCGGGGGGCGCAGGCCCCGGGGGCCCCGATACGGGGCAGAAGCCCGTCCGATAAATAATACATCAGAATCGGTTTGAATACGATTCGATTGTATCGCGGCTAGCGGACGTGAAAGGGCGTCGTCGCCAACGTGCGGAATCTTTATGTATCGTGGATATAATGTGTGCCGAATTCGGTTCTTGTCGGGGGTGGAGGCTTTGTTCCATGTCCGTTTTAGAATTCGGTGGAAATTTTAACGAGATCGCAAATTAACGATTCGCAAAATGTCTCGCGGGAGTGTATGTAGGTTGATTCTAGAGTACCGAAATCGAAGCGCATCGATATGTATGTTACTTTGATTGTGGAATGATTAGGGTTTGTGTAATAGATGGTTCAAATCGTGAAGGTTTATTTAAGAAAAAAATCAAATAAACTTCACTATTATTTGAGATATCATAATATAACTATTTCTCGTTGAAAGCAGCTAGCAATTATGACAAAAGCAATCGACACGGTAAAGCATTTTCCAAGATCAATACCACCGAAATGAAACAATTACAACAAATATTAATAGAGAGCCGTCAAACGCACCGTCTACAAACAAATCGACTGTGATTTCGCTCGATCGACTTTCGGAACCCGTCAAAGGGTCACAAACACGGCCAATCATCGCTCCATGTAATACAATAAAATGCATTGTAACCCGAAAATTATGTTCGATAAATTTTTTGTGATTATATCGCGAAAATATAATTTAATATAAATATTTAGGTAAACATTAAGAACTTATTCAATTTAATGATGTGTTATAGTTGTTAAGAGATTTATTATTTTCTTATTTATATTAAAATTATTAAGCCCTAGTTATTAATATATGATGCAAACTACTTCATTATACGACTCACTGTAAGCTCGACTCGAGTTCTCAAAAGGATCGCTCTATTTACAAAGGCAAATATAATAATTCACTAAACAAAGACAACACAACCCGCAATTTCGCAACACTCATCACACACAAAACACCGACATTTTTCAACAACCACAAATCAATCAACCGACCATCTCCGCCTTACCCCCACCTCGCCACCCCTCCAAAGCCCCCTGCACACACCAAACACCCCAAAAAAACGACAATCGCATTATGAACATCCGAGTTGGGCCTCAGATTAATTACGGTTAAGAGTGCACCGGCGTCCGCAACCTCGGCGTCCCGTAAATTGCGGCCGCAAGTTTGCGTTTGTTTGCGGCGCCGGAACAGTGGCCCGAGCGCGACAACTTATTGCGGACAACTTGCACTGTGAGCCTGTATAGTTATGTGCCGGGGATGGCACGTTTGGGGTATGAAGTGGACGGGTTCATGCCGCTGAAACGGTCACGGAAGCGCTCCGAGTGCTGATTATGTCTTTGATGATCTCGGCCGAGTGCGGGCTGGTGATGCTGCGGTCTCCGATGCGGTTGTTTGTGACGGAGTTGTGGTCGTTCATTGGTATGGAAGAGTGTTTGTTTGTGGTTTGTTGTGGGGTTTTTTTAATGTGTGGGATCGATTGATTGGAGATGTGAATGTTTTGGGTTGATTTTGTTTGAAAATATTAGATTTGCGACGAGGAAATAGACATACAAGTTCGTAGCCGAGTTTTCGACTATAAATATGCATGGTAAATTTTTTAAAGGAATCAAATATATCTATTCGTAATATTTTTTAAATAATAAAATATTTATTATCCCTCATATTTTTGTTTAAATGCCAAACTTTTGTGCTACGTTTGAGTTATACAATTGGTGAACGAACTGAATTCGTTGTTTGAAAAATTTTCGGTTGACTATTAATTATTGTACATATTTAATTCATGTATTTTTGATAGGATTGTGATTTTTTGAGATTAAAAGGTAAAATGTATCACATTGAATGAATTAATGTGTTGAATAAATTTGGAAGAAAAATGACTTTACTAGTTGATAGAATTAAAATTTTTCAATTAAAATTGTATATTTTACGGAAACGATATTATTGCTAACTAAAATATAATAAGCTAATTTCGATTATATAATAATTTATGATAAACTTAGTTATAATATATATATAATACATATACATATATACATACAAATGTGATTATTATAAATATTATTTGTTCCTAGAATCAATTTATTTTGATATAAACACATTCAATTTATTCACAGTTATGTGATATACATATAATATGAGTGAAATATATCATGATAAAAAAATACATCATATAAATAATGAAAAAATAAGGAAAACAATTAAATAATTTTTCTAAACAAATTATATACAAAATCGTTTCAAGGAAATATGACAAAGAAAATAAAATTGTGTGTGATATAAAAAAATATATCGAATACAGTCAATGTGGAATTATTAAATTGAACGAAAATACGATACAGTTTACCTAATCATCTTTTGATTATATCAAAATCAATGCATCAATCGAAACAGCGTATATTGAGGAGCTATTGAATATTCGTGTTTTAGTTTGCGGTTGAGGTTACCTCCGGATTAGTTTCTCATGTTTCTCAGAATGATAGATTTCGGTCACACTCCAAGTGCCATGAATACGCTACGTAATCTATGCCAAAATGGGCTTTATACGGGGAAACAACGTACGCTCGCAACAGACGAGGCGAATTATTTCAAACACGCGACGAAATTTATCATTCGGATCTAATAAGGCGCGCTTACGACGAAAGCATTAGTTGCGACAAACTCTTAAAATTATAGAAACGAAAACTTTCGCGAAGAAGTGGGAATTTCAGTTTCGTCCGAATACGTGACGCGAAACTGGGAAAACAAAGTACGTGCCGG
This sequence comes from Hydropsyche tenuis, assembly GCA_009617725.1. Taxonomy (NCBI): domain Eukaryota; kingdom Metazoa; phylum Arthropoda; class Insecta; order Trichoptera; family Hydropsychidae; genus Hydropsyche; species Hydropsyche tenuis. Next base: position 209,959 of record VTON01000021.1, on the reverse strand, counting down.
CGACGGCGCGAAAAATCGGCGTCGCGAATTTTCCGACGCCGTGCTGCAATTATTCAAGCCGGAACGTCGCTTTTGATATCGGAATACTCTGCCCAGAATAAATGCGGAAAATCCCATATATAAAAATGGTTAGAATTTTTCTGAGTATTGGTAGATCATTCACTGTTTAAATCATCAACTGAACATCGGAAATAAAAAAGGATTTAAATGCTAAAAAATCCAAAATCGGTTTTATGCCAGAAATACATTCTATATACCAAAACCCACGTTTTAAAATATGGTTGAAGTCTCCAAAATCGATTTTTAATAGTGTATATCAACAGCGAAATTGTATCGGTTGTATGCTCCACTATGGGACAAAAACCGTTGTATCGCAAAATCTTAAAAATTGCAAATATATCTTATTATTAGTTTATATCTTAATCCGATATTCGACTGATAGTTATTATTTGAAAAATAAAATATAGGAAAAGTTCCGGGAAATATAAAAATAAAAACCCATCAAATAGATTGCTGAAAAATTGGACGTATCTGAATCATTCACGAAACAAATCGATTCCCAGAATCACAATACCGACCGATCACATACGGAAATTCGAATCATTCGGAAAATTCCAACCATATGTAACACAACCAATATCGAACCATACTAACATTAGCGTGGAATATGCAGCGCATAAACGACGCAGTTCGCGGTAACGACCACTCCAATTCCGGATTCACGATTGAAAAGAAAGCCGCACATACACAAACAACAGTATTATAACAAAAATCCAGAAATTCTTTAGGATGCGTAAGAAAAGCGTTGCTTCGGCTAATCGCTTTCGCGTTCGACGGTCCATTTGTCCGCGTTGCGTCCAATAAAAGTTTCACCGACAATAAACTAAAAGCCTCCGACCTCCCCTTACGTAGTTACGTCTCGTGTCATATCCATTGCGGCGGATATTTTTCACGGATTGCGAAAAGGCAAGAAACTCTCGTCGGCTATTCTCGCGGGAGGCGAAAAATATTAAAGTTTTCTTCTGCAGTGACAGCCGGGCCGGGGCGGAGATTCGGCAAAAACACACGCAACCGCGCGATTTCAGCAGATTTATGCAATATGTTTCGGCTCGTTTTTCACCACTTCGTAACGTCGGATTTTATTCGGCGCTAAATTCAATTTTAAGCGCCGACTCGGTTTTTTTTATATGGCTGCTTATATTAAATTCACGTTATAGCGGCGGGCGTGTGCGCTTTTCGACCGTATAAAGAGCCTGCTTCGGTTGTATTTCATCATGAACATACTTCAAAAACATTGTGAAAAAATAAATAGCGTGTTACCGTATGTAAATGAAAATCTATTTTGTATACATTAAGATGAGCGTATAAATTTTTTACTATTCTATATCTAAATAAAAATAAATTGCATACGAAAATTCATTTTTATGCATTCCGTTCGGATTTTCGTTACGAATAAAGCGATGCACTTTAGAATATTTCGCTTTTAGTACATGGTAAATAGAGCATAAAAAAGTAAATAAAATGTAAAAAATAAAAATAAAAAAATTGCAGCCGACAAGAGGAACGACGACAAAGTTATTTGCATTAGTTTTTCACAAATACGCCTCTGGTAAATTAAACACGGTTCCGGAGTTTCGCAAATTACTCTGCCATTAATAATTCAAATCCCCGTCAAAGAATGGACGGGCAAATGGTGCTTGTTAAATAAAACTTCGGTTTCGCGGAAAAAGGCGGTCGCGGGACTTATCGAAGACAAATATTGGTGGTCTTTTTATGAAATGTCCGCCGTGCGCGCGTATTTGTTTTGCGCGTACTTATTCGACACGAAATATTATATTTATACTCAGCGTATTATATTTATTTTGTTCTGTGTATCGAATATGCGGGTATCGCCCTTCGAATTTTGCGCAGATATGACTCGAAAGTTCGATCCGCGGATAAATATGTATTTTGAGAAGACAAAAAGTTTCTTATGTTTGCAAAAGGTGCGCGGATGACGACGTGTGTGCTTTTCAGACTCTTTTGTTTCGAAAGCCGCATTCGAAATTTCCGTTATGAATACATACATTCATTTGAATGGTTTAAAATTTTCTTAGTCTCAATTCAAAGAATTCTTTTTATATCGTCAATATTCACACCACTTAACTGCGCGTTCAAGTTGTAACACTCAAAGCGGCCATGCTTCGAGTCTAGGCTTTAATAGACACATTTGATTGTAGGGAAACAACCGTGACCATAACTCTCGCGACCCCATAATAAAACAACATTGTCCTCATCACTATTTCACCGGCCGAAAGTGGCGATTAAAAAGCGTCAGAAAACATTACGCGAAAGCGCGTCAACATTGCGACATAATCCCGATATCGTAAAAACCGGGATGCAATCAAGACGTTCGGAATGGCCCCCCGGTCCCTCGGGACAAAATAAACAGCATTCATTACTGCTCTTACATATTTCTTATTTTATCGGCTCTCCGTCCCGGGTCATAATCATTAAAGCGATTCATTATTAAACATAATTGCCACGCTTTTCTGATAAATTATTATGAAGTTTTTCCCTTGCGCAGGCCGCGTCCGCTCTTTGTGCATGTATATATAGAAATTCGGTATCAATTTTTCGAAGTGTCGCCCATAAAAGAGCGTGTCTATTAATTTTCCCCGTCGTAAATTTTCGATTAATATTTATTTTCCGATACGGGGCGTATCGCTGCACAGAATGACGAGATATTGTCGTTTGTAAAAGTGATAAAACTGCACCATTAATTATTTATGAAATTAAAATTAATTTATCGGCGAACGCTCGTTTTGCGAATATCGGTTTACATAGATTAATATTTCGCTTTCTGCTTTGAACACCGAAATTATAATAAATCACTTACGCCCCATATAATAAAACATGTACAAGTATTTGCATAAAGGAGTCTTGAAATTGAACTTATGAATCATTAAAACATTATTTCGATTAGATTCAACATGATTTATCTGATGCTGAAAATGATAAAATATTTTTTTATCCTAAAAATAATTGATCCAATATATTATATAAAGAATATAAAACTGTCAACATACATCTGAGGCAACTCATAACCCATAAAAACCACGGAACAGAATGCAACCACTTCACTCGACTACAGGTGAGCATTTGAAGCAACACGGCCACGGCACAATGGCACGACGGCAACACGAGTGACACGTGAAACTTTTATTAATTTACTCACAATAGACGATGGAGACACCCCGAAAAGACCATCCCATACGGGGCTCGATGGGCGGTGAATGGGCGGATGGGTGGGCGTTTGTGTCGAGGAGGCGCTCGCAAAGTGGGCCAGCGAGTGAGAAATGTATGGGTAAAGTTGGTAAACATCGCGTGATCTCTTTGTTCTAATTTGACAAGGGTTTATCAAAAGTTCTGAAGGGTAGGCAGGCTTTTTTTCGTCGTACTCTCCGCCCTACGGCGCCCGCCCTCAAGTATAGTTCGGCGCGTATACAGGCGCCTATAAAGAATACTGGCCTTATTTATAGCACGTCCGCAAACATTCTCACTATTTATTCACGAGATTATATTGTGTGTATAAAGAAAAACGTGAAAGTTTTTCATTTTGTGTCGCGCGAACCCATTGTTCGGTAGATGATGCATTTCGGGCGTATTGAAATGGTAATGCATTTGTTATTTATTTGAGGGGTGCATGTTTATAAAGTATATTTTTTAATAAGTAAAGTTTTGATTTTTTTTTTAGTTTAAATAAAGTATTAGAAGTTATAAATATTGTTTTTGTAATTAAATTATCAGTAGAATAATTAAAAAATAATAAGTTAAGATAAGCCATCAGGAATAAATAAATAGATGAAAATTTAAAAATTTTGTTATTATTTAAAAATAAAAAGGTTGAATGAGTCAAACCATCATGAGTATATAAAAAAAATTTAAGTGTAATTTACGAGTTAAGATAAACCATCAAGAATGTAGAAAAAAAATTATAAACAACGATTCACAAGTCAGGGTATATCGTCAGGAGTGACGAAATATAAAAAAAAATTAAGGGAATTAAAATTTGTTCGAGCAAATTGTTTTTGTTTTCTTATTAACGGGTTATATTGTATTTAGAAAAAAAATGCTCTTGTATGAAATCTGTCACAAAACTGAATATTACCCGTTTTAATGTATGTATGTATGTATGTATGTATGCATGTATGAATGTGTGTGTGTGTGTGTACATGCGCACGCGTTACTTTGCGTTATTATTTAAATTTATTTTACGGAATATTCCTTAAATATTACATAAGAAGCAAATGATCGAGCAAGTGGTCATCTTTATTCATGAACATTATATGTAGTTATCTAGAAACAGTAAATTTACAATAAATAAATATCTCAATTTAATTCTTTGATATTTTCAGAAGCATTCTTAAATATAATAAATATTAAAGAATCACATTAAGACTTTTATTTTTTGGGAATTTGTTTACATAATGATTTTTTTAGAAATGGATAAGAAATTATATTTTTTATTTGCGACGTATACAAGTTGTTTTAAAATAATTTTTTAAAAATATCATATTTTACTTATTTACATACATAATAATTGAGCACAAAAAAAGTTTTTCTATGTTCCGAAAAAAAACGTCACATTTTCCGTTATTGTGTGTGAATATAGGCTATATCTTTAGTGCTATTTGTGTAGGAAGTATTTATTTGTTTGTTTGTTTTATCAAGGATTTTCCCGAAAAGAGTGTTCACAACCCACATACGAAATAAAATAGGCCATCGGAAACAAACACGCGGAAACCGTATGTTTATAAATAAAATATTGATAGCGTTTTTCTACGAGATGTTTATACAGGAAAAGCTCTATACGCTCACTTTTCCACCGATCGGCAATTATTCAGCTTTCGATGCTTACAAAAAAAATGAAAACGCATAGACGTATTATATATAATTCAAGACATGAAACTTACAATTGATATATGGCCCGGTACTTTGTTATTATATTATACTTTTCGATATTTAGACCCGCAACTGGGCAAGAAACGGGGAAGAGGAAGCCCTGGTAAGGGGCATGGGGACATTGATTGATTTATTGGCTCCATTGATATTCACAAAATGTTAAAAGCTACTAAATTCGGCGGCCGCACGGATCCATCAATCTTCCGCCCACCCCGCGACTCATATTTACTGAGTCACTAAAGAGTGGCCCTAATTAATGGTTCGCCTTTCTTCCGTAGTTTTCGGCCATCCGATCACATTAAAAAGTAGTGACGGGGGTGAAACTGGGCCCCAAACCCTCTGCTTCGTCGAGCCCTTCGGATGGACCGAGTGGTAATTGCGTGGTTCCGTTGCCGATACGTCAAATTCAAAAGGATCAAAGAGAAAATCGCGCGCTTTTGTCAAAGCTCAGCCTTTGGGCCGCGGGCTGCGGGTTTGCATGTTTGAATTTTCGTTAAAACGATTATCAATGCGTGCGGTTACGTTTCGATTTAATTGGATGTTTTTAATTGGAAATCGTTTTAATCTTCGATTGTATGAGTCGATAACTATAATGATGGCTAACACGTGTCACGATTATCAGAATAAATTTGTATTTGTAATCCGAAGATTAATGATTTTGCTCTGATTTTTTGATTATTCACCGATGTATTATATAAGATGATTTTCGCTTACTCATCTTATTCCTAAAGATTTCTTGTAAACGAATGTTTTTATTTAATCCGAGACTCATTATAATCCTGTTAAATATATGTAAGTTATTTATAAAATAAAAAATACATTTTTATACTTTTAAACGAGACCGTAAAGATCCTTTAATCATATTTGAACAGTTTTATAATCAAACAAATTTAAATGTTGAAAAAAAAACAAAATCAAAGCGAAGCTTTTATACAGCCATCAGTAGAGGAACGGGAGTAGGAGGAAGCTATGGAAAGCGGAAAGACGAGCGCTTATTTTACGAGCCCTCTCGCGAAAGCTCTAAAATGAATAAACATTCACCGAATTTCGCATTGTATTCGATTTATTCGGAATAAAAAGTGGTTTTACGACGACGCACCCCTCACTCACTTGCCGCGTGCGACAATCCCTTCATCTCCCTACTACGGCTCCTCCTTGTTCCCTTCAAACTGCTTGCATTCTCGCAAATAATATGTTTCATATGCATGTTTTGTATTTTATTGCCATTTTTCTTTTCGCAAATGTCTTTATTCGACTACTTTTCGTATATAAAAAATGTTTTGTTTATTTATTAAAAATTTATTTACAAAATTCATTCAAACGTATATATATACATAGAGAAAAACTTCTAAACCTACATTGTACGTCGGGAAGGATCGAAAACCCCGAAAACCCTTACCCCCACCAAAACAGAGGGAGGCAACACTCGTGTGTGGAAAGCGTGATTCGTACGTGCGAAATCAACTTTGTATGCCGGAGAGCGGCTCGCAAATCGCTTCAGGTGTTGTGTGCCCATCCCCGCCATGATATCCCTTAGGTGATTTTTTATGCCCGGCCGATTTCCGCGTGTTTCTCTATACGAGCCGAGACAGCCATCCTGTCGTACGTCATCGCCGAGGACGTGACCCGATGACGAAAAGGGTCGAGGATCACCGTCTCCAGGTGACTCCTCCTCCTGCGGCGGCTATTCCATACATATTGTATGGGGCTCTTGGCGTTTTTACGGCTCGAAAGCGTATAATTGGCCGCGACGTGGCCCTGCGTCGAAATAGTAAAGTTCGTCCCTTTTAATAGCGGCAATGAATAAAACAATGCGGCGCCCCGTAGAAAGTGAACGACGGTCGTCAATCATCGGAATATTATTGTTCTTCGTGGTGGTGCGTTTTATTGTGTCGAGTATTGTCGTCGTTTCGGAGGTTTGGATTGCATAAATTGTTTTCGTAATACGTATATAGGTTTGAAACAGTTATTTCGTTAATACGTTATATCTCATAAAACATTCATTTGATATATATATTTTTGATCCACGAGTAGTAAGTGATCTATATATAATATTAATATTATTATTAATAATATTATTATTATTATATTATTACTATAATATTATTTTTTATTCGTAATCAAAATGAATAAAATGCAATGAACCAAATTAATTTTGATAATTTTATTTGTCGATTGACATAATTGTTTAATCAAAAATATATTTTAACTTTAATAATATCACAATACCACTCTTTACGGACCATATTGTAGGATAAACAAAAGTTTAATCATTTATTTTGAAGAAAATACAACTCTCAATTTTTCTGACTACTAAAATCATATTTAATCAAATATTTTTGGATCTACGATATATCCGTTCAGATTATTCATCTAAATAATATTAGATAAAAACATAAACATTCCAAAAAATTAAACCGCCATACATAATAAATCCAAATAATCAATAGTTTACGAACTCCCACTCTCGCAATTAATTCCCATCCGAACCTTCATAGTAAGTAATTCGTTTCACAACCAATGCCTCATCGATCTGACGATACAACGATTGAAAATTCACAAATAAATATTCGAAAACAAGCTAAATAACCCGTGGCATACACACCGCGAAATATTCATCGACACTGCGTTCATTAGCAAAACAGTTTTGACGTCAGTTGCATTGGCATCGTTTTTAAAACGGCGCTCGGTGAAATTCACGGAATTCGATACATCGTGCAGGTTTTACCATTAACGAATCGCCGCATCGGAATTATTACGCGACGTGACAGTCACGTCATGCAAAATTAATTAAATCGGACGCAGAAACATCCTGTTCCAATTAAGGGCGGAAGGCTCCTAGACGGGGCGACGAATTTCTACTTTTGAATATCATGCCTATCTAATAGGTTGGGCCCTTTAAAATCTTGTGATCGTATATTTATGTTATGTCTATGTTTTTTTTTTTTTAATAATATCTAATGGTTGATAACTGATTCATAATTTAAATAAAATATATCGTAAGCTTTCATATTCAATTGACAGAAATCTGATAAATGATAATATTAACATATATAGTAAATTACTCGGTGATAATAAAATACTTCGAAATCATAGTACCTATACGTAAAACGCGTGGTGAATGGAAGGGGATGCTAATGAAAACATATTTAATTAATTTACATACCGTCCGTCATTGTGACTAATGACTCAATGATTGTATATCTTTGTTCGCGACGACAATGGCTGAACGTTATTACAAGCGACAATGTTTGCGGTGGAATTCCAATGAATCGGGTTCATCAATCACGATGTATTAATTTCGTTTAAATCGGTAATTTTAAGCAAGGAATCTTCAAAATAGTTAAATTTTCAATAGAACTCATTATATTCTTGCGTCCAATACTTGGATTTAGAAAACATAGATGAGTTTTATTTTCATTTGTTGCAGACTGAAAAATATTTGATAAATTTTATTATTCGATTAATAGGAATTATTGTGACGTCAAAAGCACAAACTAGAAAATTGTGAAAAGTTGACGTTCTTTGTTATTCGCAAACGAGTGGGAAAAATCAAAGCGTTTCAAAGAAAAGGTCAATTTCTTTTGACGTAGAAATAACAATTTTCACATCGCTTAATGCAAATTGTAAATAAAAGTATTATGGAAAACGTTGTTGTCGACAAAGAAACGGAATCATACGAGCATAAAATGAAATAACAGAAAAGTTTTTTTCCAAATTCTTAACTTTATTAATCAACACAAATCTTATGCGGTTTCTTCACAAAACAAAAAATATCATTAGAATTATGCGTGAAAAAAATCGATATAGTTTTGTTTTATTTAGAATTTAATTCAGAAACGTATTAAATGTAGACGATTTAGTATCTAGCAGTCCATGTTCGAAACCGTAATTTATTTCGCACGTACCGCTTCTACCCAAAGAAAAAAAAACATTTAAAGTTTTAATAAGAAAAAAGTTTTTCTATTTCACCCTGTTGGACATTGCGTTAAGACAGACGTGTAATTGTATAAGTAAAGTAGTATAATTATCAAAGCGTCCCAGTTTTTTTAGGTGAACTTATTTGAATTTTTTATTTACCAGAATATACAAATTCAGATCGTTCATACCAAATAAAATAGTCAGAGATATAAAAATTTGAAATAAATATTATTATATGAATAAAGTTCATATAATTATTAAATAAACAATTTTATGATTTATTACTTGCTAATTGTAAAATGAAATTGAAATTTCTTATTTCATCAAAATTTTAATATTTATGTCTTTGAACGAATATAATATACCCAAATACGTAATAATTACGAGAAATACTTGTATAATACAAAATAAATTTATTGAATATGAAAAACGAAAAATTTTATTCATGTAAATACAATATTGATAAAGCATAATATAATACTAAACATAGAAAAATATTTCTACAAAATTACGTTTTACTAGAGAAGTTTTCAATTACGAGAAAAATACATTTCGAGGATTTTCAACAAAATCTGTACGATAATTATAATTCCAAAAAGCTACTGATAAAATAATCATATTATATTAAAACACGATATTGAGCCACATTGAGTGCACAAAGCAAACAACTCGATTCCGTCGAAATTCCTACGCAGCTTTCAATCAACGCTCATATTTTATCGGACCCTTTCGCGATTAATAAGCGCTAATAACGTTCGAAAACATCCTTCCCAGAATCGTGGTTGGATATCCTTGTATGAGATTCACGTAACGTTATTCATGGAAACAGAATATAATAGATACGCTCAGATTCTTTCAATTTGTATAATATAAATAATTCCGGAATTTATTTTGTAATTCAACGCTTTTCAAATCTACTCAATTGAGAATGTGTATATGGAAAATCAAATTGATTAAACCAGACATGGGCAACCTGCGGCCCAATTGAAGATTTCAGCTTTGTATGTACATATACATATGTGTATGCATGTATATATATGTATATATATATATATATATATATATATGTGTATGTATATATTTATATGTGTATGTATGTATGTATGTATGGCTAGTATGTATATAACTAAAATAAAAATAAATAAATATATGCGGCCCATCTAAGCTTAGTATTTTTTTTTGGCCCACTAAACGATTTGGGTTGGCCACCCCTGGATTAAACTGTTATTGAATAATAATTTTTTTTATTCAATTACATAATTTTTTTTAATATATTTTGTTACTGGGTCAATTTAAAATTAGGTATTTTACTAGTGAGGTAATTATATAGTACTTTCATTCTGTGATGGTGAAGTCATAGAATTAATAGAATTTTTTATTTTTTATTTATGTATGTATAGTTTTTACACATGTTTGAAAAAACTGTAGCTAAAGTATACCCAATCATATTTTTACACGGTTTCAAGGAAGAAGAAATTATTATTTTTCACACGGTTTTTTCACTTAAAAAAGTATTATTAGTCCACAATGGTAAGATTTGGTGCAGGCCAGTATACTGTTATAATTATATGTATGTAACATTTTTTAACACGGTAGTATCTGAAACGTATCCCCCTTCTAATAAAAAGAGGATTGGGTGTATAAAACATTATTTAAAATGAATCTATTTTATAATGAACAGTAATTTAATTTAATTTTTAGAACGTACTGAAATGTAAATTTTCCCCAATATTCCTTTTATTTATTTTAAAGGTTCTTAACTATCACCTAGTTTTAAACTGCTAACAATATTTTACTATCTATTTGATCACATGAGCTGCAACCATGCATAATCTAAGATCATTCAATCTTCTTTCATACTCACTATTCTATCCTTGTTTCAAATTAATATCAACATAAAAATACATTATTTATTTATGAATACAAGAAAGAAGAATATGCTGAACAGTCATTGAAAAATGAAAATGTACATAAAAATTTTTACACAACCTGATTAGTTTATAACCAACAATAAGTCAGCTCAAGAAAAGTAAACTTATAAACCAACAAATATCCAACAACAAGCACAAAACAATCATAATTAATTAAAACCATCATTTCTTAAACAACAAACAGTTCATACCTAACCCCTATATATTATAACGGGCGTTTGAGTATGTCGTGCGTGAAACGCGAAGTTTATTGCGGCCGCCCTGCGAAGAGTTAGGGCCGTTCGGTTAGGGCGGATCCTAGGGATTTAATCGAGTGCTGCTGAGGGCAGAACCCCGGTCCGGGACCGGGGTTCTCCGGTGACCACACACGAGTCTATCGGTTTAAACTTCGCGTGTCCCTTGATGTTATTATCGTGTGTGGCCCGGGAATCGTGGAAGTGATTGCGGTTTGGTGGTCGCGACCGCGGCATGCGTCTTCGTGTGCATCCGATCTGCGGTTCTTAGATGGGCGTATGATATTAATTGGTGGGTGTTTGTTGTTAAAAGTTGGGAGGATTGGTGTTTGGGTGTGTTTTAAGTGGTGGAATGGTGGTAAATAGAAAGAGATTGAAGAGGTTGAATGGGATGTTTCGAAGAGTGGAGAAATTGAAATGGTGATGTGTTGTATTGTAAATGGAAGTGTAAAGTATAATATTTTTTGAAATGGCGCCGTCACAAAGCCGCGCAGGCAAAACCGCGCAGACAAAGCCGCGCAAATAAAAGCCGCGCAGTACATCGTGGACAAAGCCGCGAAGGCAAAGCCGCGCACGACATGGCCGCGCAAAATAAATGTATTTTTGTTTTATGAATTATAATATATGTAGGTTTTTTACTTCAAATTGACACTTTTTATTATGTATCGCCAATATTTTGTTTTAACTGAACTTGTTATATATCGATATATGAAATTAAATATTGTATTATGTCAACACTTATAATGTATTGTTGGCAAAATTTTACAATTGTAACATTCACTGATGAATTTATACAAGAATAAAATCACACCAAAAATAAAATCATACGTTTCGAGGCCAGTTTCCAGAATTCATCATCGAAAAGCAAATATGGTAAGCTGAACAACAGGTTTAATATCTTAATTTCACGTTATAACAATATGAGGAAAATGGACTACTTGAAAGCAATCGCTCATAACATTGAAATATAATAAATTATTATTATTATTATTTGACTAAGTTGTTTATTACAAAATTTATTCGAAACACTGTGGAAATTCTTTGAAAACAAAAACTGTTTTATTTCAAAATCTTAAAAAGGCACTTACATCGTTATTTATTTCTGGTATTCATAAATTATATGAGATGACATTTACTTAGGTTGAATAAAAATATTATAGGATAGGGTTGGAAAAGTGATAAAAGTACATAAAATTTCTATCTATTTATTTTAAAATAAAAATATATTTTTAATATGCAGGCAATGTAACTATTTTTTAATAACAAGAACGGAAAATAAGTTCAATAGGGAAAATTCCTTTTCCGGATGAGCAACCGCGACGAAAAACGATTTCGCCGAACGTCGCAGACGAACGAAACTCCACAGCGTATACACAAAGAAACATACGCATACGGCATATTAATGAAATCCCGGAACCGCATTTAAAACAAAAAAATAAATAAACCAAAATAAAAAAAGCGCGAAACGTGTGACTGTGATTTTTATTCGGCGTAGATCGCCATTAACGGGCGTTTACGGCGACTCGTAAAAAGTTAGTTCAAACAAACACCGACCCGAAGGGTGGGTGTAGGAACGACCAGGAGGTGGAAAACGGGTGGAAAATCAGGCGGAAAAATGGGCGGAAAATCTGAGGGTGGGATCGATTCACAACCTTGACATGATCGCGTTTTGTCTGGAAATCCAATACGGGCGAAATAAAGAAATGCGATTGTGCCCTCTCGCCGGTTAGGCGGTCGCGATGTGACAGCTTTCAATAACCATAAAATATTGCCCTCTGTTATTGCCACTGAGGGGGCGAGGGATGCCCATCACTGGGTCCTCCGACTGGGTGAGACGATGGGTGGTTTTGTGGGTGGATGGCTTCGAACCGCAGAGCCGAATGTGCCGTTTATAATATATCTGTCCGTATTACGATACGTGCTTGCCATGATTTTTCGAGATTGAACTGAAAATTATTCTGGACCTTTTATAGCACAAACATTAATAAATATTTTTTTTTTCGATATAAATGTTGACACGTTAGAGCTGTTTCTTGTTTTTTTTTTTTTTTTCGTACAGAAACATTCTGGGAATAAAAATAAGTTCAAATGTAATACGCAGTTGTCAATAAAGTATGAGAAATGGAAATGAAAAAGAATCTCTGAAATCAGCAAGTATTGGCAAATATTCTTATCATATTTTAAACGGATGTCCTTCGAATTTATTTTGCTTTACTTAATTTTCAATATGAAATTCATACAATTTAAATATACCACAGTAGTTGTATTTTGATTTGAAATTCAAATAAACGACTGTTAAAAGGAAAAAAAATCGCATTATGCGCAAAATTTCTTATTCAATTTTTATCTGTAGCCGTTTCGTATCAGTAAAAAAAAAAGAAAAATTTATACGCAGGTTTCTTATTATATCAAAGAGAATTTATCATTGTAATAATTTTGCGTTATTTTCAAGGAAGAAAGGATTTTATTGCGTGAAAAATATTTGCGGTGTAATAACTGCGGTTCGGTACGATTCGCTCGAACGTAATGTACGACCCATGTATAATACGCATTATATTATGGAACGAAAATTTTCTTCGCATCTTACAATTCAAAAGCACACCGAAAAATAATTTTAGTACATAAAAAATGAGTTCATCGCTTGCAATTTTGATTTTCGCAAACGATTTTGCGCGAACCCGGTCTGCCTTTGCGTGGGAAACTAACGATTGCGAATAGCGCTCACAAAAGACCGGTCATATATTACACCGGAAAATAATATATCGCAGCGTATCATATTGCTCGGACTTCAGAACCGTGTTTGCAAAATATTTCATCATTTGGATAAAATATTAGAGCCTCTAGGAGGGAAAAAAGAATGATTGAACGCCGGAACCGGGAAACACCTAGTGTACGTAATAATATTATACTAATAGTGCGTGCGTATATTTTTCGTACTTGTTCGCGCAATTTTCGCTGTGAGCACAGAGTCTGAAGAAAAGGGTCAATATCGTTAGTACTATGCGTGTGTTGAATGCTTATAAGGTAATAACTATCCCTAGGGATTATTTTTTTCTTCCGAATGAGGATGATAATGATTGGACTGCGGAACGGTTCTGTGACGAAATATTCTTCGGATACTGTTAGATAATGATTAGAGCTTAGTATTAATTTTTGATAAAACATTATTGACCATATTGATATCAAAAACTTAGATTCTGTCAACATATATTTAAAAAGCTTATTTGGGTTGATATAATGAAATATGCACTATGTAGGTATATGGAGATTAATTAAATTATTTTTCAGACGTTCCATGATGTCGAATAATTTATAAACGCGAAATGTATTTAAAACAAAAATTTCACTCATAAATTACGGAGTAAGATAAACATAATGAATGCAATGTAAAAACTGAATGATTAATAGCCTCTTAAATGAAGAGTTTTACACATTTTAATATTTATTTGGGATCAACGCATAAACTTTTCCGTGGTATTTCAGAAAAATATTTAGCAATTTTTTTCACTGGAAAAAGTTAGCATTTCAATATCGCCAAAATATGCAAAATCGTATATCGTTAACGAAAATTTTCATGTTGGAAATTCAAGAAAATATTCCTTAAACATAAAATCGAAAATAATTAATTAGCCGTTATAAACGTCGCAGAGACGAAATGTCGCCGTTTTTGTCATGTCGACCGTAATTGACACAATTTCGGAAAGTTAGTTGATCGCGAAATTTCGCGCTCGAACGAAAACTTTTGAAGGTCATATTTATCAAATTCGCCGACAAAATGATCGTGTAAAATTAACAAACTCGATTCAAAACTTCTCGAAAAGTTTGCGACTACGAGGAACACCGACCAAACCGTAATGTTTTGATAACAAAGAAGGGGGTTTCGATTGCTAGCGAAGTTTTATCAAGAGACGACGAGCAAAACGCTCTTCCGATATTTCACAGAATGGAAAGCGAAAAAAATGAGAAGTTGAGGAGAAATCGACCGCTTAAGTTCGTTCGAGGTATATATTTTTCGATGCGGAAATGCAAAAACGGTTTCTTCTTCGTTTCGAAACTGAGAGCACTTTCATGCGCGCCGTCATATTTTCCGTGTTCGCGTGAACTAAAAATAGTCCATTGCTAAAATATTCATTTTTGAAGACACGCTATTTGTTTTGCTTCGTGCTTGAAGCTCTTGCGCGTTTGCGATTCGACGAGAAAAAAATATGCTTGCAAAGCTGAATTGGCCGTTGCTTATTTTCGGATTTCAGGAAATGTTACATATTAGAAGTTTCTGAATATGTAATGGAACACAATTTTTTATTACTCAAATAAAACGCAGTTGAGAAATATATTTTAGTATAAAGAGCAAAATTTGATTTCTGCGAAAATTAAAGGCTCATGATATTTTAAATTAATTGAAATATCACATTTTGATTCTGCATATATTCTACATCGTCAAACAATCGGAACTGCATCGCCATAATTAAATTCATTCGAACCGAAAATCGATCAGTATTTACTAGTATCACATACGAACACACACCGGAACTTGCGTATTTAAACAGGATCGGCTAATGGATTAGATGTTGTATTAGAATTTAGTGTTTTGGTGGCAATACACGAGCGTCGTTCGCAGCCTACCAATAAAGTCACATTCCGAATCTGCGGCCGCATATTTAAAGGGAAAACTGTGGCACGCGCCGGCGGCTTGCCGCAAATTGCTAAATTGCTTCGATTGTTTATCGGACAATCCTGTTTACATTTGTGTTTATTTGTTTGCAGGAAATATTTATGGACCAAATATGTGGTGGTGATCGAAAATGTTGTGTGACGGTCGAAAGTTTACTTGGTGATGGCCAATGCGGATTCGAAACATTCCAATGAAGTTATAGTTCGTTTATTGAAATGTTCACCAGTTTGGTTTATTTATAATCAATTTGTAAAAACGATTAATTTTTATTTATTTTAAAACCGGTGTACATGTGAAAATGCACATTTTAAAATATTCTACCTAAGTATATCACAATAAAAGCAATCCAAGTTGACATCGCTATCGTCAGTAGAGTCGTTGCCTTATCCATACATCTCCGTCAACCCTTCTGCAACACATCCATCTATCAGTTCACCTTCGGCGTCAGTCCGCTTACATTTTACACCCGACGCTCCCTATAAAATTCACTTCGCCCCCAGCGATAAGGATTCGAACACTTTCCGACCCCGATTTTTTTGGCCAGTATCGGTATGCCTTCCACGCATTACACAGCCTCGTAAATTTCCTTCTAGAATATTAATTATTTACCGATCATTTGACCGGATTTGCAGTCGTCGTGGTAAACGAAAGAAGGAGGGTTGCGGACCAGTGTGGTTTTATACTGCTGTTTTTTAGGGGTGTTTTTTTTCGGTCTTTTCTCTCCGGTGGCGTCTCCCCGTCGCATTTTAAGGTGTCACCACAAAGTACGCCATCCAGCAACCTTATCGCGCGGCAGTAACTCGGCAAGAACGAGGCAAGCGATAACAGTATTGGATAAGAGAACGAATCGGTACGCAACCATAAAAACTGTCTTTACCCGTTTGCCGCCCGAGAGCCAACAGATAGATGGAGTCAACGTTGTAAAGCCAAATCTACACCGAAGAACGAAGCAATGTTGCAAACTATTTTTTCAATGTAAATATATAATTATTTTCAATTCAGTAGCTTCAATAATAACATTGAAACTAAAATAATCAATATGATTACAATCAAATTCATTGTGTAAATAATGCCTTGATCATATAATATACGGAAAATATACCTAAGCAATTTTATCTTATGTATTTTATAGGCCGATGAAGGTTGCAATATTGAGTAAATTATATGAAAAATTGTGTTTTAAATTAAAAAAAAAATTGCGCATTTTAAAAAAAAGGGTGAGGCCACGGTGTGTTTCGAAATCGGCCATTATCGCGTTTTGCGTCAAAAACTGACGATAAACGCCCTCCGCAAAGTCTGCCGTTTTTACGATGTCGTCTTTGGTCCTTTATACGTGCAAAGATTCGCAGTAGCGCATTGTGTACACATGCTCATATGTTGAAGCTTCTGTTAACTATCTGACACGGAGGGAGATCGTTACGATTCCGTGTAAATGTGCTACTTTTTTCTGAAAACTATCCTTGCAGGGTTGCGATCGTTTTCTCTCCGTTCAGATGAAATTTGGAGCAAGCTGTGCTCGAATCGGTTACATTTGCGGTTAGAATCTCAAACATATATTTTTCGAAAATACCATATAATTATTTCAATTCTTCCGAAACATCAACGAGACACTCCATTGATTAAACGAGGAAAATAAACGACACAAGCAAACGTCGAACTCATCGTAAAATAATACGATCGCGCACTACACGAACGAACGTCGCGAGATTGCTGCGAAACAAGCGAAGCAATAAAAATCCAAGAAATCCGATAATAAGGCGACATCTGAATCTGTTCGATTTCGAAACACTCGGATAGTTACGACGGGATAGGAACAAGACGAACTCCTCCAGATACCTGCGACCTGCTCGGCTCCAGCGAGACGCGATACGTAATATACGTACAAACTGGAATGGGTGGCGAGTGGGTGGCTGGTAAGTAGACGACTGGCGACCAGATGGGTGGGCGGCAGAACACCCGATAGTCTTCGGCGATAAAAAGCCGCGGCGACGAAAGCGCCGCTTGAAATCCTCCGTCTGGTTTGACGGCGGAATAAAACGCGGGATTATCGTAGATTTTATGGGACAATTTTACAAAAGGATCCGACCGGGGAACTGTTCGTTTTCGTCCCCTTCCCCCACGTACAGCATTCCCGTTTTCGTCGTTTTCGTGCGGGGAGGCTTTCACTCAATCGGAAGGTTGTCAATCGGGATTTCGGGATTTGTCGTCGGGCTCGGTGCGGTCAATGTTGTTTGTTCTCGGTGGACGTCGACCGGATGGTTTTTTGAACGATGTGATTTTAATTATTGATTCATGATTTTGTATTTAACTATATTATATTTTTTTATTAAAACTTTAGCTTTTTTTTTAGAAATATGATATGTAAAGTATTAGATACATATACAATTAATTAAAAGATTTTCATTGTTTTTCAATTATATTTATGTAAAAATTTGATATTGTAACACAAATCTTTGATTTGATTTAAAAGCTTCTTTGTAAATAGAGGGGAATATTCCAAACAAATTTAATGTAACTAATGGGATTTTATATTTGCAATGAAGGGTCTAGCCTAGGTTAACAACTCAAAGGGTGTGACGAAAAAAAGGGTGTGATTTTTTTGTTTTTGTATTATGTCGTGTCAAATTGTATCTTTTTCATTTAAATACAATTGATATTAACATTAATACTATTTTTTTATTTGTATTATGTTTACATTGAAAATATAACGATTTAATTTTGCATCTCAACGTTCTGAAATTACTTTTGAATTTGTCAATTTTGATCTAATCGCTCATATTTCAAATTTTCACTTTATATAATATGATCGCCACCGTATAATAGCATAATTGCCGTTAAGTGTGGATAGAGGATTTTTCTCTTTCGCTTCAAAGGTTAACGGTTAAGAGGCACTTGACCCCGCCCTGTGCGGCTACCCCTGACTTTAAGTGACTAACGCCGACACTGGGGAAACAAAATTAATCCCGAGAACTATATCAAAAGCTAAGCACCGAGACGAATCTTCTCGTGAAATCCCAAAATGCCCATATATAAATATCCATTTTTTACGGCCCGATTATATCTAGAGTGTTCGGCAAACATCCAGACGTTTGTGCGGGTTTGATTAAATCGACACATTAAGCGAGAATTTTTAATAGTTCTGGGGATGCGAATACGTGGAATATTAAAGCTCGCCTCGGAGGCACTTAAGAATACCCGAGGGAGCTGTAAGTGTTAAGTAGCTGTAATTTGTTCGTTGTCATATTAGCGGACAACGAAATAAAAAAATCTTCGAAGAAAACACCATTGCAATTTAATATGTTTAACGTTCTCATTATTCTCCGGTCGTATTGCATTATACTAAATGCGTATAATTTGCAAACATTCCCAGCAGAATATTCATTTGCGTGGAGAAATTTAAATAACGTTAACGACTGTGGCAATGTTTGAAAAATTTCGTCGCGGCCAAAAATTGAATATTTTTACATTGCATTTGCTCTGTTTGCCATCCAATGAATCGGTATACACATTTTTGTAGTCGAAATGTTTCGCTGCAAATTAAAATTTTGTCGCATTCGGATATAATTCAATATTTCGACGATGAATGTGTTTTGCGTGCATGCAAAGGGGTAACCGCAGGAAAATTGTACAAAGCATCGTTGCAGCACTTAAATGTCAATTTGTCTGTTTTGTTTGTGTGTGCCCGCTTACGACTGGAAAATGGAGTAATTGCCATATAACGTGTAACCGTTATTTGTTGAGGCCGGCCGTTTTGTTACTGGGAAAAAGCAAATGCAGTCACTTGTGCATCCGTTCATTGATTAGCCGTTCTCGGAAAGCGGACTGAAGGAGATCTCGTTTAAATTTCAGCTATGAAAGAAGACGACTGAAAGGACTGACACCCCCTTTCATCGTTGTCAGGCGATGGAACAAAGGACGCACTCGAATTGGAACGTGGGCGAAAAATGGGAAACACATCGGAAACAATGGAGGGATGTCGTGTGCATGAATGCGCAAGGAATTTTCGTTTCTGAAAAGCGCATATGCATATAAAGGAACCGCGAAAGTGTTTACATAACGTGAAAGCTGTGATGCAATTGCACAAATTGAATTGGAAATTTCACGAGGAATTATTTGTTTTGATTGTTTAATTAACTTGCGTTCATATAAGAAGTTTAATAATAAAAAGCTTTTTTGTTCTTATATTTTATTATATTATTCGTATTTGATTAAAATTGTATTTATGTGGTTTTATTTAAAGCAATGTGCGTCGAGCGGAATAAAGTGATGAAGAATTTTTCGTCGGAAGCGAAACGTGCCGAGTATTAGAGGCTCTTAACACTTTTTAATTCGCACAAGATTACGAAAATAATTTTACCAAACTGAAAAAGAGAAAAATTCGAAATTCCATAGCGGAGGGCTGCTGTGGCTCGCTTAAAATTCACATAATCCGGAACGCATTTGCGTAAAATTACAAGTTTTCGAAGGCGTTTTTCCGTCGACGCACTCGCCGAGAGTCCTTCCCACATGAATCCCGCGCTGAAAGACGCGATGAATACATTACTGGCGAAAATTAATTTACATTTTTCATAGTTCATGAATGCTAACGAGTGGTCCGAGTTGAAAGTGGCTGGCTGTACGAGGGTCATCTCTCGACCAAGACGAGAGGCGGTTCAAATGTACATTGAGCTGCTCTAGTTTCGAGAATTCGGTAGAGTTGATAATACATATTGAATGAAAGGTTGTTTATAGTATGAATAATTAAAGTGGTCGGATAATTCTTGCGATAAAATGGTTTTATGCATTGTATTATTTTGATGTAATAACGCTTGCTTTGTTTAAGAAAAAATCGTATAAATAATAAAAAGGTTATAAATAAACATTGATAAATTTATAATATTTCTTAATCCAATAGTGGCAAGACTTTTTCTGCTTACGTGCTAAGATTTCCAAATATTTTTTAAAAAGTATCAACCGTGCCATGGAAATTTTAATGAACGAAAAAAAAAATCTAAAAATGTTTAACGATTGAACAATACGCTTGATTTTTCTTCATATGCTTTGAACATTGATCAAAATAAACTTTACAATAATTGTTTTATTGCTGCCTTATAAAACTTGATATCAATTAATTGACTATTTTTCAATGATGTTTTCATATTATATTGGAAAAAGCCCAATTTCATCAATACAATCAAATGTTTGAAAAAATTTTCCACAACTTAGCTATTGCAACAATTATTGTACAATAGCACATAAGTAAATTATTGTATGCCAAATTTTCTTCAATTAGTATTTCTAATAGTTTTCATTTGCTTAATTTGCAATTAAATCATACTAAAAGTTGTAAATCCTTCGCGTGCTAACCAAATTTTTGAACGTGCCACCTCTGGCATGCGTATCTTAGGTTCACTATCCCTGACTTAGTCATTTCTTTCACAAATCACAATTGGAGATTTTTATGATAACCTACTTTTTCCTTTATCCTCACAAAATAAAAAAAGAGATATAAACTCAAATATTTAAACGATATTTAAAAAAAATCAATTCCATTCAAAAAAACGTTTACCTCTCAAATACGAAAAAAAATCACCATAATGCAAAACAGCCAAAACTGACAATGCACGACGCCTTCCTTCATATTGAATCCGACAACAACCTCTAAAAAAATGGCACATCTTTATAGGGCGCGCGTGCACCATCCGCGTCCATGTAACGCGAATTCTTCCGCACAATAAAGCGCGTCGTTTTGGCCAACCGTCTTCGCGAATTTCCCCATCATTCGATATGCCGATCGTGTCCTCTCCAACAGTTTTTCCGCGAACATCATCCGCGACTGGAGCGTTTTCTCATAGAGTGTGTCCCCGACTCCCTCCGGAGGCAACTACAGGGTATTCGCGAAGGAGCGGGTGTAACACATGCGTTCACGTCTGCGATATAAAGTTTCCCGAGTTTTCCCGGGAAAGAGAGAATGTCAGCAGTTTTATCAGGCAAAATAGGTTTGAAAGCGATAAATCTGTCATGGGCGCGCCCCGCGGCGGACACGTGTGACAATCCGAAACGTGAAAACAATCGTTAAACACTTGCACGGTAACACAACTACGAGTTTGACGGTAGTTCTTGTGTGCAGGGAAATTTCATAAAATTCTTATATTGAAAAGTGTCAGCGTTTTCAAATCATGTTGAATTTATATATGGGGAAAGAATGTTGTTTAATATCGAATAGAAGGAAAATATTCCATACACACCATACACACCATATTCCACCCAACCCTCTTTTTACACGGTTTTGAAATAACACGGGTCAAGAAAGAAGAACCGATTTTTTTTTACAAGGATTTTTTACTTTAACACAGTATATAAAAAAAAATGAATGATTGTGCCACAATGGTAAGGTTCGGTGCAAGACAGTATATTGTTATAATTATATGTATGTCATTATAGTTATTAGATAAAAAAAAATTCTATTGTATGTTTTCTGATGATTTTACATGGCGAATTTTTTTCACATTACACTTTTTTATATAGTACATTTGGATGGAAGTTTTGTTCAAATATATTGATGGAACCTATCTCCAATTTTTATATAGTCACCATACATTTTTTTTATACGGTAGTCTCTGGAACGTATCCCCTGTGTAAAAAGAGGATTGGGTATACGTCACTTGTTCTTTAAATGATTTATTTCAAATGTGAACCGAATTAATTTATACTTTTCGGAAATTGCGTGACTCAATTATATAAATCATATAACAAACTCGAGCCTGTGAAAAACGACAAACATGAAAATTCACACATCGAAATTAATTGTAACCGAAAAATCGGCCCCAATAAATTTCCCATATAACAATTTATTAAGCGCAGAACTTAATAAATTAAATTGAACGATTGAAAATAAAACGCGATAAGCCTATTGAGATATCAAAACACATTATGCGAATCGCGATAAAATATGAACGAAACCGGCTCGCAGTGAAAACCGATCGTTATACGTGCCATCGCTTTCGCGAAATATAGCCCTTTATTGTTCGCGCATTACGTCGTATATAATGCAACACGGCGTTTTGTACAAACGTTACATTATACAAAACATTCAATATATAAAATACGTCCGCATAATATGAGATCGGCTCGCGAATAAGCCGGGGCTTTCGGTCGAGGGCCGCATATAAACGTAACTGTCGCAGCCTAGAAAAAGCGCGCCAAAACGGCAGAGTGCGAGGGAAAACGACCTACGTGATTCCGGTGGAAATTGATATTTTATGATGTCGAACTTGCGAAGTCGCCGCGTGATGGAAATTTCAATTTTTAAACCCTCCGGCGGCTCGTGGCCCTTAAATATCCGAACGAACACTTGGTAATAACGCACGCCGTTAAACGTATACGTGATATCGCGTTGAAAAACTCGAGTCCGCTTAGCGTTTTCAATTGAAACAAAAGCTCGAACGGTGCATGAGGGCTCGTGAAAATTTCGTCGATTTGCGACTGTGTTTTGTGAGTCTATCGTTCGTCGAATTTTGAGCTATGAATGACGTTTGAATGAGACTTGGCTCGATCGATGTTAACGAATGGCGTTACGCTTTCATCAATTTTATAGCGAGGCTTAAATCATGTACGATTCTATTAAACTGTCGTTAAGTGTTCGCTTTCAAGAGAGCGAACGGGTTAACGATGTTTCGATTAAACATTTTTCAAGTAGAACTCCATTTTACGAATCATCGTTTGATTATATTCGAAACGTATCATAATTAAGGTTACGCTTGACACAATTTTTTTTCAAACGACGAATTTGCACGCTGATGACGTCGAAATATTTTTTAATATTTCGTAATTGGTGTCGCGTTCAAAGACGGTTTCATAGCCCACTTTGGCAATGGTACTCGAGTGGTAATTTTCGACGACCGCACAATTGCGACGTTTTAACGACGCACAGGAATCCGTTTCTGGTGTTGAATTGGCGACCGTTATGGTGGCTAACGCGAAACGTGAACGACTCGGAATTCCTGTGTGAAAATTCGTTGCCTCGACACGATTGGTGATTTTATCTCATTATGTTCTGAGGACATAATATTTTTTATAAATTTGTATGCTTCTATACATAAAAACTATAGCATTATAATATTTTGATCGATGAAATTTTCACCCGAATACTATTCTTTTTAAAAAGTTTTAAAAGAAAAAAATCACTAAAGTAATTATTAAATTTTTAAGCTTTTCAATCAATCACGTGATGAGTTGTTATAAATTTGGAGTTTTTATCGATTATATTATACTGAGATTTTTTTACAATAGTTGATTTATTGTTAACTTATCTCATTATAGTTAAAGTGATGTTACATCTCGATTTTGTTTTAATGAAAGTTATTACTATCATGACCCGTATAAATAAACTTGTCGAAAAACGTTGAAAATTAATATAGTTTGCAAAGTCTACTCAATAAAAATATAAAACATATTTATTTTATTCGAGTAAAAATTTTAATTTAAAAATTATATCTCGATCATAGTTTATATGATAACTCATAACTCGGAAATATAACTCGGTTTCATAACTCGGAAACTTTATTAAATGGCCATTTATGAGTATTCTGACCATACGTACGTTTCAGTAGACAATCGCGAGGATATTTTATTCAAAGAATTTAAATTTTAAACGCATTTTTTTATCAGTATGACAAAACGGCAAGAGCGAACAATGCGCTTGACAGAGAACGCTAGACTTTACGAGCGCGAAACTCGCACATATTTTCCACAGCACATAGACAATAGAATAAAATCGACGCTTTTACGGAAAGGGGCACATCGGCCAAAACTGGGATGGGTGGAAAATAGGAAATTGAATAAAATCCAATTATGAATGAGTATGAACCAGAGTATGAACCGAGTCGGTCGGGAGAATTAAAAACTGCTCAGTCAGCGACCTGCTGGGGGCTAAATTGGTAACGTTATTGAAAACAACATGTTCCGGCACATGGCAGAAATCAACAACAATAACAACAGCAGCTACCGCAAACAATTATTGCGGAAAAAATGACTTCATAAATCAAATTGGCGGTAACAAAGGTAGCGACCGCACACCGATTCAGCACCAGCTCATTAAAAGCTCGCACTCGACGTATGTACATTCGCATGCGCCCCCATATGAATTTATGAGGTTGCTTGTATGGGATTTTCACGTGTTACCTTTTCAATATTCATGTTTTACAGTTTTTTGTGTGTTCATCGAGCGTTCGAGTGCTCTTTACTGCTGTGTTTTAAAGATATATTTAACATATAACGTTCGGTGCTGAATAATACCTTTCCGATATAATCGTAAATTTTAAGCGCTTCCTACGTAATTTATTTTATACAAACTCTTCAAGAAATAGAATATTTAAACATTTCTGTGTTAAATTATAACTATTCTTTGTTCAAAAATTAACTGCACAACATATCGCTCAACTTTAATGAATTCGATAAGACTAAACTTATTAAGACATAAAAAACCTAATCTTAAGTCGTTCATTAGACGAACCAAAATTTATATCTCAATATAAATCCAAGTGAATCGTTAAATACGACCTCAAGCGGTACATAATGAGTATTTCGAACCTGAGACTAGACAGGATTGATCCATCACCACGAAGACGTTCACAAAAGCGCGTCAAAAGACACTCCACTGAGAGTAACCATGCCGAAAAGCATCATCGTAAACGTGGTCACCATAAAGAGGTTCGATTTATGGTTCGACGTATCGGAAATTGACAGGACCAACCCACGAATGCAACTGTCGGGAAATTCGTGGAAATGACCCGGCGGAAATTCGCAGCACGCAACCTGCTACAAAACCGCTAGAGATAAATCAATCTGTTCGTAGGGTTTTTTTTTTGAAGCGAAGTGATTTTCCCTTTTATTTAGAGTTTATTATTTTTATTTAATAATGCAATTCATTACTATTATCAGATAGCATCTGCTATTTTTGGCCCTAGTTTATAGAAAGAAGCCAGCGTAGTAAATTTCTCAATTTCGCGCAAGGTACTGAAGTATTATAAGAAGGTTAAAGCCCTCTATTTTAAGCGTTCCGTCGAAGGCTCGTAAATCAGAGAGATATCCCCTTCGGAGTGCATTCTGCAGTTTCGGAAGCCAAAAAAAGTTTGTACGAAATCGAATTGGTTGTCGCACGCGCTGCAGCGTCTTGCGCACCTGAGATGAAAACTTGGATCGTTTCGGTATCGTATTGAAAAAGTTTAGATTTATCGATAGACTTTCCCCTATGACTGAATCGTTATTGGAAAATTATTTATTTTTATATTATCGGCAAATGTTGTAGTAAGTGATATTTAATTGTATTCAAAATTAATTTTGCTTTTGTATCAAAACGCTAGGAAAATTTTAATATTATAATTTTTCATTACTTATATTATACATAAATATGATGAAATATTTGGAAATTCAACATCAATGACTGCGATTATTTTCCCCTAAAAAAACACGTATATAAAAGCGCCCTTTTTTACGCCTTCCCTCTTTTCGAATTAGTCGTACCACTGATCAAAGATATCGTATCAATTCAAGGGTGGAATATAAGGTTCATATCCGTTTGTGAATTATAAAAAAACACGCGAAAAAGGTCACTATTATTTTTTCCAACGCAAAAATAAACTTCAACACATTTCCCAAAAACCCGACACACACATTAAAATTTCATAACTATCATTTTTAACGCCGATTCGCACACGAGCAAAATTCAACACCATAAGTTATGTATGCAATGAAGAGTGCAGCGTAATGCATCGCGCGTGACATATACATTTCTTCTGCATATGAGCGCATACACGCGCGACATAAACGCGCATATATACATATACAAACACCGTGCAAAGAACATTGCAAATTGGCTAATGCATTTTCTATGTAGCGTACGTCTGGCGTACTAGAGCGTATTGCCGCTCTTCTGATGCCGAGCACCATACTTCTGCCATTCTATGTGTTAATTCAGACACGTATACGATACCGCCGCAGGGTGCCCTTTATAAGGGGGCTTTCGTCTTACCGATATAAGTCCATCTTCATCTGTGATCCAGTTGTGGATTTTTCTCGTATGCACTTTGACGCGTTTCCCATATTTACGCTTATACGCCTCAATCAATCCGCCGATCGTGTGGCGCTAATTCGCTTGATTTTGAAGATATTCTGAAGGAGTAAATCATTTTTGTTTTTTATTTCGGAATTTTATGAAATAAATACTCATGTTGCAAATATCTTTTATGGATTGAGATTGAGGAAGTCTCTTGTACAGATTGACATATTCTGATAATAAAACATAAGTAAATGCCTATGTTAACGAAAACACTATTAATGAAAACAGTAGTATAAGCTCACATTTTATCTCATATTGTCTATTATATATTTTAACCACCATGGCAATTTGGGGAAACCTGTTATGCCACGGTGGCATATTAGAATTTTTATTTATATAATATTTGTATCCCTGTACTTTTATTTATATGAATAAATCATCATTATTATTATTATTATTATTTTCCAATCTCTAAATTTAAATGCTCTCAATTATTCATACTTAATAATAATATAAATATTACATCAAATTATTTTTATCGAGTTACACATGAAAAAATCATTACATGAATGGTGTATTATAAACTATTTTGTTTAAAACGTTATATATTGCTATTTTTTCCAAATTTTAATTTAAAATATAATATAACATTAATTAAATTATTTGAAAAACTTCTCTTAATACTCATTGTCGGAAGTGCTGGTAAAATATTGTATCAGTTATGATTATTTTTCATTAATTATTTTCAAATGGTTAATTTCATGATAAACTTAAAGTCACTCTCATTAGGGTGACTAATAATAATCAAAATACTTAGTACTTTTTAAATATCATTTTAACAGTTACTAATGTAAAAATTGAAAACTCAAGTTACAAACAAAGCCCAAAACTACTATATATAAATATAACTTACAATGACTATCAAAAACTCAAATAAAAGCCCCATACAAACAATAATCGACCATTCACACTTTAAGATCGTCCCCTCTCGAACGTCGAATAACCAAAGACGATGATCTTCCGTTTCGGAAACCTCGCATGATTCATCCCGGGTACATTCTTCGGATTACACCAGTCTGCGGGGGTGGTAGGGTCGCCAATGATGGATGGCACCGGCAAATGGACCGAGGTGGATGGGAAACGAACCCCGTGGCACTCGTACATGACAGATTGACCCCCGTGGAAGGCGGGGAATCTGTGTAAAAATGCGCGATTTAACAGCGAACAAAGTGCATCCATTACGGGTATCGAATCGCAAGTCATCGCGCAGCATTGCATTCGAACGATTGAATCGGCGGTCTATTGCTGGAAGGATTGTGGGAAGTTCGATATGGTCGAGATGTGGGGGTTATATGGTTTTATGGTGTCCTTTGTATGCGGAAATTGAGATATCAATGCTTGAAATTTGTTTATGTGCGAGGGTTTCTATTTGAAATTGAAAGGATTTTATATGATTTAATTATTATATATCGTTTATATATAAGGTGTTTTTAAAATAGATGTTTTATAAGGGAGAGTAAAACATTTGCAATGTTTTAGAAAACGTGCACTTCTGTTTGTTCAAACAAACTGCAACTCGACTCGTTAAAGTGTCATGTGACTTAATTAGCTCGGCAAGGATACGTAGATATAAACCCACGCCTTCGCTTTTCCTAGCGTAGAATAATTTAAAATTTTCGATGTAATTTAATTAAGTCGATCCCAATACGAGTTTCGACATCAAACAAATTCAAAATGGAAGCGCGAATTGGAACGTTATAAAAATCTACAATACTTGCAAAGCCGTAATATATTTTTTCATTATTTAGAGTGCGCTTTTGGTACGCTATTTGAGCGCACGGATTTTACTCGCACGTTGCGTACCCGAAAAATGTCTCTTTTCTAAAGACTGTGTCAAAAAAAAGTAATTTCAAATTTAATTTTTTATACATCTTAAGAGTTTATATTAAACTTTAATGTGGTTTTTTAACAATCGTTTTATAAAATATCTTCAATATTTTTTTATATAACTTCAATGAGAAAATCTTTCCAAGAATTATTTAAACTATTCATTAGTTCGTTTGAAATTAAGCCTTCGAAAAGTGTCTATATTTAATTTCATAATAAATTAATTTAACCTATCCGAAATCTCATAAATTCCCAAACCATACTGCACACGCGGCTGAATACGAGATTCGGTTTCGAGAAAAGGCGGTCGCAAAAAAGAGAAAAAAATCCGAAGTTTTCCCAGATGGCAAAAGGTGGGTCGAGCGAGTTCATCATTGAATTATTCACAAGTCAATCTTCTAAATCAGCGCTTCTCGCCCTTTCGAGGGGTGGGCGCCGCCCCCGCCCTCCGGTCCGGTATAATTTGCGGCCCCCAGGGCAGTTGTGGAAACATTGTCGCCCGTTTCGTCTGCCCCAGCTGCTGTGGCCGTAATCAATTAAGTCACTGTCTGGACGGCCTCATCACATATTCAATATGCCACTTAAACGGCCGCCAACGTGTTAAACCGTGACGGCGGACCTATTTTATGACGCTGATTCGCGGCGTGTGTTCCGGTGTCGGTGCATGTGTCGGTTGTGTTGTGATCTGTCATTATATATTTCGATTTTTTTTAGGATTTTATTAAATTGATATTTTATATTATTATTTAATAGGTATAATATTATAAAAAGCCTGAGTTTCTCTTGATAATGGTTTGTTTCCATGGCCGCAACCAGGGAGGGTGAATTTCAAAATTAATGACAGATTATACTTAAATTATGAAACTTATTTAGAGAGGTCACTCGATCGTGATATATCTAAATCAATTCTTTGAATGCCTTAAAATATACACATTGTACTTTAAATGAATAAAAGAGCATATTTTTCAAGCTTTTATTATTGCTTGGAATCGCTTACATATGTATATACAAAGTTATGTTTTGGCCTTCCCTCCCTAAAAACATCTTGGCTATAGCCGCGTTTGTTTCACATTAAACTTTATATAAAGTGCATATGATTAACGATATAATATAATATAATATAATATATAATATGTGTTCATAAAATAAGAATATTTGATGAATAAAATAGATCCAACTTGATAAAACAATATCGATTATTAGTTTTGAATATAGTACTACGTGTCCAATCTTAGAATCTTTATATTCTAGTACTTTTCGTAATAAAGATATTCTGTGTGTTAACAAAATGAAACGATTCGTGTTTCGAAAATGCGGTATATCAATTAAATAAAAATTCAAATTTGACGACGTCCCATCTGGGTGATTACAATAAATATAAGATTTTATTTAACGGTCGCGCTTTATTGCTTTGATAAAAACGAAACGTTGCGTTGTTTTATATGGTTGGAAAATTTTCACCAAAGTTTACATTGTTTCCGCACCGACTCTTCACCATATAATTATATTGCCGAAAGTAATGGGCGCAATTTTGCCGTGTTTTTAAACATTAAATTGGCAATATTCATTATTTTCCGCCACCTACGTACAACCCTCACACAGTCCCGCGGGAGGTATCCGGGGCGGCCAGCATCGGAACGCATTAAAACAAATTGTGATTTTATCTGCATCCCGATTAATGCTCGAAAATTAATAATCGCATTTTTTTATGTATACATTCGTTCGAATCGAACAGCGCAGCAGTATTTAATCCGCAGAAAAGTAAAATCGCCCAGACGCGAATACCTGGTATCGGGTCTTTTGTCTTCGCGCGCTCTCTTTTTTTTATTCTTCTTTACGCCGAGACATTTAAATTCGTGAGCTTTTTAAAAACTTTTTACATTAGCAAAAATGGGTTGAGGCACTCCCGAAGAGAGTTCGACCCACTGGGGTTTAGAACCTCCTGAAAGTGGGTTGAGCTTTAGGGTGGATAAGGGTGGTCGGAAAGTGGGTGGTGGGCGGGCCACGGCGTTGCGGCGGCAAGATTTTAAAGTGGCATTTAAATGCAACAAAACAGTTTTAAAAGTAAAATCGGGACCGCTTTGTTCCATCAACCCTTGGCGAGTCGGGTCGTTAATTGCGGACCTGAATGTGAAGCGTTGATATCCTGAGCGCAAAAGGTGAGCGGAAGGAATTAGGCGCCGGTTGTATTTCGGCTTCATATAATACGCGTATTTTATATTTGTGTTGTGTATAATTCGCGTATGTATAAAAAGAGACCTTCATTAACCTCCTTTCGGTTCGTTTTATGAATTTTAATGCGTCGTAGTTGCGCGTTTGTCAAATTGAGATTATTGACCGCCGCGTCATTAAAATATGATTATGAACGGTCCGAAAATGTTTTCTGATTGTTTTTCGCATATAGAACAAAATTATAGATTGTTTCACGTTATGTCGTAAATTTTATACAGCGATAAAATTTCTGCACAATTTAATGACCGTATCAAACAATTCACAGTGTAATTGAAATTTCAAAAGCATTCCAAACGGATTTGCAACAAAGAAAATTTGCGGCTAGTAAATTAATTCATTCGAGTTATTTTATTAATCATTAATGATTATAAAAATGTATAAGATCACTATTACCCAAAATTCCTTTCAATGTAAAATCGATTTACATAAGACATCGGATTCGCTTCGACTCGGAAGACAATTTCCCTGATCCAGAAAACTCTAAGCGAAATCCCTAAGACACCATAGACCGCAAACGACTCCCGTTCTGAAAAACCCAGCACCTCAAACGGGCCGTTTTTAAAAAGGGCACGAACGAAACGCAAGGGCCCATAGGCGTACGTGTCTAATGGATTCGGCGATTCGTATGCCAAAGCCGAACCAGCCCTCTAAGTGTTACCGGGATTAGTCTCGAGTGCGTCGTCGTCGTATTCTCGACCGAGACCGAGAACGAGAACGAGACTCGGTCCGAAGCGTCTAATTAAAGTGGAGCTTTGGTCCGAGGGGTGGGAGGCTTCACGGCTGAGGAAAGGAGAGGCTACACTGGGCACACGCCGTGAAATGAACTAATTTATATGGGCGGGAAGTTAATAAATGTAAGAGTGCACTGTGTGTTTCCACTTATAAATGCAACGTGGGCGAGTTTCTCTAATTATCGTCGATGGCCGCCGCGAGACCGCTTATTCGATACGGGTGCATTGGCGATGGTGCACCGAGGTGCAGTTTATCGTTCGATGCCCGAATGGATGCTTTCTTGGTTTTAATGAGGAATTTGAATTTTCAAATTTAGAAATAGCTTGAGTTGGAGTTTTTTTGGTGTATGAAATGCGAGTCTTTTTCATGGTACAAAAGAGACGCGGTTTATTTATAGAAATTGCAATTAAGAATGTTTTCGTGTGTTAATAAAATGAAAATTACTTTCTTTGATGTATATAAAGTAAATGAAACGTTTTTTGATTAGTTTTATGATTGTTCAAATATTAATATTTAATTAATTTCGAATATTGAATATTGCTTTCACATGCTTAAGTTTTTTTTTTAAATTTAATATAGTCACTCTTTGAATGTTTTTGTAAAGCATCATTAAAATTATTTTAATTTAAACTAAATCATAAAAATATGACTATATGTTTTTCAAAAATTTATTTTATAATTAGATATAGACAAATTTTTTTATAATTTCTGTATCAATTTGTAAATTAGCGTCATTGATAAATTCATAATGCTTTTCATCACTTGGAATTTACCGCAAATTTATTAATCTAAAATTTTACAATTAATCCATATTCTCAAATTATTCTTGGTTATTTCAACATAAATGCACTAAAATTATAATTTTTTTAAATTTACAAACTATATATACTTTCTACATATTTTTAATTTTTCATAAATAAGTCAGTTTAAGAATCGAGTGAAGTATACTAATTTATTATGAAAAAAAAAAACAAACGTCGAATATAACTTTCAAAGCTTTCATAAAGACTGCCTAAATTCAACTCATCAACATATCCTTTGAATACTGAACAGCCCGAATTATAAAATTAAATGGGATCGTACACAAAAATAAAAACGGACGCACCAGCGTAAAATCAAATCCAAGAACCCGGCTAAAAAGTGAAAATTAAAATAAAAAAAAAAACCAAATCGAATTATACCGAATGTGCGTATGCGAGAGGCGAAAAGCGAAACTCGACGTCGGCGGTTATCACATTATTCCATAATCAGATTAAGCATCACGGCACTTTGGCTAATCTTTCAAAGAGTTCCCGAACGATCCCCGCATTTTCCGCCGCCGGGTCCGCGGGGGCATTAATGAAAACTTATTTTAATAATCCGAGGAACCGCTGAAGGTCTGAAAAGAGGCCATCCGACTTCGGCCCGCAGACGGGACCGAGTCAAATCCCCGTTAAATCTGAAAACTTCGAAGTGGAGGAGCGCGTCGCTTCTGGACGCCGCTCGATGGACTCCGACACGGTTCAATTTTCTCCGCTTTTTTCGTCTTTTTCGTTTCCCGTATTGAAATTCCAAGTTTGTGCTCGGTCAGTGTGCGTTTTTGCTTTTCGTGCTGGGATAGATTGTCGTTGGAAGTGGCGGAGTACGCTGCAGTGCATCTGATGGTTATTTAAGAAATGATTTGACTTGGGATATGTTGGAAGTTATTCTTTGTCAACTGCTAGACAAAAACATGAAGTTGTCTGGTCCAGGGATGGTTAACCTGTGGCACGGAGGCCAGAGATGGCACGTATGAAAATATGGCTGGAAAATGAAGGATATACTATATTTTTTTCAATTTTTAATTAAATTTAACTGCCTGTGCAAATGAAAAATTTCAGAATAATTAATAAAGAAAATTCAGCTTAAAATAGTTTATTTATATACTGTTGTATAATTGTTGCAATAACTGAATGTGGGAACGTTTTTCAAAGGTGTGATTGTAAATGAAATTAGGCTTTTTCCAAATATAAAAACGTCATTATTTTTTTCACTCACTAAAATTTCCTAAAAAAGGTTCGCCTCCGCTTTTTTTGTCTTTTTCTGATCCAGTATATTCCACATATATTTTTGACTCGATTCATTCATCGTACATTCACTTTTTATCATACAGCGATTATTATTCGCAACACGATTATCTATTTATTTAGCTTAATACACTAGAAACGATTTAGATTTAGCATTTTCCTGTCTCTTGAACACGTTGAATTTCAGTCGAATAGTTCTGAATAAACTACGGATTTATAAATCAGTTTCTTATATATACATACTTACATCTTATGTCCACAACGGACATTGATCTCCACAAAGCGCGCACATACACGCACATATTATACATACAGATACAATCCGAAAAGTATAAAAGCAGTCTAAAAGCGGTCGTATAATACCGTAATGTACACTCTGTTCGGGCAAAAGCGTTTTTGGCCTCGGCGTGTTTGTCGCTCGAATTTCCGTCAGATTTTGTCTTTTCGAAAAGTGGTAGTGTTGGTGGCGCCGGCGCCAACATCGACACGCCCCACTATGAAAAATACTGTTATAAGAACGTTGAACTGGGTTGTTTTATTGTTCGGTTGCTTGTAGAAAACTCGGCGAGAAGTGCTGCTTTATTTTCGCTATCGCGGAAATTTTAATTAGCATAAAATGAGGTTTTTTTCGCGTGAGAAACGCGCGTTTTCTATATTGAAAGAAAATATCACCGACGATTTCATTACGAGCAAAAATAATATAAAAAATCAAATCAACATTATTTAGTTTGAGAAGAACCTGAAAAAATATTAAATAATTATAGTCGAAGCAAGAAAATTTTACTTTTCAAATTATGATATTTTCAATTAATTGTTTTCAAAGGTATTTCGAGTGAAAATCGTTTTTAAAATTATACGAGAAAATTTTAATATGTGTAAAATTAATTAAGTCGAGCTGTAAATACCGATACTATGAAATCTAATACGATTCAATTTGTGGCTGTCACCAATGTAACTAATAACGTAAAACCTTATCGTAAATTTTCAGTTGGCATTTTCCAAGAACTGAGTAATTACTAATTGATACTTCTTAAAATATCTCTCCGATTAACTTAATACATATCAATATCCAATTATCGGAATATTTCATTCCACACAATAAACTGAACATAGCATTGATTTTTGCCTTCGATAATTGAATATCCACTTTCATTATTATCCACGAAAGAAAGCATCGGCCCACGCACTAACAAGCCATCCCTAAAAATAGCCCATGAACGCTGAAAAAGGACTAGATTTCATTTATTCGATTCAATCACAATATATCGAACGAACGGTTATTGGAGAACGAGCTGAAAGTTGGCTCTGCATATTGTTTTGTCGATCGATTTAGCGGCCAACAAACGCGCAATTCGACGATTTGGTTTGCGAAATTGTTCGACTCGGATGGAAAACACAGTCAGTCCATAATACCAATGGTTATTGGTTAATTTTTCATTCAAACTATATGTTTGCTGGCCCGTTTCCGCATTTCGAAAAGCTATGTTCGTCGGATAATTGACGACACGGATGCGAAACATAATTTACGGTCGACGTTTTTTGATCACATCGTCGTCGGATTCGAACGCAGTAAATGCATTTAAAATCGTATCGGTTCGATATGAAAACATACATAGTAGTGAAAAATTCAAAATCGATTCGAAACGACACACACCTAAACTTTCACCCGTTCACGACAGAGCCGCGAGAAAACTTTTATCGGCTTTTTCCCACTTTTCGCCGGATAATCTGTAGGTAGAATCGGGGCCTAGGCGGAATTAGGCCTCGGCGCGAGTTATATTTTAAAACAAAGGCCCTAGGCGTGGGCGCGAACAACATTCGTTTAAAGTTTATAGGTCTCGCGGGGCGATAATGAAGTCTTTACGGTAATGGGCGTCTACGTGCCAATAGGTCGGGTGGCGATAAGGGTCACGATCCCTACCCCTCCCTTCATGGCCTATTTATTAACATATTTATAAAACGACAACAATGGTGCTGGGATAGAAGTGAAGCTTTCGTATTCTGCGCGCGGGTGGAATGTATGAAGGATTGGTTGGAGTTTTGGGATTTTACTAAAAGTGGTTCTGTTTGTGTTTGATTTCATAACTAGTATTTTAATTAAGTAGAATTTGATTGTTACTTCTTAAGTATGCTCGATTACAATAATATTTTCATTCAAAATTTCTTATAACGATAACAAAAATACTCTGTGGATTTCATTAATTAAAAGTAAAATAGGTATTTAAAAATAGATTTTTTATTATTCGATAGCTAAAAACAGAATTTTATTTTTATAATTTCAATCAATGAAAAATTTTCATGTTGATAAAAATACTTTATGTTTTTGTGATTCGTTGTATTGGCTACGTTGAATATATAAAATGAAAATTGGGTTCAATTATCAGATAAAAATCTTATCGGTTAAAGGATACAATCCATCCGAAAAAATATAATCTGTTTGTATTTGATGGAATATGTATTGGATTAATGTTTGTTGCATGTCTAGAATAGTGGATTTTTTAAATCTGAGATCAAATAATAAGCTAAAATAATATTATTTATATGTAAATAAATATCATAATATTTTATTTTCATTAATAAATGTTACATTTTATGTTAATTATAAAAACAAAAGATTATGTATTATTGACCTTAAACTATTTGCAAGTTAATGTTTCAGTATTTAATTTCATAAAAATTAAGTATATTTTCTTTTAAAAATTTTGAACCTTTCAATAATATAAAAAAACCCGCCACAGAAGCTTATAGAAGCTTATAAATAAATCTATCGATATTATAATGTTCATCCTCAAAATTTAACGAATAAGTAGTGAAAGTTTTAATTTGTTTTTTATCATTTTACATGTCGTGTTAAATCAAAATATTTCTAAAGAAGAATTATAAACTAAAATCAGATAAAAAAATATTATAATTAAGTAAATTTCTAACAGATAACGATAAGAAAGTAAACGTAAGCGAGCCGTAAACAAAGTACGTAAGACAGACGCGTCGACGCAACGTCTACAGACAAAAATCTGCGTCTGTCCGTTCGGCAACAAACTTTGTTTGACTTTTCTTTCTTTATACACAAAAGTTTATTCGAAAATTAATTTTCTTTCAACCCCACACTCCAGTGACGGGTTTCGTCTTGCCACCCCCGAGTCTTCTCTCTCCTTGTCCCGGCATTTGACGCCGTTATCTTGACATTAATTGAGACAGATCGAAATTCGCTGAGCCGCTGTTTTCCTTGAAAACTGATATTTATTATTGGATCAAACAATAAGGGCTTATAAATGATTCCGAGCAGTGCCGGAATCCACGGGAGGCTCGATCCTATGTACCAGCAGCGTATCGATTACGCCTAATTAGCATTCGAAAACGAAAATATTTTTGTTCGACGGATTATTGAGTTACGCGTTTATCGCTCGATGGATTCAATGAAACTCGATCGAATTATGATCGGAGCAGGAAAATTGGAAACGAAACTGTTAATTGAGCGGCTCGCATTACTCGAGCTCGTTAAATGGAAAATCCGATGTAGAAGTTTCGGGAAGTTTAAAAATGGCTGAGGAAATATTAAAAATTCTGAAATGGAGATCATTGAATTTCGCTTTTGATAGGTCGCAAATATTTATCTGAGTTTCGAATATAACGCATAAAGCATTTCATCAAATAGATTTTTTATAAAAGAAGAAATAACATTCATTGTTTTTATGAACACAACAATTAACTAAACATAATACGCAAGATCGATCAAAAATAAAATGAATCCCGACAAAACAGCTAACAGAATCCACGACCAGCCTCAAACCCACCTATTGTGAAGATAAACCATTCAACCGGTACCCGGACAACCCGAATGATTAATCACCGGGACTGATTTCCGGGACAAGATTCGTTTTTCCACTCTTTGTTTATTCACGACGACCCGCCGAGACCTCGACGTACCTGAACCCGAAAAATCTCGGGTTTTTAGCACTCGTGGCCTCCGCGAAAGCCTTCTGGCTGTTGTTGTTGGCGGTTTGGGGTAATGTGGAGGAAGGCGTTTGCGGTCGGTTCCGCAGGAGTGTTTTTTATGCGGGGTAAATTGAAGCGCCGACGTTCATAAATCAACATTGATCAAAATTTGAAATATTCACGCTGAAAGGCGAACGAGAAGACGAGCCTTTTGTTAGTTGCACATTGTTGAAAAATTAATTTAGTTGGAAACGCCGACGGATAATGGAAGGGTGAGTCTGAGATTTTGTTTATTCGCGCTGCGGGTAAAATGTGTGCCCGATATAATAATGTAGCGTGAGTGTTCATCCTATTTAAAAATTGATGAAATTTAATTAATAAAATATTTCAAGGTATGTGAATTTAAATTATTTAGAAGCAAAGAAAATTTGTGTGGTTTCTGAAAAGGTTCGCATCAAATAACTATTGACTTTGTAAAAATAAGTTATTTATATATTTTTAAATGTAATATCATATATTTAAAATAGTTTAAAATATTGGAGGAATCATCGTGAATAAATTTCAAAATTTGATAAAAATTTGGAGTGGATGAAATTCGCGTCTAGTCCGTCGCCACGTAAACGCATTTTCGACGGAGAGACGTTTTTAATAGAACGTGTTTATGACGTTCAAAGGGATTCGTTAGTGGATCGGGCTTTTGCACTCGTCAAGATGCCAAGTGGAACGGGCTGGTGGAATAAAGCGAGGAGGCTGCACGGAGACGTATATATTTATGTTGCCATTCCGAGAAAATAAGAAAAAACTGAGAAATTGCGAGGGAAAACCGACCGGCGCCCAAGATGAATTCATTACGCTTACGCAAATAAAAAAGAATCAACATACGCGCGCGCGAGCGCACAAATATGAAAATAAGCTAAAAATTCACTGTTTCTTCTTCCTTTTCGTTTTATTTCGAATTTATTCTGCAAGTTCAAAACTTCGCAAATTAGTTTGCATTTGAATATAAACCGGTCTGCGGTTCAATAGTATGATGGTCCGCCGTTCGAATAGAACTTTTCAATTTTGAATCTTTTCGTTGATGCATAAAAGTGGAATTTTTTTTCTAATTAAGAAAGTAGTCATTAAAAAAATGTACCGTTACAAATTAAAAAAAAACGAAAATTTTGAATATGTACATATTTTAAATAAATAAAAATAAAAATTTTCTAACAAAAAACTACCTTAGTAAAGAAATATTTTGAATATTGAAAAAACGCATTGAACGTATCATTCGTTCCAACAATAATTATTGAATTCATCAAAAATTTTGAGTTCAAACACTCTACAGGATTTTTTCTGTTCATATTTTAAAAAGAACAGAACAAGAAAGTTTTTAGAGAATTTGACAGGTTTAAAAATAATTTTAATAATGACGTATTTCATCATAAATATTTTTTAACCTGTCAAATTCTCTTGTAGAAGCCTTTTATATACCAAACGGTTTAAAAATTTCCAACTATCACTTCAACATAAACTCCCCTTCTTTTCTTTCCAATATCATAACGCCAGAACGAAACTTTTCAGCTCTTTTACACTTCCGCATATGAAAACCGATTTTCCTAACAGTGCACATCGTTGCTATATTTCAACTATCGCGACCGAAGTTGGCGCCCGTGTAAACACTTAATTATAACCGCGGACCGGTCGATGGTTATCTACGTGTCCGTTATGGGAAAATAAAGTGCGGCAAATGGCAATCGATGGCCGTAAAACACGTGGCCATTATACGTGATGTGGCTGCTGAATATCCTTTTGATTATGCTGTCCTGCCCGCAATTTTGCTTTTAATGAAACCCGTCATAAAGGACACACGATAATGGTAATTCGGTTCTCATCGTTTCTCCACTTCACCGCTTTTTATATCTTTGTATAATTTTGACTCTTTCCACGTTTTAGATACATCG
The DNA here is from genome assembly GCA_009617725.1 of Hydropsyche tenuis. Classification (NCBI taxonomy): domain Eukaryota; kingdom Metazoa; phylum Arthropoda; class Insecta; order Trichoptera; family Hydropsychidae; genus Hydropsyche; species Hydropsyche tenuis. The sequence goes on along the minus strand of VTON01000021.1, from coordinate 170,445 downwards.
ACAATGTTTACGTTTTATATAGAAAAAAAAAAGTTCTAAAAATATTCGTTCGTTTCGAGTTTTTCGGTTTCGTTTTCGTGACGATTTTATCGGCGATCGTCGATGGAATTAATGAAAGGCTAATTTGGTACGTTATCGACCGACCGACTTATGCGAATTCATTTACATTTACGTTCTTATTTAGATGAAATATTACGCAATATAACTAATTTCGCAATTTCTTATTAGCATAATACAGTTATGATGTAATTTACAATAAGATTAAGATTGTTTCACGTATTATATCATTGAAATGTTAAAAAATGTGATGAAATCAATTCCATTTTCTATTACTTCATATATTTTATGCGAAATACTTTGATTAAGTATTGTTATTTTTGAAATCACATTTGAATTTCGAAAATTATTAACTGATTGTAAATCTTCTTGGAAGCAAGTTTAATCTAAGCATGTCATGAACATATGTATTATAGAACGTATAAGCAAAATCCATTAAAAATATATTACTCCACTGAACATATTTTGATCAAAATCGAAAATTCTTTTCGTTCAAACATTTACACAAACATATAATTATTTTTCCAAGCAAACACATACACAACCACGACTTACAGAAGAATACAATTCCCGACCACCTTTACACCATCAAATGTCCATGCCATGAAATATTCAAATGAGCATTTCAGAAGCGGCGAAAGTTTTAATTTACCACCCGCGCCCGCGCGCCGCCATATTTGCATAAAGGCGCCGACATTTCAACGTTTGCATACAAAATTGGGCGATGCAATATCGATCTTTTTATTGCTGAATTTTTCCAATTCATCCTTCGCCGTTTTTCGTTTCCTGCGAGTTTTTAATGTCGTTAATTTTATGCAATTTTCATGGACATGTTGCCCGTCAGTTCGGCGGGACGATGCATTATTAAGCCGGGAGCGTTTTTAAACTGTAACCCGAGCCGGGATCCGAACTGCATTCGTGGCAAAAATTCCCAGGTGGTTTTGCTTAAATCGCCTTATGTTCATGTTGCAACACGACGTGGTGGTCGGGAACAGATGTATCTGAATACTAATTCTGCTGCATAACAATGTGGTTGGGTGCAATTATAACTGAAGAAAATATACTCGGTAATGTTTATTTTCAAATGTCGGATTGTTATTTCTGCTTTAAGTGACATAAATCTGAACAAAATTATAAAGTTTTCAGTAAAAAATTTCATTTTTTATATCTTATTAATGTTTTATCTAGAATTTCATTTAATTTAAAATTATTCGTAATAAATTGATAGAAATATTACACTATTTTTGATTGTAGGATTTTTTTAGAGAAAATCGATTCCATATGTCATTTTTCAAAAAGAAAAGAAGTAACATGTGTGACACAGACAATTTTGCGATTTTTTGCGTCAACGAGCAAAAAACCTCGAATGCAATAGAGTGGGTGTTACGCGCGTCGGACGCGAGCACACAGGAACCGCCTATCCCATATCTTTATCGTCCGAAATCCTCGGCAAAAGCAGGTCTCCAAAGAATAACAGCTCGAGATAGGAGTGGGTATCGATATCCCGAACAAGATAAATGTCTCTACTGAGACCGAGCAAGTGGATAAGGCGCAGTCGCACCAAACGGGCGCAGCCGAATCCTCAGAACCGACCCGACGATGCGAATTCTCCGGGAAAGCTTCAATGTACAATTTTTTATACTGAATTGCAAAAATAATCATTAAGTATTCCTTCAGTAGGACGTCTGCGATGAAAATTTTGCACTGTCGGAAAAGTGCACGGTGGAAAACTCGCTGCGCTCTCTCGTCCGTAATTTAATTCAATATAACGGGGTGCGGAGCCAATTTAATTCTTGGTGCTCATAAAAACCTCATTTTTTCTCTCGACGTTTTCATAACTACATTCTCTCACTAATAAAGTCGTTTTCTTTCAAAAAAAAACGTACAAAATATCGCTCAATAATTGTGTAAACATCTTTTTAAATTGCCCAACGCGCCATTATGGCCATGCTAATACTCGTGCTCGACACGTAAGTATATTTTAATTTTGTGTACGGACCGTTTATCCCGTCACCGACAAAGTCGAACGATATAAATATTTCACGGCTATAAAGTAATGTCTTAATGTTGGTAGAGGCTATCGCGTGCACGTTAATTTCAGCCTGGAAAAAAATCATTTTTTTCATAGCAAATTTTTCGCTCCGAAATGAAAAATCTGAGACTTTCTTTTTATATCCGTTGATACTTTTGCTTCGAGACGCGAAAGGAATAGATCCTATCTCGTCTGAGCGTATAGAGAGCGATTTGTCGCTGGGAGAAGAGAAGAAGCGCGTATATGGGGAACGATAATAATCCACGTGAAGGATTGCGAGGAACGTTGGCGTTTTATCGGTCGCAACGCAAATATTGAAGGTACAGAGACAAAGAGAAGAAAGCTTTTAAGAATAACTGATTGTTTTGGCGCGGGCCGAGGAGGGAAAGGGAGAAAGGGATCCTTGGAGGGGATCCTTTTTTCCTCTGCAGAAGATTCGGTGCGGATGATGGACGACGATCGGAAGGGCGACGAAAAAGGGAAACCGCCCTCTGGTAAGCCCTTCTTGTACATCAGTCTTGCTTTCGGGGATTTGCTCCGAATCGCGATTGCTCGCAGAGGCGTTTCTAATGTCGTTGTCGTCTTCGTCTGGCTGCCGTTCCTTCCCGCTCTGTCAAACGGGAGGACTGTGAACCCTCCTGATACACTGTTGCGACTAGGAACTGTCAACTTGTCGTTAGGGGTAGTTCGATGAGAGTTTGCCGCAGTCGAAGGACTCACCAAACTTGATATTGTGTCGTAGGTTAACAATGAAGTCACATATGCTTCGTTTAGGTTGGTGAGCAACGGTTGGATTTCATATTTTAAATTAAAAAAATAATATTCTCCTTTTTATTTTCAAGTGAACGTTCCAAAGTTTTAATTTCATTAAAACACTTTTTAATAAATTAATCTTGTGTCAGATCTCGTAGACTGTTAAAGTTTCAAAGGCGAATTTATAATCAACGTTATTAAATTGAATGTATCGCTCAATTCATTCAAATTTTTTATATTTTATATTCAATCTTTCTCATTTTTATTACAAAAAAATTTAAACCCTTTAAACCATTAATTATCAAAATCAACTTTCAACACACGCGGATCAACTTTTTCACGATACAAACTCAATTCGCAAACACACGCGCGCCCCGAAAACCTGAAAGTCATCGTGGCGCCGGAAAAACCACCAGCGCGAAAAACACGTTGTGGAAGGAAGGAAGTTAATGGATTTAATTTTCGCACCTCAATCGGGCGTCCGTTGTGCTTTCGGGGCCAACAGCGAACAGTCCACCTACGCCGGGGCCATTAATCACCCGGGCCATCATCAATCATCGCGAGGTCCGGCATCTGTTATCGTTTCACGTCTGAATCTTTCATGCAACATCGGAGGCGATTGTTTCGGCGAGGAGGCCGATATCTCGCCTTATTATGAGATTCGGGATGGTGTTGCATGGGGTCTTCATTAAGGTTGTAGGATAGTGTAATTGGTTCTGTTGGGGGTTGTGGGGTGATGGATTGGGCGAGGTCTGGAGTCGTCGAAGTGCATCGTGTTTGTATATATATATTTTTATTTTTGGGTGGATTTAATATGAGTTGAAAGTCGAGTTGTCGTGGAGAATTTAATGGTTTTTATATATTCATAGACGTTTTCTCAAAGGGTTTGGAGATTAAGTTACAATTGAGTTTTTCGCTTGGAATTCGTAAGGATTAGACGGAGTCGGCAAGGGTGGTGAAAAAGAAGCGTTATGGGTTCACGAAAATCAAAAGGAGATTTTGATGAAAAGTTTAGAAACCATTAACTAGAAGTAATTGTCCCGTGGAGGCAATATTACAAGCTCAATTTGCATAAAGGGGAAAAACGAAGAATTATATCTTTCGACGTGAATTTATTCAACGAAAATGTAAAGAGATAAATTTTATTCGATTCTTTTTTTCAAATTTGATCTTATTTAAGGGGTTCGAATCGTATTCTATGATAAATGAAAACAAAATATTCAAGGAATATATTTCAATATAAATTTTAGTCGTTATTAGAATTGATAATTAATTCTTCAAAAAAAGTATTATATTTTGGAAATACAATATGAATATTTTAATGTAAAATTCAAGATTATCAAAATAAAATAGAAGATTATAAATTCATTTCGTATAAAATAAAGAAATTTCCCTCTATAAATTTGCACAATTGCAAATTTTTATTTCAGCTCCCTCGAAAACGCCTATACACAAAAATATATTTTATTCCAATAAAAATGGATTATACTGCTTTCGAAACGAGGCTAATAAATAAGACGACTCCCCGAACGGCGCACTGATCCGCGAAAGGGGACCACCGAATTAATAATCGTTACCGATTCCCTTCCATTTTTTTCCTCTCCGGTCTGAAACCATCGGCCAGGAACGAGCCTGGCGATTCAAAATTCGACTTCCCGCCATTTTCCGGGATCTCAAAACATCGATCGCGGTGAATTGTGCGGATCGGCGGGAATGTTTCGTTCCTGATTTACGGTCCGGGCCGACGCCATTTGTAACAGTCCCATTTGGCAAACAGCCTCGTCGCTGTGTGCCTCCTCTCGAAACAAGAAAAAAATGGAAATGAAATAAAAATAAAATATGTTAAAGTGGAAAAAATTCGCAAGTCGTCGACCGCCGACATGTTTGTGTGTCGAGGAGGTCTTGCCAAACGTGTACGAGTTTACGTAAGCGCAAAATAGCGTAACTTGTTCGAACGCTTCGGAACGATGATGGTATCTTTTATTTCGGAGAATATTTCACTTTAATGGAGTTTCGAAAAAAAACTATTTTTCGCGTTTTAATGGCTGTTCGATATGTTTCGTGAATGTTTTCGTACTAACGAAATGTATTACTGTAATTGATTATGTTCTTATGAGGCCATTTGTATAATGATCGTAAGTTTTTCTTCAGACTTGAATTAAAGTTGAAAATAGTTATTATTCTTAGTACAAAAATCAACATTTATTTAAAAACTGTTGAAATTACAAATATAAATTACTTTAAAATATTTATAACACTTAGTAATAATAAAAATACACAATGAATCGTATTTTATGAAGTATTTTGAATGTAAATTTTAATAATTAATGCAAAAAAAAATTCAACCAAGTTTATTTGAACAATGTTCTTATTTTTATTACAATTCATAATTTCATAATAAAGAAGATGTCTGAATATTTTAGCATTCAATTATTGCATATTTAAACGATAAGAAAATTCTTCGAATAGAAATAGCGTAATGCCTCTCTATAATATTGTATAATTTTGCGTTACCAAGTTAAATGAAATTTACCTCTAACCGTCGTGTTTAATCTAACAAAAGAGGGCCAAGGAGAGGCAGAGCCGGGATCAAAACCAAGTTTTGTGCTTTTGCCCATCTTGTTCGTTCATATCTCCGTTTATTGATACGAATTGTCCTAAATAAATACAGCTCTTCAACTTCTATTATTAATTCACGAGTTTGTGCGACAACGTCTTCGCAATATCCCGATAATGAATACGAAACGGTATTGCGGACTTATGAATCCTTTTTTCGGGCAACATTGTATGCATAAAACATTCCCGAATATGCAAGTAGATATATTTATGCGAGCAACGTTGAAAAAACATTTAAATCGGATACGGAGAGAAATCGTTTCATGACAACCGTAAAATGCAATTCGGACAGCGAATGCAAATGCAGTATCTCGATGCGCCGCATTACGTACTACGAGTTTATTATGTTGCGAAATGTATTCCCTATTTCTTAGATATGAATTTATGACTATTTTCAGAGAGGTAAATTTTTACCGCAATTTTCGAACTGACACATAATTATAAATTTTCAAACTAATACGAAAAAAATATATATATTTAAAATAATGGTAAAGAAAATTAAATTTTGAATAATTACTAAGTAACGCGTGACACTGATACAATTGATTAATTAGAACGTTCTAATTGTGTCATGATGTAAACGAAATCTACTATAATATTGAAAAGCCATTTCATGTTCGTTCCATTAAATCATACAGAAACAAAGTCTATCAAGCAATTGTTCGAAGATACATACATAAATTGATTAAGTGCGTATTTTGATATCATAAACTAATCTGTTTATCACAAAATATATCAAATTACTCAAAATCTATATCTATAGTCTATATTAGATTTCTCAAAATTATATTTTTCTTATTATTGGTCAGAAAAACCTTTTGATAAATTTAAAGCATATCAACATATTCTGAAATAAATTAATAATAACATACACAAACTTCAATCAGATTTTCCATAAATACGAAACCAAGCACTTTCCGTATATACACCGCTGCCGGCACTGTTATTCACCAACTCGTTGGTAATTACAACCCCCGATTGGGGCGAATCGCAAAGGGCGCAGGCTTTGACGGCTTCGGCATTCGAGTCAAGCCATCCGATTATTAATTACCAAAGGGCCGAAATTGCGTATTGTATCGCTGCGTTTGTCCGTCCTTCTGTGTGTGGGTCGCGCTACTTTGCGGCTCCCGTGGATTCGAAATTACATAGCTGAAAGTGGACTGCTTGGTGGTGTTGTTCCTTTTCAGTTTCAGGGATGATCATGTTGTGAATTTTCGATCGATGTTGAGTTTTGTTGGTTTAAAATTTGAAATTAATGTGTATTTGATTCAAAGGTTATTGCTCTATTAGCATTTTTTTATTGATACATCGAATACTTTGATATTGAAAATGTTGATATTGGTATTTCGTTTCATTAAGATTTTGAAAATTACATTATTATCAATTTATATTAAAATATTATTCAAATATATGTAAATTTATAAAGCGTGTTCATATTTCTATTATAATTCTAGTTCAATATTTCGTAATGTTGTAGAAGTGTATGACGATAATGAACTTTGAATATTCGAACGTCTATATTAATTTATGGTGGAGTAATAGTTTAGAAATTGTATCAAAATTATTTCATATCAATAAAGCAACTTTGGAAGTTAAATGAAGATTAATCTTACATGAAATACCAATGAATTAATTCTCATAATTCAGACTATTCTTCATTCATACATAGGTATTAGAATTTGATAGTTTTTTGCCACAAAAAAATTAGAGATTAGGTAATTATTGAAAAACATCAAAGGTTTATAAAAAATAGAAATATATTATATTTTGAGTGAAATGAAATATTTGTAAATATATGATATTAGCCAATTTTCGTTTTATAATTTATGTAAAATACACATAAACTTTAATTAACTAGCTCATTACAGTTGCAATACATGAAACTAAAATTTAATATATATCATCAAAATGAGTACGAACTCAATTTCAAAAATTAATCACATTTGCGATTTAACCATCCATTATTTTTCAGAATTGAACGTAAAGTTATTAGACTCACTTATAAAAACTTTAAACGCCCAACACAGAAACACTTTTCAATTTTATTTTCCGAACATGCCATTTTTGAGCCACTTCGCGTACACATCGATCGTCATTAAAAGCGCACAATGTTGAACATTTTCCATATTTTCACTTAAAAATAATTCGCGCAAAAGTTGCCTCAAAGTTAGAACAATTTGCACCGGAACACCTTAACAGCGTTATAATCAAATTACTACGGATCGACCTTGATATTAAATATCCCATCCTGCGAAGAAAGGGCTCGAAACTTTTCCCTCCTGAAGGGAACTTGAATTCCCGACGCATATTAGAAATTAAAAACGAGAAATTTTTTTTGAATTTCGGCGCGTCCGAAATGTCATTCAATGTCACTTTTTTTGTTCATGTTTTTCGTTTTAGAGATGTATGTGCGTATGTACTTTTGGGTGCATGTGTAAGGAAAACGGGGTGCGTAAATGTACTTAAAATCATAAAAGCCAAATTTTAGCCCTTCGGTTGGCATTCATACTCTTTTGCACAGAGGTGGATTCTTTTATCAAGCACCAAAAGTTTGTATAAAGTGTGTTTGTTAGAAATATAATTGTTATTTACATTGTAGGAGCTAATAAACATTTGAACAATATGTATTGTCATTTATTTCTTTTAAAACCTTTGAAGAATGATTTTTGCTATTTAAACTTTTTTAAATATTATTTACTTCTTCTTAATCTCTTTTTAATAAGGATACGTGTTTAGGAAAAAATACCTAAACATCTATTGATTTATAAGAAAAACCTTGCATGATTATATGTATGATGATTAAAAAAATACTTAGTTAATGTAATTTTCAAAATTCTTTTCATTACACTTTTAAATTTATCTTGTACAATGAAAATCTCAGGACATAATTTTTAAATTCTAAGTATTTTACGTTTTTAAAGATCCTAGGAAATGGACCTTACTTTGAACCCTGATGTTTGTTGATTCTAAATCCACCACTGCCCTATGCTGTCAGTTCCCGGGGGCCTTAAAGGGGGTGGAAAGAAAATCACGAAGGCTGTATCTTTCTGCCGTGTCAGAAGTTATTCTATTATTTATACACGGAGCCCGCTGTAACTGTCTGTTGCCCCATCTGCCCCGCACTCCCGTTTTCAGACACTAACCCAGTTTCGCACGCACACATATTTAAGGGTAATCTTTCGTTCGGGATAAATGTGCCCGAAGAAGGAGGTGGCTGAAATCGGGCGAGGGTGGTATTTTTATATTTCCATGAATTTTCATATGTACGCGCGTGTGTGTACGTGCCCGGGCGCTAAATGGAGAATTTGCCTACGTTTTCTTTTCCTGCCAGTCGGTTGAGTGACGTTGAGTTCAAGTAGAAAATTCACTTTTACGATTTAACGCCTATTTTTATCAAGCGCTCGTTTTCAATGAGGGGGTGAAAATGTGTATGTGGAAACGAGGCTGTGCTTCGAATGACATTGAAAGGTTTTGTTATGGGAATTGATCAATTGTTTATTGTTGAACTGTGAAAGATCTTGTTTTATTGTTTTTTTTTCTTAAAAAAAAATTATTGGAATAGTCAAAATGAAAAGAAAATCTTTTATAAAACAGAAAATTATATGATTGGCAACGCTGTATAATGAGATAACGCGTCGGTGAGAGTATATATCTGTATTTATTGATTTTGGAGACGTGTGAATTCTAAAGAAGATTCAAATTTCTTCAATTCATCTGACACGCAACGTTGCCGATTTACGTAATAAATTTTTCGTTTGGTGAACTGTTATTTTTATTTTATTTTAAAATCCATTTAAAACTATTTTATGAATTTTATCATTATCAACATCACAATTTATATAATTTTAACATTTTCGAAATCGGTAGAAGCTTAGATTATATTTTATTATATTAATTATCAAGTGTGATTTCAATGGCAATAAGAAGAAAATAATATTTTTTTAATGATTGCTTTGTAGCTTGATATTTAATTAAACCATCCGTTTCTTATTATCATATTTTATACTAATGGTATATTATTATATATCAAAATGTCATCATCATTATTATTTATCTATTGAGGTAACTAAAATATATCGTTAACATGAAATCAGTTTTTTAAATTATATTTATCAGATATATGTATACTATAAATTATTTAAGAGTAGATCGAATTTAAATTGAATCCTCTTTCAAACAAGCATCTAAAATAAACACTTCAATGAACAATTGAATAAACACAATATTCATAGTCCCAATAAAAAGCGATTTATTCAAACATGTATCGAAAAATAATCAAATTCCATACTTTTATAACGCGCTGCAATTTCGCAAAGCGTTCACCTTATTCGCATGCAGAATCGATATCTTCTGCATCTGTTCTCTCGCTTAGGCCAATTCCATATTCAATATGTTCGCAAAATAGCGCGTTAAGGCTACAATAGTCGAGGATTTTAGTTTATGCCATAAAGCTGAAACGCATTCGCGGAATCTGCTTTCAGATCTCTCTGGCGAATATCGGCCACCTAAGTACACGTGTATTGAATTTTATCTGTGCGGAATAATTGTCCATTAGGTCGTGTTATTGTCGCACTTTAGCACGGCTTAAGTTCGACGGTCGTAATTGACAAAACCCTAAAACTTAAACACGCCAGTTATACGGTCGTCGCATATGCAGTTAACGGAACGTCGCTAATTTCGTTAAGGCTCGCTCTGCGTCTCGTTATGGTTGTATCTCTAGAATTAGATTGTTTTAGTTATCAATTTGGATTTCGATATTTTTTTACTGTGGTTATATTATTTCATAGAAGGGTCTCCATTTGGGCGTCATATTGCAGTTTATAACATGAATGACTGTAATATTGCGATGCGCTCGCAAATGTTCGCTGAAACTTTTCGCATTTCGAAATTGTACGCGTTCTCTTTTATTTACATTTTGCTTTACATTAAAATTGTTTCGATCCCGCGTACGTGAATGTGTATTTTAGTCTAAAATAAACTCAAATTAAATGAACGTTGTATGATGTAAGCTTTCTGCGCGCACAATATGGAAAAAGTAGCGTTGAATTTTTTTATCGCTTCAACGATATTGTGTATAGTAAAATTTTATTGATATTTTAGAAATTTGAAATTGTGAAAAGAATATTGGCGTAACATAAACAGACATATTTGATATAAAATAAATAAAATATAAACTCATATTTTAAAGCATTTTCTTATATTTCTTTCAGGTGCTTTAATTATGAACAGCGTAAAATTAATTTAATTGTGAAAATTGTAAATGTATTATATACTCGTATAGACGAGTTTTCTTAATTTTCCTCTTTTCATAATTTATTATATACATATATTATTACTCTGAATGGTATTACATAATAAAATCGAATATTTAAATACAACATAATATTTAATATCGTGAAAAATGTATCAAAACTTTCATGCATTATATACGCATTCATCATTCAAAACAATTGCACATTATAACCCCGAACACATTTTCCATTACAAACACAATAACCTGAACATCGAACCTATTGTAAAACGGCATCAATAGCCCCATCCGAAACAACACTTTTTTCCCCGACAAAGGCGAACTAGGGCCAAGCGCGATAATAAAGCAGAAAATACTCGCGCCCTTGTCGAAAGGTAGAGGGCAAGATCTCAACCACTTTCAGCGCTGTTTAGCATAAGACCCTCCGAAACGCTATATTTTCCTTGTTTTCCCCATACGAGAAGACAGGTTAAGGCCTATACGGCCCCATAAATATGAGAGGTAATGACAGCCGGAATCGTTCGGGGGCCAAAAGTGGCGCCATTCGCAGCGCGCTTTTTTTCTTGCGGCCTCCGTGGTGTGCGTGTTGTGTGTAAGCACGAACACGCCAAAAAGCACACGGGCCCTTAAAATAAAATAGAAAATGTCCGAAACAAAATAGCGACGAGAATCGTGGAGAAAAAATGCGGGAGAAATGCGAGCGTGCGCGTCAAAACGAGGAGGCTCTGAGGGTAAGTGATTGTTTGGCGCGATTGTCGTGGAATTAATGTGATGTATAATTAAAATGATGTTGAGAAAATATTGTAGATTGTTCAATATTGGGATTATTGTAATATCCGTTTTATAAGAAAGTATTCTTAATCTTAAATAGATAAAGACAAATTTATCAATATTTATGAACAATTTATTGATTACGTAATTGATAAAAATTTTTGGTAATACAATCAAATTGAGTTAAAATAGTTTCCTATAACATTTATTCGCGCAGTTGTAAAACTAATAATTGTATTTCGTATAAAATGAAACTTAAAATTGGTGTAAATTAAATTGGTTGAACTCAAACTTTAAACATTAACTTGGTATAAAGTTTTTAAAATAATAATAATTATTTATAACTTTGAATAAAGTTCAAAAGTACGATTCTCTTTTAGAAATTAACTTAAAAATGATGTAAAATAATCATTTCAATACGTCATTTAATTTATGTATATTATATAAATCTACATATTCATCAAATAAGCACATATTATATCTAAATGGTTAACATATTTTGAGATTTTGAATTTTTAACGAAGAGAATTCGAACGTCGCACGTTCATAATTTTTAATGAGACAAAGTGCTTTCGGCTTATCGGGCGGCTCCCGCTCGTCGAATATCCTTTTTCGAAAATTGCATGCAACATTGCGCCGGCTCGATTTTGCAATATTTCAATTTTTGAAAAAGTGGCGCCTCTGCGAATTTCCGAAAAACGATTTCACGGATGGCCGTCCAGCGAGCGCTTAAAACGCGGAGCACGACAATCGCGCGGAAAATGTACGAACGGCGTTTTTGTGTATGAAAAATTTATCGATCGAAAAATCTGTATCTTGAATTAAGTTTTTAATTATTTTTATGAATAATTTCAAATTATAATTACATACATTATAATGGGTGTGCTTTTATTTTACAATTAAATATTATATACAGGTTATTATCGACTTATTAACGATGGCGATACGTTCCTGAAGCTCGGTCGTAAGATGTATCCATATAAAAAAAATCAATCAATTTTATTGATATAAAAATTTTCATGTTTAACCCGTATCCTTCCATGGTTAATTTAATAATAATACAAAAAATATTTTACCAGATTTATTTTTCAATAAGCCAAAACACATACATACATACATACATACATATATATATCCCAAAAAGAACGAAAAAAAAATCTGACAGATGAGGGGTTAAATTATACAATAATTTGAACGAGTCCATATTTTTTTCGGAATGCATGTGATATTAGCTCATGATTTAATAAGTAATTTTTGAAAAATAATTGAATAAAAAAAACAATTATCTATATTTTTTTCGACCGTGAATACAAACTGTCATAAGTCGAGAACAAGTCGAGAACTACTGTAATATTTTGTGTAAGGAGTTCTTCGTATTAATTTTTTTTTAAATTTATTTTCACCCTTAAGCGTTCTGTTTCAAATAAATCAATAATTTGAGCAGTCATTGTCCACTTGATGAGTCAAAAAGACGTTTGTCCCTACAAAAACAACGAAATTACAGTCGAAACAAATGAGTCATAAAATTTGATTGCCTCAACAGTAATTCAAACGGATTTCTAGCGCTCGTTCCACGACTGAACAACGATTAAAATACTTATATACACTGAAACATGTAATTACACCAACAAAACTTTGTCTAATACGAAAAAAACCATCAACTTCACACCCTTCTATTACTATCAAATTGTACCTGCACCAGACACCTCACGCCATTCAACAACAATCACCTGCATCGACCACGAAACGGACACAACCGCCGCACCATCAACGGCGATATGCACACGAAAAACTCCCAAACGACCACAATTATTTATTATCAATCATTCGACTACGAAGAAACCCGCCTACGCCCACAAGTAGGTTAATGTGTGCGGCGGCGGCGATAACGTGCATTTCGCCGTTCCGCCTATCTGCGCGTAATGACTTTACATGAAAATTTTATTACTGGGCGTTTTCGACGCGCACACAGACTTACCATTCACCTCCGCAGTAGGTTGGAAATTACAGACGCGTGTGTTTTTCGCGAAATTTAATTAAAAAGTTAGTTCTTCGCCTTTTTTGCGTGAGGGCAACGCTTTGCATCCGACGATGGCGCCATTAAGTCGGTGAGATTTTTCCGTCGAGGATTTTCGCGGCTTTGAGCCGACAAAGTGCTCGAGGAGTTTACGTGTCGTGGTGGTTGTCGGTGTATTTTTTTTCCTTTTCGTATTTCTGTTCTCGTTTTTCGTTTCGTGTCGTTCGACGCAATTAAGCGTCGTTGTCATGCGATTCGAAGGAGAAGGATTGTTTACGTTTTCGTTGTTTTCTTCGTTTGAGCTCGTTTGTCTGTTTAAAGTCTATCGGAGTCGATGGGGCCATTGAGTGTTGTTTCTAGAATCTGATTCCTATTAATAGGTAAATATGAATTAGTTTAATTATTTTCATGAAAATACAATTTATTTTGATTACGCGTCTAAAAGCAATATATTGTTTTATTACGTACATATAAAGTTTATAAATAGAATAGGGAAAAAAAACACATACACAATCGATAAAGTTAGATACGGCTCTCATAAAACCCGATGGCGCCAATCTCAATAAATGTCTGAAATCACTGTTGTTTGATATTCCCACAAAACACTTTACTATTGAGAACGAAACTAACCCTTTTTATACCCGTCCGCTTTTATTTCCCCCTTTTTTCATTAATACGCACTGACCCTGCGTGGACGAAACGTACAAAAAAAGCTACAAAATATACATCATCCGGCTTATTTCAACGGCAACTGCGCTTCCATATTCCAACTGTTAATTTGATATAGCAGCCTTTATGATCACTACTTTTTACGATGATTGAGTTTTGATTGCGGCATGAAGGCTCACGTAACGACCATCATCGTTGCACCGCAAATGCACATTCCGCAGACTTATTGAAACTGATAATCTGAAAAGTGGGTGTCGGTGGTTAGGCGGAATTTGCACGACAATTTCAGATATTGACTAGTTACGTAAAGCTAACACTGTGCTTTGTGTGTTGCATCATATCGGGTCTCGTGTTATTGTTGCTTTCGAGCGACATTGTGCGCAAACGGAATTTCTTCATTTTGAAACGAGCTCTCGGTCTCGGAAGGGGAGAATTTTCATCAGACACCCGATAGCTGGAGTTTTGTATCTGAATTTTTCGATATTTCCATTCAGATACGAATAGCTCATTTGGAGAAGTATCTTCTGATTTTTTTCAATTGAATAGATGTATTTAACAAAGTATTGATTTGTATAATTATTTAATTTTTTTTTATATAGATAAGATAGTTAGCATGTAAATATGTTTATTTGATAAGGAAATAAACAATTTGTGGAACTTAATGTTTAACATACCACACAGTATTGAAAATTCTTTAACTAGTACCCATTATAGGTCACAATCTTTGAATAATTCATTAAAGTAAAATAATTTCAAACAAAAAATGCAATAATTTTATTATTAAGAAATAAACCCATCATCCCACTTGTCACATGCACCCAACTCTACGTCAAATTTACTAGGTCAGTTCAGCCGAATTAGACATACTAATCAAACCCCTACAACAAAACGAGCATATCGAATTCCACCCTAGAACATCTAACGAGCACACAACACCCTCGAACCATCGTTTAGCGACAAATTATCACAAACAACATTTTTTTCCCGCTTTTCCACAGCACCGCCGCGAAGCGAAGAAAATAATTACAGAGAAAACGGTCAGACGGGACGGGACGGGAAGTTGAACTGCAAAGACGTTCGCGAGGGCCTTCCCTCGGGTAACTTAAGTCTTGTCACTTAATTGGGCTCGTTACGCCGCTTTGTGATCATTGCGAACGGGAAATTTGCGAGTCAGTCAAAATAATGAACGCCGTCTTGAATAACGGGTTGAATTATACGCGTAATCCGCGAGGACGTACCGGACCGTCCCCGGTGAGTACGATGACTGTGTTCGTTCGAAGAGTGTGTCGTTTGTTCGTTCCACTTCTTGTTACCGATGGTCTCCGTCGTGAGGGTAAACAAAACAATTTGCGAAGTCGTGCCGGTTCTGATGTGTGAAACCTTTTTGCTGATGAAGGCGTTTGATCTGCGTTGGTGGCGTTTTGAATTGGTGTTGATTTTGTTGGATGTTTTGGTATTTTAATTTATGTTATTATGTCATTTTTTTTATTATATTGTATTGTATATACTTCTCCTTATTGGTAGGAGGTAGGCTCTTGGATAAAGTATTGCCCAGACCATCAACATTTGATGAAGAGACTTTGTCCTGCAATGGATAACTAACGGGTCGACATTAATGATGATTATAATTGTATACTTATTACTAGATATATTATAATAAAATTAATTTGTTTTGTATTGCTGTATTAAAAAATTCAGTGTGTGTATGTGCAACAATGATGAATATTTACTACATGTATTATAATAATATAATACCAATGTATACCTGTATTAATATTATATTACATGTCAGGTTATTTTCAATACAAATTTCTGATATAGATTCCAATATTTAACAATGGTATTCAATATATTATTATATTTTATATTATATTTCATAATAATATATCATTTGCTTTATCAAAATATGCAATGAGAATTAATTGAATATAATATGCTAATAGTAAATGTAATATAATATTTTAATCATAAAACTAATTAAATATATTGTATTATATTTACTGCACATTATATGGGAGCTTGCATTAAAATGATAACTTTTTGAATCTCAATGCGCATTACGTAAAATGAATACGGCGCGAAAGTATCTCGGAAAGTTTGGAAATTGCTCGCTATAAGTCATCCAGAAATACAATAAATTCAATGTGGAGAAGAAAAAAATGCGTTCTTGCCATGGGGAAAAAGAAAATTCCGAAGATCTCCTGATTATATGCGCTCCATAGTCACCCTTTAAAAAATGCCCGTTATTCTCGGATTCCGAAAATTTCCGTTGCCTGAGACGAAAATACGAAATCGAGATTTATTAGTAATGGGAAAAATGTAAACGTTTTCTAAATAGTCACAAAATACATTTTATGTGCGTTTGTAATTATTTGATTAATATATGCGCATGCATTTTCTTATTGTAACGTGTGAATTTTTCTTTCGTCACGAGACCTCAAAAGAAGCATTTTTATTGGGCACACAGTAGTGAGTGAATCGTCTGTTTCTGACGCGAAAATAAAAAAGCCCTTTTTTCTACTTCTTCTTCCTTTCATTCCCGACCCGATACGAGAGTAATGTCCCACCGTAAAACTTTGCCAAATTACTTCTGTTTTTTTTTCTTCAGAAGAAAGAAGTAAGTGTGAAATAAATTGATGCAATCAATTTTCGTTACCAAGAAATGTACAGAGGAAGCTTGATGTGTTCAAGTGCCGGAAAAATTGTAAAGTAATGTTTGAACTATGAACCCGGTCAAACGTTCCGCTTGTTCGGAGTATTGAAAAAGCGGAAATGATAGAATTTTCAAAATAATAAAAACGTTTCATCCATATATACACGGCGAATGGGAAAAATTCGAATACGCTGTTAACAAATTGTTCGCGCTCGGCTCGACCGCTATTGAAAACGAGAAGAGAAATAAATCGACGGAGTTATATCGCATCATTGGCGAAAATCTCGTGTAATTTTTTATTCTGATCCTATATTACATAAATTTGAATTTGTTAAAGCTTTATATGCGCCCACTACGAAATTTATGTATCGCAAAAAGGATCCATATTTTATTTTTATTGCGATAACAATAATATTAAAACGATTTTCGTGCTTATATTAAATTGATAATAAAAACATGCAAAGTAATCGCGATCGCATGTTGTGCGAACGTCGAACAATATTAATTTATATTTTTACGATAAAAATTTTTTTCTGGATCAAAATTCAATTTAAAATACTTTCATTTACTTACAATTTCAATTAAATATATAAAAAAATATTTTTGATCTCAAATGATTACAAATAAAATAACCACACATACTCACACCCAAAAACGATTCGCAATTGACAAAAATATCATTAACTCGTATTCAAAACCCACAAATCAACATTAAAACTGAAAAACCCACGCTCAACTTAACCTCGTCGAACATTTAACACACATATGCGCACAAGAAGTCTCACGCAAGGCTTCATCGCGCGTCCTTCGGCCCGGGTGACGTGGAAGCAACATTGACAAGAGATAGGTTGTTTGAATAAAAGCAATTTTGTGTTTCCCGTTGAGATAAAGGCGTCTGATTTATTAACGCACCCGCCCACTCCTCCCCCTGGCTCGGGACCCCGACCGCGAATAGGGCCCCCGGGACCCTCTGAGGACCCCGATTCCTCGTCCTCCCGAATGTCCTCCTCCTTGTAGACTGACGTCACTTCTAAGCAATATTAATGCCGCATTGATGACTGCTCCTTATTGCGCGAGCCGTCGTCCCACGCTGCCCGGTTGACGGCTGAGGGCGGGAAATTCGAACGGATCGGAAATTCGACGGGTTGATGCTTGGGGATTTGTTTTGTTAGTGTTTAACTTTCTTGATGTGGATTTGAGATTAGTAGATTTAAATATTTAATTTGGTTGATCTGATTTTTTTATGATGAAACGTTGGTTGGGGATGTGTTTGAAAAAAATGTAATTGAATTAATCAATTTTTATGTTTTTATATGAAAAATAT
Organism: Hydropsyche tenuis; assembly: GCA_009617725.1. Classification (NCBI taxonomy): domain Eukaryota; kingdom Metazoa; phylum Arthropoda; class Insecta; order Trichoptera; family Hydropsychidae; genus Hydropsyche; species Hydropsyche tenuis. The sequence continues at coordinate 152,302 of VTON01000021.1, read as the reverse complement.
TAATAATGAATTAGTAATGAAATATTGAAAAAATACAACCTTTTTGAATTATTGTTTATCTCAATATTTCATTTTGTAAAAAATCCATATAAATTTTTTGCAGAAATTTTCTTTTTTATTGTCTTATAATAATATATTGAAATGAAAAACAAAATAAGATTATTTTTTTTAGTAATTGATTTCGGTTCAATTGAACTATTTAAAAAAAATTATATTTAAAAAAACATATACTGATGAAATCGTTTGATGTCCAATATGAACGAAAATGAACATTCGGCAACCATTTTTAATCTGTCCGCCATTTCTTCGAAAGTAATCTTTTATACACACACAAACCAACTAAATTCATACAAAATTCATTTCGACCAAACAAATGAAAAATGGAGCGGTCAGTTTCGGACACAAAGCTCCCGTTTTAAGCCTCGCTTGTGAAATATGCGTTACTTTTGTCGTCGTCGCGGGCAGTTTTTTCGCATATTTTTTTCTCGGGCGACCTCATTTTTCCACAATATCCCTTTTCCGCGGAACCTTTCGGTTAAATCAAGCATACGTAAATCTTCTGTGAATGATGAATGTGCTCGAACCACCATCGGGTCACACTTTGGATCTTAGTCCACCTTGACCGTGGTGTTTGCGCTGTTTACTTGAGACCATAATGGACTATCGGACTATTAGCAAACAGTAATAGTTCGGCTGTTCTGCGGGATTCGGTTAATTTTGACTGAACTGTGTGATAAATGGTTCACGGCGTCGAGTTAATTATATGGCCGCAAAACGCACCGCATCTGTTTCTCATCCCTTTAAATGTTAACCCTTGTGATAATAGTGATAATTTGTATATAAGAAAATTTTGTAGATTTTTTTATGAATTAATAAATACTTCAGATATTCTTTCATATTTAAGCTTTTTAACTAAACATTTTCAATGATAAAAATCGATACGATTTTATGAGAAGAAATAGTACCTATGATACGTTGAGTAATTAAAATGAACGAAAAACTTATAATTATGCACTAATCAAAATCCTTTTAGAATTTAAACTTTTTTAAGTTTAAATTTGCAAATTTTGCACTGATTTATACTGAAGGGTTAAGGTCTCTTTACAGACTATTCACACCAATTGTATAAACGACCATCATCTAGTAAAACTAACTAACTTCGTTGATATTACTGTGAACCGAATCGTCTGTTAAAATTTAATGCTGACCACTTTAAATATCGATATTCGATTAATATTTTAATAGTTAAATTCAAAGTAATAATAGCATGTCAATCGAGTTTACACTACTATTATTATTTTGTTTTAATTACCAAAACAACAAATCTGTTTTGAGACGTAATTAAAATGTTCTACAAAATCTCGCTCGAATATACACACGTGTATATGCCATTGCAAATTTAAACAGTTAAATGAGTTATTTTTCTTTCTCCGCGTAATTAAGATTTTCTTGAAAAGTTGACAGACGTAATAAACTATTCTAGAAAATGGCGACGGGTGATTCTGAAACTTACGTCTTGTGCGTCACAGTGAAAGCTGTTTGAAATAAATTTTTCGAGAAAACGAGATCAAATCTTATAATTGAATTATTATGATAGTGTTACTAATCAAATAAATTATGCATGAGCTTCAACCAAAATGTTTTCTCATCGAAATTTATCTAAAATCTAAAAACGATAGACTCTTCAAATTTAATTTTATATAAAAACATTCAGTGAATAAATACGAATAATATACGTATAACTTCTTGTATAAAAACTATTCAGGCAAAACCCCTACCAAACGACCAAACCAAAAACGAATCCCTAACAGAATTTTTCGAGACCCCGACCCAGCCCATCATCAATTAAACCTCATAATCATTTATAGTACAACCCGTAGCGGCGATAAGCCAAAGTTGGTACATTCGTCGTTATCGTCGGGGCCAAGTGTCCGAGTGCGTTAACTTAATACAAACCGAGAGAGAGGGTCGAACGGTATTCGGGAGTAAGTTGTTGGAGTTTGTTGGGCAAGGGAAGGCCATCGAGGCTGTCATCAGCCGACCGAGCACCTCGGGAACGTGAAAGCCTCATTTCGGGTACCCTTTGAGCCCTTTAAGTACCGCAGACACCCGAAAACGACAGACTCAGTCGCGGTGGTCCGTCCGTCACGGACATCTCGATGCTATCAACGAATTAAATACATGTTACGTTTCGGCTTTATATATTTTGTATTTTTTGATTTATTTTTAAATTAATTTAAGAATTATCTTGTATTTCAAAATATACACTAGTCGTGATAAGACAATTTTTGACAGATCAAAGGGAATCATGTTTTGAAATCGAGCAATCCTCAGTAAAGTGTGCGATATAGTGAAGCGCGACGTTCTCTTCCATTACGAGCATAGAGTCGACCGTTTTCTAGAGCACGAAAGCTAATTCGGTTTAAAGTCCTGTGTTTCGAGAGCGAAAAGCACACCCATCGCAAGCTTGCGATGTTAAGACGTTTCTCCTCGGTTAACTTCGGCTAACTGCTTTTTGGTTACAACCCGCGCCAAAACGATATGCAAATTGCGAAGAAGCCGGCCTCAAGAATGCGGTTTGCATTCCGGCTGCAGTTGATTGAAAATTTCGCGTTTCGATGTGCCTTTTCAGTCATTTTTGCAATATGTCGAAGTTCCGTGTCGTGTTTCGGGTGATTTGTAAAGGAAATGCGATTTCGCAGTTACGAGGAGCGGCCCTTTGCGCGAACAAAGAACGAAGAAACGCGCGTTCGTAATTCGAAACGCGTGCATGTTTCCTTTGAATCTAAAATTCTAGTAAATAGAACGAGATCTTATTGAACGAATGAAAGCTTTTGCTTGTAGTGAATTCTCGATTGATTTCTGTTTTATTGTGGAAAATCGATCGGTTTTCAAATAATTTCCGCGTTGAAAATTTAATCTTTACTTTCGAATTGAACTCGATACTAATTGGAATTTTTCAATATATATTTCTAGTAAGATACAATATTTATTAATTTTTCAATCTCAAATTGATCAAATTGAACGTCAGTTACCATGCAAATCCATCGAATCCCTCAAGGAATGCAACTCCCCAAGACCAGAGTTCGCGCGCAACTTCACCCCTATTGTCACCGCATAATACAGCAGATAATGAAATTTTCAACGCCATCAATCATTCATTCAATCAAAGCGAACCCACCGAAACAAAGACCTCCTCACTCAATGGCTGCGACAATGGCCGAAGAATTCCTCGATCGCTGAAAACTTGCCACCGCTACACGGCTGAAAACTCGCACGCGCTGAAAGACGCTGAAATAGTTGGGACCACCATAGAAGGTATTCACACATAGTTTTTAGTGCGATGTTGAAACGTTCGTGACCGGAGACCGTACATCAGTCCACCGCTTCCGTTGCTTGTACGCAACTTTTCCCCATGTCCAATAATATAATAAAAAGGACGGTCGCCAGCTCGAAGGGCTTTTATTTGGTTTATATATGTAGTTTTTTTTGTATATGTTATTGTTCACGACGGTTTTTATTGCTTATGAAACGTCCGGTTAAGCGAGCGTAAATCTTGCAGTAAATTGATGTTGATGAATTTAATTCTCTCGGATTTCTTTATAAAATATTAATTGAATGTTTTATAAACACATTTTCGAAATAACAAAATCTAGCAGATCCGAATTTCATTAAGTTAACCGATTTAAAAAGTTTTTCAACGGCTCCAAGTTGGGCCACAGCGGCCCTCCGCAATTGAACAAATTGAAAGAGCGAGCTCCACATGTAGGCCACTGCTACATTCGCCGTTCTGGAAACGCGGGCTTAAACGGGACTCCTTCGACTTTTATCTCGGTGTTGCCCGTCGTGTTAGGCCAAGATCCAACTGGAACGATCCCTCGTACACGGACGATAAGATCCGAAACCTTTTTCTGGGGAGAGCGCGAAAATTTGAACGGTACAGTGCGCTAGATTGGGAAAACTCGTGGATTCGATTTTGAAGAACAATTTGAGATTTGGATTGTGATGTTTTTCGTTCTGTGAATGTTTGATATCTGATTCGGTTTAAAATATCATTTCGGTTGTTTGAATGTAATTTTGTGGTCGTTTTATATTGAAAAATTATTTTTATTGAAATTAAATGTATGTAAAAGAAAGTTCGTTGCTTTACATAATTTTTTAAAAACGTGAACTCACTCGTTAAAGTTGAGTTGGAAAAATCTCAGAACAGTTAAATTAGTTTTTTCGTATAATTAATTGAACGAGTCGCTTTCGCGCAATTATGAAGTTTGAAATTTAATTTAATTATGGAAATACGTATGTAGAACTTGTTAAGTGCTTTTCGCATGTACACAAAACAACTACGAAGCTTTCTATTTCCTAATCTAATGCAGATACTGCATCCATCTACTTGAAAATTTTAATAAAATATCACCAAGAACGTTAAATATATTTTTAATTTTAAAATTTTAAATTAGTAAACAAGTAAGTATGCAAAAAGCATAAGTATTGAAGTTATGTAATTTATAATATTATTTCTTTGAAATATCGCCAAAAAAAAGGAAAATGTTCTAATTTATATTTCATGTATTATATATGATATCAATTGAACCGATTATTACGAATTTCCAAACAGCAATGCCAAAATATTGATTTCTCAAACGATTTTTTTTTCGATTTTATTTTCGTCTAGCCATTCAAAATGGATAGAAATCGCTGTACGCCAACCTTCCATATAATACTTTTGTTACAAAAAAGCTGGGACGAAAGCGATCCCCGTTGTTCATAAGCCGTAAGATATTTGCCGAGCTCTCAGGATTGCGGCTTCTGAGAATTTGTTCGTCATGCGTGAAGTCCTAGATCTGACCCATACCGATATAATTTTTTTTCGCTTTTCGCCAAAACGCACTTTTCCGTTCAACCTTTCCCATACCGAGAATGGGAATTCAACCGATAGTATTTTACGCTTCGAATTTTCACGTTGTGCCGCGGTTAGGTGTAAAAACCCTATAAACGCTTTCTCTGAAATGTGTATCATAGACGATGTTTAATGTTATAAAAAGATCTTTTCAATTTGATACAAATAAAATGAATATGAATAAGTTTAAAAAAAAAAGTATTATCTATAACAAAACTTTTCATATAAATAGTTTGAAATATATACGAACTAAACGAATTAAAATCGCCAACTTAATGTGAAAACTAGACATTTGTCGTTTATGTAATAATACGAGCATACGTGCAACGTTCTCGGTCTGTATAACGACGGCCTGGAAAATTTCCAGCGCCCTTTTGATAGCGGATATGTCATATGCATTTAATTTTCCATTACCGTTATCTAAATGTGCGGAGTTTTCATGAAAATTTTATTCGGAAGAAAATTACCGACGCCCGTTCGCTGCTCGTTAAATTGAATAAAAAAAACTTGAGGCGCGTCCCTTAGCGGCGCATAATAGAGCCTTATGGCCTCCCTGTTCGCTGAAACGTCGGCGTGCACGAATTCATTCGCCAGGATTATTTCAGAAGAAGAAAGGGTATGAGGTGACACCACCAATTTCATCAACCGTGTAGTTTTTGGGGTGTCGTAATACGATGCGAACGCATTTTTTTGCGATTCGGACTGTAATATATATATTTTTATTTTTTCATTTGTCAATGAAAAAAAAATTGTTTAATATCATGATGTTTAAAATTTATATTTATAAATTGAGCAATATATAACTTACCTATGATTAGCCTCTATCAATCCTCTTTCAGGTATCTCATAGGTCTCACCCATGTGATTAATCTACTCTAACATTATATATATATATATATATATATGTATATACTGATTTCATTATTACAACTCTTCAAGAGTTATTTTTGTATGCAATTTAACTGTGCACTGAAAAAATATACGATGTGCACTAAAGAATCATGCATTTCATTTTATTAAAATTTTAATTTCCTTTAATTTTAAGGATTTTAAGGAAACGCGAGAAATTATTTCGAAAGGTTGGTTAGATTCGCAGCGACAATATGTATGTTTCAACGTTAGGTTGGGTCAAGTTCGATTACAAACGAACGAAATTATTTCAATAGGTTGGGTTGGGTTGGGTTTCGGCAAAAACGCGAAAAATTATTTCGACAGGTTGGGTTTGATTCGCAGGGAAAATATGTATGATATACTCATAGATATTTTTTTAATGATCAATATATTTTTTTTGAACGCACATTATTTTATGCTTATGCTTATGCGAAATGAGCACATTATTTTTTTAATGCACTATTTTTTTTAAATGAACATTTATTTTATATAATGCAAGTTTAAATTATTCCCGTTACTTTTCTTAAGTCTAACTATACTAAAAAAAACTTGTATATCAAAAAATTTTATATATCAAATACAATTTATCGAAAACGGATATTTACGAACTTCAGAAGTCAACCCCAGCTATAATTGATATTTCGCATTTAACCTTTCAAACGTGCGAATTTCGATGCACGATTCCCTAATCACCGCCGAACCGAAAACTTCCTCCGAACTTCCATCGGATCATGCTCGAGGCTTTCCATCAACACACTCATCCGCACACAACACCGCCAATTATTCACGTGCGAATACAGCACACGGACTACGCTCTTTGTATATATTTTGCGACGTATGTAAAGCACACGAGACGATACACACGAGTTGCCGAAGTTGGAAGTGTTTCCGACAATGGAACGCGCTTTCGAATTCCGACGACCGCCATCGTCGGCGCTCGCATAATTATTTGCGCATTAAATATGCAGAACTTTGTACATCGACGACGGCATATCAATCAAAGTTGGTGAGCGTTCTGTGTTTGTCAACGAGCGACGGAGGCTGTGCGAGACGTAAAGCGCTCTCGTTCGGTTTGCAAGGGTGTTTGTAATGGTTAATTGTCGTATTGACCGGTTCGTTTGGATTGGATTGGATGTGGGGTTGGGTGAAAAAAATGTGTAGTTGATCATATGAGGATGAAACGGTTGATCAATTATTGTTTTTATAAATATTGCTGTTTGTAGTAGGTTGCCGGTTTCCAATTTGTTCGAATATGAAAAGTGAATTTTTCATTTTTTTTTATTATAGTAGCGTTTGTATTTGCAAAATAGATTTTTATTCAGTTCGATAAATGAATATCTGAAAATTATTCATTCCCGTCATACAAAAAGTATCATAGTTACAAACAATATTTTTCCAATATTCATTTCAATTTAAAATTTGTAGATGTTTTGCCGTTTCAAATATATTACATGTTTTCACTAGCAATGAAGTTTATTGTAAAACATAGTTTTATCAGTTATTCTGTATTATTTTTTATTACTTATTACGAAATAATTAAATTAAAGTTATTGTGAAGGAAATTGAACACTAAACATTATTTCTTAAGCCAATTACAGTTTTTATACTTTAAATTCAACTTTTTAAACTTCAAATTCAACATTGCACGTTTAACGCTCCAAATTGGACTGTAGGAAAGTATTATTAAAACCACGACGGTTTTAATAATACTTTCCTACCTATGACAGCCATAGAAATTATTGAAATTCATGACTATGAATTATTGTTGATTAGTTAAATTCGAAGTGGAAAACGTTCAATTTGAAGTCTAAAACAACGTTGCATTTGAAGTTTAAAATATTGAATTTGAAGTGTAAAAACTGTATGCGCAATTATTTTCATTCACAATCCGCACCACTTGTTACTTAACTTTGGTGATTAGTAGAGTAAATTCAAAGACCCCAGACTGTATTTCCACGATACGTATAATGTAACAATAACATATTTCACAAAAGAAAAATCAATTTTCACACAAATATTCAAACAAATTAAAACTTTCAAACATTTCAAATTATAAATTCAAAAATTTCCATTCAAAACGACTGACCCGGCTCGAAATTACGTATGCAATTTGGCGCCAAGTAAGACATTCGATTTCTTTGCGTTTTGTTAGCAACGCGAGCTGGAAAGGAAAGGCGAACGTCTCGTTAGCCTGACAGATGAACGATGGATAAGAAAGCTTTGGAACGATTCAACCTTAAGGATTTCACAATGGTGCTATGCAACTCGGTGCTGCATGTACGTGATCTATCTTGGATGAATGTATTTTGTGTGCAACTGCTCGAACGCGTACAAATTGGGTTGCAGCGCATACTCGTTCGTCTTGCAAATTTGGCATTACATAAAATTTGTACGGGTTTCTTGCGATAAATTGTGTTGAAGTACAATATTTATATCGATTTGATATTTTGGTTAGAATAAACTACATTTTTGTTGAATGGTATAGAATTATAGAAAATATATTGTATATCGAAGTGAAGTGATATATAATTTTGACTTTCTCGAGAATTTAACTGAATGAAAGAATATCTTTAGATACTCAAAAAAATTTAAGCATTTATTTAACTTTATTTTGATTAAAATGGTAATAAATAACATACAATAAAAACACATATTTTAAATTTTGTATGCACCAAAGTATTCAATGTATAATAGTTCGAAACATGAAGCTATTATGTCGTCAATATCAGTCACAAATCAATTTTTCATAGTGTCAATATTGTAATTTCAGTTAACTTCATTTACAGATTTACGGCATAGTATTTAATTTTGTCGTAAATTAATTTATGTATACATTATGAATTTCGGCATGATTGAACGTCTTTGTACATAGCAAATAATTAATTTCACTCTCGCTCATAATGCTTATTTGATATAATGAATAGATCGAGTTGCTGAAATGGATTGAACATTATAAATAAGCGAAATAATTTCAATTTATCATTCACGTAATATAAACATTGAATAAAAAATTCAATGAATAAACGATATAGATTCTTCAAATATATTTCTCATTTTAAAAACAATACGGGACAATTTTTTCATTTGGCTTCGAGAAACAAAGAGATTTGTATACGTCTTCCAATGGAAAAAGGCAGACTTCACGAATATCGTGAGAAAATTAAATTTGCATGTGTTCGCTTATTCGCCGAGTTGCAAAATGGCCAATAGTCGAGGCGCATTGCAACCATCTTGTCTGTTATTAAATTTTTATACATTTTATCAACAAAATAGAAAAAAAAATCGTACATATGTATTAAATGTTTTTCCGCAAAACACGCCAGTAAGATACATCAGCGCTTGCACTAGCGATTCACAATTTAAATATGAAACGTGAAGCATTCAGAAGAATTCTCCATACACGATACGAATAATACAAAAATTCTGAAGCTTTGTAGTTTTACAGTGCACGAACGCGTACGATAGATTTCAACATTGCTTTAAAATTATTTTCTATTCAATATGAAATATACACACACGCGATACTGTTGAATTTCATAATTCTCATGACGTACTAAATGTACGAGCGCACGATACCGCTTGCAAATACCATCAGATATTATACCGAATTATTTTTTAATATTAAAACTCAAAGCATACATCCACCAAACGGAGCAATCCCTTTTTTCGTGCAGGACAATTAGACCGGCTGAACTTAGCCGAGCGGAAAGTAAAGCAGTCGTTCACGCGGTAACTGCATTTCAGAAGAGTTGCTTTTTCGCCAGCACAGAGCCGTCAGATGCTTTCAGTTTGAAAAATTGGATCGTAACGTATACTTTGAATGCCAGTTTTCTACCTTCTCTCTATACTTGTAGTGCACATGCTGTGTACGAAACACGTAGTTTTTTCACGCCACTTTATTGCCCGGCCATGATCGCTTAATCTCTCCCATGTGCCGCCGCCTCATATTTCTCATATCTCGATGAAACATTTATAAATATATGAGTTGTATATATTCGGAGCAAAACGCTACGATGGCGTCCGTTTTCGAGTGTAAATTTAGAGCAAATAAATTTGCTCTTTAGATGGAGCGAATTAAGCCCCAGCGCAAAACGAGAATGATGAGCCGGCGAATAACACTCGAACGAAATTTCGATTTACGGGCCCGTGAAGGAAACAAAGTGTAAATAAATTATCCGCGAATAACAAATTTTCGAAATGAACGTCCCTTGCATTTATTTCTCGTGTTATGCGAAAATCGGGACCGAACGGCACAATAAACAGCGTGGACAGGTACTTCTACGGGTTCGGCTCGAATATTCGACGATACGAATATACAAATTCGTTCAAAATGTTGAGAATTCGAAACAAATACAATACGTAAGGAATCTAAAATTCAAATGAATTACCCAAATTGATTTTCATATTTTAAATATACATATATTTATATAATAATATTGAACGGAAAATATATTTTTTACGATTGATGCATCATTATCAGCAACGTTCATTATTATCTGGGCTAGATGTTAATAGTTCATCAGAAGCATGTGCACATCTATGTTCACTAGTATAAGAAAACAAAATTTTCCGTACTTACTTTTTTTGTTTGCGAACGAGTACGGGTAAACCGATACAGCAGTGTTTGGTTCTTTTGGTACGTCAGTCGTATTTCTTCAAAGGAGGCTTAATGATCATGACAGCCCCCTGAGCAATGTTTCAACGGGAACATTTTCAACTTTTTAGACACGATCAGACGTATCCTCGCTCGGATATGAGCGTTTGATAAACAAAATATACATTTTTAACAATTTTTCAAAGATAATCACGAGATCAAAATTCTTCTACGAGGAAGATGATACGATTTAGAATTTTCCGTATGAAATATGTCATACAAAACAAAATTCTTTTGACTTTTCGATATTATTTCGTAAGAAGATAGTAAAATGGTAAACGTTTTATATTTCTGTGAAAATAAAAATCGTATTTGTTACATTCAACATACAGAAAATTCTATGGTGAAAAATCTCAATGAAATTTCTGCACGTAGGGATCGTCTAATTTATAGCGATTCCATTCGTTTATACGATTTTATTTTATAAAAAAATTCCAAGATCTATAGCAGAACTTTATAACGTTTAACAACGTATAGTCGAGTATTTTTAAATTCAAACTTTATATTCTAAACATTTTTCAACATAAAATCATATCGATTTTTATACAAAATTAAACTAAAATAATTTTCTAAATTTTTTCGTTCAAACAATTCAAAAACGAACAAAAAATCTACAAATTTCCCCTCTCTAAAAACAAACGAAAAATTTCCCGACGGACATAATTCAAGCTCGCGCATCGTCATCCCCCGCAAACGCCCATAGAATTTCACAAATATCCAGCAGATAGCCACCAGAAAGCGGCAATAAGTCAACACTGTGACCTCCGAATGGGCACAATCAATCGTGCCGTGTGATGAATAAGCTCAGCTTTGCTCCCCGATGACGATTTTGCACGTGCGCCGATGCGATAAACGCCACATGTGCCTGCGATAATGCAAGTTTAATTCGCGCACGTCTGTGTATGGATTGTTTCTGTGTTGGCGTGTTGCCGTGGATTTCTGTGATCGGTTATAATTTATGACCGATCTCGATTGTTATTAATGCGATGTGTGTCGAACGAGCCGAGAGTTGGGATCGTGTAATATTTTTCATCCTTATCTTTATCGTTTGAATTATATTGCAAAATGAGATCTTTTTAATAATATAATTTTTTTTTAAGAACTGAATATGAAAATAATTTGAATACCGGAAAGAGACAAAGGATTTATGTGGCATTTTTTTGTCGAGATATTTCCATAATGGCATATGTAACCGATACAAGTTCGCTGTTGATATACGTACACTATTAAAAATTGATTTTGAGGACTTCGACCATATTTTAAAATATTGGTGTTGGTATATGGAACGTATCTCTGACATAAAACCGATCTCAGATCTTGTGGCACCTAAGTTCTTTTTTTAATTTCCGGTATTCATTTATTGACAAATTGTTTTAGACCAATGACACGCGATAGTATTTATCTACTGACCGTACCATTTAATGTTTAGTTTTAGTAATCGATAAAAGAATAGAACAAATACTTCTGTATCAGAAATTACATTAAAAATCCATTAAATATCAAATGATTGTATCAAACGTTTTAATATCGTACACAATCACTTGATTTAACGCATTCATAGCAACACATGTTTATAACTTACGGTACGTGTGGGTTTGTTTGTGCTAGGATCAGGTGCTAGATTAATTCGCCGATATATGAAGCCTTCATGTCTATTTTGACACGACATATCGCGCAGGGGTCCCGTATACGCATGTACGGTAAATGACGCACCTGTGCATATACGCTAAGTACACATAATACTATACTCGCGAATATGGATATATGGGCTCGATTTGTGGTTGCAAATGTAGGCCACTCGGGTCATAAGTTTACGGTCAGATACTCGGAAGGAAATGTCGCGGAAGGACCGACTGTGTGTTCATCAAATCAACTTCCTATTATGCGAATGATAGAAGCGTGAATGATTCGGAATTGTCACTTTAACAATATCCTGTAGATTAATAATCGTTTTTCGGTGGATGTTCATTATTATTTTATATTATATTTGAGCTAATTAATGAGATATGTGTTAAGAAGGTTAATTAATTAATTAATTAAAAGAGTAATCAATCCTATTTAGTACTTAAATTGTGTTTATTCTGTTTTCCATTGAAATCTTCTCGTGTATATTTATATTCAATCTCGACGACAAATGTTTATACGCAACGATCGAATTCAAAACGTGTAGGCGTAACCGAAACAAGACACGACCATTTACCTACTCAAAGATCACGTGTCATCAATTCCAAATATACACGAACATGAGAAACGTAAATCTTTCATTTCAGTACCTCATCACAACCGAAAACGTGTGAAACTCGTCAACCGAACCGTAAAATCTAATGAAAAAACAAGCAAACTGACTTTAGAGATGCACTCGTTCGACTGTCAATAATGTCGACGGACATTCGAAATTAATTCGAACGTACGACCGGCGTGACTGGATTCGAAAATTTATCGTTTCGAAACCGTACGTTTTATGACAGATCCGATGCGACGAACCTTGCGTGCAAAACTCACACTCGCGATGCGACGCAACGTATCGATTTGTCGGAAAATGCACGAGTTTTCCGCATATTCGGATCGATTGAACCCATTTTTTCAAATATTTAGAGGACTCGGACAACAGCAGCGACCCGATTCGACGAGAAGACAATGCGATAAGTCAACAGCCAAACAAACGGTGGCCCTTTCGGACGAAATGTACGTCGGTGTCATCAAGACGGCAAACATTCGCCCATTCGAAGCGCAATTCGTGCACTGTGGTGCAATTGCATTCGGCGTGTTTGCGGCTGGCGGAAAATGCGATCTCCGACAAACGAGTGTACCGCCAAGTGAGCAAATAACGACGAACCTGTTCGAGGGGAGCGAAATGTGTTTTTTTAGGATGGAGATGGTCGACTTGATTCTTTAATTTGTCTGTGGTTTTGATCGGAATAGGTACTAATTAGAAATACGATATGAGAAGAAGAAAATTGACAAGAACATATCGGATTACTTTTTTTTATTACAATTTTCTTACAACTTTTTAAACTTCAAATTTAACTTTTCAAACTTCAAATTCAACAAGTTCAACAACTCGTATTGTAAAATTTGTATTATACCAGATACATTCGTATCTAAATAAGTAAGTAATTTGTAATAATAAGTAATTTGTATTCTATTCGTAAGTTTCCAAAAAATGGAGGAAATTTGTAAAAAAAAAAAAAACTGCTTTATTTAGGATTTATCGATAGATTAAAAGTTAAATTTTCGTAAAACGCTCACATTTGAAGTTATCTTTCGAATGATTTGTCATGCTGAATATTTGTGTGGATTTTTGAAAAATCAAATATTGGCTCTGATTTTTTTCTAAATAAGTAATGAAAAATAGATATTCTATCTGCTTAATTTTATGAAAAAATGACAAATGAATTAATATTACCTACAGGGTTCGAATACCTTGAAAATGATTAAATGGTAAAAGTTGGCTTTGGAGATAACTTTCATAATTTTTCGAAATCCCGAGCATTACTCACAAATTATATTGAAAATAAAAAATCAAAAACTATACACAAATTTTAAACAGTTGGAAAAAAACCTTTAATCAAGATTTTCCATAAACTTTAAGAACTCCCACGTACGTAAATATATACAAATGTCCATATTTGGAACATTAAATAAATTGATATTCACTCAACGTTCCCGGAAATGCACAACGATCCCGAAATGCGTTCCAACCTTAATACTACAGATCTGCAATACGATTGAGCAAACTAGTAGAGCAAAGCAGCGGCAGCAACACGGCAAGCAATCCGGAAAGGCAAAAGTGAGCCGCCGACGAACTTGAGGCATTTGAAGTGATCATTAGGGAACGTCGCTCGCTGTTTTGTAGTGGCGACTTCAAACACTCGAATATTTCAATATCGTCGTCTCAGACGATGTCTGTAACGTTTCAAATATTTCGAGTTTCGGGCGGGAAATGCGAATTCCAAACACGCGGCATAAGTTGCATTTCTGACGCGCAATTCGATTCAGATGATCGAAAACCGTTATCGAATGCTATTCTGTAATTTTTTTGATTATAAATTATTTTTATTCGATTTTGTGATGAAGCAATTGGATGTATGCTTCGCATAAATCGAGCATTCGTAATGAAACGATAATTCTCAATTTGGATAAGTAAGGGAAATTGTGAATACAACAAACGTGAAAGAATGAAATCGGAAATTATTTATGATTCGACTTTGAGTAGTATAATTTTTTGTACACGGCAATAAAAATAAAACGCTTCAGCACATCACGAGGAGTTTCCCGCTCTCGGTAGTTTTTCTATGTTATAATGGCATGAATGCGGAACGAAATTTCATAAAAATTAGCACCGGCACCTTATTTACCGAGATATATAGCGTCGCCATATATCACTGGCGGGACAGGCAGAGGGAAAAGAAGAGGCACGAACCCCGACCGTGGCCGAAGAAGCAAAGGGAAAAAATAAAATAAAATAGAGGAGAGCAAGAAAGAAAACGTGTGTTTGGCCACGGCGGCCCCCGGGGCGGACGCGGAACACATCAGCGCCTTCAGAAAAACTGTTCGAAATTGATTCATGTTTGGTTGTATGAAGGCTTCGCGGGAAAAATTACCCTCCATCATGGTGATTTATCATTGGCGCTTTCCCACGACCTTTCACTGCTCTGACCCTCCTCGGGGCGCGCCAGACCTCAGTGTTATAACACAATTTACCTTCTTCACGCACCACGGCATTTTTTTAAGAGTTTGGGCAATAGTGCCGCCATTATATTTTCTGCGCATTTGCAAAAAAATGTACTATATAATATGAAAACGAGATGAAAAAAAATGGTCCGCAACGGTGGCGGCGCTTGCTGCGTTACGCTCTAACGAGGTCGTTTAAAAATTAGGCCACCGAAGCTTAATGCATTTCAATTCGAAAAATGATGAAATGTGAAATTCATGTAAATTTCCGATTGACTCAGCGATATTGGGCAATGAATGTTGTATAAAAAATAAATATATCGGATAAATAGCGGGAAAGTCAATATGAAATTAACGAGCGTGGAATAAGCAAAGACGTTAGTGTATCCATTAAACGCGGGTCCAATCTTTTCGTCCTACGTGAATCGCTTTCCTATCAAATTACCGAGAAAATAGCCAAAGATTGAAAGGGAAACGGTTAGACTTAAATAAATGCTCTGCATTTATTTTTATCGAGGGTCCAATGTTAATAATGGTCCACGCGCAGACCTAACGACAGGGGTCCGCTACCATTGGTCGCCGCGCAATTGAACCTATTTGTAATCGACGCCCATGAAAACGGGTTACTAACCGCTGTCAATAAGGCAAACGAAACCGAATGTGTATATTCTTCTATTTTATTTCTCCCCAATGCAAAATCCAATTTGATGCACTAGATAAGATTACGATCCCCATATTTTTTTACCATATTATATATGATACACAAAATTAAAACAAATTATTTGAATAAATAAAAAGGTTGAATAAATCACGTCGATATTTAACTTCAAAATAATATATATAATTTAAAAATTAAAATTCAAAAATGAAACCACTATCCAAAGCAAAACACGTATCCAAAAACACTTCATCAGATAAATTCATTAAGCGCAATCGACGCCCGCCCAATTTACTTCGGAATCGAATAAAAACTGATTAGTCGCCGCACCTTCATATTTTTGCGAATTTTTCTCTTTTCGGGGGTGGCCATCTTCTCGGTGTTTTTGTTTTCATTATATCGGTCGGACACCCCCCGCCTCGGGGGTACGTAACGTCGAAGTGAGTTAAAAAGCTCGGTCGAGATAATTGCGGCACGAACGGTTATTAGGTGCAGCACGTGAGCCTCATACGTAAGGGCGGCACCACCCACTTGTCCACCCGCCTACCCATTGAGGGTGAATTCGAGGAAGGTCCCATCCTTTGGGCTACGACACAGCTCCGAACTGAAGCGGTGTTAAATTATGACTGAGTGGATAGTTGCATTATGTACATCGCCAGAATACCATTTACTGAAAGAAAATTTTAAGGGCTTTCGATTATTTAGGTGCTTGAAGTTTTTCGGTGTACTTTTGGTAATTAAAAATTGTACGATAAGTTGAAGTGGTTTAAAAAAAAATTGACTCCGAAAAACTTTTCTCATTGAAATATTTCTAAAAGTTATTTTGATCGAATCGATCGTGCCGTTTGTAAATATAAAATAAAAAGCACGACGAATAAATTCTTCTGGTAATTCGAGCCGTTTTAATTTATGGGATTTTTTTTCGTTTGCAAATTCCAATGCTTCAGTTTGGTTAAAAAATCGCATTCGTTTCAATTTTCGTCGTACGAGACTTATTATCGTAGATCAAAACTTTAAGAGTTCTGCGTTTCTTCGCTAAGCTGCTTTTCTCCAAAACAACATCTTTATTTGTTTCTAGCATAATATTTATAACGAAATCAGCTTATTTTGGCGAAGAAAAAGAAACTAAATTTCTACATTTTTGATTTTCAAAGAAAGCTTACGTGCACGTGTTTTAAAGAACATATTATTTTTACTCATATGAGTTTACGACATTGTCTGCAACTGAGATTTTTGAAATTTGTATATGTACTATACTATTTATTTTATCAAAGTTATCTTCATCATCAAAATCTTATGTAAAATTAATACTATTAGTAAAATACTTGCTATAAAATAATTTCATCGTAAAAGCTTTAAAAAAAACTTATATAAAAGTTTACTTAAACCAACTTATATTTTTTTTATAAAAAGGTTATTCAAATTTTAATACTACGTAGAAAATTCAGTAGTCCAGGAAAGTAATAACCGACGCACCTATTCCAAACTAACCACCATCAAAACCCAAAACTCAACACGAAAAACCTCCAGAACCTCCCAAAATTTCTCAAGCATAATCCCTGAACATGCACCCCGCGATAATTGCGAAACGGCATTAGACCGGAATTCATTCTTTAATTTGCACAAACCGAGTCGAATCCCGAAAGGCTTCCAAAGCGTAACGGGCCACCTTTACACGGTGTGGCAAGCTCACGTTTTTCAGCAAGCACGCACGGCAATCGGCTGCAACTATCCGACTATTAAAATTTCAACAAGGCGTAACAAAGTGGGCTGCCTTCCTCACTCTCTCGCCTCGTCTCGAAGTGTTGTTAAACAAACGGCGAAAAGTTGGACCCGCTCTCCTCGCCAGCCGGCGTGCTTCGTTTATTTTAATGGTCGGGTAAACACGGCCCGACTACTATCAAATCCGAAAGAGCCGCTCTTTCTGCTTCTCTTAATCTTTTTTGCATTCAGAGAACCCTCGAGTATAGCATCGGAATGGGAGAGTTTCCGATAGGAGAGTTTCTTCGGATGCGCAACGATGGGGACGTTCATGGTGAGAACAAAGCGCTGAAAATTATATTCGATCGTGAGGATATATTTTTGGTAAACTGTCTAAATTTAATTCAACTTTTGAAGAATGTTTTATATTGGCAGTGACAAAATAAACTAGGGTACTCATTATTTTGAAAGACGGGAAAGAATTTCGCTTTTCAGCTTTTTTTCAACTTTTAATCGGTATTCGCAATAATGAAGTCGAAAAATAGCGCTTTTTTTGCAGACAGAAGCGGTACGATTTCATTTTAAAAATTCTTCGTTCAAAAACTATTTGAATGGTAGTCTTTCACGGCATCGTGAACGAACGGCAAAAGTTCACGAAAAGTTTTTAACGGCGTCCCCTTTATTGTTAAAACGGGCGTTTCAGTCTTATCGTTGTCGGTCATAAAAGCTCAGCCCGTTAGCGTTTGGTCAACAAAAAACTGATTTTCCAACGATTTAAACCTGCCAGATGGGAACGTCGATGCGTAAAATTTGATTACAACTTTAATGATTTAGCACTGTGTACATTCTCAATGAGATTCTTACGAAGATTATTAGTTACTAGTGCGAGTACATTTTCTAAATTGAATAATATATATGAAAAAGCGTATTAAGAAAACTTTTATATACTTTCTTATAGATTATCACACTCTGCACAAACAGTATAAACACAGTCTAAACGACGTTGTTTCCAACGATTTCGACGAAAGCGCGCTGAATGTAATCCGGCTTTGATTTCTTTGTTGTTTTCCCGCTGTTAATTTTCGCATCGTTCGGATAAAATCGCACTCAATGGCGCGAGCAGCTCGGTTATATAATAGCTGGCAGTATAAAACACATTTTCGCATAATCGCCGA
Organism: Hydropsyche tenuis; assembly: GCA_009617725.1. Lineage (NCBI taxonomy): Eukaryota > Metazoa > Arthropoda > Insecta > Trichoptera > Hydropsychidae > Hydropsyche > Hydropsyche tenuis. Next base: position 133,652 of record VTON01000021.1, on the reverse strand, counting down.
CCGTTTGCGGGCACGCCTGAAAACGAATTAATTCCAGCGTTTTTCAGCGCCCAGAAGTGGCAATACCGAAGCGGCTGGTGCAGACGTGTGTCGGAGGAAGTGGCCACGAATAGAAAGGATAGTAAATAGCGATACACCCTTGACAGTTTTTTCAAAAGCTCCCGTGTAATGGGGGCAAGCTTTGTGCGGTCGATTTGAAAGTTTCCGCGTAGCGCAATAAGCTGATTATGTTGGTAGCCGAACGTAACGTTGGTATGGTGCGCGAAAACACGACAAAATTGTGTTCGCGTTATGGCTCTTTACAAAGAAAATGTGATGGCTTCGAAACAATCCTTTTTTCACAACAATGTCTTTCTTTAGTTTCGAGCTGACTGTGAACTCCGTAATGGGGCGTTCAAAAGCGCTAACTGGGTTATATCGAATTTGAAATGTCAAATATTTCATAATGGAAATTTAAATTTTCGTAATAATTCAATTTATGTTTTTTAAACTGAAATCTTATTTGAAATTTAAATTTTAAGTAATAAAGCAGATACCAAAATAAAATTAACTGAAATAAGAAAAGTATACTTAAACTTTAAACCTAAAATATCGTGAATAGTTTCAAAAAGAGAAAGAACACTTTTTAAGAAAAATTGAATAATTCAATGTACAACTATGTATGTGCAAGATTTTAATTAATAAAAAATATCAATTTTTACATAGAGTTAATTTAATAAACGTTATTCGATTTGAAAATTGGCCACGTTCTCTACGCGAGAAAATCCGTTCGCGAGAAAACTTAATAAAGCAAAGGCTTCGTCCATTGGGCGGCAGAGGCGAAGGCTCGCACGTCCGACGCGAACCGGAAAGCTTTCCGGCGATTAACTCACCTCCATTGTTCCAACCCTTCCTAATTCAATGAATGACGATATGATTGATCGCGAGCCGCGGGCACTGAAAAATATTTCATCTGAAAAAAAGACCGGACGGAAAATCAGACCAACGTCATAGCTAATATGTATTGTGTTGTTATCGCTGGACGTTAATTAATCGCCTGACACGACGCCGCCTTGAGATGGAGTGCCTCGATATTTCATTTTTGTAACCGGATTTGCCGTTCGAACCGCAAAAGTGGACTTTGGCCCGTAAGAGGATTGCTTTTCGCGTTCTGTTTTTCCCGTTTTTGCGCTTAGCGAAGGGCTGGGCTTCGTGCGAGCCGAAAGGGCCGTTTCAAGTTTACAAGGTTTATTTATGCGACAATTCATAAATGGGAGTTGCGTATTCAAAGGACGCGAAAGCGCTTTGGCAAAAACGCCATTAAGCGGCGACAATGGGTACGGGACGCTTATTGACCGAGCGAAAAAGAACCTTCGCAATCGAGGACAATCAACTGAATTAATTTTAATACTTAATTAAGTGTTTTAAAAATATTTTATGCGCTAGCTGAATTATACGGTCATTCCGAAGCCGTGCATTATACACGAAAAGTTACTGAACTTGAACATCATCAAATCTTACGCGTGGGATTCAGCTCTCGCGTCGAACATTAAGGCAAACACTTCAGACGCACGGAGTGTTAAATACAAACTAGGCTATGAATTACAATGCGAATCGGGACGATCATTGAGAAAAGTATCAAGTTCGAAGTGTGCTTAATGGTGATTCTGTGAATTAAAATTTCATCGCTTCGGGGGCTCGTTCCTAATTCGTTTCGCATTCGCGAAAACCTTTGGGGATGAGGGCACAACGCGTACGAAAAGGATTTAACCAAAAATTTGATTCCGAGAAACTTTCGAGCCGAACCGAAATCCGGGAAGTTAACCGGCTTCATTAATACGAAATGCGAACAGATCTCTTCCTGAAAGTCCATATAGCCCGGGCGCGATCGGTCCTTCGCTTTACTTTTTCTTTTCCTATCTTTTTTTCGTCTTTTCTTTTTTTTTGAAGGGAAAACATTTAACTTGTGTCCTTTTCGCCAAAGACACTTTTGTCCGTAATGTAATGCATGCCCTGGGAGTCCCCGTGGCAATTATATGGCTCATCGACTTTGATCCGACCAGCTGGTGCAATGATAAACAGCGAGGAGTACAACCGAGGGCAAACTTGAACGCCTTTTTTCCCTTTACAACCCCTTAATATATTGGAGACGTCTATATTGTAATTGGCGACGTGTTTTACATCAAAAAACGGTCCAGCTTTTCCTAAGTAAAACAAAAAAAAGATCTTTATTTCGCTACGACGCCTATTTTTTACACATCGGCTGCGATTTGTATTCGAAAGATTTGGAATTTCAAAACTACGCTAAAGCTTTATTGGAAATATCTTTTGAATATTTTTAAATTCCTGAAACTTTTCAAGTAGAATTTAGATTATTCAACTTAAAGGGATTCCGATAAGCTATTGAATTACTCAAAGTACATAAGTGAGTATGAAAAAAATGTGAAAAATATAAGTTATATTTCGAACTCAATATTATGGCAATCGTCAAATATTTTTCCTTCAGAAATGTCATAAATTAATCCCATTAAAAGTTTTTTTTTCATTATAAATATCTATTAATACTCTAGTGCTGATATTTTGTAAAAATATATCGTTAATATTAAATTAGTTGAACTTGAAAATAAGAAAAGAATAGATAATTCTTGAAAGGAATTAACATACGCTACTCTGATTATGAAAATTCACACGACGCACATCCAAAATCGTATCAATCAATTACAGAAATCTAAAAATAAAAAAATATATACCAAAATAAATAGAAGCAACAACACAGATCGATTAGTCTCCAGGCGTCTAAAGCGGATTCGGAACGACGTTTATTCGGCATACGTCTACGTAAATGTCTGTTTTTTTCCACATTCATCGACAAAAAAATACAAGTTCCACACGTATCATAAGAGAAATTTCTTTGCAATCTTCAAAAATTTATATTTTAATTATTTTAATTAATACTTTATTCCTACTTTTAAAGAATCTGTTATAAGCTGAGATTACAGAGATAGTTACTCACAACTTTTTTTAGTGATGTAATTAAAATATCCAAGATTGTTCGCATAGTATAATTTTCTAATATCCGTTTCAAAATTATTTAAAATCAAAATATGTATAGCACAAGATCGATGTATTGAATATTTTTTTTATACACAATAAAACATCAAATATTCCAATTGAAGCCCATCCTAACCTCAGGCATCTGGAATTCTCGAACGCATAACTCGTTCTATTCTCCCCTACAGAAGCTACACACATCGGGAAAAAATCGCGTTAGTATCGAGGGAGGTATCGAGTTTTTGAGACTTTTCGGCGCTACGCACAACTTTGCAGATGGGGCTTCAAACATTGATTTAGCAAGTTGGCCGGCTCGCGGGCGCGTCTCCGCCTGATTTATTGTTCAGCTGAAACACTTACTCGTGTAACGTTTGGCAGAAGGCCCGCGGAAAAGCAACCTACTTTTCAGAAAGCTCCGTTCCGAAAAAAAGGAGGAAAAATTCAGATGCGCTATAAATAAAATCGCCATGTCGAAAGTTGCGATTTTCAAAGAATATATTATGATTTTTTTCGAAATGTAATTTCGTTATGGGGAAATGCGGGGTCGGGTCGTTGCGCTTTGCGGTTGTTGCGAAATATATAATTATAGAAGTGGTTGTCGCACATAAATGATTTAAGTGTCTTGGATTTTTATGGTTGAATTTATTATACGCATTTTATTTTATGGTGGATTTTGAAAAGTTCATCGGTGAACACAATGAAATTTATCACTTCTAGAAAATTTATATAAATACGTATACTAAATTCAATAAAATATTATAATAGAAGCAGCAAAGCGATGACTATTCGCGTATATCAAAAAACACAAAAAACTGTTATTCCGAAAGATTTTCATCAAAAAACGAATACGAAAAATAAAACCAGTGATATTACTTCGAATTTATTAACGCAAAAGATTTCTTCTTCAAGGATAACATTGTTAATAGTTGTACATTGGAATTGTATAGGATACGTATGCGGGATGGGTCCAACGGTTACTAACAAGGCCGTCGTATTCGTTTCTCTGGCAACTCGAGCTTAATGGAAGGGAATTGTTATCGCGGACCGAAAGCTGGACTCGCTTGCGAAGGCTATAATATCACTGTTGAGACAGTATCATAACCACTTGGCCGTTTTGTACAGTTTCGCCATGTCCATACATATACACGGTCTACTGTGCGACGTTCTGAATACGCTGACCGGCTCGAAAACAATGTCGTCGAGCCAAAATGGTCCTATCTCTGGTAACGTCGTCCATTACCGAAACAAAAAAGAACGATAAGTAAATAGAAATAATTCATTTTTATGTCGAACGCAAGAGCGTAAGCGTTTTTTATGCGCGAGTATTGAGTTGGCGCTGTGTGGACTAAATTATATAATCGGATTATGGAACGATGTGTATTAAAATTTTTTTATTGTAAAGATTTTTGTGTGAAAATCTGGAAAAAAAATATTCAGTTTCGTTTTGAAAAAATAAGTTTGAATATTTTTCATGCAAAAATTTATGTAAACTATTATAGTTTTCTGATAACATGGGAAATTTATACGATTTTCCTTATCGCAGTGATGAGAGAAAGGCAAATGTCAAGATGTTGAATACTGAAACTATTCTCTGTCAAATGATCTTACAATGAGACCAATTTCATGCGGTAACCCATTTATGTATTGACTTCGTCGAATGTTATTTAACTCTAGTAATCAATGGAAACCAATTCGTTCAAAAGCATATGCAATGTTAAACATCGCACTTTTTAATTGAAAATTCATATCTTTCCAATGAATCGAAATCGACCACAATCGATATGAACGAAATTGTGCATGCGAACAAGCTTCATAACGCCAAAATGTCATTGGCACAACTCGAACAACTCGACGTATCGAAAAACCACAAAAAAAAACGAAACACTGAAAATCCTTTTACGTAAAACATTTAAAATAGAATCCATTCCGGTATGAATAAAAAAAATCGATCGTGGAAAATTGGAATTGCACCGCATACGCAATATGAAGCAGCGATAAAATTGGACAAACACCCAACACTGCATATTGGCGGTACGTTTTCTTTCATGCGATTTCACTGCAATTCGCTCGAGTGTATATTTTAATTGAGAATCAATCCGCGGATACGCAAGCATACAGAGGGGTCACCTCCATTATTTAACTACATTTTTTGTTTTTCGATTATTTTTTCCAACCGATAGCGTTGCAGCGTTTCGGCAAACTTCCGGCTGAATAGTTAACTTCCAGTTCAAAATTGAAACCGGGTATCGGAGAGGCGGGTACGAAAGTGGCGAACGGGGATGGAGTAGAGACTAATCAAAACTTTTGCTCCCGGTTATACAAAAACTGCGAGTGCCCTCCTCGTCCGCCAACTTTGCATCATTCGACGATGGTCCGATGGAAATTTCTGCAATATTTCACTTTTTAAGAACCTCGGATACGTTTTAATAACATAGCCTTTGATTCATGTCCCGCCATCGCGCGACTTCTCGTTCCGCCACATTTCGATCGGCCAAAGCTCGTTATGATATTTCTGTGCATTATTATTTTTTTAAAGTAAATTAAGTTGAAAATTTCGTTTCATAAGTTTTCAAATTGAAAATTTTTAAATTTGTTTAAACTAATGATTTTAAATGAAAAACTTGAAATAAAAAAAAAATTGTTTTAAGTAAATTATTCGAATACTTTAGGTAAAAAATTTAATATACGACATAAAAAGCTTCGAAAATATTAAAATGATTAAATTATCTTTTCATAGTGTTTTACAAAAAATACAATATCATAATAATGAACAATTTTTGCGATAAGCATGAAAGGTAGTACACGTCGCCAGAGGCACTAACGTCTCGAGAGCATTTAATGATACAACCACCCCAATATCAAGCAGCAATTTGAAAAATATTCACCCGCGGCCCTAAAAAAACCCGCAACGAAAAAATTTAATATGCAAAAAACGCGTTTTTGCCGCTCGTATTCGGATACAAATCCGCAGGGTTTTGTTAAAAATGCGAAGAGATTTCGCGACCGGCCATCAATACGCGTCAAACGCGTCCGTGTACTACATTACTTTTGTGCATCATTCAACCGGCGGATGGGGAAATGCACTTTTTCATTTTATCCAAAATAAGTTCGCCCATTGTTGTTTGATGCTTTTTATCGCGTTTGCGCCCCATTTGACGCGTTCCGAACACAAAAAGCTGCGGTTCGACTTTTGACGATTATGCTGAGTTTTAAAGTGACATGAGCACAACGAAACTGTCTACGATGACACCTAGATGGAAATAAAAATATTTTTTTTTTTTTTTAGAATAACGATTTTATTTTTGGTGTAATATATTTCAAAAGTATTTTATAAATCAAATAGCTGAAATACGAAATAATAAATTCATTAATTTCTGTGTTATGGAATGATTGAAATGTTTCCATTCATTATTGAACTATTTTGAGCTACTTGCTGATTAATTTTTATATAACGTTATTACATTAGTGTTACACAGTTTTCGCTATAACGATTGATGATGCAATTTATGAGAATTAATTTTGCCAACATTAATTTATTTTCAAGAGTGAATTTTATTTGAATTGAATTGATTAAAATAATATATATTTACCTAACTTATTTTCAAAAAATATATAAAATTTTTGATTATATAACATTTCCTTCATAAATCTATGATTAAATGTTATAAAATTATAGAATACTGATTGTAATGCTATGACACAGAAAAACAATCAAATTTAAAAAAAATTGGTTGAACACAAACCAAAGCCTCATTCCTTTTGACGCCGTGATATTTTTGCGTTTTCTTCGCGGCAATGTTTCGGTATTTGGGTGTCGGAAGCGCGTTTGTTTTTATTATCGTTTCGCGGCCGAAGATAAAGCTGTTTTCTGGTTCACTTATCTCGCGTTTTTCGAAGGCGAACATCGCCTTTACGGCTGGTGCGGCGGCTCATTTTCTTATCCGATACATCCAGCAGGACGCCTCGGGATAAATTATGTCGTTCGAACGGAAAATTCTATCCCTTGAGCGTCTTGGCTCACGCAAGTGTGGCTTTCCTATCGCACAAACGCGCACCAAAGCGCACAACGCGAAAGCTTTGCGGAATGTTCCGTCTGCGACACACTTACAATATCATAATGTTAAATTATAAAAAATAATATATTCGTTTAAGATTTTTTTATCAAAATATAACGAAAAGTCCTTGATCTATATATTTAATCACATATTGTCCACAAAGGTCGTATTTAAATGTAAATTTTTTTCTAAAAACATAATATTGGATATTAATTTGATCTTTGATAATATGAATAAATTTATTTTTATTATATTATATTAAAAAATATTTTACTCGCAGAAGCTTTTTACAAAGATTCATATTTAGACGGAGCTTTAGCGCTATCGTTTTGCATAAACTACGCTGGCCATAAGCTCAGCACTTACAAAGATAAAATAAAACAGCACACTTTAAAAAGAACATCGCCGCAAATCGATGCACAAAAGACTACAAGACGAACATGCACCGTTAATGCAGTGCTTTACTAACACGAGTTTCCCGGGATAATCTCCGAGATAATTTTCATATTCGACATGAATTATTCGCGCACTTCCATTACACGCCGAACAATTCAATTTTCGTTTCGTGCCCGCGAACTTTTCGCATTCTCGTAATTCCGACGGAGTGCATCGCTCCGAATCTGCGCGCCATTATAATAATAATGCAAGTCGTTCGAGTTCGTTCACTCTCGCATAAAAATTTCGTATGTTTGCCAAGTGTTTTCTAGTAAATCACACGTCTTTTCGCGGAAGTCGACCCATCCTTTACACCGCAACGTTACGGCTTGTGTATATATTATTTATCAACAATTTTCAGTTCGGTAGATAAAAATAGGCGTTGCTACTCCGAAACGGACGCCTTTAATGGCGATGAAAATTTCAACGATCGTTTTTCATTTGAACTCGAAGTGCAATTCGATGCAATGCTGCCATCATGCCTTTTTATTAAAAGTCGTTAAGTATACATTAATCGTTTTATTACCGCATCATATACATAATTTCAAATTTTATTTATCTTTTAATTTATTAAATAAATATATTTTTTTTATAAATTTATAATAGTAAATCAATTCAAATTTTTATATAGATATATCAGGTTATTATTCAGTCACATTTTGTATTATGCCGTACTGATTTTATCGCACATGCAATTATAATTTACCATCTGTTTTCGAGCCTTCTATAACTACCCCTATTTGAGGGATCAAAGCACTGCTAAAAATTAACGCGTTATCAACCGGTCGCACACGTGTTGAAATTGAACAGCGTTGCCCCAACTCAAATAACAGTCAACATTTATGGTTTATGCATTTATATAATACGAGGTTTTCTATTGACGTCACATGTGTGTTATTTGATTAAAATTTTATGAATGCGTTTTGAATTGAAACATAATTTTAGTGCGCAAATCGGATCGACGTAAAATCATTAGATGCGCAGTATTAATTTCGATTGAATAAATAAAGAGAATTTGATGAATCATAATTATTTAAATTTAGTTCATATAAAAAATATTTTTTATTTTTTATTTCACATGGTAAATGGATACTATAAGTCACTTATTAAATTGAAACTAAGAAATCTATTAATAAAGTTTTTTTTTTATAATTTACGAAATAATTGGTGAATGTTTTATGTTTTAGCGTCAGCGTCAAATTTATTTTTGTTTTTTATATTAATAATGACTTTATCAACGATTTTATAAAAATAAAACAATCGACCCATATCCATTCAAACGAAGCGAGTAGCTGTATCATCAAAAAAAATCACAAACTCATTCGGAAAATCAATCAAAACATTCATTAAGAAACAATTAACAAAAAACACACACATACCCATTTTCACACAGCCAACAATGCATTTTCGCTTTATTATCCAAATTTATATACATATATGTTAAAACGAACGCGATCTCGCATAATGACGTTTCAATACCGTCCCCATTAATCATCATCATGCAACATGACTGTCGATACGGCGGCACGGAAGCGATCCGATCGGAAAAATGATGAATTATTTACAGAGATAACCCGAAAACGCACCCCCTGAAATTTCCCACATACCGATTTTCCCGATTTCGCGGAAAATCATCGGAGCCTTTGTGCCCCCGTTTAGTTCAGAAGTAACGCGGCATAACGATGCCGAAAGTGATTGATTGCTTTCAGGTTGTTAATGTTATTATAATAGATAATGATGGAGGTCGTAAACAATGGACGCCGTGTAAAAATTCACCGGATATTGAACAGATAATTGCGACGTATAGAAATCTGATATGGGTCGTTATGTTCGATCGCTTTTGTGTTTTAACGAGTCGTTTTTTAATTGATTCGTTATCAAATTTCATCTGATTTATTGTTATTTTGATATATTAATATACAATAATATATTGTGATAGATATTTTGGTGGAATTTGTTTCGATTATGTGTTTTGGTTAATATATTCGTGAGACGTTTTTAATGATTTCAAGCAAATTTTTAATAGAGAGAGAAACGATGTTTTAATGGTTTCGAGAAATAATAAGCTTAATAAATATTTTTTTATTTATTTTTTCGGTAAAATAAATATTAATTTATTGTAATTAAAAGTCAGTAAGTATTGTAAGTCAGCAGATATTTATACTGAAGATTAATTATTTTCTTTTTAAAACACTCTTAAAATTAAAGAAAATATTCTCTTTAACGCGTACAAAAATATTAAACTCAAAAATTATCATATAAAATTATTATATATTATATTTTTTAATTTAAACATGCTCTAGGATCCAAAAATAAAAAAAAACTTCGATCAAGACAAGCGCCAAATTATTCAACGACTTTCCGCGCAGCGCGCACAAAATAACCCTTCCGCGGATGCATGCACTCCGCATTAATTCCTTCGCAAAACAACGACGGGCCCTTTGAAATATTCAAACCCACATTCGACCAGGCTGAATGGGCCTCTGAACCCGCTGAATGCACCTCTGGTGCCCTTTCAGCGCTCCTTCGCAGCGGACCCACTCCTAGAAGCGTTCCCGTTTTCCAACCCTCCAGGACTTGGCAAAATATTTTTGAAAGGCCTCCCCTTTCGCAAATTGGAAGCATTTAAAGCGCTGATGTAGATCAAAAGAAGGTGGATGGTTGTTTAAAGCGTCGAATCTTTAATGAGATCGTTTACGGTGTCGTTGAGGATAAACGGCTCCCTTAAGACAAAATAGTGTCGCCAGACTCGAATTGATGAATATTTAAGGGTGTTTTAAGTGCGGTGTACAATAAATATGTCAATATTGGTTTTGTTTTTTTTATTTTAAGCTGAGTTTGTTTGGTGTTATTTTAGAAAATTATTTAGAAGGTGTTTAAAGCGAAAAATAAACTTAAGAATAAAAAAATTTAATGGATACGAAGAAAATTATGGATTATTATGAATTGAATATCATTGAGTTTATTATAACACGTGAATATTTTTGTAGAAATTCAACAAATTTAAATATTCGACACGTAGGCGGGTCGTTGAGGCGTGATAAAAATCGATCTTTCAGAAACGTATTTGCCGCGCTTTGTTCCCGAATATCGCCCAAAGTAGATTGACAAGAAATCTTCCCGGGGAAAATTGAGTTTTCTCCATTCCTGGAGAGCTTTCTTCTCGCTCGCCTTCGTGACGCTAATTAAGATAGATCGAAGTTTAAAAGGATTCCACCTTACGTAAAATCATACCGTCGTTGGGCTGTTTACATTGCTCATTCGACAACGTTCTTGAATCATCACATTTCTTTAGTACCGAATAATTATATTATACATCACCATACAATCATAATTCAAAATATTATTCGATTAAACGTATCATTTATAATGATTTTTATAAATATATTGACACACGTGACAAATTTTTCAATAGAACACGTCCAAAACCACCGTTAAAAAATCGATTCAACCTCAAAGCGAAACACCAACTTATTCAAACGAAACCTCCATAACACCACACGCGAAAACAACCCCGACAACAGCAAAACCAACAACAGCCGAGATCGGAGATTTATAGCGAAAAACGCGAAAACGTTCGACAACCCACCCCAACGGCGAAGCCTCACGACCGCGCGCATTACGTATGCGTTTAACCGCAGATAAACAACGCGGAAAATATAAAAAATGCAAAATACAATAAATAAATATGAAAAAAAACCCGGCGCGAACATTTCGCGATTCTTTGAAAAATATGTTAATAACGGCTGGCGTTCGGCGAGTGCCGTTGTTGTTGTAGCTCGGGGTCGAGCTGTCTGCACGTAGCTCCCCATTACCATAAAGACTTCATAATCGTCCCTGGGGACCCATAAACTACCGAGTTACCGCAACTGGAGCGCCCCTGTTCGCCGCGGTGGGCGGCAAGAGTGGGCGGAAGAGCCGCCCGCATTGCCAGTTCTCAATTGAATATCAATGCTGGTGGTGTGTGTGCTTTGGGGGTGGCGGGGTCCTCTTTGCGTTTTTATTCCGGTTTTTTATCGTCGTTTTGTCTTTTCGGCGATAGTCTTCGGTTTAGGGGTTTTTTATGTATATGGGATGCGCGGTCGGTGTTGAGTTCGCGGAGGGTGATGGATCGAATTTTGGATTTTTATGAGTTGATTGAAATGTAATGGTAAGTGAGAGGTTATGATTCGTATTATCGTTTTGGGTATTTGTTATGGGTTTTTTGGAATAGTATTTTCGAAGGGAAGTTTATATGGTGGTGATAAAATGGGGTAGAAATTTAATTAGTTTTGAAACTTTTTTTTGTAGGAATAACGATGTTTGTTTATTGCTAAAGAATTATTATACTTAACATAAGTGGTACTTATCAGAAAAATATATGTACATGCATGGGATTGTTATTGTATTATTAAATTAAATTAATTTATTATTGTTTTCTATTCCTAGTAATTAATAGAAACCCACCATGTTGTCTGTTACGGATCGCCTGGTGGGCTTTCTAGTATTCATAAGTATATGTTATTTTTTCAAGCTTTTTATTAATATTAAACCAACCAAATCTAGACCAGGAGTCGGCAAACTTTAAAACATCAAAACTTTAATGTAAAAATTTGATGTTCGTCGGGCCAGATAGCAAACGCGAAGATATTTATATGAATAATTCTACTCAAAGTGCAATAAGAAAACTGATTTTAAATTTTAAAAATTTAAAACTGATCGATCTAAAAATAATTTTAAAAGCTGAATCTGGCCCGCGGGCCGGAGTTTGCCGATATCTGGTCTAGATTCTAGATTAATTTTATATAAAATAAAAAGGTTGAAAAATAGATAACATGTAGTTTTATTTTTAAAGCACAAGAGTGACACGTATATATACACACTCATATATACATGTATATGTTTTAATATACGAATAATAAGATTTCTAATATCATCTTTCATATAATAGACACCTAAAATGATTGATTATCTATTATATATCGTAAAAAAACACTCCTAAATATGTAAAAATTTTCACACATACGAAAACACATAATGCACCTTTCTCTTAGAGCGAAATCAACACCGCCGCGTTAAAACCGCCGAAAAAATATGACGAAACACGAAACGTGCGCCATAAAAAAAGTTAAGCCCTCATCAGTCTCGGCCTTATTGGCCCATCCGAGGAGGCTTTTTTAATCAAAGTAAAAGGTTAATGGCGCCACTGAACAACTTGCGTAAGTCAAACTCGACTCTCGCGGTAACAAGTTTCGGTTTATACGAACGCAATTTACGCCCTCATTGCCGAAGCACCGTCGATATAATTGTTTGCGTTAAATTGCACCCGTTTACGACTCTAGGGCGTATGTGGGTCGAAAGGGTGTGTTATAATAATGTGTTGTTAGCGCGCTTGCGATGGTATTTGCAGTACGAGTGGGAGGCGGGTGGTCGTGTGGAGTGAGATTCGAAGTGAAATGGATGCTGAGTATTCGGAAAATATTATAACATATGTGGGTTTCCAGTGAAGGAATGAATATGTTATTTTTTTTTTTTTTTTATAAATACATATTGTGTTGAAAATTGAAACAAGCTTTTCATATTTTGAATGAAAATAATAAGATTACTTTCAACTGAAAATATTTTTAGTAATATTATACATGTAATGGAAATGTATTGTACAATTTTTTTTATATATTAAATTTCCAAGAATTTTATGAAAAAAAGAATTTTTTTTTTCAGCAAATTTTACTATGTTGATTAAAGCCTATTTTTCAATTTATATGAATTCATGGATTTTTTTATTCATACCTATTTTATTATAAGAAAGTGATATTAAGACTGTTGTCATAATAATCAATAAAATTCATTACTGTGAATTCTCGTTGATTTGTTGAAATTAAAGTATAAAATCATATCATTATCGTAATCATTATATTACATTTATAACACTATTTTCTTATTATCTTCTTAGCACATAAAAATTCCCTTTCTATTTTTTCGCAACCCAAAAAATCCATATCTGAACATTCAACAATACACAAAAACATCCGAATAAAAATTTTTAAAAATCCATCGATCATCCCAAAAAACGTCAAACCCTCACGATCTAAGCCGAAAACGACGCAAAAGCATAACACCCCATAAACGCCACAACAATAACAGCGCCTCACCGGTCAATTAGTCCGATACGTGCTCCCGCAACCGCCTTCCATGAAGTGTCCCACTCTCCCTCTGGAAACCCGAGTGCCCGTTCCGTTTCGAGAATACAAATTAGAGATGTGCTCGGCATGTGTGTTTGTGTCCGAGAGGAAATATTACGCGAGTGCGAGCCCCATAATAGGGCCATTCGGCCCCCATACGGTGCGGATTTCGTGCAAACTTTTATTATAAGCCGCTTTCGACGTCGTTGTCGAGTCGTTTTCGAAATTAACGCCGAGTTCGAATCGGTTGATGCTAATGGAGGTTTTTGAGTTATGGACGTGTTATTGATGCTAAGCGGAGTCGTGTTTTTGATAATTTGAATGCTTAAGTTGGGTTTTGTAGGAATATATAAGGTGATGCATTAGTTTCATCGTATTTTTTCTCCTTTCAGCTAACTAATGAATAATATTTGTATTCAAACTATTATTTTATATGGAAGATACTTTCTTTTCAGTATCTGTTAATTTTTTGTCTAACCAGTGAACAATAAGCAACCCGTAGAAATTTAAAATTAAGATCTGGAGACTTTGATTAACTGATAAATATGATGTTAACACGGTACTGGCGATAATTAAAGCTAATCCATTTCAAAATATCAGAGTGACCGTGTTGAAAAAAGGAGTCAACCGATAAAAAAAATACCGTGTCTTCATCGCATCAGGATGGTTTCAAAATATGACGTTTGATAAAAAAAAAACAATGAAACTTTTGCATTGATCTAATAGTTGATTGTGTAGGAAATTTGTATAATATATAAGTTAAGAGATTTTATGATTGGTTAATTACGGTCAAAAAATATTGAATGAAGTATGAAATATCAAATTTTAGCAATCGTCAGATTGTACAACTCATGTTATAGCTATACTATTATACATTAGATTCCTAGAATAAATTTGAGTCTTACAAGTTGAAATAAATATGAATAGTTTTCATTTATGCACATATTTAATTTAAGTTATTCTAAAACTAAATTAACTGCGAAACTAAGAAAAATATAAGTCGCATAACGTCAGCGGACACTCGGCGCTGAAAATGATTAAACGCACAACACTAAAGTTGCATCTTTGCGGACGTAAATCGAGCGCGCCACTTTTAGAACCATTAAATTTGCATACAAGGTACGAAATTTTCATCTCACGTGGAACATTCGCGACATTATTTTATACAAAAATATAAAAAAAAATAATAAAAATACGACCGAGCAAAAAGTGGCGGAGTTGACTTTGTGTGTGAGCCGAGTTGGTGCTCGTCGGGGATCTAGTGTGTGCCGAGGGGCACTAGTGTTTGCGCTCTTTAGCCCGCAACCCCGTAGAAGAAAGTCCACGTAATTTTATAAAACAACACTTTAGTGAAGCGTGTAAGTTTTTCTTTGCCCGCTCCGAGAACTTCGAACAGCCTGTAGCGGCGGTCGACCATCGTCCCGATGCAACAGACTACCGCCTGCATACAAATCGCCTGCCTGTATAAAAGTCTCTCAAAGTTGACTTAAGTTCGTTTATCGTCGATGAAAAATATTTTTTTATAATCGTCAGTATGTTGTGAAGGTAAAAGGTTGAGGATAAAATGCGGTTTTTTTTGTAGGGTGTTTTATTAAAAATGCTTAAAGGATTTTCACGTTAGTGAACTTCCGCAACGTGAAATTTTGTGTTGGAAAAATGTTGGGAAAGCGAGGAAAACTAAAAGTCTCGTGGCCGAAGGGCATTTGATCATTCACCGCAATTCGCAACAACCCATAGATAAGATCTCCTTTTTTTTCGTCTACAGGTCGAAATACCCGTATTCGTAGAAAACACAGGATTCAATTCCGGCGAAGCCTTGCGCAGAATAAATGTTGTAACTTACGAAACGAAACCTTTTTTTTGTATTTTCTATTTTCCTTTATACCACAATACACGTGCGCATATCGGCCGTACATAATTAAATGTGATTAGTTAATATCATTTCGATAAACTTTGGCTACAAAATTCTCTGAAAACCATACTGTAATTACACAAGAGAAACCCACACAATCTATTTTCATAGAATCAATAGACAAGACGTAATTTAATATTAATTTTATTAATTGGTTTCTCGTAACAATTACGAGTAATATTCTAAAATCATTATGAAAAATAATTTAACCTATCGGTAAACTAAATAGTTTTCATTAATTATATTATGACACGTAATACATACAAAGTTCAAGTTAATTTAATATTATCAAATATTTAAAATGTAAAAATCCTTTAATAAACGTAGACTTAAACAAAATAAGGACACCACTAATATGTAATGTAAACGCATCAATATATTAGCAAAGCGTGCACGTATTACTCGCGCGATTTTTTTCTCCGTCCGAAGTAATTTTTGCCATTTTCGCGTACGACAGGGCCGCATCGGCAAAAGCTCGCTGATAAATTAAAATAAATAGCTTTATGAAGGGGAAGAGCGCACAAGTCCCGTCATATTTCGCGGCCGCAGAACGGAAGACCGACTGGCTGCCAGCCAAGGGGTTCCCCTTGCCGAGCAGAAATGTCTGGAGTCGTCCTTAAGAAAAGCAACCCCGTCGGCCACCCCATCGGCACCATAACGCTAGGACGTTGTGTTATTGTATTGCATAATGTGGCCAAATGTGAAACGAGTGTGTTTTCAGATTGCTCTGGATATAAGTTGTTTAGTTGCAAAGTGTTCTATCTATTTAATTTTTAACTTTTTAATCGAATATGCGTTTTTGGTTAAATATTTTATGTTTGTAATAATTATTATTGTTTTTATTAATATATGGTATTTTATGTGATTATTTCATCCTTTAAAAATTCCTGAAATACTTACTACGATTTACTAATTAGAAATTATTAGAAGTATGAAAGTTTGTCTGTCTGAATCCATTTCGAATAAATTCATTTTGTAGCTTAATACAAATTTTAACTAGGGCTCCAAAAATTCTCAAATTCCCTCAAATATCGTAAAAAATATTCACAAAATCGGCAATTTTCTTTTTTTTTAATTAATACAGCCGCCATACTAATGTCGATTTTGTTCGTGGTCATTCTTTTTTTTACGAACAATTATTATCATCGTGAGAGGTCTTATACGTGCTTATTATATTATTATATCAGATTTTGTTTCTCCAAATCCAAAATTTGTTCCCGAATGTTTTATATCGGGCGTTTGAATGGCGCTTCCTTGATGTCAAAAATGAGACGCAAATGAAAACAAAGGTACAATAGGTTTTCGAAATAATTATCGATTGCATTATTGTGCTCGCGTATGAATACCATTTTTAATAGTGAAAATACGAATTGAAAAATTTGATTTATTTTTAGATTTCGTTTCAATAAATTATATTGAAATAATAAATATTTTCAAAATGCGTTTTTTCGATAAATTCATTTTTTTTAAATAGACTACATTTATTTCTAGATCTCAATATTAGTGAGCCTGTGCGTAAGGTGGATGCGACGGGGGGAGGGATGGGCCCCGAAGGGCTCACGAAACGAGACCTGCAGGGCCGAGTCAGTAGGCCCAAAGGGCCTACCAAAATATTCTTTATAAAACAATCGATTGGTTTCGCTTTTTCAGTTTACATTTATCTGTCGTCATGACTTTTCAGAAAAAAACAACTAGTGAACCCCAAAAAACCCGGGCGATGCCGGGTACTACCGCTAGTTAGAAATAAAATTAAAAATAAACATTCAATATTCCGATATTATACATATAATTATGCAGATGAAATTTTTATAATATTAATCATAAATATCGGTCTATACATTAGACTTCACTTTTTTGTTGATAAGAAAATTTTTTGGATAAAAATTCATTTATTTCTGTTAAAAACAACGTGTTTTGAAAATATTGTCCTCATACATTGTATCATATTTGTGTGAGGAAACAACGGTAAGTTCGTCAACCGCGCGCCGGTTTTGCTTTGTCTCCAAGAAAGAAGGGAAACGCTCTTCATATTTCAAACGGCTTTTTACGCCGAGAGCACTCCGGTTTTATTATGGTCTTGAGATTTTTTTTTTGTGTTCTTCGTCACCCAATTCTTCCGTTGAGCCTTTTGCTTTGATTACTAATCACACTGTGAAAAATTGGAAATGAAAAAAATTCTCGTTAGATAAATTTAATAACATCGTAAAAATCAATATATTCTCGTTCTACATAAGAAAAAATGCTATTTTTAACATCCTTCACGAATATTCAAATGCGGATCATTAAAATAATCAACCGATAAACGTGGAATTTTGGGGAAATCACAAAAGAGTTGCCGACACACGTTGCCCATTCACGCTCACGTCCCGGAAACGCTCCGATGATGAAATTATTTACGGCGCGTCTGGGGGCGCGTTTATTTGGTTTTTCTACAAAATTACATTTCATTTATCCGAAAAGCTTTCAGGTTCGAATCCCGGCCGCGTCGGTGGAGCCTTTGTACGCCTCCGAGGCCCCGTTTTTGCCAAAGGTCGACTCAATGGAGCCTTCCTCGGGAGGACATGAAAAAGCGTGTGTGTAACAATGCGAGTGGGACGCAATGGTGTTTCGAAAAATGAATTTTCATTTTCGGCTTAAGAGATGAGATGTTCATTCGTAATTGATTAGTTTTGAGCCGTTTTTTCAAAGGCAAAAATAACGTTGAAGCAACACTATGGAGGATTGCCGAAAACGAAACGGCATAATAATCGGTGAAATTAATTTACTGGAAAAACATTCAACAAGTGTCGACAAATTTGTTTATCAAACAATAGAAGCCCTCATTATGTCGCCTCGGCGAGAGCTTTGAGGACACGCCTCGTCGTCGCGGACTTGGCTCCTTTTTTCCTTCCTTCCTCGTCGTTCACTTTATTTTTTCACTTTGTCCCCGTTGATTCTGGAGGCCGAGAGCTTTAATATGTTTGTTCGGAAGCTTCCCGCGGAGCAAACAGCAATTAACACTAGCCCGTGACAAATTTGTTTCCACAATCCGTTGCCGAAGCTCACGATCAATTTTTCGTTCTATTAATTCTTTTGTAGCCACGATTTGAATTTCCGGTTGGTTTTTTGTTCGTTTAAAAAAAAGATTATTTGAGTATATGAATGAGTGCGGGATTCAGTTGAACGTTATTATTTTAATTATCTAGTGTCTGACTGTGAAATTGCGAATATGAATAGTAATACGAAAAGATATTATTCAGATGGGTATGCTAACGGAAAATTGTGTTTGAAATTTATTGCGTAATTAATGTGATGTTTACTCGCCATAAACTTCCAAGAATATTTCAAATTGAAATTAAGTGAATATTTTTCGCAAATTTTATATTTTAAAATTTGTAAACAAATTCGCTATTTTTATCGAATCTAATATATTTTATTTTTGTGCGTTCCGAAATAAAGAATTTCAATGAAACTTTTCCTTTGTCGCTAAATTTTCATTAAATGTACAGCGAGATTTATCCGAGGTATATAAAGAATTTCAATCTAAAAGTTTTAAAGATTTGGCCGTCTTGGAGTTGATCCTAGTCGAATATAAAAATTTATAGTGTTAACTCGAAAAAAAGTCGCTCCGAGACAGAATTAACGTGATAAACAATTTGAAATAGCTCCTTCACATCAGATACAAACATAATTTCAATTAAAGCGCAAACCTTTCGCCCTTTAATGGACACGTCGAGATAAAAGATAACACTTGGCGGATGAAAACGTTTCGTAAACACAAAACAGCGATTAAATTATTTTTAAATCCAAGTTATCTAGGTATAGTGAAAGCAGCACTCCTCGGGCGACATTACGAGCGAAAGGAGATCCCCAGTGGGGCGACGGAGGCTCATTAAAGGATTCCTGGACTCGGACTTTTAATACCTTCAATATTAAGCTCCACTTGAAATATCTCATTAAAAACCTGTTGACATTTAACAAGTCCTGCGCGACCTCTGCAAACGGAGAGTCCTAGCTTTCTTCCACTCGTTAACGGGATTCAACCCTTTCCTTACCGAAAATGCGATCGTGTTTAAGATACAAAGGATTTAACGACACCATTTTCAGAATTTTATGCATATTTCTAATTGATTTGAAATATTTTATGACTGCATTTAAATTTCGGGAAACTTAAATACTACGCTTTAATTAATACGAATAAATTATCTTTTTTTTTCAATTTTTTATGAACTAAAATATGGAAGCAATTTAATTTTGTGACTCGTTTGTTTGACTAATTATAAATATTTATTCCCTGTTTGTAATTAGTATGCAATCGATTAATACTTTACAATTAAATTTCTTTCGTTCAATGTGTCATTGAAGATATTTGTACAAAATAGATTAAATTGAAAAAATATTATTTCCGTCTACATAATTATATTCGGTATATTTGGATATTTATTCGTAAGAAATTATTTGTTTAACTCGTTAATTAAATTTCAAATGAAATAAACAAGTCGACAAAAAACAACTTATTCTGACAAAATTTTCGGCACATAATTTATACATGTGTATATCTAATTTGTATTATCGAACACAATACTATTTAATTATTTTCGAAGTACGATTCAGCAACGTGACGAAGCCGTACAAATCGAAAATTATATTTTCCCGCTCTAATTCAGCGTCGACAACGGTGGCGGACAAAAAGCGCGCGACGCAAATAAACGGTAATTTGCGTCAACGCCGCCACAATCAGGGAGTGAAAATGTGGAGCAGGGAATGGCGTAAAAAGTACACAAAAAAAATAAAATCAACAACAAAAACCGACAGCGAACATGAGGAACAACACGAATAAACGAACGAAAAGCGTGCCACAAAAGGCGCACCGGTCCCACCACGGTTAGACAAAAATGAAGAAAGAACCGAGTGAAAAGTAATCAAAATAATTGCCAGCCAACGTCGGTAATCAGAGCGAATGAGGCAAAAGACTAGCGTCCCTTTATAATTGGATCTATTAAGAAATCGTCTGTCTCCGTGTTCCCGAAAAATATGTTATTTTTTGTCCGTCCTCGTCATTTCGCATAATGAAGTGGAGGGACGTTCCGCAGAAAAAAAGCGATACTGGCTTCTCTGGGACGCATTAAATGTTTTCGTTTAATTACACGAGAGCTTTTTGTTACGTTTCGCATTGTGTGAATTTTATATTTGTTATGAAATGAATGAATTCGTTTTGTGCAATTTTAATGACATCATTATTTCGATATTCGCAATGTAATCATTGGTGTATTTATGAAATCGGTTTTATAATATAATCATATATCAGATTTTATTTTATTTGATTATGTAATTGAATAAATTTTTCAATAATGATTAGTTTTCATTTATAAAATAATTGGAATGTTTCATTTCCATGAAATACGTAAACTTTTTGATACATTTATCACAGCGACGATTTTATCATTTTATGGCAACGAATATTTATTTTAAATTAATAACTCATCTCTAGCAATAATTCTTTTTAATTTTCAAATTTCCATCTATATGGTTCTATTGTTACACAAATTTCGACATACAGAACAACTATCCATATCATATCCAAATCCAACCCACAGATTCATCTCCACATCATCCACCGACAACGCAGCGCTCGTTCACCCACATCGGCACCGATCCGCCACCAATACATCAAAAGCGATACATTAAAGGTGTACTGAAACTAATTGAGACAAGAAATGTCCGACAGCAAGATCAATGTTTCCACCCCGTCCTCGAGCCCGACAGTCGTGTCTGGGTTGCTTTTGTTTTGTTGAGTTATCGCCCGTCCCGAGAAACCCACCCCCATTCCTGCCGGTCGATACCACCCACTTTCTCACCCTCGTTTCTGCCCACCTTTACCCCCAAAACACGGGCAAATGAGATATACACATCGAAAAGATCCGTGGATTAAATCGCCGACGAGGACGGAAATGTTCGAAACGGATTTCCTAAATAAATCGCCGCAATTGAACGTGTGTGGGCGACGTTTGTCGGACAAATTCAGTTAAATTAGTTTCGTGTTCTAAAATTAAATTATATGATTAAATGCGTATATTGTATTAATTTTGTGTTTATGTTCAATATTTTAGTTTTATGTGTATGAGAAGAAAATCCAAAATTCGCATTTTATTCAAGAAGAAAAATCGCATACAAACTTACTCAATTGTTTTTATGAGCATGTAAATAAAAACGGAAGTGAATACATTATACCTATTCACGAAAAAGTTTCACATTGGCGAACTCGAGCGGAAGCAGCACAAAATTTATACATACCCGACCGAAAAAAAAAGAAAAACCGATACTGTTTTTGTCTTTTTCCGAAAAAGATTCCTTACAAAAATGGCGTTCGGCGCCGCGTCGCCGTAATTCCGACGTTATGACCCAAGACGGGCGTCGAGCGAACTTAACGTTTATTTGCATAGACAGGTCGTAAAAGGCTTCGACGGGGACATAGACATAGAGAGACGATTGCTTTACGACAATAGCTGGACACGAATTATAACGTGGCGTTTGCAATACGTACGAGCACTTTAGCGACGACAATACCGTTTCGGGTTTCCCGCTATCAAACTAAAGATCTCAACAAAACGAGCTATAGAAATAAATTAAAACTGCTCTTGTGGCTTTATTATAGCATTGTATTTCAATATGGATGTATTATGTCCTATAAAATAAGAAAGGTCATGTGCTTTAAAAGCTCTGAGAGAGTTTAACAAAAGAGGATATAGAAATAAATTAAAAGTGATTCTAAAGGTTTCAAAATCGTTATATATAGCATCAGAGAGAAAAGATAGATCGAATGTCTGATCGTTTTGTAGTGGTTTTCTCTCAGGAATGTGGGGTCAGGATTTGTGAAAAGAGGCGAACCGGTAAAGATTAGAAATAGATTAGTACGGTCGTGTGGATTCGGCACGGAAATAGAAGGATCGTGTTAATCTTTCGTTTCACGCCTGTTACAATGATAAATAAAGTGGGCGTAGTCGTGAGTTATATTCGATGCTATTTCCGATATAAAATTTACTGAACCGTAATAAAATAATAAATCAATACCAGTTACAACAAAAAAAAATTATAAAACTTCTACAAAAGTTATTCGCGAAGAAATCATTGAAAAAACACAACCGAATCAAACTCGCAAACGTGACCGCAAAGTCCCACCACCGACATTAAAACCTAAAGACACAGACGCCGCAAAGCTCGGCCATCGTGCTCGTGACACAATCAAAAACTTGTGACATCAAAATATATCGGTCAGTTCGAAATATAAATTAAGGAGAGACGGTTCTCGGTGGGCGGCTGACGAGGCAGAAACACTTATAATCTGCGGCTGAGTGCTGCCCCGTACAGATGTCGGACCCTCGTTCCGGCGCGGGCCGTTCCTCGAACAGCGCAAAGTTGCCGGTCCTTCCATATCCTATATCAATTTAAAGTTTAATTTTATCGAACCGGGCAAGAATCGTCCGTTTCCGCTTCCGATCCGACCTTCGGTTTTGTCCTGGCCCCGCCTTTCGGTTCCGCTTTTAGAATGAGCGTGTTTCGTTTTAATTGGTTGGAGTTTTTTTTGGGGGATTTTTAATGAGTCGTTATGTAGATTTTATATGATTTTGTGTTATTTTGATAATGTATATATTTTGTGTTTTATTGTTTATTTTAATGCTTGTTTATCGCTTTGAAATTATTGTCTTTTTATTGCATGTTTAGATAAATTGAATTTTTATATGATCGGAAATAATTTCATTTGTAGATAAAAGCTTGAAAAATATGACTAATGGTTTTTATAAAATCGACCACTAGAATTGAATTAATACTTTAAAATTTTTAATTCTATATTTATTTTAAAATGAAAATAACAACAATGTGTTAAAAAGAACATACTCAAAAATATAAATTATAATATGATATGCACATAAAAATATTAATAAACGAAATCGAACGAACTTCCGAAAGGTATGGTAGGTATGGTTTTTATTTTTGCGGAAATTATCGATTTTGTATTCATCACGATTGAGTTAATTGCTCGTATAATTATAAAAAACCGCTAACCATTTTTTTTCTTTTTAGAAATTGCGTTATCGGAATGAATATTTATTACGTACTCGAATTTTAAATTTCGATCATTATCGAAGTGACTAAGTAATCATAAATTAATATACAGTTATTGAGCGTATTAAAATTGATACGACACGTTTTTATATAACTTTCAAATATGAAAACAAAATATGTACTTGCCAGTTTCAAGACAAAATCTAAAAGTCTGAAAGTAGGAGCTTTAGCGAAGCTGACATAATACAGCGATTTTATTAACTTTCCGAACTAGTTTGAATGTTTATGTATCTACAAAACAGCAGTGTCATACGAAATAAATTTCAAAAATATACTATATTTTATTTTATTTAAAAAAAAATTACTAACATAAAAAAATCATATTTTCAAATAAAAACTTCCCGCTTCGATCAACACCGAAATTCCCAAACACACTCTCAACAACCATCAAACTTTCCGCGCTCCGCGAAGCAGCGCACACCATAAGACACACTCCATAACGCCATCGCTAAACACCCGGCTCGAAATCCACTCGGAAGCGTTTTCTTTTCAAAATTACGAAAATGCAAACGGCGCATCTGCCATCGCCCGCCCCGGCAAAGCCGGAGTTGGCAAAGTAAAACAAAGATGCGCGCGCGTGCAAAAGTCGCGCGACTCCCGACAGTTTTGCCGGAAGCAGTTTTCCGCCGACGACTTTAAGAAATTATTTTAAACTCGATGCCACCCCCCACGACCGCCCACTTTCGTCCCCTTTCGCCCCGTTAAGTAGTTGCATTCGTAACGGGTGGAATTTGCTCGAGGTGCGCTCGAACGTGCAATGCTCGCCGTGGTGGCTAATTACCGTTCGCTGTGATTTTAATAATGTTGAGAGATTTTGAGTTTTTTTTTTTATTTTATTTTGATATTGTTTGAGGATTTTTAGTGGATGTGGGTTTTATTGTTGGATTTCGAGGCGTATAAACTTTGTGAAATATAAGCGCAGATGATCAGTGCACGTGTTGTTCGCGTATTTTTCGGAGATATATGTATGTAAGTTATTTTTACAATGAAATTACATTTGAATAATACAGGTATTCCTCATACAATACATTTTAGGGAGATCATTATCAGTAAATGACTCAAATAACAGCTTGGCAAATTTTTAATATTTTTTGAAAAATGTTGTTGTTTTTCTTTCTAGAAAGTCTTTTTGGTTTTTCTTAATTTTTTCCCGGTTTTCATCCAAAATTTAATTTACTGGTAAACCGAAAATTAGTAAAAAAAATTACCGGATTATCGGTAAATGAAAATTACATTAAATTGGCCTTCCTAATACGTTTCTGAACCTCGATTGTAAGTTGAATATATAATATACAAAAAAAATCAATCAATTTTATTTATGATATATGAAAATTTAAATTTTTAATTCAATAATTCAATGAGCCCATGTTTTTTTCCAAAATTCATTGACGGTAAGTGACAGTACCTCGCCATTTAGTAAGTTATTTTTGAAAAAAAATTATACTATTTTTTTCTGTCGAAAGTCGAGAATTATCCATACATAAATTTTTTCCGATTCAAAACAAAAACACCCTCAACGGCACTCTTCCGAACCGAAAGCGTTTACAAATCGGCCGTTCAAATTTTCATAAATTCCAATGATTAAACATGCAGACGTACGTTGTTTCGGTGCCATTTAATAAATTTTTCATCCGCACATAACTACACATATTATTTATTTTCCGTAGTGGCGGCGCGTTCAGCATTTTTCTCGCAGAGGCGTATTTGGCGCCGCGGCAGAAACAAAGCCCGTCGGTATCAGGTGTTATGACATACGATATTTTTCCCGGAACGAAGGCAAGGCGAGGTGCGGCGAAACGGGAGGGGGGGTCGGAAAAATCAGCCGGGGGTTGGAAAATCAGCAGAGCACATCTACCCCTCTGGGGATACACCACTTTTCCGAGCACCTGAAGCGATTTGCGGGCTCCGAGCTCCGAGATCGGAATTCCAACGTACCCTTAACAGACGAATCACGTTTCTCGCCCCCGAACGAAGCTTTTGCTCTTTCCTTCATCACAGGGCGCCGATATAAAATGACTTCTGTTTTGTTTTGTTTTTATTTCTTCGCGCTTTTTTTCCGTATTCAACTTTTTTGGCCGTTGCCGGGTCTCGCCTTTTCTACTCATCCGCGTTCGGCTCGATGAATTACACGCACGTACGGCCAATTTTATATCGCGAAGAATGCGTAATGTCCGATGTATTTTTTTTTTCCGCCCGGCTTTGGAATTCGGCATCGATCTTTTTCAATTTCTGGGTAAATATATAAAGGGGAACTTTCTGTGAAAAAAAGCGACGCCTAAACTAATTTTACGGTTGAATTTCGCATGTTTTATTCATCTTTATCTTCGAGTTTAGTTAAATTATAATTTAATTGTTCGAAAATTTATGTTGTATCATTTAAATGATACTAGAATAATTCTTTGAATTTTTCCCTGAAAAATTCTAATCTAATTTCAACATATATTTTCATAAGTATTATAAATATTTTAGGATTTATATTGCATGTGTAAAATGGAAAAAAATATATCGTAGAAGTGTGATAAATCTACTTCAAGAATAAGCATTAAACAACGGACTTTCTTTAATTACACGGTTCAGGATTCACCAAGTCTCTGGACCGTGACCGATTTATATCTTACATCCCGATTTGCTCCAAAGGCCTTAAGACTTATACGAACGGAACTTTATGCAAATAATGTACTATACCGTGACTTCATTTTACTATAAAAAAATAATAATTAAAAAAAATTGATAATTTTAATACAAGAATAATATCACAAATCATTCTTAACCATATCTATTCTAAAGAAAGTATATTTTAATTCTAGAAGCGAAGTCTACCCCTGAGGTATGCGTAAGCTATGTACCTATATATATTAAATTTTTAATAAAGCCATTTGTATTTTTTTCGCTTTTCGCATTATAAACACACAAAAAATAAATCTGCAAGGATAATAAATCCTTCGGATTAGTATAAGCTTATTCCTTAACCCGTATATAGGATAAAGGTGTTGGCGAATAAAAAGTTTCCTCGGGAACGGCGCCCTAGCCTGCTCTCAGTGGCGTCCCAGGTTTTAATTAACGAATTTATTATCTCGGTTGTGAAATATGAACTCACTATGCGCTAAATCAAAAAACGTTGCGTGAAATAAAGAATTTTTCTCTTGTGTCTAAACTGAAAAATTAATCCAATTTTTCCAACGGAGCAAACATATAAAATCGTTTAAGGTTACGAGACGTGGCGTCGAAACAGATTTACACGATACGTTCTCGTTTTTATTTTTGCAATATTATCACGTTGTTGTATCAGTTGTAATAAAATTTAAAGTTCCCTTCAAAGGCGAGAATAAAACATTCTGGCTGCGCGGCTCTGTCGGAAATTCCCTCGAGTAAAAACAACAAGGGATAACACCTTTATTTTCAAAGGATTACACATGAGCGCAGTATTCTTTCGGAACATTTTTTCCCTTCAGCTTCTCACGTACTTCAGCCACAAGACGTGGGTGTGAGGAGGAGGGAAACTTTGCCGGGTCTTTTCCCAAACAACAGCAAAAAAAGTCACCGCCGGAACATTTATTATAAATGTTTTAACGTTTAGACGTACGTGGCGAAATTCGGGATAACAACTTTCTAAGTTTTTCCTCTCTTCCCCTTGTTGTTTTCGCACGACGAGCTTGTTTCGTTAATGCTAATGAAATCTTCACATTAACCGGATTCGCAGCGCCTACGTTTTCCAGAAATAAGAGCAAATTAAAACTACGTCTTGCAAATTATTTTACGATTCACCCCCGAGTTAGTTATTTGCACCTAATCGAATTCAAAAAATCTATATAAAATCCAATGAATAGACAATAATTGATTTTACACACATTCGTTTTTTATCAATGATGAATGTGTTTATATTAAAAACTATACTTCCGATCCATTGTGATTGTCGCGTATCGAAAGTGAAAAGCAGACCCTTTCCTCGCCCAGAACTCATTCGGAAAAACTCAATTTCGCGGGTCGGAAAAGCGACCCGCTTACATAATAGGTGATTTATAGGTGAGTTATTATTCATGCCTTTTTTCCACCACCGGCGTAAATAATAAAAAAAAATCGCAATACGTTTCAAAGGAACCGATACCATAAATCTTTGACGGGAAGAATATTTTTTCTATTTATTTTTTTTCGGTAGAGAAAATTAGCGGTCGATTTTTCTGAAAATTTTCCGGGTGATTATAATTGGCAAGTCCACAGCATAACGAGCTCTCGGTTGTTAACGAGTTAAGTTTCGCTCTATCATAATTATTGGTATATCAATCAATCAAAGTGAAATTCTTCTGATCTGGCCGGGAACAGTTTACCAAACAATCGCTATAGGAGTTCGTCCGTATCGGAAAACTTTCGCCATCTCACGGTTAAATTGTTGATTTTCAATAAAAGCCTTCAAATATATACGTATCGTTATGGCAGTGGAAACTCTCCATTGTTTCGCGTCGCAAAACTTACATTAGACGTTGACAGCTGAGATGATGATCATTTAGAAGTGATAGAATAATTTTATATCGATACTAGGCATAGATAAATATTTGTTTTCAAATTCAATTCATTTTAACATTGAAACTTTATTTGATGGACGTTGATAGATTTAAAAATACGCTATTCGTAGGAAAGAAAATTCAGAATCTATTGAAAATTAATCCGGTTGTCTAACAAAAAATCATCATAAAAGCACTTCATCATTCCGAAAAAACAAATCGAACAAAAATACATAGATTTCCATTGTAAAAATTCGAAAACCGAAAAAAAAGAGAGTCGACAAAAGGATACATCCATGGCAGAGTCGTAGCATCGACGACGGGACACAAAGGAAAATATTTATATGGGAAATCGGGAAACGATTGCATTCGTGCGGGGTATTTTACCGGCGGTAACGGCCATTATTCGGGTGCCACCAGGGCCGCCGCAGGGTCAAGAGCCATCTATCCAGAGCCGGTCAATGGAAGGGGTAGCCCAACAATTGACCGCACACGTACTAGTATTTACACACATAGAACAGGGGTGTGTTCGGATTATCGGCCTTATCGGGTGATGGGTTGGTGCTAGTTGGTTTTTTATTACTTTTTTTATTTATTTGGTGATTTGTATTCATATGATCATCTTCTTCCATAATAATAATTTATTCTTTTTAATAATAGATAAAAAATTTCAAAACTACTGTAGAATCAATTAAAATTCAAAAATATGTAAATAGGTAAACTCTTATGACCTTCCATTTACAAACACGAGTACACTTCATTTATAAGTAAGGGATTAATTATAATCATAATATGTATTAAATTGGTCTTAATTACAAATTAATTCTGTAGTACAATTTCAAATGTATTCATTGACCCATATTACACGGTTTGACCTTTACTTAGTGGAAATGTGTCATCGTGCACGCATCGTCTGTTCGTGACTCCACGTACGATCGTACCACAATATACATACTATATATTTTTGTATAAAATGCGAAGAAAGGAGCCGGCTCCGGTATTATTTTCTGCTTGTCGAGCATGTTGACTTTCGCGGATACTCCTCTTCTTCCTACCCATAGGCGGCGACACTCAAAAAAGGTTTTGAATACAAATATGCAAGGAGCGAAATGCGCGCCGACCTCGTGTAAACAAAGAATGAACTCGCTTTTGCTTCTAAAAATGTCCCTTTACGATGTTCCCAAACTTTAATGTACTCCAGACTGTTTTTTAATGGGTACAATATACAGAATATGGATTTTTTTTAATTCTTTTCATATGGCTGGGAAATTTTCGAAACTAAAAATTGTTGTAGAAGATTTTGTAAAAGTTTTCTTAGAAGGTCGTTAAAATTCATGCTGAAATTTTTAACGATAAAAAAATGTGACTTGTGTAATGTGATCCCATTTATCATAAAGACAAACAAATTAAGCTTTTAGAAAAACTGCAGACGGTAATAATTAGTGAAAGTTTTGCAATTAACGTGTAAACTCTTAAAATTAAATTTTTCATTTTAACCGAACGAAAAATTGGTTTAGAAAATTAAATTTTGAAATTGTATCATAGAGAGGTTTTAAACAAACTGAAAGATGCTAATTTTTGTTAAAAAATATTTTTTTTAATATTTATAAATTTAAAAAAAATTGGAAAGTTTCTTTCAAAATAACATAATCCATGTAATGAAATATTGAATTCGGATTTTTCAATAGGTATACTTAGAAACTCATAAAATTAGCATTATCTTTTTCATATTCGATCCAAAACCTTTTTTGATGATGTAAGCTACTCTCTCGTATTACAATTTAGTGGTTGATTCGAACAAAACTCGAATTGTTGGGGCGAAAAACACCCTCGTCCGCCAAATATTGATGAGGAGCGCGTTCGCGCTCAGAAAACCGGAAAATTCGCGAATCGAATAAATGGTTTCGCAATTAAAAGGCCTCTCAAAAAAATACTACACACGATATAAAATCATATATACCACACAAAATTTTCTGTGACAACGAATTTATATGAACATCCTCCATATTTCAAATATAAATTTGAATTTGATATTTTTTTAAATTCTGAAATTTTATGTAGAGTAATGAACGAAAGACATGTTGCAAATGAATCCATGAAAAAAACGAACATTTCGACCACAAAAACCTCTCCACTTCCAATATAGCATATTTTCCGATCCCAGAATTTCCGCATTGGCTGCACCCAGCGAACGGCCTTTCATTTTCATGCACACATATGTGCAGACGTGCGTGCACAAATCCCGTATATTTTCCGTGCCTTTTTCGTCCGTACAAACCGCATAAGGACCCGGCCGAGTAGAACTTCGATGGAAATTCCGTGGAAAACGCTTTTCGTATGCAACGTACGCCGACTCGTGTCACACAATCTGGCCAGACGGACGCGTCCCGCACATTATTCCGCCTTTTTCGAAACGGCTGAAACTTGCTGAAGGATCGTGAATCAGACCCATTGTGGCGGCTCCATTTTCGCCGGTGCAAATTTTCGGAATTGGGTCGACGCGCGGCGCGGTGGCGCAAAGCGGGTCGGACATGTCGGAATTTGTGCTCTATTGTCCACGATTTGGATTCGCGAAAAAAAGGAAATATTCCGAGTGGTAGGTGTGATTGATCAATGTGGAAAAATAAATTGGGCGGTCGCTAATTGAGGCATTTTATCGATAAGGACTGACGGAAAAGTTGGAATAGTTCGTCGGAAAAACGTAAATGGAATTTGAGTGGAATTAATCGTACACATTTCGTTTTTTTGTTTATATTAGCTACGGATCAGATAAGAGTAAAAAGTTTTCGAAAATAATAAAATTCGACCGCGAAGCTAGGTGGAAGGTAATTGCTACGAGATTGCTTAATACCGTTCACACGCCAGAGCCCCTACTCGCTAATAAGAAAAAGTCACGACAATGGTTGAGTTTTGTAGGTTTTTTAAAGTTCCGTGACCAGTTTGATAAGCGAGTAAAGCCTTCCACCGACGAACGGAAGCTCAAGCTTTTTAAACCCATACATTATTCATAGAAGTTATGGATCATTTCCACGCGGCTCTGAAACGGAAAATTCTCTGCCGGCTACATAATTAATTAATTGATTAATTAATGGCTATGAACCAATTATATTTAATATGTTTGTGCAGATATTATGTGTTGTATTTTTGTCTCCGAATCGACGAGAGGGGCGGCGAATAAGCTGACGCCTGAAATATTATCGATACGGCAAGAAACGATTTAATATGGGAAATCTGAAATACGACCATATTGGCTTATTTTTTTCCGCAAATAATATCGAAAGAAAATGACAAATTATGGGGCATTAAGTAAAAGGTTCGCCCCGGTGCGCAGATAGGGAACAGATTGTGCGAAAAAAAAGGTAAATCGCTTTAACGTCATGATCTTCCTTCAACCCTATATAACTTACTGTTAGGTTTTATTCCGGCGGAAGGAAAAATATGAAATAATATACACCGAAATATATAAATTCTTGTAGGCAGAATACGAAAACTTCGTTCGTTTTAAATACATAATTCAAATTTATATTTGCTTTTATAATTTTACATTATGTATAAACTTTTATTTTATGAAAAAATTGCGTTAAAATTTTGTTCGTTTATGTATAAAAACGACATATTTGATATTAAAAAATCAAATATGTGACAAAAATTCAAAAATTCAAATGCTGTATAGGAAAGGATTTTCAGAAATATTTTCAGAGGAAATTCTACAAATGGAAGGTTGAAAGCGAGGGTCAACGCTACGTGGGGAACATCATGAAAAATTGATCCAATAGTCGAGGTATTTTATACGAACGACTTAATACAGATCATCGCAGTCAGACTCAGGTGGTGTCCAGGAATGATTCGTAAGGCCCTTCTCATATACGTGAAATATTTTCCGATGGGTTTTGACCCTTTTGTCTCGACATCTGCCCTCGAGCGATAAACCTCGATTTTTCATTTTACTCCCTCTCTCGCCAAAATTCATATAAATTATTGAAACTTATCTTCATTCGAATTTATTTTTTTAAATATTTTATGAAATATTTCAGCCGAAATTTTCAGCCTAATTCTTTAACTTTCTCTATAATATATTATATACTGAGTTTGTTAAATTTATATAATGGTTATTGAAAAGACTATGTTAATCTTAATGGATTGTATTTACAATGTCTTGCAATAAAAAAAAAACATTATTTTATTCTACAATACTCGAAGAGCGGTTCCATCAATAAGATTTAAAAGCAATCTACATATATTGCATGCAAATAACTTCATTTATTTTGTCAAATAGACTTTCAATAATCCGTTCTTTATCGATCTACATTTTATAGAGATACAAACCATAAAACTACCGTGATTTATATACATAATATATTTAAAACAATTAAAATAGACAATTATGATAAATTTTATTACAAAAGACATAAACGTTGAGATATTTACAAAATAAGCCGGTATTAATGTTGTCCTATAAATTTCGCTTGATTCTACTGAAATATTGTAGCGTCATGAATAAAATATACGCAAACAAGCTAACATGTGCACACATTTAAGTCATATCTAAGCAAAAATTGCACACATTTACAATTATTATTATATTTACAATGCGATGTAATATGAAAAAAAAATTTTTTCAAATACGATTCTTGAGTCTTCAGTCGTCACGGCTGGGTTGGCCGAGCTGCAATAATTTGTCTCCAGGCGGGTTTATTCCCGCCTAACACACGTCTGAGGTTTGTTAGCTCTATACGTGACCCATGAAAGTGCAGTCCCATGGTGAGGCTTTATGGTCCGTAGCCGTGACTTCCTGCAAAGCCTTCCGCGCGAACTTGCCTGCCAACGGTGCACTCGGATCTTGCTAGACACCGCACATACTTATGTCGGCACATATTCCCCATTATCGTATACAGGTTAACCCGTACACTATTACGTTTACGTGCCTCGGTGCGGTTAGCGTTTACGTTTCACCTGTTTACACCGGGTTGCCCTTTGAAGTCGCGGAGCCAAATTTTATTATTAATCCGATGCAAATGTGTGTGTTACGATGCAATCTCGCTGCGAGATTGAGCCGGGATTAATTCGGCGGTCAGATATGAATTAAGCGATCAGGTTAGCGCCGCGGGCGAAATATAAAACGATCCGCTTTTCATCAGCGGTAATTGGATCGTAAAAGTCGGACGGATTCAGCGGACGGGGCTGAAATATAAATAAATAAGTCGTGCGCACATAAACTCAGGTGTGCCGGAAAAAAGTGCGATGAAAGAATATATGAGATAATAATTGTGGTTACACGTAGCTAAGCCCCGCTTCGGGATTATGGCTCCGGTCTTCGGCGTCGACGAAAAGGATGAAATGTTTTCGAAACTTAAAGTGGATGGCTTTGTGCATGGGAATATTTCTTAAGTCCTGTTACGTGAGCAAAATTATAACTTGAATAGTTTGCCGTATAGAAAACCTGCTGCAGGGCAAAAGTTGACTCGACCGACATCATCTGATATCCGAACTGAATCGAGAAAAATATCTAGAAATATAAAAAGAAAATAATATTAAAGATTATTTTGAAAGGTAATTTTGAATTGTAAAACTACCAAATTTGCATTAGAGAGTATTTTTTCTATATATTTAGATAGTGTGCTGATACTATAATATATTGTCTACGAGTATGTTCTGCGATCTGAAGCAACCCATGAATAAGAATGAGGTGCTTTGGTGACGTTATGGCAACTGTTGCCGATGACGGATCGATGCAACAAAGTTGTTCGTGCTTTTCGTAGTCTGTCTTGAGGAACTATCGGATGAGATACGATGCAAATGAAAATCACAGAGTTGCACAATTAATTTGTTTCACTTTTTGTATTTATAATTAATTTTAATAATTATAAAAATGTTAAAAATTAATGTATAGTATTATATATTATTTTTTTTTATTGGATGAAATAAAATGTATTTATTACAGTAGTATTCTAATCAAATGGAAAAATCATATATATAAAAAAAGGATTAAAAGGTAATTTATTGAGAATTTTTAATCATGATATATTTTCAGAAGGTTTTCGGGAATACATTATTTTTTCAGGTATATAATTTTAATAATAAAAAGTTTTATATTTTTAGTATATTATATTAATTTTTCGTGAAAGCATTTTAAGTTATTTTAGATAAATTTTTCATACAAAAACATTATATTTTCGCTTTTATCAATAAAAGATTAAAGATCATGAAAAATTATTATACTTTAATTCTCAGATCATAAAAAAACATTATTTATTGTGAAATTACTTAATTTGATAAAAATAATCGTACATAAAATCTGCAATTTAATTATTATTTTTCAGCATGTTTTATTATAGCAAAATTGTTCCGAAATTTTCTTGAAAAAATAACGAATCCCTCAACTCCATTGTTTGATCTTATTGTTATTAATTTATTCAATTTATCTTGCAAGTAAAAATTTTCGGTTTTCGCAAAATATAAAACATCGTAGCAAAGTAGAAGAAAATTTCTGCTCCGCTCACTTGAAGTGTATTCGAACGTAAAAGTGAGTTAATTAATAACAAACCGATCTAGTAAAACGGAGAAGAGTTAAATTAACGCGTAATTAGATTTAAACGCGCTCCTTTTGTGCCACATAAGAAAGGACGGGCAAATGCTTAATCCAGTTATGCTATGGTAATGATGATGGCAAGCGTGTGTAATTATGATTTTTATTTTTGGAAAAGCGTTCCACTTCCTAACACAACAACGAACCTGTTACGGATCGCTATCGCCTTACGAGAGGCCTTGCCGTAAATTAGAATCTTAATTACATCCTTCGGGTATTAAAAGCTACGTGATCCGATACAAAAACAAAGCCGATACAATTACAATTCCTGTAGACAGTTTCAATGCGTCTTAACAGCTTTTGTGGAAACATTCGCGGACGGAGAATATGTTCGTAATAACGTCGCGAATTCTATTAACGATTTGTATGCATGAATGATTTAACACTTTTTTCATATGGAAAATCTTCGCCGGGTAACATAATGCAGCCGAAATTCATTTTATATTTCCATAATAGGCCGTTTCTTTATATAAATAAGGCAAAAGCGTTCGAGTGGGACGGACGAAATGCGAAAAAAACTCCCTTGAAAGAAAAATCAGTGGAAAATGAGAGAACGAACCTTCGGCTGAGGAAGGGCGGGAGGGGCTGTAGGTAAAAAAGGGCTTCGCCTCGGTTAACTCAAATGGAAAAGCTCTATACTGTTTATTATTTACAGTACACGTGTTCCCCTGGGCCACATAATTTACGATTTTAAGAAAAACTAGATAAAATTCTTTGCGCGCGTGCTCGCTTAAATGTCGTCTCATTGCCTTAAACTTCAAAGGATTGCGTATTATAAAATCTACCAAAGTAGAATTAGGAAAAAAAACCGCAAATACATCACGCATGGGTATTGAATTAAATGGTTTATTTTATCTGTAAGCCACGCGTCTATCGAAAAATAAGTTATAAACGAGCTTATAAGATCTTTCGAATATTCAATTAATAACTTTTTTTGAATAAATCAAAAAATTACATATTTTCTCATGAATGAACACGTATATTCAAAATATAATTTATCCAAAAATACTTCATCTTTTCAATATAATTTTCAATAACCAATGAAATATAAATATCGTGTATAAACAACATTGTGACAAATGGAGTTATATTCGGAACAGTATTAACATTACACAAACGTCGCCAATAATTTTT
The DNA here is from genome assembly GCA_009617725.1 of Hydropsyche tenuis. Classification (NCBI taxonomy): domain Eukaryota; kingdom Metazoa; phylum Arthropoda; class Insecta; order Trichoptera; family Hydropsychidae; genus Hydropsyche; species Hydropsyche tenuis. Next base: position 97,737 of record VTON01000021.1, on the reverse strand, counting down.
CTCTTTGTGAGAGCGAAGTTAATACGAAATCGGCACAAGGTCCGAAAGGAACTCTACGCGGGCAAAAGAAAACTTGGAAATATCTCGGGCCATGAGGTCATTAGGAGAAAGGGCACAGGAGCAGGAGAAAGGCCGTGTAAACCCTTTATTATTGGCTAATGGCTCGGTAAATTTGTTGAGGGAATTTCTTTGCGCGAGACATGAAACGCCGCAAACACTGACTGCCACATTTATTTTTCGACATTTTTCGGGCTTCTTTGGCCCCCCTAATGTTTTTTTTTTTTTTTTTTTTACAAAAGTTTTGAAGTTTCCTCATTCGCTGTGTTTTTTTCGATGTTGGATTTTCGACGTTTCGCAAAGGTCACTTCTGTCAGTGGCAGGACGTAGCGCTGATGAATGTGTGCTGAAGACTGATGATTGATGCACTTAATGAGACGTATGTATATCGGATGCATTGTAGAACATAGTAATCTACGTTTTTTATTATTTTAATATAATATAAATGTTCTATATATAAATTAAGTTATTAAAGTAATCTTATATTTTTTTTAATTATAAAATGAATATTTTTGTTATAATAGAATGTAGAAGAATAATTGATGTACACAGATGGCTTATATATGTAATATACATATGTGATAATTTTTTTTCTTATCATTATCGTCTAATACTAATATAATTTTTTTCCATGTCAAATTATCTCAAGGCAATAAGTTGGAATTATTTTGATTTACTGACTACTTCATTTAAGATTTAATTTTTTTGTTCTTTTAAAAAAGCAAAGAATTTTTTTTTTTTGGATGACTTGAAGTTTTTCATTAAAAAAATTATTATGTATTAAATATTTTCCTTGAAATGATATTATATAAATGAATATGTTTTAAATTAATATAAAATTTACGAGAATAATTTCAACGATCAGTCACTTAAACATAACCGAAGAATCCACAATTTTTTATTTAAATTAAACGATACATTAACAAAAAAATATTTAAGAATAATTTCAAAGAAAAATGATAATTATTTTGACCTTTTTAACTTTTTCAATTCCCTTCCAGATTTTTCCTCTCACGAAAATAATTTATAAATTCTATTTTTAAAAACTCTCCGTCTTTTCAATACACACCAGCGGTAACGATAATCAAATAAAGCAAATCCCGAATCCAAACGATAATATAAAATTCATCGAATTTTCGAAATGGATTCAAATCAGATACGGCACACATACCACACGAACAATCGAGACAGTACAACGACGAACAATCAAAATGCAAACTGCGACATTTTAAAAAATCGACGGCATAAAACGCACGCGAAATTGCATTAGTTTCGTTCGGCCCCATTCATTATTCGGGGCGAAATTTCGCACATTTTCCCGCGCGTTTTTGAATGATGTCGAACAGATGAAAATTAATGGCGCCATTAAGTGGACCGCTACAAACGATCGCTGCAGTGCTGTAAAAATAACAAATTATTGCAGCATCCTTTGATTCAATTGATCGTAACGAATGCCAATAAACCAACACGCGTTATGTGTTTTTGCTGAAAAGCTGCGATAGATAAAAAGGTTCGAAATCGTTTTTAATTAAGTGATTCACAACGAGCGATGCGCTCGTATATTTTCGATAGTTGAATATGGTCGGATTTTTGTGTGGACAGTAACGATTTTCAGCATTCCGAGTGTCCTTTTATGTAGCGGCAAATTTAATTACGTGAAAGATTTAAATTTTTACGTATGTTTTCACAGTCGACGATAAACTTTAAAGTTTTCTTCTTTTGTAGATTTTTGTGCATTTTCAGCGATTTTGAATAAAAGTCCTGTACATTAATTCAATATATCAATTATAAATGAAATTAAGTTTTAAAAAAATTGCAGAATTCAAAATAAATAAAAAAACTATTATATTTTAAGACATGCAATAATAAAATTTTAAATACAGGTTTTACACTTCGAATCCAACATATAATACTTTAAATTAAACCTTTTACAAATCAAATTCAAACAACCGTAAGTATTATAATAAATATCACTGACATAGTAATCAATAAATTCATCAATTACTATAACAATGATCATAATAATACTTTTCGTTGCTTGAATTTGATTCGTAAAAAATTGAGTTTGATTTGTAAAAGATTGAATTTAATTTATAAAGTGTGGAATTTGATTTGTAAAAGGTTAATTTTGATAATCGAAATGACAAATTTGATGTCTGAAAGGTTGAATTTGAAGCGCAAAACCTGTATGTTACGATTCGTTAAGTATCTTAAATACATAGTGAAAATGATTCCTTTGATAATGGATTACTCACTCCCTCTCACAATACTTCTATACACAAAACCCCTAAAAAAAAAATCTGCATACAAATTACACAAACCAACCCCGCCAAACTTTAACCGAACCCGGTTTTTTGCGCGGCAATCGTTCGCGCGTGAAACTCCAAAGGCCGAACCGAATCGCAGATCCGCGACAGCCCCGGAAAAACAACAGTCCATTAGGCAATCGCGATCATCGATCAATCCTCATTTTTTAACGCGGAACTTTTCCGATCGCGAAAACCCCTCATTGGAATTCATACCTAGACACCGCGAAGTTGGCCCGCCCGCCCACTTTTCCGCCCGCTTTTCCTCGGCCAGGACGAAGGTGGCGTAAACAGTTTAACCGCTTAAAGTGTCCGGAAAATTGGGCTTATCTTTTGAACTTGCGGGAAAAATACAAAAGGCGATGCGCTCGAACTTCGTCGATAAATATTCAAATTAGCGCCTTAATTCGGATCAGGTGAGCGTCGTGATTTTGTGCGGCTTTTCGACCCCGCTTGCGATATTGCGCGAAGTAAAAATGAAATATAAGCGGCGTCTTTGTAAGATTTCAAAGAAAACTTATAAATGGATATCGATTTTTTTATTATTATTTATTTTATTTTGTGAAATCATAGGTACGCATAAACAACGATGAATCGTGACTTTCTGTATAATAGAATTCTTGTTTCATATTTTATTTACATGAATAGCGTCATATTCTATTCAAAATAAAATTTCTCTTATTTAATCAGTAAAAAAATTGTTATATTATATGTACTTTAAGTTATACTTTTCATACGATACAATGAGTTATATTTAACGTGTTGCTTCATAAATCATATTTTTTTAATCGATGTAGAAATTTTTATACGATACTCATATATATATGTATAATAAATAAAAATATATCTCGTAAGAATATTTGTATAATATAATAAAAGTTACATATGAATTCAATTTGATATGATTATAAAATAAAATGTTATTTAATATATTGCATTGCGATATGGCAACAATCTACAACTGACTTTTCTCATAATAAATTCCACATTTAAAATTTTAAAAAATAACTCAATACAAACACAAGCAGCAAACGTACATATCACAGTTATAAACCCGCAACTCTGAAATTTTTCGTTTTAATATACCAAGCTTAAAAGCCGGGTCGGCTTCTCGACTTCTGGTTTCGGGAAAAGAACTCTCCGAGTTATTGCACCTGTAACCTCGTCCAAGGAGCGGCAATATCTTGGGATTACCGAGATCTCCCAATTGTTCGGCTTTATAATCCAAAATAAAGTGACATTTTTAACCTCCATCCCAGCCCGGCGTCGGATCAATGCCGACTGCAAACACTGATGCGACGTTTTGGCGAACGTGGAAATTCGCCATGTCAAACATTCATACGGACCGATCGTGTTTTGAATGTGATGAATATCTGCTGTCGCGATTTTCGTTTTTTTTTGGAACTGTGACGTTTTCGAGTCGTAATTGAAATGATGTTAAATATTGTTGTGACGTAGTGTCAACGGATTTTTGCGCGTTCGAATTTAGAATGTCTAAAATTTTCGACGTCTCTTCTCGTAAATTTATTTACCAAGTTAAAAAAGCATTTCTGTGTCGCGCGCAAAATATAAGCCCGTACAACGTCAAACATTTGAGTAATGAACTTTCTTATATTTCATACATTTTTTTCTGCATTGATATAAGCAAACATTATTTATTACGATTTCATTTAATATAATATAAATGCCACGGCTAAAATTCGCAATTTGTCTGAAAAGGATCATTTAAAAATATACTCACTATAAACATATTTATGCTGTAATACATATATTACTTAAACTATTACCATGGCTTATAAGATTTTATTTTTGAATAAAAAATATGTTTTATAACATAATAACATAATCATAATTATATTATCACCAATTATAATATAATAATAACATCTAAATTATTCATTTAACTGAAACCACTGATTAAAATTACAGAAACATTGAAAAATAAATATTTTTTTCATTTATAAAAAATCAAATTATAACTATTTCAATTCTGAAATTCATTTTTTCATCGATTTATCATCTCAACGTATAAATTTTCTTACGTATATCTCCGTAAATAGAGTTGAAAAAATCGCGCCAGAATAGTTCATACTAGATGGATTTTCGAAGCGTGTAGACGCGCGAAAAGGATAAATAAAAAAAAATTCAGCACCCAAACCGAAAAGGGAAGAATACAAAACGTATTTGCTTTTTATTCTTGTGTTGGCAGAATACAAAGCTGAAACACATCGCCCGCGGGGTCCCGTTCAAATTATTCGACATCTTCAAAGGAAACGCGATTATATTATATGGGACGAACCGGGGTTGGAAACGCTCGCATACAAGGGAAAAGCGCTCGTGTTTTGGATACGTAAAACCGCCGCGACGAATCTATTCCTATGCGTTTTCCTTATACATTTTTTCACCCTTCTACCACTTTTTTATTTCCCTTCCACAGCTCCTCTGGTTCGTCTTCATAACCACAGGGAAGATCGATCCGATGTTCGAATCGACGATTTCGCATATGGTTTGATGTCGATGGATCCGTTAAGAAGGTATGGTGAGTGTGGGAGTATGTCGTTAATTATGACGAAACAGTTAACAATCGTCGAGATCCGCGAGAGCGCTAGGAAATTAATTATGTTACCTCTGGGTAATCACGAGGCTTGTCACGTTGTCCCAAGATGGCTCACGCCACTCATCTCTCAAATGATAATATCATTTAGCCACATATTACACATAAACTATTAAATACATGCGGCGTTATGTGCTTAATTTTAGTTTGAAATTCGTTTCTATTATTGTATAATTCATTAACGAACGCTCCTATAAAAATGCGCAATCCCATTACATTCAATGAAACAATTTTTAACATTCAATCAAAAAAATACCATTTTCCAGACAGATGAATTGAAAAACGCAAATAAACAAAAAACTCGACCATTTCAATCAACAAATTTGTCCGCGAAACGTAATTCGGTCCCGGTTGCAATAAAAAAACTCAAACGCTTTTCCAAACTCAACTACAAAACACAATCAAAACCGAGGCCATTTTGCATGGCTCTATTGTGATTTTTCGCTCATATTAGATTTCACGAAGCAATGCGTTCGGGCATCGTCCAAAATGGGATTTTGACAACCGCCCAGAGAGCCCAATGGGTCGAAAGCCGACTCGCGTGCACCGACATACACGATTTCGCATGTCGGTCATCCGCGGTGTGTGTGTGTGTGTTTTGTTAATCCCATCGCACGCCGTTTTACATTTCCAATTTCCCACGTGGATAATCAAATTCAGTTAACGCCGTCATCGCGGCGTTATGGCGCCGCAACGTGCAACGTCATGGCCGCTGTGGAAGTCTGTAGGTTTGACGATTGATTTGAATGGGTTTCATTTCTGAGGCGATTTGGGGGTGGTGTTGATGGGAAGGTTCGTTGATGTTGTTGTTTGGGTTCGTAAAATAGAATGTGATTTGATTGGAATTGGTGTTCGAGAGGGTTTTTTGATAGTTGGGATGTTACGTTGTTCGATGGGTTGAAGTGATGGTTGTAAATTATAATTGAAATTATTGTTGAATGATGTGATATGGGTATTTGGTGTATGTGAAAGATAATTGAAAAATTGTAATGGTTGTAAATTGGTGATGTTAGTTGAAATTATTTTTCAAATGCTCATAGAAAATCTTTTAGTAACTCTACAGTATTTAAAATATATTTTCTTATTTTCAGAACCCTATGAAATTCTCTATAATCTGTAAAAGGAATCAAATTCATTTAAAAATATTCTTAAGAAAACAAAAAAATATTGAGTTCTACCTATGTATATAGAAAACAATAAAATATTCCAAATGCAGATATTTTTGCAAAATAACCGAAAAAAATTACAATTTTCATCGATAAATCGAAAGTTGGATTGTAAACAAAATACAAATTTAAAAAAACTGAACTATGATTTCAGATAATATTTTAATATTTTGATTCAAAATAGAATATATCAGTTCTATATTATTCAAAAGAGCATTGGAATATGTACCTTTATAAATTTATATAATACTTCCTTAAGAAAAGGTAAAATCCTTAGAATGGCTGTTGATTTTCTGCAGTAAGTAATAGAATGCTTTCAATAATTTACAGGTTTGACTAAATTGTAAATAATTAACTCGTCTTCTGTGGAAATAACGTCCGAGAAACTCTGCAACAGTCGTGACGCTGGCAGTGTTATTACTAAACTTCAGACTGGTTCAGAAGGGTTTCTGCAATCTGTACTAGGTCGATAGTTAACCAAACACGATTAAATCGAAGAAACTCTATATGTGTTTCGTCTATATTTACATATGTGTATATGTGTATTTTGCATGCTCATTTCGCGGAATCCGCATATGTATGTTACATCGCGTATGAGAAATCAAACGATTTAATGTGTACTCGGGGCTGTTAGTCGTGCTTGCCGTCTGTCTTTAAAATCGTTCGATTAAATTAACATGGCTCAAATTAATTCTAATTTGCGAATATGGTTGAAGATATAATTTTTAATTGGTTTACTGTATGATTAATATCAAAATTATGCTTTGAATAATATAGTATAAAAGCAATGTTTGAGTTTGTATAAGATCCACATTAATAAATCTTAGCGTCCTTATATTGCTTTCAATATCTTTTAATTAATCTTGCTTAGATATCATACAGCATCCGTATTTGTAATCAACTTAACTCTATTTATTGACTCACATTATATATGATCTAATATTATAAATAATTACTTTTATAAGCAGAAGCTTAGTATATCATATATTATTTTATATAAACCAATATATTGTATAGAAAATAAATTAATGTTTTGTAATAATACTCAGACACAAAAAGAAGAGATAAAAGAAAGTAATATTTACTCGTAAACTCATTGTGGTACACCCACTCCGAATACCCCTCCCACACAAACCCAACAAACCAACTCACCAAAAATAGACCCACCCCACATAATAGAGTTCAAAATTCGCAATTTTTAATAAACAACCCCACTCCAAACTCCACTCCAGTTATCTCCAACCAAAATCTGAACATTCAATCATCGCACCACTACAAAAACCTCATCCCATCCCGAAACACCGACATGCATCAAAACGACACCGTTTTCCGAACGACTCCATCCTCTGAGACTGGAATTAAGCCATCCTTCGGCAACATTTATATAATTAAAGCAACGTAACCACCATCCCTGTTCATAATGTATGACCGGCCCGTATACAATATTAACAATATCTGGCGCAAATCAGGCTGTGCCGCGTAACCGCACATACGACGGTTAATTAACAACATCTTTCGCTTTATAATTTACGCTTTGTCTGTCTGCGCGCGCTTAATTACCGCGTCCGCAAATTTTCCCGCTAAAAACACACACGTGGACGTGATAATGTGTGCGCGTTTCTGCGAGTATAGTCGACAAACAGATCATGGCCCAATAATGATGGCGTGGGAAATTTTCTGGAAAATTTTCCCGGCGCGATCAAAGCGAGTGCGTTTGCTGCTGTGTCTACTGGTGAATATAGGGTGGGTTTGGAATGTTTTTTTTTGTTTTATTGTTGAATATAGTATTTGTTTTAATTTAAAGTTTTGAAGATTTTTAAGTATTTTTTAAATCGGAATCGAAAATTTTGTACAATTAATACAAGGACAAGGTAATAAAAAGGACTCAACACATATCCGGCCAGCGTCCTCAATTGGGGACTCGTTGAGATGCGCGAGCTTTTTGCTCTCACAGTAGGTTATGCTTCAAATTTTGATGAATTTGGATTTAAATTAATTTGAAAAACGTATTTGGTTTGGATTTTAACTTTATATAAATAAAACGAATATGAAAGTACTAAATTATTGTTGGTTATATTATTTATCATACATAACATGATTTTTATTTATCATAAACACTAAAATTTAAATAAAAATATTCAAAATTTCTCTATTGAAATAAAAAATCCAATCAAATCCATGAAAATAATAATCTAAAACAGAACAGAAAATAACTTATTATTTCATCTCGATATAAATGAAAATACGATTTTCTTCCCCACGCATTACATTATCCATTCCTGAAATCATCATACGTTTACACATAATCTTAAAAAACACAACCCAACCACAGAACAAATACAATTCAAACAAAATTTTCTTAACCACCCACTACGAATCGGCGTAACGCTACGAGCGTTTGGCGCTACTTCTTCGTTGCGGCCTGTTGAGGATTTCTCCTCGGATCCTTTGTGTTGCGGCTCGTGAACGTTATAACTGTTTATGCGTTAAAACTGCGCTCGATTCCCCGTTTAATTCCGGTTAATTCGTTTTGTCGTTCGTGCTCGTCGCCTTTCACGTGCTAACGGCGAAACGCCTTTGTGTATCGCGAACGAGCAGTCTTCGCGCGAGATGCGAGGAATTCCTTTGCCCGAAATTGTCTCGTCACTTTCAGACCGAATTATTATTATAAAATTGCAATTTCTCGCTTATATTCATTTTTTATATTTTATATACACATTTCTTTTTATTAAGATCACAGAAACGGTTTACGGCTGTCGGCTGGGAATCGATCATTAATTTTTATTATTATGTACTTACGCAATTTGTCATAATTTATTATGTATTTCCGCAATTAAATTTTATTGTTGTCCATAATCGGGTATTAGATTGGCTTCTCGTACAATATGAAAGAAAATATCAATAATATTTTACAATTAGTAATAAATGATTCCATTTGTATTATGGTAACGCACATAGTAAACTTCGTTATCGATTAATACGATAAAAGAAAATAGTTAATATGTTATACTCGGGCTTCGTATAATATGGTTATATGGTTCCGAAAAAAGTTGTTTAATACAAATCCGTGTTATACGAGGTTTGAAGTTCGTTCAAAATTAGGGTTTTTGTTTGTTAATACCCTTTTTTCAATAAGCAATGCAGCAAATATGCATTTACGTATTTAAATAAAATGCATTATAAGTGCTTAAGTTAAATTTCTTAATGTGTTTCATGCATAATAAGTCCGCAAATTAGGTTTCTTAACGAATTTCGCGCGTAGTTTTTACGCGTGTGTTGTGGGAAGATTATATTTGACAGCTTTTACAAATCATTTTCCTCTAGATAATCTAAATTTGCACATGCTAAATTTGTCAAAAAAAAAGTTACGCACTTATAATACATGAATTACTCGTGAAATTCGTTAATAATCCCAATTTAAGCACTTATATTGCAAATTTATTCATATTAAAATGCAAATTTGTCAATAAATATTTTATGTAAAGCATTACTTAATTAATTTTTAATTTTTCTTTTTTTAAAACCGTGTTATATGAGGCCCGAGTGTGTATTTCAATTAATTAATTAATTTGTCGATAACTCTTAAATTTTAAAAAGATTTTTTTTGACCACCCACCAGTTATACAAAGTGGTCCCAAGGTTTGATATAAATTTTAAGGAGGTAATAGGTCATGTTATTTGAAACATTTATCCATTTATTGATAGTTTTTGCTGATATAGATAATTGTATTCCTATAAAGATTAAATACATAGTAAACAAAAAAAAGTTTTGTTTGCCATATTCTCTTTCATTTGGGAATTATTAGTAGGCAAATGTGAGATTTCATATTTTTTCTTAAAAAATAAAAAAATTATAATAATAATAACTCGAAAGCTAAGATACTTTGTAATAAAGTATAAATATATCACTTAAAATTTTCCGAATAACATAACCCATCACTTTTTTTAAATTTATCCCTGACCTTTGGACCACTCTTAAAATATTTCAAATAATACGACCTATCACCTTTATAAAATCTACCCCAAACCTTTCAACCACTCTGTATATAAAAAATTAAAAAATTGATTAAATAAAAAAGGCCAAACGAAACAGTATCAAGTTAACAACAGAGCCGAAATCAACGAGTCACATTCAAAAAGCGAGCGCGTGAAGTATAGGGGTATCCGGCACTCGATAACGTACGGCATTTCGATTTGGTTATTTAACACGCTTAACTGCGTCAATTAGTTTTATTTGATGTCGAAACTGCCGGCAATTATTTATACGGGGAGTGAATAAATGGTGTGTTAAAGTAAGTGATGGCGGTTGAGGCGCGACCTCGCCGTGCCGAGCCGTGGACACCCGGGTCAACTTACGGCGGATATTAAGACGATGCGAACCATTAATCAGCTTCGGTTCTAGAAACTATCTTGCCTATGGGGTTGTAATGTGTTCGCACTCTCGGTGTACGTGGAAAATATTTTAATTGTCGGGTCTTTTCGGCGGTGGTTCGTCTTTGTGTTGCGGGCTCGGGTTCGTGCGGTTTCGTGTGGGTTGGAGTTAGGGATACCAATCGAATATTCGATATTCGAGTAATTTAGGACTTTTTTGAATTCGGATGTTTGCAAATTTGAAATTATATTCGAATATGTTACCATTTTCATATTCGATGTTGATCGATTTTTTACGGTTTTGGATATTTGAGACTAGATACATTCGATTGATTATACTATATTCGTTCATGGTGATTTGTTAAAACAGACTGAATAAATGAGAGTCAATTTGACAGATGTCACTTCGACAATATGGCCGCTATCAACTGTCAAAGCTCGGAAATACCTATTAAAAGACCCTATATATTTGAATTACGATCGAATAAAATTGCACGTCACTCTAAATTCAAAGAGACGATAGTCGCTTTGAAAAGTCTTCAAAATTTACATACCGATTTTGATGATTCTTTCGTTTGAATTTGGTTGAGTTGAATCTATTAAAATTAAATGCATTTGATATGATTATGTGGTAGATAAAACGACTGTGCTGATGAGTTTTGTCATTGTATACGATGAGATATTTGTTTCGTATATTCAATTTTATGATTAGAAATAATTGAGTTTGTTATCTCATCGCAAGGAAAATTTGACTCAATAATGTTGATTCGAATCAAAACGAACACGTGATATATCAAAATAAATTTGAATTTTTGGATCATCGAACACCATTATGCACTTAAACACAACAATTGAATCAATTACTTGCCATCTCACCAATAATCAAACAATTTAAATTCCGATTTTATAATCCAACAGCAATTGAAAGAATATTTTCCTCAGAGAAATCAATTGAAGCTACATTACGCACAAAATTAAAAATCAAAATATATATTGATCTCCTATTTTTCAATTATGTATAAATAACATAAATATAGTTGTTATGAATACACTCATTAGTTATTTTTTTACCAACATTTGGAAACTTATAAAAATATTCGAATATCCGAATATGTTACCTTTTTCATATTCGATATTCGAATGTCTAATTTCACGAATACTTAGGTTCCATAGTTGGAGTCGATTGTGTGGTTTTCGTTTGTGTTGTCTACATAAATCATTGTGTGTTTGTAATTTGGAAAATTTTAAATATTGTCGTCGTATAATGTTTGTCAAAGAATAAAGGATTTCCGTTTTATATCGAAGAAAGGTTGCTAGATAAAAAATATCTTTTATATAATTTTCGGAGAAGAACTTCAAATTTTTAATTTGATTATGTCATAGATATCAAAAGTTATTATGGATTTAAAAATAATTTGATATCAGATGCAAAATTTAATATTTTTATCATCATGTCTAACGTCAAAGATTATTATTACAATGTTTACATTACGTAGCCACGCTATTAAGTCTTGTGCGGTTTTGCCATGATACGATATTGTTGCGGAAGCACCCAGTGGCTAAACTTGTCGTTTCGTGCAGCATAATCGTAAAATAATTCTTGAAAATTCGAGATAATATCTTCTATTATACGAGAAATGATACTTGTCTTTGTGCATAAAAAAAAACATTAAAGTTCAACGCACTCCCTCGGGTTCAGAGACGAATGTGTATTTTTCGATTTAAGATTTTATGCAAGCGATAAAATCTGGGATCACCCAGGCGCCCTATAAGACATTATTTGAAAAATCTAAAACACGATCGCAATAAATTTTCGTATCGATGAGAGTTTGTGTGAAATTTTTGGCATAAAATAGAATCTTATGTAGTGAAAAATATTGAGCAATATCGAAGCAGATTGCGAAATACGTATGTAAAGTTTTTACAGCTTTCATGATAATAATGAAAATCTCGGAAAAAGCGAGACCGTCACGATTTAAACAAGCCTCGGGAAATATTGAAATATGAAATCTCAGTGAGATAACGTATCAACTCATACTTCACGTAAGGCACGTTTATGAAGCATATTTTCGCGATGCATTTTAGCTGTGACGTGTGATCGTGAAACTTGATTACTAACGGTGAAAGCCTTATAAAATTGCAAGGAGAGCGGCGAGCAATATAAAGAAAATCTTTCCAGTTACGGGCGCGGACAAGAGACACCAAGAGTGGATACGGGCTTAAAGTAGATTTTACGATGCGGCTGCTGAAAAAAAAGGGATGCGACAAAAGTGATGAAAATATACTACGGAATAGGGCGCAATCGCATACAAAATTTATCAAACATAACGCATATAAAAAAGCACCGGGGCTTAAATATTCTCGCGTATAAAAGCAGCCAGCGGAGCGGGAGCGCAGTATGACTTTCCGTTTTGCCACATAATGAAGTTTTCCCGCCAATACTGCGCGCGTACTTTTTTCTCTTTCCTTAGAAAAAAGTTTACGCCGCGTTTTAAAAACGAATCGCGCACTCCCAAGCCAAAAATTAATGCAAGCAATTTCGTTCGGCTTTTGCGAAAATAAAATTAAAAGAAAAAAAATACGAATAGCCTCGATATTTCTTATTTGATACGTAAAAGTTTTTTGTTCCTTTTCAAATACAGAGGTATTCTGCTGCGTGCGTTGTATGGTTTTAATTTCAAAGTCAACCGATAAAGTTTTCCCATCAAATAACTTCAATCTTTTATTTTCATATACGTGTCTGTATGTGTGACGATTTGCGTATGATATATGAGATTGTTTTCGCGAAATTTCTTCGTATCGTAAAGTATTTTATGACTTATGGAAATCTTATTACTTGAAATAACAATGGTAATAATCATTTTTTTAAAGATATACAATATGATGAATTCGATTTGCAAAATATCAAATTTTCCTATTCTCCGAACTATTAATCATGTTCATCAAATATAAATTATATAATATTATACGAAAAGCTATCAAATATGGTTCGAATGAACGATTTAAAATTAAATGCAGTTGTAATTTTTTTCCACGAATAAAATTTATAGACTCAAATTTCAATCAATTCTACGGATGCACTCAGATTGAAAGTTATTCATGTGAAAAACTATACGACATATTGAAAACATATAATCGTTAAATAAATTGACAAAATTTAAAATACCTGACACGGATGTAATGTCAGTATATACATGTGTATTTATTTCAATTAAATAAAAAAACCATGATTGAAATGGGCTGAATTTTAGAATAAACCATATATAAAGTTTTTACATTTCAAATTCAAGCGTAGGAAAGTATTATTAAGACTGTTGTTATAGTAACCAATAAAATTCGCTACTATAAATTCTTGATGATTTGTTAAATTTGAAGTGTAAAACATTGAATTTGAACTGTAACATATTATAATAACAGCAATTTTGATCAACATACAACTTTATTAAAATAAAAAAAACATTATAATAATAAGCAATTTCAAAAAAGGACCCAAAATAGCTTAACCTCCTCAGGCCTGACTTTTTTTCATTTCGTTTTTATAGCATTGAAGATGCATAAAAAGATTTTTTTTCTTTTATGAATTGTTTATCTATTTAAATCACATAATAATGACTAATTATTTGAAAATAAAAAATACTGCTGAAGTGACAAAAATGACCCTTCAGACCAAATTTACGTTCTAATGTACATTCGTGTTTGATGTCAAATTATGATATGATACATTACAACATACAATAAAATTTTGGTTTCAATCGATAAAAGCAGTCTTCTTTTTAAATATCGCACCATAATAATGTTATGTGAGTGAATTTTTAATAACAAAATATTGAAAATAAAACATGACTTATTGCGACGTCGTTGAGATGTCAAGCAAAACTGGCATATAACAAAAATTTCGCGCTCTATATTTCAAAACAGACAAAATTAAACGAAATAACATAGTTTATACAACAATTTACAAAAAGCCCCGATAAAAATAAATCTAAAATAGCTTCAAAAAACGGTAACAAAGTCTATGTACATTGTAATGTGCACAGGGCTTGAGGAGGTTAAAAAACCATTTTAAAAAAATTCTACAAATATCCTTAGTATCCATACGTGTCTATATAATATTGTAGTTTCTATAGTGTCTATATAATATAAAGTTATATCCTCCATATAATAATAGCGCTATTCTGTCTGTCTGTCTGTCTGTGTGGGGTCACGCTAGAAATTATGCACTGAATTACATCCTTTGCCAATGTGCAATAAGGACTATTTCAGCGTTCACATTTTCACGCTAAAAATTATGCACTATTCGAAATTGGAAATTTTTGTTTTTTATTTGAATTTGAATTATAATATTTGAATTTGAATTATAAATATTTTTTTTACATTTGAATTTAACTAATTTTTATTTTGATTATTATATTAGGTGTACCGGAAAAAAATCCATTTTTTTTAAACATAATAAAATTTATATTAGGGTATCGGAAAAAAATCCATTTTTTTTAAACATAATAAAAATTTATTCATATATATTTACGGGCATATAGTAATTATACAATATAATCGCCATCATTATTTAGGACTGTCTGCCATCTATTAGGCAGCTTTTCGATCCCTTTTTTGTAAAATATGGAAGGCTTTGATGCAAAATATGAATTTAAATGGTTTTCTAAATTTTTCACCCTGTTGACTTTTTTTCCCTTAGTGAATGCTTCAAGAACATAAACAAATAAAAATCTGATGGCGCGAGATCTGGTGAACAAGGAAGATGATTTTGAACTTCGAAATTTAATTCGGCAATTTTCCCCACATTAAAAAAAATGTAAAGCATCTAGCATAGTACCTCCTGGGTGATGTGGAAATCTATGTTTTATTAGATAAATTAATATTAAATTAAAATAAATATTTTAATATCTACAAAATATTCTATAATATTTTATATAATAAATTAAATAAACATTTCACATTTTCAACTATATTCAACGGGTAAATATACTGTCATTATATTGTATTTTCAAAATTTTTCCTCAAATCACGCGTGCGATGTTATAACATCGGGCCTACCGCTCGTTATTATATAACTTTAATATCCACACTTGCATATTTTTTCAAAAAAAACAACCCATTACACCAAAAAATTAAAACTATTCATTCAAAAACATATCACACCACCTTAACAAGCACCATAAACCAAAACGCATCACATTGCACCAAGCGCATCAACAACCAAACCCATCTAGATGCACGCACGGGGGCATAGCCTCCTCGGCGGCGCCTCCGCCCCCCATGGGGCTCATGAGCGTGCGCACGCGCGTCGTGCCATCGTTTGAACGGTGTCCGAACGACGCCAGTCGCCGCACAGCCTCCGCGGCGTCGCGACGCCCGCTTCGACGACGCTCGCAAATTCCGTTGACGTCTTAACATTCGCGGGTCTCGCTGCTCGGCAGAGCGGGGCGCGTAGTTCGGTCTGTTGTTTGGTTATGTATGGCGTGTTAGGTTTGTTTATGGGGTTAAGAGGAGTTTGGGTGTGTTTTGGGTTTATGATATTTTTAGTTGGGAATGGTAGTTAGGTCGTTTTTAGATTGGTAGTATTCAAATTTGGCATATTCGAGGCCGGAATTATTTAGCGTAAAACCATTCTTTTAGGAGGAATATTGTAGTCATAATGTAATTGTATAATTTTCGCATAAAGGTCGTTTTTTTGGGGGAAAAATATAAATTAATTTATTCGTGGGCGATAATGAATTCCGATTAATTCAAAGAACATCTTTAGATTTTTCAATATCAAATTATACTCGTTAAGTTCAGTTATACATCATCCATATACAGATACGATTTGGGATAAAATTAATGTGATGATTATTTCATGGTTCTCGAATTTGCATAAAATTAAATAATTTTATATGTTGAATGAAAATGTTTTACTTTTTTTCAGTTTTTTTTATTCGTAACACATTTTTTCATAACTTCACTTGAAGTGTGCTTGTTTCGGTTCGAAAAGCTCTTCGCGCCTTTTGCGCCAATCAAACGTTCGATATCGTATATAAACTTTTGGGAACTTTTATAATTTCATTTGAGTTCTTATATAATATTTTAGTAACGTAGCTTGTTTTATACGACATTGGTATATTTATATGTTTTCAAATAATTTGTTTTCGATAAACGTAGACGGTAAATCGATCAGTTTAATAAGTACACATATTTTGATGGATAAAACATATTTTATTTGAATGTAAGCTATTTTATGTTTAGTTTAATTTAATAAACAATGTAATGATATTCATGATTTTTTTTTATTGAAAAGTATTCAATTAAAATACTAGTTTTTCAACGAATTTGCATAAAATTGAATATTTAAAGTTTCAAAGATATAATACGTAATATTTCAAAACTTAATTTTTTTTATTTAAAACTTTTAATATGCAGAATAAAGATTATAGTTTTTAATATAAATATTCAACATTTGATTTAAATAAATTAGAATTCTATTAATATAAAAAATTTAACATTCAGATATAATTTGCTTTACCATCTGAATAAACCAATATTAAAAATGTATACGGTCACAAATAACATGCATAAAATATAACTGAGAACTCTAGTTAGGCTCAACATATAGACAGATAATAATATAGACATTCAAATCACCCGAGCGTGAATAAAATATTCGACAAAATCGCTTTCGTACCCACCGCATACAGTATAGTACAAATCGATAAACATACAAGAGCACAGAAATGCACGTGAGACGAACCGCGAAAATTCGAATTTCCCACAGAAATTTTTGACATCCGCGATAATTATGACTATCCAAAGCACAAAAGCCGACAATCGAATAAACATCGTGCCCATGGGACCACATCCTCGGGGAACGGAGTGGTAAGGACGTCACGGGCTGACCCAAAGGGGTCCCATTTTCATCATTGGGACCCGACCCCGAATCGGGCGGGACGCTTAAATTTTAATAGAGACCACGCACCCGAATATTTTAATTTGCGAATAAATTAACTGTGTCTTAATTAAATTTCACTATTGTTCGTACTTGTACCAATGTCAATATTTGAACGTTAACCGACGCGCAGCCGCCGCGCCAAACGAGCCCCGCAACGTGTGTTATTTTACAATTAGCGTTTTGACAACAAAACACACACACAAGCATGATCATTTTACTCGTATGATATAAAACATATACGCAGGATATGTGCGGGAGTAAAAATAAACAGGCGCTTAATATTTTTTGATAATAATTTCGAACCGAAAGAGCTTTTATCGTACGATGCATATTCATGAGCGCTCGAGCGATTGAGCTGTACGCAAATTTTACGCGCAAAATATTTATTTTTTTCATCTGTTTAACGCAGAGAGAGGTCGAGACCACTGAAAAATGATTTCCCGACACTCGTTCGATTAATCAAAAAAATAACACGCCAATCTGAATACACGTACGTGTAACACCTACTAGAGATGCGCGCCCACGAAACGGACGATGTGTGCAAATAGTTTGTGAACGTTTCGAACACTTCGATGAGCTGAAAAGTTGCCCTGTTTGAAGATGGGAGCACCAAATTGCGCATTCTTGCTGTCTGTGCTGGTCTTCCTCGTCACGGCCGATGGTAAGAAGTTCAACGCTCTTATTGCATTCTAGAATCGCGCAAGCTTCACTTGTGCAATCTCAGCATGACTAGCGAATAAATTGACGCAAGCCTTCCTGTATATCGGTGCATAAATTTATTTATTGTCTGTCTGGAAAAAATGGAAAATTCCAATAATAAACCATTTATTTTATTTTATTTGAAAAATTTATTCATTTCAATAATACAGATCACGAATGATTTTTCAAATCTATTATATATTATGTTATATAAAAAGGATGGTTTATAACAATATACAAAAATAACAAATTTATGATTCTATATAAAGGTCGATAGCTTTTACTGAAACATTACACGTGCTATCGTTTTTAAAAAAATAACAGATTTTGTGACCCGAAAATAGAAAAAAAGAGTAATTTTGTCTATTTTTGGTATTCAAATTTCATAATAAAAATAAAATGGTTGGGAAAAGTGTGAAAGCATAAAACTAAAAATACACTATTCGAAAAAATGAAACGTCAAACGTAACAGAATCATATGTTATGTTTGACTATTCATTTTTTCATTGGACAAATCACCTTCTTTTAACATTCAAAACATTCTCCAAATATAGATACAAACTTCCCGTATTAAATGCTTAAAGTTTCAACTGTTGAATGTAATAATACACAATTAATTATCGCATAACATGCTTAATCGTTTGTGTTGCCGTTGCGCGCCTTAATCTATTAAGACGCTCGATAATACCGACGGGCCATAGCGAATCGTAAGGATGAATTATAGCGGATATAAACAATAATAAAATCTGGAATTCCAACGGATGGAAACGCGCCCGAAAAGCTACAAGCACAAAGGAAAAGTTATCGGTGGCCTCAGCGAAATTCTCCGGTGGCCGCATGCGGTGAGCGTGGCCACAACGGAAAATAAGCGAGGATAAACGCCGCGAAACATTCACCATAAAATTGTGTTTAATGAAAATATTAAATACCGCAAGGGAATGCAAGAAAAAAATCTTGAGATCATTATCTCAATTTCTCGGTGTATTTTCAATTTTTAATTAAAGCCGTAACGAGAAATATGATAAGTGCGAATTGCACACTTTCGACCGACGCCTAATGAATTTAATACACCGGGATAACCCCGGCGTACTTTTTTAATAAAAGGCAATGCGAAAGCCTTTGTTTGCTCATAATAAGTATACACGCCGCAAGTTTTCCAATAAAGTTAATATAATAATACCTGTTAATGGAGCGGAAAATTCATATAACGCCGGTCCAAAACAAACCGATGGCCGTAACTCATCGCCACGTTACAATATTATAACAGTAGAAGTAGTTTGGTGGGTGGTTATGCGTTTGTATTGCCAGGTAGATTTATTTTAGTCACACTATAATAATTAGAGATAATTTATGTCACCGTAAAGTGCGTTTTCGAGGAAACTGCTTCTTAAATAGTTGATTTACCGCATACAAGGAAACCCAATTCACAAGTGACAATTCTGCGTTGAGAAACTCAAACGTCGAATTTTAAAGGCGAAATTCAAATCACTTCTTAAGTTTGAACGCCTAAAAATGTTCGCAAAGTTTTCCGAGATGATAAAAAAAATAAGAGAAAAAGCATTCGCAAATCTCGTCTCTTTCGTCGCGTGAACTTCGCGAAATTAAATTTCACAAGTTATCCGAAACGTATCCGTCTCCAGCGTGAAATTTATATTCAGCCTGCATTCGACTTTTGCGAGCCGAAATCACTGAGATGACGACACGGGGAATATGCCGTTTGAAAGACAATATTGGTTATTTATACAGACGTTGTACGGACAGACAGACAGACAGACGCGATCGTAAATATGCGCATAGGAAAAACTGTGCGTGCGTATTTGGGGAGCGCGCGGAAAACTCTCTCCTTCGGGATATGCGGGAAAATCCTTTATTCGGCTCCGCAGCGTATGGAAAACCGACGGAAAGCATATCGGATCCAAATCAAAAAGTGATCGATGCATATGAAAATTCCAAGTAATATCACCCCCAGATGAATATACGCCAAGGGTGGAAAATTTCCGATACATGTGTACGGGTGGAGATGGAACGTGTCGGTTTTCGCTGCCGAGAAAAAAATGGCCCTGAATAGAATAAGCGCATATTGTACTCGATACAACAAATATATAGAGAAGAAAAACTTTTAATAAGCAATGAAGAAAACGAGGTCATTCAAAGCAATTTTCTTGAGCTGACACACGATGTTGGCCTGCTGTCAACTGTCTCGTTTGAAACAATGGAAATGCGGACAATTGTCATCTGAATTTATTCATAATAATCATGTCGCGTTTCATGATTTATACACTGCTCGAAAATTCTATTTGCAACTCGGTTTGAATAATTTATTTTCGGAAATAACACGTTTTCATACAACGAATGCATTTATACAACGTGGGAAAACAACACTTGCGACAACATACCCTTAACATTCAAACTAATTTTTCTTTCGGCATACATAACCCACGAACCCATCTCCGATCGATTCCCGTACACCGCTGCAGACATAAACAATTCAAATAAAGACACGTATAATACTTCAAAAAGCGCGTAGCAGAATAAAAACTTCGAAACATTACGCGAACAACGTCGAAAAATAAAGCAGCCCCCTAAGAAAGCCCATAAAAACCGCGGCTATTTTTCCCTTTATGTACGCCAACTTCGGCGCGGAGTGAGAGAGAGAAGCATCGTTATTTTCGTCAATTCGGTATATGTCGCAATTTGGACGTAACGAAAATTCGATTACACAAGAAAACGATCGTATAAAGTTGTCGTTTTACGATATGTTATCATGAAAAAGTCGCTCATCAGCGACGCTCGTGAAAAGGCGTACGTTATGCTCCTCTACGGTCGACATTCAGCACGCGATCCGTGTAAACATCGAAATGACACACTCACAAAAAACGTTTAATTTTTTACAATAAATGTTAAAGTATCTCATAGTAAAGATAAATTGTGTAAGTATATTTTTGGGCTATAAGCGAAAAATTTTCAGTATAAATTTCATCACAATATTACTTTTCCGTTCAAACGATTCAAAAAAAAAATCATAATTCATAATATTATTTCCAAATGTGAATTTTTGTATTTTGACCCACGATTATCGTTTTTCTTTTGGAAATATCAGTGGTATTATAAAATAAAAATATATATTTTCCGAATCATCTATACGTTTTTCGAATTAAATCGTTTCAGCAATTAAATGCTTTGGGAATGCGCCTTGAAATGTACTGAAGTTTCAGCGCAGTCGCGTGGGTCAAGTCAAAAACGAAATGGCTCATAAATTCTGTTACAACGTCAGCGCACTATTCATTAAAAAGTTTAATTTCGAACCTGTACGATTCTCGGTTACGTTCACATAACGTGACTTGGGGTTATTTTTCGGTGCGATTTTGTACCCTGGAAAATATTCAGAACGCATTCGAAACGATAAAATATTTAACATTCTTAAACTATTATATACAAGAACGTATCGTCCTAATAAATTAAAGTAATTTCATTCGAATGTCTTGATTAACAAAAATTTTATCGAATTCTTTAAGCCATTCAAAAGCAAAAATAATTCTAATATAAAATCTGATATTGTTATAATTACGCGATAACGATCGATCCGGATCGTATTATTAGGGAGAAAATTGCGTTGCTCAGATTTGATAAGGCAAACAGTCTCGTTCTTATCGTTCGACGTATCGTTAAGAACCGCATTTAAATCTTAATTAGAATTGAAACGAATTCTACCGACCTAGTTGAAGCGAATGGAAAAAAGTTAAAACGCTCGACGTTTGAATAAATTAGGCACTGAAAAATCGACGATTAAAAAATCAATACAATCTATTGGTTAACGTGCACAAAAGGTTTAATTGGAAAACGTTCGATTGTCAACGGCACGGCCCAATATGGTAGATTATTCTGAATAAAAAAATAATAACTTTTAAATCGAAAATAAAATTTTCATATTATCAAAGTATTATAAATACTATATCGTTGTCTCGAAAGTTTCATTAAAATTCAAATTATTAGAATTAATTAAATCGATAACCTTCATCAATTACATCCCATCGACAATCGATCCAAATCACCAACAAGATCGATACGTCTGCGAGTTACATAAGCGACCGTTCGAATTCAATTATGCCGCATTTCGAGCAATCTCCTTAAGCCTCACAACATTAGAGCCGCGGGGAATAAACAATAACCAGGTTGTTGAATAGTAATGAGCCATCCCTTATTCGGGCCAGACGAGCCTTCCAGCTGGAAGACGAACACAAACCACCCCAAAGGTTAACCGGGACCGTGTTTGGGGTACGTGGAAGAAGAATCGGTCCGGGGCACGAATCGGGTCAAACAGCACTCTTTCGCCGTTGTTTTCGCTGTTTGGTATTTGTATATGTGTAAAAGTGTTCGAGCCACGGTCAAGCTCGAAAACAAATAAACCGTTTATTCGTTCGGGGTCAGCGAATTTATGTATCGCATTATACCGGGAAAACGCGAGCCCGAAACCGCGGCCGCTTGAAATACGGGCCCACCTCCATTGTGGACCATCCTGTGTGGTATGGATATGTTTTTTCCAGGGGATTTCCTCGTAAAATGCTAACGAAAGAAACTGCTTATCGAAAGGTTGAAGCCGAGATTCGGATTCGAGTGAACGTCGTAATATTTTATGTGAGTCATCATTAGTTTTTTCGATCAACTTTTCGATCGCGATGATAACATTAATGTGGTCTTTGCGAATAGGGTTGCTATCTATAAAACCGATTTCAGAAATAAAGTTCGTATTATTTCATATTTCGACGCATTTTAAAAATATATCGGTGCTAGAGATAAAATTTTTAAATGAGTAAAACGGGGAACGTTCATTAGCTCGGAATATGACAAATTCGTGCTTTCATTTCGACCAATTTGGTATATTAATTTAATGTTGACCCAAATACGGAGCAGTATCGGAATTCTTAATGGGTAAATGGTCAAGTAATATCACGATTCGACTTCGGTCTATATTGATTTTGTACATAGAATGAAATCAAAATAAAATTTTCGCGCCGTAAATGCGGTCGACACGCGACTTTTAAAGGTTTTGAAACTCGCTTCTTCGGTAAAGTTCGCCAAAGTGACATTTCGACACTCGCTGGAAGAATTTATTATAAGAGCGACCACATTCAACGATTCTGTACCACGATTGACTTTCCTTCGAAGTTTTCGTGAATTTTATCTAGATGATTTTTATATCGTTCGTAATCGAGTGATTCAAAAGTTATATTCGAATATTCAAGTAACTCTTATATAATTCGGTATACATTAAATTTCATTAAAGCAATATAATTTGTTCGAGAACTTCTCGCATGTGATATGTTTTATGCAAATTAACGAGACTTTTCGAATTTGAACAGCGAACCCCTAATAACAAGGTCATATTTCTAAGAAAGTCCACGAGTGTAATAATGCCGACTTGCGTTTCAGTCTCGTCATAAAACAAAATAAAAATATAATAAAAACAATAGATTCGTTTTTGCATGCAAAAGTTTCATTTTATACTAGCAACGTCGACTTCCTCGCTTTTATTTACATCGACGTAATCAAATAAGGATAAGACGGTGAAGTTATTCGAGGTGGAAATGACGACGTTGTCCCGTAGTTAGCACGAGAAAAATGAGAAAGCTTAACGTGAACCGTTTCTGGCCCGGATGGAGGCTTTATACATTTTATCTTCTTTATTACCGAACATAATAATAATAAGACACAGGTAAGCGGCAAGGGCGATACACTGAAAAAAAATGAAAACGCGTTCCGACACACACACGAATGCGCATTTATTGAGCGCACGCGTAATTATTTCGACGTTACTTTGCATAATCACGCAAAACCTAGTTCCAAACGATACGTTTTGTGAAAAAAAAGGCTTTTATTATATTTTTGCTATCATGGAAAAAGCTTTTGTGGAGATATGTGGACTGCATCGAAGCGTGCGTCCATCATCGTTTTGCGCTCCGTGCAAGGTGGCCGTCGCTACAAATAAATACGGTTCTGAGGCGACGGTGCAGCGTGTTGTATCACAATAAAAGAAAATCGCCGGAAAATCTTTTCCCTTTGACGTGACACGGGAAAATAAGGCTGCGAGGCAGCCGTGAAAATCGCATCCGTCTCGAACCATAAATAAACCCATGAACCGAGGAATTCAGACACCCTACGTGACACACACGCTGGCCCCGAGAATCCGATATTCGAACACGAAACCAGCGGTTATCAAATTCTTGCGAAAATTATCTTTATATACGTTTTTTTTTTAAGAAATGATTTAGTTTCCATTTATATTTTTCGCTCGGGAAATTTCGATGCGTAGATGTATCAATAGAAACAATATCGAAAACTATTTTCTTTCGCTTTGAGCGTAGTCACTTTTACCTTTTTCTTATTACAATATATGAGCACAGAGTCGTTCTGTGCAAAATTTATTTCCATATTTACCCCTAGCTCTGTAGTGTATTTGTGCCTTTTTCCTTTGCTTTGTCTGAGTTCTGGGGGAAATTGTTCACATAGCGCACTTCGCTTCGCCTATAACTACGTACAACATTTTCTTGTCTTACTCCACTTGTATGGCATTCCAACTTTGTTCTCTCGGCGTCGACTCCCGATACGAAGCTAGTAATCACATGTCGTTTTAAATATGCATAGAAAAGAAAACGTACAACAGATATCAAAAGCATAGCACAAATTATTACGGAATGAAACCAACATAATTCGTCCGAGATTGCAACGATACAGAAGCAAACGCGTTTCGGTTCCAAGAAAGCATTATGGTTTGATAGTGAATCGGAAGCATTCTAATGGCGATATAAGTCACTTAAAATAGGACACAAACAAGCCCGACGAGGCGGTCCGGCGAAAGAGTTCCGTCAATTATAAAAAATTGTCTGTGGTCACGAACGGATTTTTGGCTTTTCGCAAAAAGGAGGTGAAATTTTTTAAGGTCAACTAAATTTAGACGTTTAGTGGATCATGTCGTGTTTGTATGCGTACGCTTTATGCCGCACAGTTCGCGCCCGTACCACCTAACACCCTTTCACCGAACATCAAATCCTCTTCCGTTTTCCCGGCGATTTTTTCCGCTTCGCGCTTTATTTTATACATTTTTCGTCTGTTTTCATTCGGGCCGGCTCTTTTCGCAGGCTTGGACCTCTCGCGGTGAAAGCCCGAAACGCAAACAAAAACCATCTGCGGCTTGTTTTTCCCGTCGGCGGAAAAATCCTCCACAAAA
The DNA here is from genome assembly GCA_009617725.1 of Hydropsyche tenuis. Lineage (NCBI taxonomy): Eukaryota > Metazoa > Arthropoda > Insecta > Trichoptera > Hydropsychidae > Hydropsyche > Hydropsyche tenuis. The sequence continues at coordinate 72,359 of VTON01000021.1, read as the reverse complement.
GGTTCTCCCCCATTGTGGCTGCGGGCGCTCTGACCATTTGCGAGCAGCTCTCTCGACACGCTTTTCCACCTTTTAATTCGTTTATCTCCTTAGCGAACAATCAATTAGAGGCACTTTTTCATCGTTACAACGGTTACGAGTTGAGCGATGTTTTCGCAACTCGAATCTCTGAGTTTCGCTCCGATATGTTGTCGAGGTCGCTTTATACGCTAACGGATATTTGATTTAAAAAATTGCATTATTCATAACATAATGAATTATTTAACAAATTTTTCTAAACCTTTTAAAACTTGAAATATTCAAATACCAACCTTTGTAATTAATTGTATTCAAATATAAACTCTCAAAAAATGTAAATCAAAATACCTCTTTTATCAAAAATTTATTAAATATAAAATTATATAATATAATATATTCAATTAATTTTAGATACATACATATTTTGTATATACATATTTTTTATTGGGTGTTACAATAGTATGTTATTTAAATAAAATAACAATAGCATCAGTACAAGTTTCATACGAGAGAGACCAATATACGTGTCAGCGTTAACGGCAAAGCGTACACGCCTGGCATTTTTCAACAGCTGAAAAACACAAATAATACGAAAAAAGCAGATTCAAAGCTAGTGAGCTTTTTCAAATTTCCCCTTTAGAAAGCCCTTTCTTCCAGCCTTGCCCATTGACCGGACATACACACACAAGGCGAGCTTCGAAAGGCTTTCCGCCTGTCCGGCGTGAATGAGCCCGCCACGTTTATATGCGTTTTAAACAGAAAGGGTCAGCCCGAACATGTAAAGTTCCATCGGAGAGAAAAAACCGCAAAAAAGCGGCGCGAAATTCGAATCCGATGAGGACAATTATCGCATGAAGACTTACGTGGGCCGTTTAGTCCATTTGATTTATGCCGTTCGATTTGTCTGTGCTGGGCCATAACAGGGCCAAATACGGCCAAAATGGGCCACAGACCGGCATGGTCGTAAATCACGCGTTCGCGAAACGGCGCGCTTTTCGAAAGAGCGAGCTTTGACGCTAAATAATCGATCTTGCGATGTTTATTGCTATTAAAAAAATCATGTGTTGGAAAAATGTTGAGGGTTTATTGAAAGAAATGTTTGAAAAAAAATAATACCGTATTTTTTTCTTTCAATTTACGATAAAAATTTTACGTATTAATTTTTAATGAAATGTAAAATTGTTTTTCCTTGAAAAAAGTAAACGTTCGAAGATATGAAATTTTGATGAGCCTTAACAGAAATAAATATCAACATTTTGTTTTAATCAAAATTTCCCGAGATTTCTACCTCGATGTTTCAAGAGTTTTTCTTTCTTTCATATATTATTCATTCATTCTTGCATCTTGTAAAGTTTGCAAAACAGCACTGAGAATATTCCACCTAAAACTAGGTTGCCGCTCTTAAAATGACCCTATAACCTCAGATGCATTTTTAAAAGAGCACACAAAGTCTAAGAATTTGGGTGTAGCCGCCATTTGAATTATTCACAACGTTGCTATAAGCGTATACAATTTATTAAAAATTCACATTACACGCGTCATATTTCGGTTCGGCGGTTAATCAACGTACACAATCGATCCCGTAAATGAATAATGTAAACCATCATATTCGACGGCGTCAGTTTTAATTCGTAATAAAGTTTCGCCCACAATATACACAAGTTTAAACGTACGTTGTTGTACGCGTATTCTGCTCACAAATGAGTTCGAATTTACAGTTTTAATACAATTTCATGATAAACTTTTGCGTGTTTAAATTACAGGTCGACGAACGAGAAGCAGCAACTCTGTCAGTCAATCACCATCATCTGCCGTGGACGAATTCACAAACGGTAATTAACAATTTTGATGTTCGTTGTAATTAGTTAGTTCGGACGATTTGAAAGGCGCCAAATAAAGATGGGTCCGATGTTTTCCTAATTTAATTTTTCGACTTTGGCCGCTCGCTTACATCGGAATCGAGATGAAATTGTAAGATTTATTCGAACAAAGCAATGGAATATTTATGTGGAGCCATTTGATTGGGCTTTTTTATCAGAAAGATATTTTTTATTTATTTATTTGATCGTTTATTATAGTTATATATAAAAGAACCTTATTTCCTGAAATCGACGAATATTTTTATCCCCAGATTCACTCGCTTAAGCTGAAAAACGTTTTCACCCACGCCCAATATACGGCACTAACGTTTTCTTAGGATCGGGTGATATATTTAGAATCGTCAACGCAAACACGAGCATAGATCTCTACGCCTTTCACACACAAAGGTTTTTTTTTAATTACGTCACACAAAACGGAGTTTAAATATTTCATGAGGACGCCCCTCGTCTTTATTTCTTTATTCTGTTTGTACGCCCCATCGTTCCTTTTATACCGGCCCTGTGTACACACCTACTGCGTATGGGTGTTGATCTTGCGGCTTCAGCCTCATACGCAAGAAGTGAAAGTAGTAGAAGCAGAAGAAGAAGTGCCTCTGCTTTGGATGGGTGAGGGAAGAAAGTCGGGTAATTTGGGAAAGGCATTCATCGTCGCCCGCAGAGGTAGGGATGAAAGAAGGTTACGTGTTTTATTGTCGTCTAATTTTGGTTTATGGCCCTATTCCGGAATACGGCCCTCGGAGTTCGGCCTTCGTTTCTTCGCAGGCGAAATATTTGTTTCCCATACTCGCGAGTGTACTACAAAAGAGGGGGTGGGTCCGTTTACTTAATCTGATAAAACTGTGAAGGGTTTCTTCCGTTCTGCGAGGGGTTTCAGGAAGCTGGAGCACCTTCCGAATTAAACTGCCGAAAAATACCATAATAAAATCCGGCAATATATCTTCGAAAAATAAACACGTGCGCCCTTTGACTCGCGTTTCTCCATATATTAATACTTTTTTTAATAAAACGAAATTCGAATAAAAGCCCCGTTCTTGACATCTTCAGAAATTCCGTGATAGGCTTGATCGTACGTTATTGAAAACGTGTCAGATGTATATAATATAAATTGCGTCCCGTAATGTAATTTGTATTGTATTGGCGATGCTCGTTAGCGAAAATCACATGGCAGAACGAATCGAATACAATACGAGAATAAGACATAATTATTCATAGCGTAATACGATTCGAACGAAGCGAAGGTTTGTTCGAGTGGAAAATAATAATCCCTCACGTTCGCATAATTAGAATTAAAAAATAATAATAAACTCGCTTGGCAATGCTTTTATTTTCCAAAAGAAAATTATTCGGCAGTGACTCATTTGAGTTTTCCGCATTATTTGGCATCCACTGATTTTCGTTAAATTCTTTTCATTCAAATCTTAATTTGAAAATTTCATAATCATCAGTTTACAAAACACATGTTTTCAAAATTTTACGAAAAAAAAATTAAACACGTTTTTCGTTTTCATTGCTACGAGTAGTAACTTTTCAAATTCCACTGTAAATAAAATGTACTTTATAATTTAAGAAAATATAAATTCAACATTGTATCCTTGACTATGTAGAAAAACGGTTTCTATCACATATTAAAAGAATAAATATGTGTTATAAAAATATATATATTTTCACTTCGCCAAAGAAACGTGACACCCGCAAAACGTGTCACTTAGGAGAATCGATACGGCAAACACTATTTTTGTCCGTTATTTGTTTTGTGTACACTCGAAGCCCGCGCCATCAACACAGCTCTTCTGCGAGGTCAAGTTTATGAACTTCTGAAGTACAAGAAAAAGTCAAAGACCGAAAAAAAGGCGTGGAAAAGCGGAAAAGTTGACAAGCGACGGGACATTCAAGTGTGATTGTGACGAAATACAAATTTCTGTGCTCTGATGAAAGTCTTGATAAACCGACGTAGTGAATATTCAGTAACACAACAGGTGTTGAATTTTCAGCTGAAATGGATGTATAAGATGTTGGGTCTTAGAGCTGCTGTCTGACAACTATTTTTTTTTAATATTCAATTTGTGTCGTATATTTTTTGTGTGAAAACCCTGAAAGATTTTCAGTATGATTGTCATAAAAAATTTATGTTAAAAACGGCTATTTACGTTTTCTTAATATTGAGTAAACAATATATATTTTTATATTAAATCTTCTTTTAGAATGAAGAAAACATCAATTATGAATTAATTAGTCGATCTCCGAAATATGTATCGCAATTTTCATGAAAAAGATTATTAATTATTACTCAATGTTTTATGACGATAGTGCTCCATCTTTCACTTTGATCTGCATGAAATAATAAATTCGTTCATAATTAACAAAATAACCTTATTATAATATATTCCAAAAACACAACACAAAACTTCATTATTCAAACATTCAAAAAACACACAAAAAAACGACAACAAACACAAAATTAAGAGCAAAAACTTAATTTTCAAACGCAATATTTTCTACCCAAAATAATCAGAATATGAAAACAAAGTCTCGAGCATTAAAATTAATCTTTCCAGTTATATTTTCTGTAATCGAAAATTCGCAGAATCAACGTCCCAACGGCGGCGTCTACAAGAGATCGAGCCGAGTGATGCATGGGTCGGCGTCACGTAAACTTTGGACATAAACGGTGGCAAAGTTGCCGATTTATAGCAACAATCACGGCCGTTTGTGTTACAAAAACAGCTTTTTGTCGCTCCTCGCTGTCCACCTTGACACACGACTAATCCTCAAAAATGGTTGTCCTTATCTCGCTCGAAACACGCCGATGTTTCAATGTTACGTCGTTTCGTTTTTTGTGTCGAGTTTTAGTTTTTTTCAGCTGGGTACAAATTAAGGAAATGACCCTTTTTTGTTTTTCAAACGCAAAAAGATATATTTTTTTTATTTATATAATTTTTGCATAGTACTTATTTTTCTCATGTCAGAAAAAAAATTCATTGAACAATATGTTTTTTCTCAATTCTTATCATGTTTGGGGAAAAAAATAGAATTTACACGTAAAACTTTCATTCGTTTAAATATTTAAATCGAGAATATTGTTTCTGTTCCATAATCAAATTCAAATGAATATTTAATATCACTTTTTGAAGGAAAAAAAGCTTTAAAAATATAAAATAATTTATCATTTCATTAAGTACTACGTAAATGTTATATAAAGCGATTTATATAACAGCACCGGACATTTTATTGCCCCTGAAAACTTTATGAAGAGAGTGTAATTACTTCGCTGAAAAAAAAAAATATACGCACACACAAAGCACATATACATATATTTTCTCTTATACAACATAAATGTCACATAATCCTGTGGGTATTTTCATCACTATACACGCTAACGATTTCAGGTAGCTACTTTTGCGACCTTAAACGACCTTAAGTAGGCTCACGAAGGATTTGTTAACCCGCGACTTTGTGTGGTCATTCAACAATGCGCGCCGGATAAAACACGAAATCAAAGATGTTATATCGTAACATGAATAGAAATAAGCTTCGGGAAATATACTCCATTGAAAAGTTTATTTGTACACACAAAAGAGATTTCATCGGCGAATTCTGATTCAGCAACTCCGAAACATTAGCAAGTGACATAGACGTGTTTCTGATATGTCGATTAATTGACGTTGCTTTTACTGGCTCACATATAATAATTATGGATACGCGTTCGCTCACTTACTTTGTAGTGTAGATTAAATTGACGTCAGAAGCCGTGTGACGCCATATTGATAACATAATTAGCGTCTTCCTGTATTAGACGTATAATTAACTGTTGAACGAAACTTCGAATCCTCCCGTCGGATGCGAGTCCAGATTGAATTATGCGCCAACTTATCGAAACATATACGTATACGTGGCATATAAGATCTAAGGAGCTTTTGTGTATCGAATTTTGTTTCAAATAAATTTATCTTGATGTTCTTTAGCATTTCTGTCGAGATTTTCAGACTAGTTGAGAGCCGGTTGTGTTAGTAGATAATAGTAAGCACGTCTCATGAATAATACAGATCAACATCTGCCGGCCTGTTGGTCGTGTACTCGAACTTCTCATACAACATTGCTACTACCACGCTTGTCCATAAAAACCCCATTGAATTTTAATATTCATTCTACCCTATAAAATTTTCGGGCCGCAAATACACATACTTAGCGTACAAGAACGTTTCTCGTAACGCCGTCTCCCGAACGATATTGTATTATATACGATGATCGTTTCGTTTTTATAGTAATGCCTTAAAATAAATTGAATTTAGTTATATTTAGAATATCAAGATTTAAAAGTGAACTCTCGTTCAGCAGTTCGATGGAAATGCTTCGGTCTTGGATGCCATGGTAATAAATTGCCGAATTCGGTCAATCGAGTTTTGTAATTTAATTATACAGAATGGAGAACCTTGAAAGAGCCCGAACGTTTTGTTGAGATGTAATTGTACTTCATTGAATTGTATTACGAGACTTTCAAGTAAATAAACTAAGGATTTAATGAGCCATCTGCCACTTCGCACCGGTATATAAGCTATATTAATATTTCGGTTATAAACATTCGCCTTTTGTCCGAATTCGTCCACAACGAATTTAATTAACACGACGCCGAAATTACACACGTACTTCCACTAATGACTTTATACTTTTGTTTCCCCAAATATCCACCGACACAACTGCCTATTAGACATACGAAAGGTGTGACATAAAAATTAATACATGAGCTTTTAAAAAATGACCGACGTCGGATATGTTCGAAAGTCACGCGAATTTCAAACGTTTGCCCTCGTTTACGCATAGGAAATAAATCACGCATAAATTATTTATTGCGGCATTTTCCGAATAATTTTTCCTTTCATATATCTTTTTTTTTGTATTTTCAGAATCCCTATTTCCACAATTCGCGGAACCGGTACCGAATGTGACCGTAACGATAGGAAGAGACGCCCTACTAGCATGCGTTGTAGACAACCTGCGTGGATTCAAGGTTGGTAAACAATTTTTTTTCCGCATGTATTTTATGACAATATGAAAATGTAAAATTTGTTTCCACGTTACAGGTGGCCTGGGTACGAGTGGACACTCAAACGATTCTCAGCATCCACCACAACATAATATCTCAGAACCCTAGAATAAGTTTATCCTTCAACGATCACCGCTCTTGGTATTTACACATAAAGAGCGTACAAGAGAGCGACAGGGGATGGTATATGTGTCAAGTGAACACTGACCCTATGAGATCGAGGCAAGGTTACCTTCAAGTGGTCGGTAAGTATAATTAACCTTGATCCTTTCTAATAATATAATATTTCAATATAACAGCCACTATTATACGAAGCGGCGATATCCTTTCTGAAATTTCATTATACGCACGATGCATTCCATTTGGATCTTTGTATATTATTCTTGCCAAGCTCACGCGTTAGGTCGTCCCTTTTTGTAAATGTGATACTATCGTGAAAAATACCATTTTCTTGTCAGTTCCACCTGTCATCATCGATGAAAAGACCTCCACTGACCTGGTCGTGAGGGAGGCCAGCAATGTGACGCTAGTATGCAAAGCGTCCGGATATCCAGAACCTTATGTTATGTGGAGAAGGGAGGATGGAGACGACTTTAGCTATAATGGAGAAAACGGTATGTATTCGAATTTGAATATTATTTTATTTCGGTAAACAGTCCTGAACATGTTTCATATTCCACGATATAATTTAAAATATCAAAAGTGGATGAAAATTTATTAATGTTAGCAATACTAAATAAAACTTCAGTTGTAATAAAAATTAATATGTGAGTGTAAGTATATTATGAAAAATATAAATAAAAAAAAGACATATCACATCTAACGTACAAACAGAATTTTCAATTTTCCACTCGAATCCCTCCAAACTACCGCCTCGCATATAACATATTATAACAGCAGTGGAGCATTCACATTATAAAAAAACCAAAGCGAAATTTTAATAACGTCAGATTAATACGTACGAGAGAACGCTTAATTAAAACGACTGATCCCACCGTCGAGATTTTCTCGACTATTGCACACAAAAAGCTGGCTTACAGCGTCGTCGACGGCTCGCCTTACGAATTCGCTCCAATTAAACGAACGAGCTTTCCAATTAACGAGATTGGCCCGCCGAAAATCCGATTGCCGAAATCGTCGCGTCGGATATGGGCGTTAAGTGACACGTTCACGGCCGCGTCTTGCTTAATTCGCGACGCTCGACGAATGCTAATAATGTGCGCGAAAACGCGGCGAACCTACACCGCGCTTTAGGGGGGCGTATCCATGGTGCAAAGTAGGGGTGATAAGTTGCGGTTTAATATAGTTTTTAGTTATGTTTCCTGATAAGTTGTACTTCGCAATTGCTTTCGCCTAACTTTTAATGTGAACTTGTTGTTTTGGCCTAAGTAGTTGGAACGTGACTAGTTCTGCCTAGTTACATCGAAAATTAAAATAAATAAATATGTTGTAATTAAAAATATTTTTTATCAATTTAAAAAGTCATTAATTATGTCAATTCAATTTTATACTATAATATTATTACTAGCATGACCTAATTTTTTTATCGACACTTCAAATAATTTACATAAATTTATATTGAATGTTTTATATCATTCTTACATTTTTTTAATAAAATAAATTGAAATCGCGTATTTATGTAATATAATATCTTATTTGTAAGAAATCTCTGATCTCTGTCATCATATCGGATGGTTTAAATCGATCAAAAGGTGGTAACCCTAGTGACAGCATAAGCTTGTAGTTGTATGATCAAATATTCATAGTTCGGTCGATTGCCAATAAATATGTTATTTCGGTAGGGGGCATGATGCTGATCGAACGGTCGATGTTTTGTGTTAAATATGCACTCGTGTTCCGATTTAGGTAATACATGTTATTACCATTTCATTTTTTGATTAATTATTATAAAATTTGATGAAAATACTACGTTTTAAATTAATTTTCTAAATTGAAATACTCATGTGTAAAATATAAAATCTTTCTCAAATTTGCTTTGCACTCCCGCTCGCTAAAAACGATAGACTTGTGCTTTAAAATAGCGGGTACGTTTTGAAAGAAATTTTAGTGTAATGTTCTATTCCATGCTTTGTCAGTTGTAGCTCTCGGTTCTTTTCTGAAAACTCTTGTCATTGGTAGACTTCTTTCACGATTATTTTCATTCATAATTTAAGTAAATTAATACGATAAAACGCAAACATCAAATGAATGAATTGCGTGAACAATTAAAAATAATTTTAAATTCATGAAAGAAAACCATTTATCAAGCCAAACTAATTTATATAATTGGGCTATTTTAAACCAACTAATATTTTATAAATACTTACAAAATTATAGCAATGACAAAATTTATACGTATAGATATTAAAACCGCGATTTGCATACTCAAATTTTGATACATTAATTTCAAATATCCATCAATCGCAATGTAATATTATATTATCAACCGCACATGGAAAACAGCCATCGCTTCCCAATTAATATTTTCGTTCCCAGTCCCTTATTTTCAGCTGAAAATATATCAAAGCACACCTCTATCGAGTCCGTACGTAAAATATCAGCTCAATTCGTGCGTTGTAAAAATAAAATTTTATATCGACTTTTTACTCGCGTTTTACGCGCGCATCCTCTCGCACGCGCGAATAACACTAGGCGCAAATGCGAATGTGCGAGTTTTTCGCAACACACACCTGGCTTTCGTATCGTTTAATTTCGCCTAAGTGTCTATTCTCTCATCCACCTTTTTTACTATCCATCGTGAATATTTTATAATACGTGCGAGCTTTTGAACGAGCGCGCGCATCGTAGATAGAACAGTGACGCGACTTGGTGAATATTACATGCGAATAAGCAATATCTTATCGTTATTATTGAACTTTTCGGGATAAAATTATTGCCTTAAAAAGTTTACCGTTATTAATTCTAAAATATATGAATATTTTATAAAAACTTTAGTTGCGGCAATATTTTGAGTTGTGCTACTACTCTTGTTGGAAAGCGATCACTCTTGAATACGAGTATGGAATGAATAATAAAAAAAATGTACATATTGGAAATTGTGCGTTTTCACTCGAGCATATACAAAAGAATATAAGCAAACACTTTATATTGTTGAGGCTGTGCACATTTTTTTTTCATTCGAAGAGGAACTTTTATGCGCGGATGAGTGGATGAAGCCCCTCTGATGCTTTTCACCATACTCTGTACTCTTTTCGAACACGTGTTTCACAGTTTTTATAAATTTCAGTTAACGTGGTGGACGGTGAATCCCTGACCATAACAAAAGTGTCCCGCTTACATATGGGGGCTTATTTGTGCATCGCTTCAAACGGAGTACCACCATCGATAAGCAAAAGGGTCATGCTCATGGTACAATGTGAGTACCAATTTTATTTTCTTTAAAAATTTAGAACACGTATTTTCAATTTATATGCGGAACTGTGCATTTGCAGTTCCCCCAATGTTATCTATCCCAAATCAACTGGAAGGAGCATATATTGGACAAGACGTATCACTCGAATGTCATACTGAAGCGTATCCAGCATCAATCAATTATTGGACCACAGAACGAGGAGATATGATACTTTCAGGTACAAATCTATAACCAATTTAGTCATAAAATAAAATCAAATAAGAATTTCTTCCTTCTGAATCGCGTTCATTCTTCACTATCCAATTTTTGCACCTACGCCTAATTTGCACGAAACAAAACGGTTGATATTTCATTGTAGAAATGGAACCAACAGGTGAAAAGTACGAGACCGTTGCATCGGACACCGGCTACAACAGATACATGATGCTGAAAATAAGAAGTGTTTCCTCGAGGGACTTTGGATCGTACAAATGCGTGGCCAAGAATTCATTAGGAGAAACCGATGGACTCATTAGACTAGATGGTATACAATGATTCATAGTAATATCATAAAGTTCAAACATTTGAATATCTAACGGTCGATTTGTTTGTTATAGAAATTCCGGCTCCATCCACGACTACTACCATTGCCCCATTCTACCCCAGCATAATGATACCGAATAGAAAGAAAGGTAAACTGGAAAGTTGAAAGATCGTAATTCATGTTTAGTTTATATAGCAGTTTTACGTTTTCATACAATAGTCGCATTTCACAATTGAACTCTGACAAAAGCGTCTAATAAATCTTTCGCACAATTAGCGGCGACATTTACGTGACCTCTTCGCGAAAGTCGAGTTTCAATATCGTACAATTAACAAGGTGAAACAATATATGGATGTTTTAACTTGAAAAGGACATTTCAGAAAGTAACTAATAAAATATTTACTAAGTTTATTGAAACTAATAAAACTTCGAATCTTATCTTTATATGTATATTGAAAAATTACGCTATTTCCCAGTATATAAATGAATCTGAAATTTGTAATTGTCACTTTTTTAATATTTAAAATATCACTTTAAGAAATTGAAACAAAATTTAACTAAAAACGCTCAAATAGTGCTTATTTTGTGATTATTTTTACAATAAAACATTTGTCTTTCAGAGAAAAATCGCAAAAAACCCTCAAAGCAAAAGTTTCCGCAGAACAAAATTGACGACTACGACGTACAAGACTGGAAGGACTCTGGTAAATGAATGAATTTTCTATTTTCTTCGCTCGGTTTTATTTTTGTCTTTCGAGTCGGTGCACTTTCCCGCTTTCGAACTTACATAGCTCGGACGTCGAACGAAATTGGACAAGCGTTTTCGGGGATAGTCCCTTTTCCTTTCATCATTATTCTTTATCACTAGTTCACACGAACCTAGCTGATCCTGGCAAACTGCAACTCCTTTGTTTCCGATCGCCATGTCTTCTTTTCAGCATCCTTCCCTTTTTATATACGGTCAATTTAGTCTAGCAAGTTTTTCTACCCAACGATTTACCCCTAAGCCAAGATTTATATCCCTTTTTTCTTCTTGTTTGTACACTTCTAGTCCGAGAAAAGGATTGTGTGCTGCGACAAAGTTTACATTCGACACTTTTTGTTTTTCTCCAATTGAAATTATTTTTAAAGACATTTTCGATATTTTTACAGAATATGAATACACGTTGGGATCTGCAAGACCTCCTCCGTCTGCATTAAGTTCAAGTTATCCGATTCATATCAACGAAAAACTCGTCGTTGCCATCACGTTCATTAATATAATATTGGATTTTTCTATCATCTTTTTCAAATGTAGACGGTGAGGAACACTATACGTACTAAACGAATAATTTCAACAATAATACTGAAACAATAAACGAGTTGTAATTTTTCTATAAAATTATTCCTAAGCTGCAGTTTGTAAATATTTGATTCATTATTTTTAGGTCAATGTTCCTTCTTTACGCAAGGCATATTATATTTTTTAGATGATATAGCATAGTTTATGAAATCTAATTACAATTAAATTATATATTATTGGAAACCTTGTGATATTTTTATACTTATTCAGTTTATATATTTACTTGTTATGTAGTGGATGAAACGCAACCAATTGTGTAGATGAATATCATATATAAACCATTTGTTTGTCTAAAAATGTGCCGGAAACTAAATATTCGATTAATGTTATATGTTTATCTTATGAAATATTGGCTGTTATAAAATCAATGTTTGCTTTTCGGATCATCATATCATGTGATTTCAAATGCATTTCAGCAATTAAACATCCATATAATTCATTCTCGTTAATAAATATTTATTTAAACGTTATACTCTATCATATTGAATTTAGTGCAATATGGATATTAAATGCTTTAAAATTGTCTAAAGCGCTTCATAAATGAACTTTATATGCATATAATCAATTTATTTAATAATGAAATCATTTGAATCATATCACTTTTTTCAACGTCATGACCATCGAAACTTATCAAACAGAACGAAATTCTATTTACACTTGTATTAAATTTATAAATTATTCATCTACATTCATATCAAATCAAATTGTGGGTAAGGTTTTATTTTAATTCAATTATATCATAATGTATGAAAACATATCTTTTAATTTCAATTAATATTTTTAATATTATACATTCCATTGTTAATTTTTATGGAGTTTTTGTTGTATTCACTTTCATTCAATCGACGAAAAAGCTGTACAAAACTTTTGAAAAATATTGCTAAAATATTATGTATATAATTGTAAAGTTTTAGGAATATTTAATAAATGTGTATGTATGTTTTTTTCTGAAAAAATACACAACTGAATGCTGAAATATTGAATGTAAATATATAAATGTTATATTTATTATAATATAGAACTGTAAATGTTTTTGTAAACGGAAAAAATGTTTATGTTATATAATATCAATAAATACCATGAAATCAAACAACTGTCTGGATTTATATAAATATAATAATTCAAAAAGAAAATAACTGAATTTTCACCACAAATATGAAAAGATTTTGGAATGAAAATAAATAGGCTAGCCATAAATTGGCTTGCGTGATATTGCGTCATGTTAATGTGACAAAATATTACTATTACTGCATTACATGTAATTATAACGTGACGAAAGATCCATTTATTTAAAATTTCAAAAACGATAAACGAGATATATAGTACCTATGAGTTTTTCATTTAGTAAATACTTATGATATGATGATAATTAAAAAAAAATCATAAAATAATACGATAGCTACATTCTAAGTAAACGAATTAGAAATATTGGAATTAATGAAATGCCAAACAAATTAAATATTCATTCAAATTAAGCGCATAAGATTCATATTATTGAAAACAAGGCCAATTCAGATATCGATTACCGCACGAAATAATTTCTTATTTATATTAATAAGTATTTTATTATTTAGATAGGATAGATATACTTTTATGTTATTTGAGTTCTAATACATTACGAAACTCGCTGAATAACTATATTACAATAGTATGAATGAAATTCGTACAAGACAAACAATGAATAATTATCTTTCGTGAAATCGGACCGCTGCTATCGCTCTGAATATCATTGAGAAACTAATGTAAATTCCATTCGAATGATAAACCTGTTGATAATAAGCAATTCTGTTTCAAATACTATCAGGTAATTAATGTACATAAAGTTCCATCTCCATTTGAAGATAATAATACATGACCACGTTTTTATTATTAAACTCTCCAGAAAACAAAGGGAACACTTAGCACTAAGAAATCCCAAAATTCGCCCAGATCCCTTGTAATACAAAAAAGATTCCTTTGCGGATTAAACGTTAAACTATTTATGAACATTTTACCGATTCCACGTAGAAACGAAGCAACTATGCGTTCCACGGCACTAGCGGTGCACCTCACCCCCACACTTACACTTCATAGATTAGAATTAAATAAATATTTATTGTTATCATCCGGGCGGTATAAATTATCCGAGGCCATTTTAATCCTGCTACAAATAACAAGGGAGGATCATAAATAAAATAAACCGAATTCAGGACGGAGTTAATCTCGTAGTTGCGGCCTGCGGCCGAAATAAATTTCCTTCTTAGGTTTTACGGGGCGAGTTATAAGGCCTTGCCGACCCAAGGTGTGTGTAACGAAGAAGAGCCAACCTCGAGGCGTCGTTTTATTGAGCCACTTTTGACCGGAGCAATTATTATGACTCCGGGGACCCAGCCAAGGGTCATGTGAAATTTATTGATACCAAGAAAAATCAGCACGATTGTAGCAGATCATAATACATCGATTGAGTGTAAAAATAATCTAAAATATTTATAGAAAACAAGATATTTACTATAAATATTTTGAAATTATTTTGAAAAGTTTATACAAGATCAAACGTGAGATAAACCTTTTTGAAATTGATTGAAAGATTGGGAATTGTTTCTTTATTGCTTGAGCTCTCTACTTGGTGATATAGGGAAAATATCACTTAATAAGTTTGAATACAAAATACTATTATGTACTTTTAAATAGTCTATTGTCAATCAAATGGTATACACTTCTATATACAAATCATTCTACTTGTTATTTAACTTTAGTAATCAGTGAGAAATAGCAAATCAAATGAATACCAGAAATAAAAAAAAGGACCAAGTTCCAAAAATCCATTATCAATTTTCTATCAGAAATACGTTCTATATACCAATGGCCATGTTTTAAAATATGATCAAAGTCCCCAAAATTAGTTTTTAATGGTATATATCAAAAGCGAACGTATATCAGTTTTATGCGCTACTATGGAAATATTTTAACAAAAAACCGTTGTATCTAAAATTCTTAAAAATAGCGCTTACACCCTTATTTATTCCCAGTATTTAAATAACCACAAAATCATTAAGACCCAACTTAAAAACCATCCCATCGTCCACCCGAAATCCCAAATCAACCATAAATCCTCAACAACCATAACGAGCGCAATCGATCCAGTTATTGCGGACTTATCCGAAATCGCAACATCGGTCACCCGTTTATACAGGTGACATCCGAGCTGGTCTTACACATCAATCCGCCGCTTATTGTGTTGGCAGTCACGATTTCAATTCGGAAACTTCGCCGGCGACGCAGCCGGCTGCCAGGCTGCTGAATAATTTATACGAGCCGTGACACTCAAATAAATGCCTCAATCCCGCGAAATCGAAACGCAAGTTTGTTTTATTTGCATAAAAAGCATTTTCGAGCGCGGCCATCGCGCAGTCGGCGCACGTATGCGCCCGCCGCGTATATCACGCGGGCGCCAACACGCGGGCATGTTTTCATGTTTTTCGATATCGATAGGTGGGAAATTCTAGATTGGATTGGATGCAGAGGGTCTCGGGATTTGGGGTTGTGATTGTGGAGGTCTGTGGCGGTGCATCTTGGGTAGTTTATGGGTTTTTTTGCGTGTGAAGTGCGCCGGTTGTCGGAGGCGTGAGTGTTGAAGGTTTGTATGTTCGTGAGCGTAGTGTTGATGAGGGATTTATTTTTTATTGGTGATAATAAGAGATATATCCAATCCGATTTTTTAGATGGGAGATGCATTCCAGTTACTACTATGTTTAAAAAAATGTATGGTTATAATATAAAAATTGGATATAGGTTCCATCAAGTACATATTTGGATAGAAGTTCCATTCCATCCAAATGTGTAATGTGAAAAAATTTTGCCGTGTAAAAATGTCAGAAAACATCGATTTTTTTTTATTTGATAGCTATAATGATTTACATATAATTATAACAGTATACTGATCTGAACCGAATCGTACCATTGCGGTATAATAATACATTTTATTTTTTTTTATACCGTGATAAAAGGGTAAAGATGTATAAAAAATAATCGATGCTTTTTCCGATTGTTATTTCGGAACCGTTTAAAAATAGGATTGAGTGTATTTTATATATTTTTATGGATTCTAAAATTAAATCGTTCAAATCTTCCATTTTCTTGAATTTTATATATACAAATCACAGATAAGAAGCACAATAAAATTTTGTATTGTTGTATAGATTTCGTTAAATTTTACAATGTTTCACTTTTATTTATAAGACATTCAATTTGAATTAATATTTTTTTATCCGTATTGTGCGTATGATAAAAACAACAATGGATTTCTCAGTTGAAAAAATAATTATTAATAAAACATTCAATATATGTACATACTTATAAAATCTTCATAAAAAACCTATTCAATATAAAATTCAATTCCCAGAAACTCACGAAAAGATTTTTTTTAATATTTGCAAACGCACGAAAATACGCAAAACAAACGAACGAACGCTTATTGTAAACAGGAAAACGGCAATGTTTCGAAAGTAATCGGATAAAATTGAGAAAACCCCCGCCGTAAGGGTGGCAGAAAGAGCGAAGAATCCCAACAATGGGCCCCGCATTTCTTCAACGGCCAAGTTTATGACGTTACAGGTTTTGAGCACGGAATGTCTTTTGTCGGACCAGGACCCGGGAAAATCGGTTGGTTTTCCAGAGGTGCGTGACCCACCGGAAAAACTCGCGTGTGTTTTCCTTTTCACCTGGAAGAATGATGGGTGTGAGGCGTGGTGTAGGCGCGCTTAACATGTGTGTTTTTTGTATGGTCTTGTTTGCTTAAGTTGAGAACTATGGACTTGACGAGGAATTTTTCATTTGGTTGTTTGGGTTGTTGGAGATGTGTGTCTGCAATGTCATGTCGGATGACTTCTTTAGATGTTTATACGGTCATTAAGAAGTTTGTATTGAAAGAAGTGTTTGGTATTCTATTGATTATACGAATTTTTAAATCTATTTTTATTTTTAAAATAATATTTTATTATACTATATAAAAATTGAAATATCAAATTTCACTTTGGTTTCTTTTGAAAATAAAAACTCTAGGTAAAATTTAGCGCTTTGTTATCGCATAATGTAGGCGCTCTAACTCAGAACGTATTGCGAATTCATAATACGTTAAACGCATAAATTTTTATAAACTTACGTATTCCACGCTAAGTGGGAATATTTTGAAAATATTTTATATAGGTCACGCGACTGAACGTAATGATTTCGACATTCGTACCGAACAGTTTTATCCATTATGCAAAACGATCGTTTCCTGCAAAGCGTCCATACTCCATACGTACGATAGTGTTCTGCGTTTCGGCGACCATATATTAAAACAAATGGAGGAAAACGGAATAATTCCAGTCGAAAATCTTTCAGGATTTCCCCGTTTGAACTGCGACCGCAGTATCCGAAAGATATCCCCACGGTCGCTATGGTTTATTGTGATTTCTAGGCTCCTCCTTTATTTGTCTTAAAGCAAATCAGTGCGTATATGCATAAAGAGTGAGTCAGCCGAATATGTCCTAAAGCCATGAGGAAGTTTTTATAACATAATTCTTCACTCTGTTCTACGGATATTTACTACCGACCCGTCGTGAATCTTAGTACGCATCATTGTGATGGTATAACTTAATTTCATATAAATGGACCTTAATATTGAGCGCGAATTTATCTCATTTCCATAATTAGAAGAGTAAAATTTATAGAGCAGGTCTTAATTGAAATTGTATCATCACTCCATAATTAATTACATATTTTTCAAAGAATAATTTTTAAATTATAACATAATTCACTCAAACTTCAAACTATTTTAAATTTCAATTGGGAAAGTTTACAGTATTCAGCCTTTTTTCACTTTTTAAGATGTTTATCAGATAATCAACATATTCGACTAATATAAACTTAAAAAATACAATAAAGAAAATGTCTAACTTAATCCACGCGAATCGCATATTTTCCATGCAAATCCGTTCAGCAACTCGGCCCGGGGCTTGAACAAAAGGACAACCGAGAAAACCTTACTTTCCACAACAAAGAGCTCACCGACGACGAAGAAACGAACTAAAAAAAATACAAAATAAAACAAAACCAAGCGATGAACTCCGCTAATGCACCCAACGCCCCGGAGCGTCCAGAACCAGGACTCCCGGGACACTCCGACACCCGTCCCGGGACACTGATGCCTCGACCAGTGGACCACGAAGCCTTCGGCGTCGGCGAGAGGAAAATGTGCTTGTGAGGGCGATTTCCCGGTCCCGGGGTCCTTTTTCTGCTGATACGTGAATAAGTGGACCCACACCGCTCGCGTGCTATATACCTTCGTACCTCGTACGGAATCTATTTTCCATTGTGACGCACCGCATAATACGGTTAGCCGACTCCCCCATGGACTCAAATAACAATGTGCTTATTTTCACTCGGTCATACTGTAATGGAAGGGTGCGAAAAAAGCGGTGGACGGTCGTAAAAGTGTTGTCCGAAAGTGGCAGTGCAGTGTCCCGATGCGTTGTTAATTTAATTTATTACGTTTTACATTGTTTTATTTTTGTTTTGGATTTAAAAAAATATATGAATATGTTTCATATTCTTGTCGTATCGATATTCTGAACAAAATAAATCGTAAATATTATGTGAAACGTACTAGTATAATATATTCTATTTATAAACTCAAATGGGTTGAAATATAAAAAAAACGAGTATATTTTAAAAGCTACTATTAAACACTTTTGCATTAAAAAACAATGCCAATCGAGGCGTTAATGCATTGCATTATCTGAACGTCCTCAGGGATGGATTTTAACGGCCTCACAGCTCTCCCTTGTTCTATTTCAACCCCCTACTATTCTTTATCTCTAAAAAGCATTCGATGCAAAACAATTTATCTTTTTTTTTCTATATACAATTACATTTACTACTAAAACGGTGACTGGAAATCGACGGAATCCCTTCGGGGCGAGCGAAAAGTCTAGAGTCCTATTAAAGAAATGCTAATTGCAACGGCGGCGATATCGCAACCGTGAGGCAAAAGTTTAAAAATGCAAATTCGCAAAGCTCGCACATATAAAATATGTACAAGACATACATATATAGCGAACCACCATATTGTGGCTCGCCTAATAATTAATCAACCCTTAAATGGCAAGAATAAGCTTTAATTCACTACCGAGCGGCGGAACAAATCTCGGCATACTGATTCGTTATAAATAAACATAACGTTTCCCTCATATGTACAACTCACATGCATACATACAGTGCGTCTTGAAATAATTAATACTGCTTTGTTCGGCAACGAATTTATGCTGAATATACAATATCATAATTAAATACATATTTTATTGAATTATTTTTTTAATTAAAGTTAAACTGAAAACATCAAATCAGTACCAAATGATACCCGAAATCAGACCTTTTCACAATTTTTTATAGTTTTTTTTCAATTCAACTGTTTTTTACTGATTACCTAAATTTAACGATACATTTGCATGTTGGATATTAATTGTCAATCGTATGACTAATTTTTAATATGAAGTAAAATATTCAAATACCATATACATAATATGTAGGTGCTACAAATGATATTAAAAAGGTAATTTATTACAACTAATTTCCTAAAAAAAAAATTTAGTTTAATAGTAAAATCTAGCAGATCCAACTAATGATTGATTACTCGTGATTTTCAGGGCACAACATTCACAAGTACCAAAGAGAAAACCAAACACACTGGCGCGTATTAAATTATACTAGTGTATACATGCTGAACGTACGCACCTTACATAAGTAACGAGCGCCACACGAGCATGTTTATTTATTAACGTATCGAATTAACGGCTATAACGAGCACACACACATAGATTTGCAGCGCCCATGAATATGAAATCGAGCAGTTCGCAATAGTCGTGAGGGGCTTATTGCGATTTTCCGATCGGTGGGAAATCGGAAAAGCACTTTCCGCGTTCGCCTATCGAAAGTTGCAGTATTGGTGCCGAGAGGGAAATCGAAACCGCTTAAAAATTGAAAACCGATTTGAATGTACTATGTATGTTATATAAGATTTGTATCCTTGAAGGATATTTAATTGTATTACGTGTCTGTTTCAATCAATATACATAGGTATATTGAATAGTTGATGTGTAATCAATATATTAACTGGTTAATTTTTGATGAACATTGTTTAAAGAGGAGAAATCAAACAAAATTTATTTCAATTATAATATATCAAATTATGAAACAATCAAGTTTTCTATAACGAGACTGTTAAATAAAGCGAAATCATATGAAACCTAAACAATAACATGTCATTACAGTAAGTGTACAATTGCGAACGAATCAGCATGAACCATTAATTTTAATGAAACAGCGCAACTATAAAATTTCACCTAATGACACATTTCATTTATAAAAAAAAACAAACGACTCTTTCATCGAATTAGAACGAATCGTTCGCTTCAAGCGACGCACACCAAAACATCAAACAAGCGCATTTCCCCGCAACTTTCGCGTATCTTAAACGAATTTTTCAGGCTCTGCATCGATAATGCCACACCATAATCTTTCTTTCTCGACTCTTTGTCAGTGCAAAACGTTCGGTTTTCTCACACAATGCTTTGCGACGCGTGTGTGCGGTGGCCGCGCGCATTTTCCAGCCAGCGTAAAAACCCTATCTCCGACATAAGATCTCGAACAGAACCGTTAAGGTCTACGAATTTGGACCCTAACGCTTCCGAGGGGGTGGAGGCGGCGCCCACCGTTCGCTATCACTATTTTGAGTGTCAATTTGCGAGCGTTATCAGTACAAAGGAAATACATGTCGACGCCCGCGCGCAGGGTTAATGGAACGAGCGTGGAGCACAAAGCGGCGCCAACTACGGGTGCAAGGCTGTTTTGAAACCTTTCTCGACAATGGACGTCGTCGGTGGACCTTTTTTCCGATTGGGGTGTGCCTGGTTTGGATTTCGGGAATTTGAGATTTTTCGGATGTGTGGATGTGTGTGAGGGAGCGATGGTTGTCGGAGGTGGTGTGATTTTGTTTGGCGGCTTTGTGATGGATTTATTTGATAAAAATTGAATATGTTGATTTTTTTAAATTAAATTTAATTTAATGTTCATTCGAATCATTATCAATGTATTCACAATTCATTGATAAATTTAAACTTTTTTGAATTTATTTTATTCTTGTTGATCTTAAAAAAAATTTCTTCTATTGTACTTTTTTTCTTCCATCCAATGATTCATTTCTTATTTGATATCAAAAATATACTTAAGAACAAATAAACGATTTTATCTTTGATTGATACTTATATTACTAAAAATAAAATTGAAAGACGTCTTTTCAATTCGTATATTTACCATCACTACCGACAGACACGAAAATAAACGTCGACGCGGAAATGCCCGAAATAAATATAAAAGTCCTGCTTTTACACTTTCATTATTTGACAAACGAATTCGATTTCGAATCATTCAAACAGCAATTCGGCTTTCGTTCAACAAGACGCCTCCGCGTTATGTTAGCATCGATTACGAAACGATGTCAATAAATTGCACACGAAAGCTAAAAAGCCTTTGAGCGATACAATTCGAGAGATTTCCGCGGGCTCTCATTCGAAAATTTTATTATCCGCCTAAATTATGTCTATCACCCGGCCTGGACGACCTCCCCGAAGCCTCCATCCATCCATCCGTCCATCCGATCCCCATCCACCATTAACCGTTATATTCAATAAAGACGCCCCGAACCACCCCCGGAGAGGCTGCTTCGACGTCTCGAGACGGTCTCGTTCTTTTTTTATTGTCGTATTTCTGCCGAGACACGCCATTTTTTAAGCGCCGTTAAAAACGCTGCAAACTTTTTATTGCCGCGACAACTTTGTCGGCTTCGAACGCGGCATATCTGAATTATTGAGAGATTTTCCTAGGAAACTGTGCATTTACGGGCGGCGATGGGGGTGGTACCGATTTTTCTTTTACGGCGTCATTACGACATGTCCTCTGCGAAAGGTGAAATTGTTTCGCGAAAGGAGTGTGTACGTATCGCGGAAAAGCGCCGTCTTTACGATCGTCGCTCTTCCGCCCGTACGAGGCAATCAAATTCGACTTTTTCATTATATCGGAAAATTTCGCAGGCGAAAGCGTCGCCTTTGTCTATAAAAGCCGCGTTTTCGTGCGCGCGAGATATCAATTTTTTTATTTGATGTTCCACAGATGAGTCTCAGCCTGCGTATTTCGATAGAACGCATGGATTTTTGTATATCGTCACATATTCGGAATATTTTGTCTTTGTTACAATATCAAGTATTAACTTATGAAAAAATAAGAAGTGGAAATTATTCCACTTCTTATTTTTTCATTTGGTTGAAATTATTTTATCTGTACTATTCTATTTCCATTCTATAAATTCGAAATGGAACTTTTACTATTGTTTAAATTATCGAATAAAAACAAAAATATAAATAAACTTAATACGCTTTAAGATAATTTATTCGTAAAATTTCTTAAGTGAAGTATATGATATAATCTTAAAAATTTCTTTAAAAATTTGCTTATTTTCACCGTATTATTGTGATTCATATCGCGATTTAAAAAGGCTTAAACTAACAGTTCAAGTTTCGGAATCCCAAGCGCATAAAAGAATACGGCGTTGTTTTCGAGTACTCCCCAACACCCAAGAAGGTGTGCCGATAATTTAAAAAGAAAAATAGAGGACAAGGAGAGGTGCAGATAGCAAGCCCGCCAGGATTTTTATTTCTGTCCTTGCCTTTTTAGCTATTTTACCTTTAAGAGAGATTTAGTGTTTATTGCAGCGGCAGATAGAATCTGCAGCCTGCCCGAACCCGGGACCCAGACTTAAAAATAAATGTTTACCCGTTTCCTTTGTGCCGTTCTCACCTTCGATTCCAGAAATTTCGATTGATTAAGCCCTCGAAGGATAACGTCTCGATCCACAAGATAAGGATCCACGTTATGGCAAGGGTTTCTCGCAAAGCGAACCGATTAATTAATTGGTTGTTTGTGTCCGCGTAGGCGCGGACAATGATGAATCGAATTCAAATTAGAAAATCGAAAACTTTGATTGATGATGGTCTTCCGAAGATCCGATATGTATACGGCTCCATTTTATATAAATA
This sequence comes from Hydropsyche tenuis, assembly GCA_009617725.1. NCBI lineage: Eukaryota > Metazoa > Arthropoda > Insecta > Trichoptera > Hydropsychidae > Hydropsyche > Hydropsyche tenuis. The sequence continues at coordinate 49,071 of VTON01000021.1, read as the reverse complement.
TTGAAAATATAGGTGGTTCTCTTAACTGGAAAAGTTTCAGACGCGCGATACGCTTTTCCGTTTAATTTTTCGCGCTTAAAGTTTTTAACGAACTTCTTTGCTAATTGCATGGCACGTTTAATATTTTTCAATCGAAAGTTAAATTGGTAATTTTGCTCAGTCCATAAAAGTGATGTGTGTGCTTTGCGAAGTATAATATATAAAGTCTGCGGAAATTGAACAAAGTCTATTTTAATAAACGCTTAATAGGTCAATGATTACATTATGTTTTCCACAAATTACATATAATGCTACTTAATATAATATTTTCAACTAAAAACGTCAAATTACCAAGTAATCACCTTATCGCATCCATACTCAACATAAAACCCCATATTCCCATAACAACGAATAACAAACAATCCGATTGCGCCAAGAAACAAGACGCACGACACCAACACAGCTCAACCCGTGACCTTTACCGTTCGACCTACAACCATTATCAAACAGACACAAATTAAATCATTCAAACAGAGCCTAAACAAATCGACACCCTCCCTCCAGCCACACATTCAAACCTCGCTTAACGCACAGCCGATTAACCTTATCGCCGGGAGCGTTCGACGCCCATAAATACGACTGATACAGAAAAAAGGGCATTACCCCGACCCCAGGCCCGCCCACTTTCCACCCCTCGCTATCAACATTTCCACCCACCGAAAGGAGCACCCAGCGGAAAGAAAGACGCCTCCCGAGCAGAAACGCGTCTTTCTTTCGCCGTCTGAGAGAATTTATGTAAATTCGCGCGGCTAGTGGGCGGCTGGGCGGTTGGGCGGGCGCGCAGGTGCGCTGGCGGTGATTATGCAGATGAGGGCGGAATCCCCCGAGATGGAAGATAAATGCTCTCTTAACATGCCAAACCTTCCACTGCCATTACGATAATTCAACTATTGCCTACGACCGACGATCCTGCTCCGGCGGCGTCTCGCTCTCGAGTTGTCTTCGGTTCGGGTTTCGAGATATCCGGTATCGTTCAGACAAAAGAAAAGCGTCTAAGCAATCTGCGGGGTTCGATTTTCAACCCGTTCGCGTGTAACGTGACCGTTCTGTGATGTGAGGGTATGGTACGGGACAGTGAAAGGTTTTTTTTGCTTTCGTATCGGGTGGATGGAATTAAAAATGAAATTGTATAAATTATTTTTGGCTTGTCAGAGATATTGATTGATGCCGATCAATGAATTTGAGCGATAAGGGAATACCGGAAATAAATAAGGGTGCAATTGCAATCTTGATTTTATCAAGAAATTTCCATAGTGGCGTATGCAACTGATACAAGTTCGCTGTTGATATACACTATTAAAACCGATTTTGAAGACTTCAATCATAATATAAAATATGGGAATTGGTATATAGAATGTATTTTTGGCATTAAACAAATTTTGGATATTTTTCGCACTTTTTTATTTCCGGTGTTCAAGTTATGTTAACAAATAAAGCGCGTACTAATACTTTATTATAATTTCAGCAAGAAGCGATACATAAAAAGTTATATATAAAATATTGCATAAGTTTTGATATAAAATAAAAAAAATTACCAATCATCATGCATTACCAATATATACCGATTATTGGGCATTATTGGATTTTTCAAAAATGAACAGAAAAAAAGGATTAAAATTATCTAATTAGTACAACAAAATTTAAATTGGGTTAATAATATTATATAATGAGCTATTTATTCAGTCTCAATGAGTAAATATTGAAATGTTGAACAATTCCAACGAATCAAGCAATACCATATTTCCATCTAAACATTCCGATATTGTTTTGTTTATACACAAAACAATAAATAAATCAAAATCACGAAGCGAGTCATACATTTTCAAACTCACAATACCCACCGTTAAATTGAAAATTAATTATTTCAAATCACATTATAATAATTGATAAACCATTCATCAATCATAATAACTACTAAAACACACAATGACTACACGTGCGCCCGAAATGCTGCCTCGAAAGCGCCCGTTCCGATTCCAAAACAATGCTTTAGCTAATTGGCATATTATTTAAATTCAAATTTTCACTGAATCACAAAAGCCCGCGTAACACAAACACTCGACACACACAATTTTCAATATGCAGACGACTTTTAATTAAATTACTATCCGTCGGCAGATTTATTTCGACACAATGCGAACGCCCGACGCAATAATCCCCTTTTCAAATCAATATAACAAACGAAATGGCACAATGCACCGCAACGTGATCAATCACAGCTCGAGGATCAGCAGATCGAATCCTAGATCAACGATGTCCGAAATATTATATTAACGAGCCAACGAGCCAAAGCCTTAATTAATGCCGGGGCCATTATGGTTCGATCACGTTGCAATTCGGCGATCGTTCAAGGATCGATGGGGGATGTTATATGATTTATCGCTTGTGGTGTTTTGATAGTTTCAAAATGTTTGTGCTTGAATTAATTTTGTTTTGTTTTGGGGATGTGAGTTTTATTTAAAAAAAATAGATATTTTGTTTCGAAATGGGAGTTTATATTATTTATATACAATGAATTACTTCAAGTTACGATGAAGTTGCTTGAAATTTGCGAAAATCAACTATAGAACCTTTTAATGGGCCTGTATTTAATTGATCAGTAAAAAAAATACTATTTTGATCAGTAAAAATCAAAGTACATATATGGTTGTTATTCGGTTCTGTGCACGTGGAAACCTGTTTGAACTTGTTAAATCAAGTCTCAATGTAGTCACACGTAGTAGTAGTAAGCTAACCTAACCTAACCTAACCTAACTGATCATTTAACAATTTTTTACTGATCATTTTAGTTATTATTAACCAGCCAAATAATTAGTTGCCCTTTTAATGTACTATTTTTAATATTAAGAATATACATATTATATTAGAACTTTCTTGTATTCTAAGAAAATATACATATATATAATATACCTATAAAATTCACACAAATATTTTAACAGAAATACGTATAAGTATAATATTATTTGTATAACTTTTTATAATATTGACAATGAAAATCTATCAAATTTATAACATATTTGTTGCAATTTCAACTTTATTATTATATTATATGTAAGTATTGCATTTCTACAAAATTGAAGTTAAATTCTTCAAATTTTTCAACAACCTGATGCTGAATATTAAAATTGTCAAAGAAAACATTCTTACGCTACTTCTATATTCTGTAAGAAAGTAAAATTTCAGTTTATTAAATAAAAGTACGTGCACATATGAAATTGCGAAATGTTATTTTTCCATTCAAACCATGCATATAAAATTATATTAAATTTTTAACCATAACTATAAAACCTTGTTTATAATAAATTACAATAATTCATTCCTTCATATATTTTATTGAATTTATACAAAATTTTCTGATAATACCTACAAAACTCACACCACCACAATCCAAAAACCCCTAATATATTTTTATACATCTGCGACATGCACACACACACCAAAATCGTACATATGCAAGAAGGGAGATACGCCATTCCTTCGGACGGGAATCAATTCGGCTCACATCTGATGGTGAAACTATTGCTCCCGCGGGGAATTCGAAGCTTTCGCGAAAATATTTTTCCACCAGTGCCAAATTGCATTCCGATATGGGGGATAAGTGCCGGGGGTTTTCGCGATAATCACATCTGCGGGCCACAATCCACTCCAGACGCTGTTAAATAATTTATAAGAGGCACGTACCCCCAGGATATCTCCACCAGGGGCAATGTTCTGATTGTTTTCGCCCTTCGAGTCCTACCTGTGTAGTTTTTCGGTGTCACCGGTTTTTTTTTTAGTTTTATGATATTATGTGATGATTTTTTTATGTTACTTTCGTGATTATTTTCCGGGTTGAATTGAATGATAATGTTCTGGGGTTTTCTTTGAAAATTGTTTGTCTGTTGTTGTTATCGTGGATCGTTGTTGAGTTTATTTAATAATGCGGAATGAGAGTTTATTTATATAACATAATTTTGTATTTTCTACGAAATTCTTGACGTTAATTTCTCATGAATAAATATGTTGTTCAATAATGAATTTAATAATTTCAATGATAATCAAAATTAGATTGAATAATGTTTTGGCAAATTTGAATATTCTTTGAAATGTGCCTTAGTGGCATCTTTTCATCTATATAAATATTTCATATTAAATTTAAAATATTCTAGACATGAACCACAACTGAATTTCTCCACTTTTCACAGAGGGTTGAAAGAAAATTTTATGTGTAAAATGAAAACAGTTCGATAGATGTCACTATAATAAAATACCCTCCCGACTAAACCAAAATTTTCAACGCAAACAAAATAAAATAATTCATGGATCAAACAAAATTTTACAATTTTTAATTATTAAAAATAATTGCTCCACTAAAAAACACATTAATCATAATAAAAAGCACATAAACTATATAAATTATCCTACATCAACGCCGAAATCGCAACACGAAACCAACCCCAATTTGATTAATTAACAAACACGTGACTACACAACAACACCACAACGAAACGCACACAACCCAAAACTGACCACGAAGCCGAAATAGCCCCACCAAATTCGGGTCAAATACGATATTTACATACATCATTCAGTTCGTAAGCCAGTCGGAGTGGCGAACCCGCCCCGATTGTCAACTCAGTTTCGACTCGGGAGCGGAACGGCCGTCCCATTATATTTACAAATTTTCCCGCCCTTGGATTTCATTCAGCGAAAAGGTAGGTAAACTCGCCCTTTGATACGGCCATTGTGGTGAATGATCTGTCGCAGCTTATAACGGCGCGGGGATTTCCCGCAACAAAGGTTAAGCCCTCGCCTTTTGACGGAAAGACTTTGGCCGGTCAGTTTCGGCATGAATATGAACGATGTTTAAATCTATTGTTGGGATTGATGCGAGTTGGATTCAGGATGTGTTTTTTTTTTTTTGACGACATCAAAATGGTGTAAATATGAAAATATCAAAGGGTTTTTGTGTAAAATTTGCGTTTTTGTATTTGCGCAAATTTTGTTCGATAAAAAAATATTTTATTTTGATGTTCGTAAATTTATAGGAAAAGGAAGAGTAAAAATATCTTCAACGAAACCCTAGTAGAAAAAGTCAAATGCTGTTAAATTTATGAAGGTAGCTAATTAGCTAGGAAATTGTAGGCTGTTGCGCGACTGATTCAATTCTATGAAAATATCTTTACATTTTTCTTAAATATCCTTGCAATTTCCTTACTGACATACTTTTTTTTATTTAAATAATTGAACTTATTAAAAAATCTTATAAGTTTATGTTTTGTTTAAATAAAAAACCTTGGTAGTTTAAATTTTATAAAATATTGAAAATGTGTATAATTCAAAAAAAATTTTATCATAACATAGTTTTTCTGAAAATTTTCCACTATCAAACATTTATTTTTCATTATAAATAACGAATTTCGGGAACAAAATTATCTCATTATATTTCATAAACATCATGAATACATTAGCACATCATTATATTTAAATACGCACATCTAATTAAATTTACATCCTACTTCACAACTCCGTTTCATCGAATTTGCGACAGCGGCGAAGGGACGCGAGTTCTTATCGTATTTCCTCGTTTATTTCTTCCTCATTTTTTTTCTTGTATCTTTTTTATATCAACGAAAAAATAAGAATCGCCTTAAAAAGGCGAAGCCCGCTTCCCGTGAACAGTTTGCGGACAAAGTCCTCGAAGGCTGTTCCGAATGCTCTCGTTGCTTTCGCATATTTCGCGGCGCATTCCCGCAGGCGCCATTATTGCGAGACAGTGAACGTTGCCGAATCACCAACGGAGAAATACATCGTCTCGACGGTTGTCAACATTTTCGCAGTTATGACACTAGAATCCGACATCCCGAAATATCTATAAAATAAAATTTTAGAAACGAGACTTAAACCGCAATAATTCGGATCCTTTTCGCGTCATCGACCGTCGAAGAATCAACGGACGCGACATTCCGCCTAATCAGATTAGGAAAAGAGGGCCGACTTCGTTAGCCTTCCACGAACTCAATTACGCAGTTTTTCCTTCTTCAAAGACGATCCGATGATCTCGAGATTTGCGATCGGCCACGTTTGAGAACGACTGGTGCTGGAGGGCCTCGAGGGACATTCGGCGGACCGGGGAGGCGTCTCGGCAAATGGACCCAAGAACAACAACACTAGGCAATCCTAGATAAGCTCGCATATATGAGGAGGACACGTCTTTATTTCTATCACTCGTTTTTGCGGAGGCAATAAGCGCCATACGTACGTCCGAACATTTCCATTTTCTTGCAAATAATGTTACGGCCGAGCACATTTTCGCTTCTTTTCTCCTTTTGGCGGTTTCGTTTTTCTGTTTGTTTTTTTTTATTATTTTATATTTTTATTTTGCGCTTGAGCGTCTCCGTTCAAAATACTCGTATGTTCGTTCAGTTTTCATAAGCATTTTTCTATGAGCGAGTCTGGCTAAATCGGCGCCGTTATCCGACAGTCAAACGGTAATGCAATGAGATTTTCTTTTATGCCGTATCGTTATAATAAAGTTTTAGAAATGATTATTCTCATATGAAAAAAGTCAATGTTGCAATAAAATCTAAGTGTATTACGATTTTTTTTCTGAAACTGTTAGATTAAGTGACCGTCATAAATATGTGTTTTATAAACCGTATCTTAATACTTATGAAAGGCAATCCACTTATTTTTTTATAAAACTACCCCAATTTTGTTTAGTAACATTATTTAATAAAATAAAAAAAAACCTTCTATATTTTAAAAAACTAACGATACAATACAATATTTATAAACTTTCCTAAACATTGACGATAACCATAAATAATTTTCATCTAATACAACATTATACATCATCCACCCCCGCTTACAAAACCTTATCCAAACCTAAGCAGCAATCTCCCGAACAGCTAAAAAATAATAACTTCATACACCAGCATCCGAAACAACCCAACAACTGCGAAAACGATCACAATCGTAAAAGCCTCTCAAAGTGGGCCAAGAAGAGTGCGACTCGTCCAGTAACTCTCCGAACGTAAACCGGGTACGTGAGCCCGCCGCCTTATTAAAATGAAGCGAATTATCCGAGGGGTGGAAGGGTGCTTCGGTGGGCCAGGGGTGGCCACAACGCCAACAATCGGCCCTCCCCAGGTGGCCGTAAAAGCTTTGTTCTGAGCGATAATGCCCGAGAAATTGTTGCCCGCCGCTCACTTTGTGCCGGATGCACACGCGCGGCCTGCCGCCATGGGAAAACCTATCGTGGTTGTGTTTTTCTGGATTCTCTGACGTTTTTAAGTATTCTAGTATCGTGTTTTGTATATATATAATTTTATTATAATAATTAAATCTTGTAAGATTCGATTAAAGTTGAGTTTATGCACTTGGGTCTGTTTTTATGCGGATTTTTTTTAATGTGGTTTTGAAATTATGTGGTTCAAAAGTAATGGAACCTATCTCTCATTTTTCTGTAGATGACAAAGCATATTTTATGCGAATGCGAATAAAAAAAATCTAAAATTAACACTAGTGTAAGTTATAACCATTAAAGTGTGAGTGTGTATAGGGCGATGGGCGAACGTAATTTTTTTTTAATTTGGTAACTTCTTTCTTATTTTTCTCTTCTTGAATTATCTTAACCATGCCGATTATTGTCGTTTAGTGATGATAGTTCTGATATATGTATGTTCAAAAATATGTATGCTGACTGATTTTTTAATGCGATTTTTGATACATTCTATCCCATTGATTTGAAGTTATGCAGTTTTTAAAAATAATGGAACCTAAACCTCAATTTTCTATGTAGTTCAAATCTTTTTTTATGCAAACTATCGCATAAAAACAGACCCAAGTGTATATCGAAATTATTTAATACTACCTAAGCTTTGATCAAATTCAAATCGAATTGTATTTTTCACTATGTACTTTTTATATATAACTTTATTAGATTATTCTGAACGACCTTTTGAAATCCGAAGCTCGATCGTCATCGAATTCCTTCCCACCTTAGCATTCTTTTGATGTTAATGAGACGATAACGACATACATACGATCCATCGGCATTTTCTCAACACACAACAAGGACCAATCACCGAAGATCAAAGAGAACGTCTTCGGATATGAAAAATTTCTAAAAATAAAAATCCACTTCTGCATAATCTCATTTCGAGCACTCGAACGGGCGTTGGCGCTCATGCCAACAGGATGCCATTAACATTGCGAGGTGTGGCACGCGAACCTGAGGCCGTTTCCTGAACACTTCTACTTCCACCTGCACTCCGATCTGAATCAATTCGACTGCACGATATCTCAATGTTGCTGCGATGTTCGTGCGATTGCGTGAAAATAATCCTTTGTTTCGAGTATCGAATGATGCTAGTTACCAGATACGCCGGAAGAATAACGACGGTAGCTGATTCTAAATAAAAAGAATAAACTGTTGTTTTATTTTCAAATATATATATACATATATATATAATTATATATATATTATATATATATATATTTTTTTTTTTATGAATTTGCACAGTTCGTAAAGGTGGCCAAATCTGTTCTTGTATAAAATCTGGCTTTGTTATCAGGTATGTATCGACAGAATCTTTTGCGAGAGTCCGATTTAATAATGGCTCTAAAAAAGAGGTTCCGTTTCACAGAAAGGACAGTATTAAAATTAAAACGGATTCAAGAGTGGAACTCGTGAAAAATTCAATAACTAAACCCCTGTGTCTCCGCGCCTGGGCATTTTCGGCCTCTCGCGGCGTTAATCTTTTCACAGAAATACACATTCCGGAAATTATTTTAAAAAGGTGAAGTAAAAATGTTCACCGGGGAGGAAATTAAATTTAAAAATAATTTCCTGCGGACTTCGAATAAGTCCTTTGTATTATTAGCACGACTAGATCACACACTTAATGCGTTCACGATATTATTTCAATAGGTTAAAGTATTTTACCATATTTGCAAATTTGGCGCAAAAATTATTGCCACCGTAAATGTCAATTTGGTTATTTCCAGGAAATTGTACTTCGGTTTTAACCTATCGTGAATTTAGCTAACACTATTTCTTTTCATTGAAATTATCGAACTGAAAATGTACGTTAGAGTACTTCAGATACGTCCCAAGCAGGATTCGAATTGCGGCCACTTTTGATAATATACTCTGGCGAATGTGAAATTGAATATTACATATTATATCGAAAGAGGTCATTTTATCCCTGAGGTAAAATTAATTTTAACAAAAACGCTATCGCTTTAAATTCACAATCAACAAACGAAATAGGAAATTAACGCTGGAAGGAAATATTCTTCATCGTCAACCCTAATGGGAAGTAGGTACTGGAATCCGCAAAGGAAGAGGGCATAGAGCTTGGTGTGATTTACGATACTATTTTGTGCTTTTCCGGCTGAAAAGTACCTGCCACCGTGTAATGTTTCCAATAGGGGTTGGTTTCCATAACTTCATTATCTTTTCGTTAATTTACATACGCACTCGTTGGACTGCTTTGATTTTATTATATAACGTAATGATATTATTATACTTTCCGCTCGGCAGTCTCGGAATAATGGAAAGTCGTATCTGTGTTTTGTTTCTAGCTACGCATCGTAGTATGGAAAACTTTCGAAATGGTAAAATCTCGCTTCTTCCAACTACTCCTTAAGTATTCAAAAACTTTTTAATTCGGATAAAAGCTTTGATAGTTGTTTTTAGTCCGCCACCGTAGATTTTCACTTCTTTATACAGAAATATACAAAACAGCGGGAGTCATAGCGAAAATAAATTATTCATTTCCCACAAAGTGTATTAATATTTCGTACATGTAATTTCGACATCAATTCTCTTTCTTCGAATCAAAAACCAGCTTTTATATATAAAATGTATTTATTTTTTTAATCACAATAATAAACAGAATTCATAATGTATCATTTGATCATCACCAAATACTAAAAATTAAATTAAAAAATATATAATTTACATAATACAATAATATTGTTAAGTTTATGTTCAATCTATAAACGATATGTGGTTTTTATATTTGGAACGAAATTTTGTATTAATTTATTGATTAGTATTTTTACAACTGCGTTTTTCGCAAGCAAACCTTTTTCGCTTCAATAAAACAACTTGTTGGAAGCCCTAAAATAAATCCGCCTTATGGATATGATAGTCAATAAATAGTCCCTTGTCTGGAAAGTCTCGTCCCTATCTCAAAACTGATAACTTACGACAAGAAATTCACTTTGTAAGAAAAAGGAGGACCCTCAAAACATTTTTCATGAATTATTCGGCGCCTTTTAATCTAACGCATGGGAAACTCAAATATCTTCCGTAAATCTCAAACGCATGCTCTTTATGGAAAATACTCTTCAAATTATCGTTTATAGAAAATATAATACTTTACTGATATGAATGACAAGATATGCTTTAATACAAGCCCAAAAAATACATTTGACTTCTACTTCACTTTTTAATTATTTAACATTCGTCAATATTGTATATTCATCATCATATTTCTCTTATTTACAATATTTACAACGGTATACAACAGCTTTCCTACGTTACTTTATATAAAACTATTTTATTCATTCGCACACTCGATCCATAGTTTTACTATTATTCAACATAATCAATCGCGCGTCTTTTTCCGCTTTTGCTGCAGAAAAGAATTCCACTCTGAAAAATTCAAAAGCGTATAAATTTCTGTCGAAGTTATCAAACGTTGAAATTCCATACGTTCCAACAAAATGGAATCGAGCACGTTCCGCACTCGCTCACCGTCCATATACAAAATCTAAATAATACCTCATAATTTACACTATCGACACATTTTTACAACTTTTTACTAGCTATATGTAATGCTTAACATACTTTTTTTTCATTTATATTCATAAAATTTCCACGAGTCCTTATGGATGTTGTACTTCCATATACGGACAGACGTGCATGACTCGCGCCTCAGATAAATTCAATTAAATTATTTTGGCATTGTCTCACGACATACGTACTAAGCTCAAGTTTAGGTAGGCTCCGAGCACTAACGACAGATACGCGAGCTTTAGGCCCTCTTTGAACTTTACTTTGAAATTAGATTTGGAAGCGTTCGAGGTGTTCGTCGATGAAATAGATGACTTTCCGTCGACAGATGCGTCGCTTTGTATGGCCGCGGCCATCTTGTTGTCCGTGGTGTCGTCCAAGGAGACGCCATCTTCGGATTTGCCGTCCACCGAAGCCTCATTCTCGGAGTTGTCGTGGTAATAGGGACTGTTGTATTTCTTCAGCGTTGTCTCGCTGGGAATCGCTGCGGAGATAAATTGAATTTTTCAATACTGCATTGTTGAGTCGTTGCGTGTTTTATTTTTGTTTGTACTCACGGTATAATTTGATATTTCCATCGGTGTCTCCGAGTGAATTCTTGGAAACGCATCTGTACGATCCGTAATTTTTTTTCGATACTCGTTTTATCTTCAGTCTCATGTCTACTTCGTATGTTTTTTCCGTTGTGCTTATTTCGCAATTTTCGTCGGCTGTACGAAATAAATAAAAATAATTTATTATCAAAATATTATTATTGTACACATCAATGATAAAATTATATATTTAGTTAGATACCTTGAGATATAATTTCACCGTCTAAAGTCCAATAATTGATGGATTTCGGAAAAGCCTCGGAGTGACATTCTAATGTAACGCTTTCACCTTCACGTGCCCCGATCAATTGATTTTGTATCCAAACCATCGGTGGAACTACAAACAAGTTAATCTTAGATTATTTCATCAAATAAATAAAGTCAAGATTTGAAGAATTAAGCAGTTAAATTTACAATAAACAATTTTCATTAAAATTATACAATACTTCATATTTTTAAAACTCTGACAAATATAGGTCAAAACTTTGGCTGAAAAAATTATGATCTTTTATATTTTTACGAAATATAAAACTAAACTTACAATGTACTATAAGAGTGATCCTTTTACTGACAGAAGGTGGTACACCGTTACTAGCGATACACAAATATGCACCCATATGCAGCCGGTTAACTCTAACTATCGTAAACATGCTTCCGATAGCCGAACTCTCCATAGAGGAAGCTGAAACCATACATAAAACCATACTTTGAACACACAAAGTATTTATAATAGATACATCATGCAACTGATAATTAATTATTCTGAACTCCGGAAGCTCGTATGCGAAGACTTTTTTACTCACTTTGCTGCAGAGGTACTGGCTCAGCAGGCATAGGTTCACCACCTTCCCTCCTCCAAGTAACTTTAGGGGGAGGGCTTCCTGCTGCTGCACATTTAAGGGTAACCGATGCACCCTCCCTTGCAACTAGATCCCCGCTCGTGGGATACTCCAATATGTCCGGCGGCACTGAAAAGCACACGTTTACTCATTCCACAATCGAAAACTCAACGGTTGAAAAAAATAGCAGCGTAATGCATTGTGCTACATAAGCGCGCAAAAAGGTTTTCGCGGAATTAAAAAGCGCCATTAAAAAGTGCGCGCGTCCCGACGCCCACTACTGGGAATAATAACGGCGCTCGGTAAAACCTGCTAATTTCATAATCCTTTTGTGCCCCTCGTATACGACAAAGATTCTAAATGAAAGCTCTAATTTTCGTTCTCACCGCTGTGAAAATAATAATAAAAAAGTAAATTACGATGAAAATGGCGTTGTGGCGGTTAACTGATCGGCGTTGCGCGTCCATCGCGCGGGAAACGAACGCGCTTATAAATCATAGATACGGTTTTAACGTGTCTATTATACGCTTATATATACATATACATTGTACGTTTTACGAGAGATAGCTTTGCCGCGGGAAAAACTAATATAAATTTAAATACGGGGGTTTAGCGCCGAAATTTATTACGCTCGGTCGAGATTTTCTCGAAGCGCCGTTAGATCGTATCTGAGCGGCGTATAACCTTTTGCGAAAAGGTCAATTATTTAAACCGCTTCTTCGCGTTTGGCCTTTTGAGCGAAACACAATACTAAAACAACCGTTTGCACTCAGTAAAACTCGCGATTCTCCTTGCTGAAAAATAGTGTGAACTTTCAAACGAGGCAATCCCCGAATCGAGATTTCACAACGAAAACTTACATATTTATCGCATATTAAAACCGCTTAGTTTTTTAAATTGAGAATATTTAATGCTCGATCTGATTTTAACTTTTTTAATTAATCGTATGCACGATGCAGACAAAGGATTGCGTGACTTGCGCATGTGCAACACTTCAGATGCAAGTCACTAGTGCTCACACGAAACGATGAGTCCGATCGCTTATCGGTCTGTAAAATGAAAAAAGTCGAATTTTTAACTCACCAACGACCTCGAGGAAAGCTGTGTGCGACTTCATAGGGTCAGTATTTATCTGACACATGTACCATCCCCGATCTAGTTCACGTACGTCTCGTACGTGTAAAAACCAAGCTCTGTGGTCACTTTGTGTCACCCCTATTCTGTGATTTTTTGTGATGACATGTGTACCTATAGTGAGGATTGTCTGAGTATCAACTCTCAACCACGCTACCTAAAAAAAATAAAAATAAAAATTTATATAATAAATTAAAAATATATTTAAGTCATCTATAATTTCGAAAACGGATAAGCATTATGAAAAGACAAAGATTTTTCGAGTGGTGAACAGCAGTCAAAATCGGGGTCAATAGGATTTTTAAATTGGGTCAACCATGTACTATTGTTGTTTTCGCATTAGAGATAATGGAATAAGCCGCAGCGATAAAAGATAAAATTCAAACGGATCATTATGCATTTGTCTTGGCTTATCTTAAAAATTCTCGAGGAAATCTCCCATTGATATTTCTTCTACTTGCAAAATTTATCGAACTGGTTCAAATTGTATTATTGCGCAGATGTTAAGTTACAACGATGCATTTCAACAATATGCAACCATATTTAATGACCCCGCATAAGCACATAACTTGAACCCATGCATGATACCGATACACTTCGCGTATAACCCCCTAAATTTAACGTATAGCGTATAGCGTATTAAAGCGCAACAAATATAATACAAGTTGTGCAACTAAACACATCCAAATTTGTATTGACTGAATATAATACAAAGTTCGCAAAGTTGTACACGATTTCATAACACCCAGTGCACAATCAATTGTTTCTTACAATTGTGATAATATCGTTTTATGTTGCTGCTTTGAAACCCGAAAACTTGACATTCAGTTCGGCTTCCTAAACAAGAGCTTTCAATATCTTACCGCAAACAATTCCCAAAGTGTATTGGTTTATTTTAAAATTTGACGCTTTTATAATCCCTGGTGCACTTTCATATTGAACTATGGACTACTTTAGAAATGTCGAACGAGTTTATATATAATATAATAAAATAGACTTATAATGGAACTATAGGTCCGTAAATATTATAGATTTTCTCTTATTATTATCGATATAAATGTTCCGAGAAAATTTTCTAAAAACCAAAATAGTAAAATACCAAATTAAATTTTCGATTATTTATTTTTTCAAGTCAAGTCAAACATTGCGAGAGCGGAACACAAAGCAAAGCAAACGTGCAATCTCAGCAGGTATAATACATAATGTTGTGCCGATTTTCCGGCGTACTCGCAAAATAGGAAAAGCCTTATTATAAATCATTTGTTGGGCGTGTGCAATGAACTGTAAATTTGGGCGAATGAAGAGTTTTGGCTGAAACCTCGGCGAACTTCTCCCATATTTCTCGTGTATTTTATTCATACGGTGAGGGGAGAGAAACTCATCAAATCCGAAGATAAATAATAACATTTAGCGATCGTATCCCGGTAACTTCGCGTCGACCCCCGGACCAATAAATTATCAGCACTAGCGCACGAGGAAAATTCTCTATGGTGGAGAAAATCTTCTCGTATGCCATGTGTGTGCGAAGAGATTTCCGTCTCTGGCGTGATTTTATCACGGAAAAAATTGTCGAGTGGAATAAAATATACAAAAAAAAGTATTTGCCGATAATGAAGCAATTCAGAACAGATATTTTGTCCTTACCCTGTACGATCCTAGGTCATCCACTATACAGGTGAAGGTGGCCTCTCTGCCCACTGACACAGTCACATTGCTGATCATGTCTCCGAATTTTGGAAGCTCTGAAAGAAACGACGAAATGTATTTATATATAAAGTACTAAATGAGTTTTTATTAGATTAAAACTTCTGCTTAATCTAAAGATATTATAAAAGCTATTAATGTATCCAAAATTAAAATATTCGTACAAATATTTCACGCTTTAATTTTTTAACTTAATACTCTTTTAATGGATTCCTTCACTTTCGCCCATAATAATGAACATAACGTAAAACAAAATAGCTCAATTAGAGAGAATCAAAAACTGTTTCATGTTCATTCTCGTGCTTTCATTATCGCGTTATTTCCTGTTTTACACCGTTACCAGATAATGAAAACTCTTAAATTTTATGTTTTAAATACATCTAAAACAATGAATAAATACTCAGAATCACGCTATGCTGTTTTATTATTTTTATATGGAATGAAAATACATTCTAAGAAAGGAAGTGCACCGAAATCTGATAAATTCTTTTAGTTGACTAATATTACGGTATATAATATAAAATCTTGAATACATGACGAAAATTTTTTTTCATTCTCGTTTTTCACAAACGCCGTTTTTCACGAAGTTTTCCCCTTCGCCAAAGCACTCCATTATTGATAGTTACCTCGGAGCTTCATTGGCATTCACCAGTAATCATCCCCCCATCCAACTTTTCTCATTCAGCTTATTATAGTGGAAGTCAAACAATAAAGAGCGGAGAAATATGAGGGAAAAACAAGTAAAATTAGACAAAACACGCTTCATATCAATATATAACTTTCGATAACATACTGACGCTCGACTTTTATTGATTTCATAGTGGAAAACATATCCATGGTATATTTCATAAATTCATAAATTTATTTATTGGTTTTCTGATCGAAAATATATAAAATTTTAATAATGAAACATTATTAATTTCAAAATAAACGATATTCCTGATACAGAACTATGCGAAATTGTGGAATTTCACGTATATTTAATTATAAAGCTCATACTAATTATTATATATATACATATATATATATATGCGTATCATACAATTTATATGTGTACAAAGAAAAAATATTTTCAATATATGTAACATAAAATATTACAATAATATTGTAATATTTTATGTTACATTATTATTATTACATTATTATATTATAATAATATTCAAAAAACTACACAGAAATACACTTAATTAAAATAGAATTTTTCATATCAATCGTCTCATATTTTCTGTCACAGTAAAATATATGACACCGTCAACCTTATGGCACAATGTAAATAAACCACAACTGAAACATTTTATCAAATTTACACATTTCCCCTATCGAATGCATAACCTTTCCTATTACATGAAACGAATACGTATCATATCTCATTCGAAATCATTTTAAATAAACCGCATCACAACTCCACAGCACATCAACTCAAAAACGCCGCGTTTTCAACCAAAACACACCATACGGCGTCGTAAACAAATCGCATTCCCTCAGCTCGCGTTATCTTCCCGCCCTTTTTGATAATACATACAATTCTCAGGAACAGCCGCAACGTATTATTCGCCCGATTCACCTATTGCCTGGCAAGGCTTAAGCCCAACACAAAGCTCGGCGCTTCTTCGCACGCCATCGTAAATCTAACTAAGGAGACAGGCCAAAGGGGAGGGCTATGGGAGGTCCTCTGAGGGACGGGGTCCTCGGGATAAAGGGACGATATCAAACTTTAAAATCTAAGCAGTGGCTTTCTTTTCCGCGGACGCGGAATTCGGCAAGACGAACAATGCTGTGCTCAATGGACGGCGTATTTTTTTTTTATCTGAGTGAAAAAGTCTTGGTGCTCCGTGTCAAACGAAGTATGGATTTTTTTAATGAAATTATTTTTGAAAGAATTTTAAAAATAAATTTGTTGTGAATTTCGAAATAATTTTATATACGTTTAACGATTTTCCTAACTACAAATGGAGAGGTTAAACTTTTCAATGAGCATTGCAATTGACACGAAGGTTTGTTTACATTCATATTTGTTTAGTGCAAATTAACGACATAAACAATTTAATTTCGGCGGAAAAGTTTTATTAATTGCCACGACCCAGAAAATAGTTATATCTCATGGGTATGAATAACGAGACCGAAAAATTAAATTTAATACAATTTATGTATACACAAAGGTATCGTTTATATTCACTCACAGTTCTCATATGCGAAAATTCATCTTTTTCATAATTTATTTTATTACAACACAAAACGAATTTTTTTTTCAGAGTAAATAAAAGTTTTCACATAAGAAGAATTTCATGTTTACATATATTAAACGTATATATTATTATTTTTTCATTTACAAATCTAATACAATTTTTTTTTTCGCGATTTTCAATTTGATGTGTACATAAAAAGTAATTTTTCAATTTTTTCTTATCATATTATTATAATCAACAGATTGTTTATGTAATATTTATTTAAAAATATTTTTTTTTTTTCTTTAAACCAAAAACCTATTTCTATTTCATATACCCAAATCAATTTCACCACCACCGAAACGAACGAACGCATATTGGATTGTCGCGCTGAACCCGTTCAAAGACGCCCCCATCCGCTACAACCAAAACGCACATAATTGCCCCCATTTTAATACACCTAAGTGTCACTGATGCCTACAATAACACCCACACAACCATTGGATCTCGAGCCGCGGCCATATTGGGCCACGGCTGGGATTCGCGCCCTCGAACGTAACGGGTTGCTGCAAAGGACGTCACAGCCGAAATCCAGCTTTGCTTTGTGTTAATTGAAAGCTCCAGCTAAAGCTGTGCTAATTGACAAAGTCGCTAGGCTTACGTTGTAAATAATTCGCCTTCGCCGTTCGTAATCCCCTAATAAGCACATCAGCAAGAGCGCTTTCCTTTTCTGTCAAATGTCTGCCGAGTTCATAAGGCAAGTGTATGATAAAAATATAGAAATTTAGGATGGATGTTTTGTTATTTTGTTTTGTGCTAATTGAAATGGATTAGATTATACGTGTTGATATGGAAGATATTTGTCGATATACTATCATAAAAATATATTTACATACATATAATAAAATGTAAATATATTTACTGTGTGAGCAAAAGAGAAGGCGATGTTTGAAAATTAGTTCAATACAAAAATTAATTAAGCTAAATGACTAAAAAAACGTATATTAGAGTATTTTTTATCATATTTTCTGTTTAAGAATCAAAATCAAATAAAATATTCAGAAAAAGTTTTCAAATGAATATGAGCTATTGAATTTTATATTCTACTTAAATAATACACCATTTTTATTGCATCCCTACGGCTTGGATCTCTTTATTTTTATATTAATAACATTCTGTAACTATTTAATAAATTCATGAATATATAAGATGAAGAATGTGATAAAACATGAGAATCTTCTGAACGTGATAAGCAAAAGACAAAAATAGACTGTAAAACCTGAAATATGCAATCGGAAATTACTAAAAGTACTCGCAGTATTGCATCTCACAGAAACACTAAAAAAAACACCACATAACTCAAAAAAATCATATAAAAAGTACATCAATATAAATTTATTCATAACGTATAAGTAATGAAATTTTTTATACACACATCGGAAAAAAACATGAACCTCAATCAAGATCACATTTATATGACGTCGCCGCGCAAATACTCCGTTTTCGCTCCGGCTTCGACCTGCACACGAATATTTATATAAAATACACATAATATAAAAGTTGAAATATACGGCTGGGCATAAAAGCGAATCGGTCGTAACCCATAAAGTATCCCCATTTACGTGTATAAACTGCACGGCGCAGTCGAACGAGAGACTCCAACATTAACACGCTCGTCCATTATTATCAAAGGAGGATGCGCGCTTACGGGTGGCTTTTATTGAAATTGCAAAACTTCCATTTATTACACGACCGTCGTGTATCGGCGTTAAAGACAACCTGAAACGGTATGGTGTATGTATTAGTCGATTTATATTTTAGTGCGGATGCACCTGAGTGCATCGTGCGAGGTGTAATGTCGATTCGATCTGATGGAGTTCGAAATGAAGGAGTTTTGATTGGTGTACTTGTTGATTTGTTTTGTTTTGAAATTTCGGGATTGAATTAAATAAGTTTTTCGTAGTATCTTTTCGTGTTGTGATGGTGTCCGGTTGATCGCGATCTTTCATATAAATTATCATTGTAAGTCTGCACGCACTTTCTTGTTCTATAGACTTTATAACTAATTTTTTGAAAAAAATTCTTATGAAAGAAATGTGTGTGTTGCAATATCGTTTCGTCAGTGTGAAGAAATTGAAATGGAGTCTTGCAGTCAGGCGATGGTTGTTGGATTACCGGAATGAAGATTGATCAGAAGCATATAAAAGTATTATACGTGGCGCTAATTATTATTATTTTTCAACAGATACATATATGTATAATAATTAAACTATCTATTCTTATTATTTTCCCTTTTTGCTTTATAGTATCGTTATATGATACTTCATTTCAAAATCCCATAATCTTTTTTTCAATACATTCGTACTACCGTAGTAATATGATATTTGAAATCTAACCCAATCGATTCAATTCCACAGAAAGTCAACCCTACCCACTACCATGCTTACAATCAATCAAACCTATAAAACTACACACACTTAACATAAATAATCATTTAATAAATTTCATATTAATACATTATATACTATTTCAAGCACACATCCTTAACATCCACGCGAGCAGAAAACGCGCCCAATCCTGCACCAACCGATCCGTTCGCGCTCTCGCGGGTACGCATAACTCGCTCTCGCCTAATTAGCCTTATCGGTTAAGCCAATTACAATGATTATTATTAAGGCGTTAACACCCAAGCCGTGTCTGGCACGCTCCGGTAGTCCGCGTCTCTAATTTAATTGATTTTCGTTTCGGAATCACCTCGGAGACGGGCACCAGATGGGCATCCGCGAACTTCCATACTCCATACATTGTTCGCTGGCTGATGAATGCTTCCCTAGTGTGCTGTATGTAAGGCAATTAAGCCAACTTTGGTAAACACCTAGGCCGCGCTCTTAATTGACTCGGATCGTCTGTCGGTGGGATTCTTGTATGACCTTTGATAATGTTTTGTGTGGTGTGTGCTTTTGCATGCAGTCGGTTTCGATAGAAGTCGCCGCGAGGAAGAGGAAATTGCAGTTTATTATTTTATATTGAAAGCAGGAATGGCACGCGAGGGAGCCGTTTACGTTTTTGCGCCTATTATAACTGAATTGTGCTTGATATAATGCTCGCAATTCTATATATAAATTGTTTGTGAAAATATTTTAAAAATACATGTGCGCATTAGATGTATGAAAAATTGACATAATTTAAAAATTTAGGTGTGTATTTATACGATGTTTTATCTAGGGCACGGCAGAATACATTTTATTTAAATGCGGATAATACGTTTCGCGCGTCCCTATATAAAAGTTCACATTCAAGAAGTGCGAAATAACATTAAAATGCCAGCGGGGGAGCGCTCGGCGAGACAAGAATTTTGTTTTAAAACGAATTAAATAATCTAGACATTCTTTGACAGTTCTCTTGGTCAGGTTGAATAATAAATCCCCGTTCCGCGACCGACAAAAGCCTTTTATATAAAAGCCCGAGATACACCGCAGATTCTTCTCGCGCCTATTTTGTCGCCCAACCCATCTTCGAGCTCATTCTAATGCAGGAGATAAAATAAACACGGCGACGAATTGAAATAGATCGTTCCGCGGAATAAACGCGAAGAAAGTTTAGATTATCCAGCCGCGGGTATTGCGTTATAAAGCCTTTATTATAACGGCCGGCCTTTATGTACGCGACGAAGCGAACTTCACACTTTCGCCGACGCAAAACCGCACTTTAATCTCGCTTCTTTTATTTTGTTTCATAGTGCGGTACGCCGAATTTTTTCCGATGGCCGCGAATAAAAAGGCCCCGGGGGCGGGGGATAGTGTCGAGGGATGTTTGATTGCGAAAAAATATATAAACAAAATGATCCGACCGCAATAAAAGCGGCGACTGGCCGGCAGTAAAGCCCGCAGATAAAAGGGCGAATCCGCATATCTTTCCTGTTTCACTTTATTGCTCGGCCTCTTTTTTTTTTATACTCGGCCATCAATACCGGATCTATTCGTTTCGGTTTTTGTTACACGTGAATTTTGCATATCGGGAGGGTGGAACTGTACGTCGTCATACGCGGGGAATTCCGTGCGGAAAAATTGCTGACGGAATCCGCTTATGTTACCGGCGAAAGTTTGTAAGAATTCGTTCAATAGTGTCAATCGCTTTATATGTTTTTTTTTTGTGGATGATCCGTATTGTAGATTTATACGGATGAAAGCGTTAACTTTTTTTTTTAAATAGTGAGATATATAAAAAAGTTACATAATATCAAATAATACAGTTAAAATAGAATAAGAGAAAATATTGAGTTATTCTAAATATAATATCGCTTTTTTTCAATTAAATCGAAAATTAACGTAAACTTTATGTTTCAAAATATCATATTTATTATGTTAAATTTTTAATGGCCATACATAAAAACATTTTTAATAGTCACATAACAAAATTTTCGATTTCAACAGTAAAACTGAACTTTTTAATGCACAACACTTGATTAATTTGTCGATTTCATTAGTTTAAACTGCTCCCATTTTCTGCTTAATTATATAAGTATATATTTTTCTTTCTGTTTCGTACTGCTAGAAAATTTAAGCAGATTAAATTGAGTGTATTTTTTTGCTTCTCAGCATCGGTTCGCGGCTCTCGTCTTCCGCCACTTGTGCATTTTCCGAAAGACAATTCTGCTTCCCTCCTAATGCCTATTTATTGTCGCAATTACATTGGCAAGATTGAAAGCAGCCAACTAGGCTATTTTCCCTTTTTAAATGCGGCCCTTCGGTCCGTCGCCGGCCGACAAAGGGTTCGTCTTCTTTTTAAAAGCATCTTCCGTTTTCAAATTATACGCTCGATTGTTATAATTCCGCAGATTAAAGGCCGTTCTCGAGCTGTAAAATTTTAAGTCCCATTAAGACTATCGCTAGTTGCGGAAAATCGGCATATTTTAAATTCTTTTATATTTCCAGATCCGATTGCGTGGAGTTGGTTCACTTCAATACAGTTAAAGGACCGTTTTTGTACAATAAGCTGATATCTGAATCGAATTTTACAAAATCCTTCTAAGAAATCGTAACTATATACTTTGATAAAGTTATTGAATTGTTACTGTGAATGTTTTAAAAATTATTTTCTTCGTCGTATATAGTATTTATAATATCCACTGTAATATAAGATTTTCCGAGAAAAGAGACAGTAACTTTCAGAGAAAAATTTTATGTGCTAAAAACTTTTTATTTCCAAATAATCTTATGATAACATTATATAATATTATCATATTCATTTACTATTCCCAACACTCCACTTCAGTGCATTTGACAAAGTTGAATCTTTTTCTGTGTTCACGTGCAATTTAACCAAACATTCTAATCTCCTCCACAATTCTATTTCCTCAAAATTGTCGGATACTTCATTTTAACCCGAGGACATTACGAAATCGCACGCACCCCTATACCACACGTATAAAATAAGCACATACACACAATACACGGTTCTACTCTATCGACTTCGCGAGCGGAACGCCCACCCAAGATAATTGCTTTTCCTTACGTGTTGCAGGCGTCGTGAATAAATTTCGATACAAACAGTTGCTCCGTCAGAGGTCGAAAGTCTCGGCACGAGAGCCAACCCCGAAATGAGTCATAGAACTCACCAACCGAAATCTAACTACCCCTGAATGGTAACGCCTTACCGCGGTAATTGCACCACTACCTCACCGGCCGTTATTACTGCCGGGGTATTACTGAAAAATCTGAAAATTTTACGGTTACCACCTTTCGGCAGAAATTCAATATTAAATTCGTATGAAGTGTTGTCGAACGTTCGCGAAATTATATAGCACGCGTATAGGTCGCACGCACGATGCCCCTATTAATGATGAAAAATATCGTTAGTGGGGCACAACTTTGCCAATTTCGCGTTCAACTAGTGTAATTTTCTATATAGAACCTTGGTGTATGAGGTCTTAAGGGTGTGTAGTCTCTTGTTCTGTGTTTCGGTCGTAGATTCTTATTATAAAATTGGGGCAAACTTTATCGCTCGCTTCAACTACTGTTCTATTTATTGCACTTGTGTCGTTCGTATGTATCGCCAAGTGTAAAATCACGCAATTTATAATGCGAGAAATTCGCATTCGAGCGATTTTCCGAACGACGGAATCAACTCGATCATCAGATAACGGTTCAGCGTTGAACGCATTTGATAAATGAAACGCTTGAAAATTTAATTAGGCTATTTGTTCGTTTTAAAAGATAAAGTGAAATATTTTCTTTGAGTCTGACTATGAAATATGCACTTTGAAAAATTGTATTGAAACGAAAACAATTATATCAATAAGCGCTCGCATTTATGCGATAACGTTTTAATTAATACCTAAGTCAGACGATAAATCTTTGCAATCAAAAGTTGATTGAATCTTTATGATATTTAAGGATAATTAATTTTCTAAGAAATCTCAAATTTCATAGAAACTCTTTTCTTTAATTTAAATCGAGTATATAAAATGTAATACAAATTTTTAAAACGATATTTGAATTTCCGAGATATTTTAAAGCCCAAATGTAGATACTATACATAGTTAAAATATCACAAAAAAAATTTTTTTTTTTTGTAAATCAGGTACGCATTTTAATAATTTCTTTAAACATCTCAAAGGTACATTTAAGGAAGAACTCTTGTCCCAAGCGGAGAGATTTCTCGAACGGATCGAAAAACGACTTTGGCGATTTCGTACACTTGAAAATTCATTAAGTTGATGGCTAAAGGTATTAATGAATCTATCCCATCTTCAATGCTCCGACGACTGAGAGCTTAGAGGCCTGAAATCTTGTTTATGAAATGAAAGCTTAAGCTGAAGGCTTTGTAAACACATCCCCGCGCGGTTTCTTCCTGGGCATTTTGAACAAGCTTGAGACTATTTATTTAATTCGAAAATATTGTTACACTATGCTTGTTCGTGTAAGCTTTATGATCGAATTTGTGCAAATTTACATATGTACAATTGTAAGATAGTGCTTTTGTAATAAATTCCCTTGGCGGTTACCTAATGGAATCAATCAATTAATTAATAACGTCATTCGATTAAGTAATTAGGCAGTTTATTAGAGACACCCACGCACGAATAATTTAGATAACATATTCAATTGAATATTTTTCCAAATTGATCGATTGGTATTTTAGAATAAATGAATTTGACAGTTATCAAAGAACTATTAATTATTCTTCTATTTATAAATAAAACGATCAAACGAAGTAAAATGTGATGTTTTAAAAGTTTGAAATCTCAAAATTCGTATTTGATAATCATCATTAAACTTCGCCAGCCAGCCAGTAACCCATATCTTATTTTAGATTTTAACGTATTTCCTTCTACATAAACTTTTCACGTTCTGAGTATAATAATACAAGCAGTATTCATGTATTTTTCGGGAACGTATTATCAAAATTTTCGAGTTCATCCGTACACCGCGCGAAGACTTTATTTTCAACAAACGCACAATAAACGTTCGTATTTTCGCGGGAACTTTTCCAAGGAACTGATAACTAAAATAAATGCGAAAAGTAATCAAGTAATCGAGACGTTCATGTTGACAGAAACAACATTTTGCTTCCCGGCAAAAACAACACCGCCTCTTATTCGGCTCGAATGTTCGATGGAGAAAACTCGCACAGCCGTTAAAGTAATATTTGTATGACTGCTCGAGACGAGAAGGACTCGTTCGTTTTAATTAAGTTAACTGACACGAATACGAGCCGAGATTTGAACCGTGTCTAATATTCAGCTATCAAGAGCGAATCCCGCTCATCGGCAATCAAAACGGTCCGTAATATGCGTATGTGTGAGGATAATAAAATTGTGTATTTTTCGACGTGGCAAATATTGCCCTTTTAATTACGAAATAGCCAAACAGAGTTCGGGGGCAATTTCATCGACGACCACTTAAGAAAATCTAGATTCCGGGAAGGAATAACACGGTAGCCGGTCGAGAAAATATTTACTCGCCAAGTTTGATTCGCTCCCGTTCGCTCTCATTACCGTTTTGCCCTTAGGAGGTTCGGATGTTTCGTCTGGGATGTGACATGGAACACGTGTTGGGATTCGCACATGTTATATATACATATATTATTGTGGTGTTTGTATAATATAACGTTTCGGGAATACCTAAAATTTTTTTTTAATATTATTTCTATTCATTATTTTTTTAATATTAGTGTATGACTTTGTTTCGGTGTAAGAAAAGGTTTTCATTTGAATAATTATTCGATAATTCTTTTAAAAATAGATGTTTTTATATCGAAAAATAATTTGACAATTTCCGACTAAATCATTAGCGAATGTAATATGTACGGATAATCATTTCGTGTCTCGCGAATGTGTTGTAATGTGAAAAATCTGAAAAGAAAGACCTAATTAATGTAACACATGAACATAATTAAAAGGTTTTCGAGAAAATCTTATGTATTACTTTCGCTTTGTATTTATGGTTTTCCGAGAAAATAAATTTCGAAAACACTCCCGTGAAATTTATTCGCATTATGAGTATTCGCGAAAGCATGTTAATATTTTGCAATATTCAAAGAATTTATTCTCTTTATGAAGGTTTCGTGAAAGCCATTGTGTTTTAAATTTAAATGAATCCTTTTTAATTATCATTTTTCTTCAATAAATATATCGTCATATTATTATTATAATAAATTCTTGTAATATTATTTATATATCGAGTATCATTATATGCTGAAAATAAAATTTGAAGAGATTTGAAATTATACGTATACAAAGAGATAACATAATCTCTGCCAAAATGAAATAAAAGAAAGTTATCTAAACGGAAAATAATTCGATGAAATAACTGGAAATGAATAATAATATGTAAGTTTAAAAAATCTCTTAAATTTTGTTTTTGAGAATTTTTTTTTCCTAAAATCGAAATATTTTGACTATAATTAAGTGATTATAATTGATTATAATTAAAAGTCAAGTTGGAAAATCAATACAAAATTATCAAAATTATAACCATGTTTTGAAAAATTCTGATAAATTAAAAAAAATCTTTTAAAATGTATTAATTACATATACTTTTAATATAAAACCACAAACTTTTATTTGAAAAATGAGACGTAAAAAAATAGAATCTCCAATAAAATGTTAATATATTACAAAATCGTACACCGAACAGATCGAAAGAAAATTTCACCAAGACGCCAATTTGACTCGATTACTTTACGCGAACTTTTCGCGAAGCGCGCAATTATTATTTGAAGTTTTCCACTCTGCGATTTCTCGCCAGAGATTAACAAAGCCGCAGCCGGTCGGTGAACCCACTCCCACTTCAAAAATAACAATACATAATATTATAAAATATACAAGGAGGAAACTTAGCCAATTTCGTCTTAGGCCTGATAAATGAAACTCGTATAATCAAAAGATATTGAACATACAAGCACATAAATCCAATCATATTTTTAATTTTGTAAATAAAATCTTGAATCGCTCAATAATTAATTAAATTTACCGATTCCTGATAACTGTTGAAATTTTAAGCTATATGTACTTCGTATAATTAAAATATATTGAATACATTTTAACTTTTTAATTTGTTTAGATGTATACGATATTTTTTATGTTATTTATAATAGTATTAAATTATTGACTGATCTTATGTCAAAAATATTAATATAATATTATTTCAGTTTTCATTGTGTACTATATACTAAAATTTTCAATATTATCTTATAATCTACATATACATAAAATTTACATAAATTTACTCTCCTTACAGAAATAGAAAGGTAATGTTTTCAATATAAAATGTTAATATCTCCATTGACGTGAGTATATTGCACTTAGATAAAGGGAGCTTCACATAAGTTTCAAAAGCAATTTTAATCTATCCAATACTCGAGACGCTCTTCTCCTTCATTTCAATCTCTATGGGCGAAATAAAAAGCAAACCGTACTGCCTCGAAAGTAACTAAACCTCCCCTATTATTATTATCATCAAAAGTATGAAAAGTGGAAAGTCTGCGGCGTGGCACTCGAGTGTCTCGAATTCAAAAATCGGTCCTAGCTTTGTCAAAGTTTCCGCCGAGCTTTTTCCATATTATTATCATCGGTTCTTTAACTCCCGAGTGCGGATTATTCTTTTGTCATGCAAAAGCGAGACTTGAAGCGACTCTTCCGACTATAGACTGTTTCGTTTCATTAATTTTTTGCACGAGCGATAACTCGCTTTAATTGCCGACGAGGCTTAAAAGTTCTGCGGAGCGCCTTTTAATTGAGAAACTAACGCTTATCGCATAAGTCCGCTTATTATTATAATAATGGGCGTTCGATACGTTTCGCGAATTCGCACTCTAATATATTCCAGGGAAATATTTCGGGGGTAAGTCGTTAAAACTTGTTTAAAATATATTTCGCGATTTGCTCTTGGATTGTTAGAACGTGACAGTTTTTTGCCGCTGTATACTTTTATTTAAATTTTGGGTGATTTGGTTTTTCCACAAATTGAATAATGATATAATTTTGAAAATGTTTAGTTTTTGTTTCGCGAATATATCTCGCTTTGATAAAATTTGAGTTTCTCAATATTATTTCAATATGAAGAAAAAGTGGCTAAATAAATCGTCGAGAAATTATGTATTTATATAATTTTGTTATTGTCAATTTTTATTAAAATTAAATTATGTTCGTATATTTAAAGACGAAATTAAATTAGTGCAATGAAAAAAAATAATTTCTTTCGCCCTAGCAAGCTTTTGACATAGCGACTTTCGTTTTAATTAATTTAAAAACAAAGAAACAAGTATTAACTCTTTCATAATTAAAACCTTTTCCAAACAATACATTTACAAATCAACTTCAATTTACTTGAACTAAAAAATTTCATTTTGAATCTTTACCCTAAAGACAGGGTCAAAAATGAATATAAATCACGTTTTTCCATCAATCCGAATTTGCATATGGTATGTTTGTTTTTATTTACATATGAGTCGAGATAACGTATTCGGTTATACATATGTAACATTTTCGAACATAAAATTTTTAAATAAAAAAACATGATTTATTTTGTAGAATATTCATAAAACTATCGTTTCTACGTTCATTATTTTGTTTAATCAAATTTTTTACAAACTTTTTCATTTGAAATAAACTGATTCTTTAAAGTGAGACTACTTACAATGTTCAAACTTTCATTCCATAATTTCTCAATACGTTTACTCAGTTAAAAAACTCAATCGAGTAAAATTTACATATATATTTAATTCATTAAAAAAATCAGCATTTTTACTTATTGCAGTTAGCTTTCGAGAGGCGTTCACAACAAACAATCCGAGTATAGTTGCGGCGTTTTATTATTTTATTATTTTTCGTGCCCCCTTCGCCTCTTCGTATTCGCTGCACAAATAAGCGCCAGTTAATTTAAATTCAACGTTTGAGCTCGCAAAAGCTCCGGATCGCGAATTTCCATTTTTGCCAGTTACCCACTGCATTAAAAGCTCAAAAGATAAAAGGATATTAGTGCGCACGCTCGCCGTGTATGAATTATTAATCAGGACGACAATAAAAGCGCGCGCTTTTTCGAAACTCCAAAACTGAATAATGCGAAATAATAATAATTGAAAAGGAAATGTTTGCGTCGGTCGGGCCGTTCGCAACTTCTTCGCGTTCGGATTCGTATTGGAGTTTCGATTCGAATGTAGGGCTTTTGCATTTTGTAATGGTAAAAATTTACATGAATCTCGCGGTAATTTATGAATCTTCTTACAATGTGTTATCGAAAAATAGTTCTTGAAATGTAAGAGAAAATTATAAATTTATATGAAACTTTTTATTTTTCACTGTCATCATCATCATCGATCGTATGCAATTTATGTTTATTTTAGGTGTAAACTTTTCTAATACCAACGATAATTTGA
This sequence comes from Hydropsyche tenuis, assembly GCA_009617725.1. NCBI lineage: Eukaryota > Metazoa > Arthropoda > Insecta > Trichoptera > Hydropsychidae > Hydropsyche > Hydropsyche tenuis. The sequence continues at coordinate 19,928 of VTON01000021.1, read as the reverse complement.
AAATTTTTCTTTTATATCAAGAGAGAATAATAACTTTTGAGGATTTAACTAAATACTGAATCCATTCCATGTCAAGTGTGATAATGTCTATCGACTGATCATACCAAATATTATTTAATTTTGATAATTGGTAGGAAACAATAAATACGACAAAGTTAAGTCACCAGCATATGTTATGCCACTAGCACTTATGTTATTTAACTATTAAGTATAATACATGTTAGTTCTATTAAAATTTACTTTATATAATTTATGAAAATTTTCCATCTGCATATTTAGAGTTTAACCGAATAAGCCATTCGTAACTTTCGTACATTACCCAATTCTTCAATAACTTTTGAACAAACTTTGAAACATCAAAATATACTCATGATATATTCATGCATGTTAAGTTTCCAAAAAAAAAAAATAACAATAAATCATTTTTGACTTGGCGCAGACTTTCAGAATTTTATTGCCACATTAGCAAATCTCTGCGAATTTTTCGCCGACTAGACATAGACCGTTATTCGTCCTACTTTGCAATTTTTCTATCTTATTTAATTCAAATATCACATTAAACTTATTCGAAGCAAAGAACAGAGCTTCAAGCTCGGAGGGGGTCTTCGAGTGTTAATTAATTGAGCGCTTTTTATTACAAAATGCGATCTAATGAAAATGTATCAGTCGAGTTTAACTCCCATAAAGCGAACTCCTCGAGTAATAATTAATTTTGATTGACAGTGTGCTCCTCATCCTGCTACGCCTCTCGACCGTTATAAGTCTCGAACGTTTTATTAAGGCAAAATTTGCACGGAAACGAAAAATTCATAATATTCAATGGCCAAACAAAGTATCTGAATATAAAAAAGCGCAGAATCTCTTATAAATATCGAGGCGTTCGCGCAAAGAAAACACGAGAATACGCTTCTTAAATTTTTCATTTACAAATAGAGTGTTGTGAATTTTTATTTCATTATTGAAATGTACGTACGTGTTTCTATAAAAATAAAAGAACGGGGTCAATCGCAACGCCTACGGTTATACGAACAAATAATATCCCAGCAGACAGTGAAAACATTCATTCACCATCGTCGAATTGAAAAAGGTAGACAAAGGGTGAGTTGGGGGGAAGGGAGGGGAGGTCTCGGAAAAGTAACGCGATTGAATATTTTCATTTCGGTAGTTTTTTTTTTTATATTTCATTATATTCTTCCAACTCCATCCGATTCGTACGTATTTCATTTCTAGAGTCGATAATATAAACGTTGTTAGTTTTCAATCTGATTCTATCGGACGTACGTTTTCTATATACTATGTACAGTATAATGTTTAGTTTCAAAATACTCTGACTGAATATTACGTATGAATATTCATTTTTCTTTCATCTTTGAATTGTATTCAAAATGAATTCTTAAGAAACACATATTTCATTTATGTGAAAATACATGAATATTTTAGAATATAACTATTTTATTATTAATCATATGTGTACTTAAAACTTGAATTATATATTCGAATAAGTAACATTAAAAGATTCAAGATAAAATATAAAGCAACTCATATTTATATCCAAGAAAAACGAATTTCGAAAATGTTGACAAAATTTATTTTTTATTCAAAACAAAATTTAATAATTTCAATACAAACATATTAAATAAATTCAATGACAAACGAAATATTTTATAAAAAACTTTTCATATTTTCTTTTCTTTTTACAGTCAATGCGCGTGATTTCCAAACGAAAGCCCACATAATTCAACTCACATCAATTTAATTCGAAGTCACACACCGAACATTCATTTTACACAATTTTTTTCTAAATTCAATATATTCATAACTCGCACATTGCAGACGCGATCAATTTGGCCTCTGCAAAAAACCGTCGCTCGAACGTTCAACAAATGGTTCGAGCATTCGTGCTCGGCGACAATTGAAATCGTAACTCGTATCTTCTGATCGTTCAATCCAGCCCTAAAACTGCTTTATCTAGACATTATTTATACATCTCGATCTCCATATACATGTCGCATACAATCGTGCGAGTTAGAACGTCTTATCTCGAACGTTCGAAGATAACCAGTCACCGGGTCGTCCATTAGGCCGGTATAAACGTTTAATAGAATAAGTGCCATTTTATAAAAGCTCAACGCGATAATATAATATTATAATGCGTAATAAAACTTTCAAGCGGTTCCTTTTTTATTCAGACCGCCTGAAAATGAAGCTCGTTATCGACTCGGATTTAAGGCTTTTTTATATTTCGTTCGTGTTTCGCGCTGAGACATCGCTTGGGCTTATCGGTCGGATCAATCTTCTTAAACAAAGTGTATTTTAAATTGTTAAATGTAGCTATTGTTAAAATTTCAATATGTTATAGTTTTCGTATTCGACAACTTTAAACCATTGTTTATTAGACAAAGTATATATAATTTTGTTTTTTAAGTCGACCTTGATAATAATATTATAAAATTATATAGAATTTAATCCAATTAAATTTGAAACAACATAGGATGTTTAACTTACGAAAAAAAACGATTCCAAAAAAATATTTTCATTCTTTATACACCAGTAGATCCATTATACAAAAACACATATTTAAATCGTATTCTTTCATTTCATGAATCGTCACTCCGATTTACTTTCAGCATCGTAAATTCAATTCAAGCCTCAAATAAAACCCAACAACTTACACCGACGGGCCAGATCGTAGAGTACGCGTATTGGAAAGGAATTAGCATATTTTCGACTCGAATTCATTCGGATTTTTTCAAATTTCTTTGAATTCAAAGCAACATAAACCGATTACGCTTACGTTCATGTAAAAATAATCGCTTCGAGAGATTTGCGCGCTCCGTTGATTTCCATCGAAGCAACGATGGCCCTAATACTCTTTCGCCCTTTTCGAAACCGTGGTGAAAAAAAAACGTATATGCGAAAAAAAATATTCACAACGATTCTCGTGCGTGATTGTCGGCACGTCAGCATGGGTGGTCAACAGTTAATCTTTATAACCCGTTTATCTTAATTAGGCCGAATTGAAAAACTCGCGTTGACAAAGGTCGACCGTTTTCGCCCGGAGCGGAAAAAATCCGCAACGGATCGTACAAATGGCGCGGAAAAATCGTCCTCACTCCGAAATTTATATAAATTATCATATTTTTTTCGCACACATATATGGCGTTTTTACGAGCGACCGTTTCAACGAAAACAATGACGATAAGCAAGCCGGCTATGCTATACTACCGCCCATAGAAAGCTAGGTCCGATATATATTTTTTTTAATATCCGAAAACAAAGAACGGGTCCTTTTCGGAACTGCGCCGTTTCGCGATCTTTTCGCTCATTATGACAATTTATTTTTTTATTATTTGAATGCGGTCGAAAGCATTGTAAGCACGGTTCCATTTATCAATTCTATTTTTTTTAGTTTGAAAAAAAAATTATATGAGGAAAAAATATGGAATAACCGTACAATATTGAATGTTTTTAAAAATTTCATATACTAAAACAACATGAAGCTCAATCAATTATTAATGGTTTTATAAATATTTTTATTAAATCAATCTTTCCGTTAAAAAGTATTCATTTGAATATATTAAATTTATAATAAAATACATTTATATTTACAATAAGATCTTCACATGAATAATTTTACATTTCATCTCAAAAAATCTCTGCATATTTTATAGGACATCAATATTAATACCATACCTAGATATATTCAGTAGAAAAGCAACCCAAATTTCTCGTATTTATTTTTGTATCGCATAAAATTTAATACGATGCAAATTTGAGCTAGATTTTCAATACATCAGTTCGTAATGCACAATTTATATGCATGGAATTTCATTGAAAATTTCACGACATATATAAAAAAGTGCGCGTTCTCTGACTGAGACGGGAGCGTCTTTCGATTTAAATATCCACTTCAATTTTATGATCTATTTTCACTTTCAAACCGTTTCTTGCTACGCGTACGTAAGTTGCATACGCTTAAATGGTTTCTGACCCTCGTCAAAGTGTTCCCAGTTGGCAACAAAATAGCAATAAAAACAAAAAAACAACCTCAAAAAGCACCAAATTTGTTTTAGGCGTCGAGCTACCTGTCCATCAAAATCGTTAGACTTCAACCGTTCTAATGGCATGGAAGTAACAGTGACTTTCTAAAAAATATATACAAAAGCAAAAAAAAATCTAGAGAGTAAACATAATTGAATATTTCGTGCAAAATGGTAATTGAAAAATTCTGGACGATGTAGCTAATTTTTCATCATGAGCATCACGCTCCTCTTCCTCCACACAGTCGTACTGTACTAAATTCATTTTCATATGACACGAAATGAATTATAATATAAAAACAAACCTTTAAAGTATTATTTAAAAACGCAAATATTTCAATAAACTTAAAAGTATAAACAAGTACAGTTGAAAAACTAGTTAAAATCCAATATACTACGCTAGTCAACCCACTAACACACTATATCAAATTTAAAAACTATTTTCATATTAGAATAAAGTCACAAAATGACTCAAGAAATTAATTAGAAACAACAAAATCGCTATCATTGTACGGAACGCGAAGAATTAACAAACACCGCGAACTTTTCATATACGGCGAAAACGCTTCGATTTTCCCCTCACCGGAAAACACCCCAACTTTCCACGCATAGGAAAAGCGCGTCGCGAACCGTGGGCTCGCGTGCTGATAAATAATTACGCAGTCGACACGTAACAGTTTTAATAGAGCCTTCGGTCTGAGAAGGGCGCCGCGAAACGACCGAAGGGATTTTCGTATCGCGGGACGTCTCGCGAACTATCGCGACACCCGAAACCTACATTCTGCCTACCCAACCCTTAGATAGGAAAGACAAGTACGCTTATAAAGGTATGTGCTGTTTTGGAGGGGAATGCTGGTGAAAATCGGGTTTTTTTTTTTAATTGATTATGTTATTTAACCTGTTTTTAAATTTTGATTTGATAAAAATTGAATAATATTATTTGAGATTTTTAAAGTGTGAATTACAGTAATTCAAAGCAGACATAAATGTAAATTTATGGAAGATTTCATTTTTCAGTAACTGTTTATAGACGTGATAATATCAATATTATTATTATACTATTCCATAATTATACTAAAACTAATACTATAATTATACTAAATATTATTATACAATATATAAAAAAATGTTTTTTTTTATATGACAAGAATTTTGAAAATTAATAATTTAAACTTTTGTAAATTTACATACGAACTTATGTATGATAACATATGTAAATTTATAAAAGTCTTTATACTTCCATTACTGTTTGTTGACTTTATAAAATTAACATAAAATATTACACATACATCGAATTAATAATACGTTCAAATATTTTACAAGGATTCGATTAATAATTCGCTAATAATTGTAACTAGTAAATTTACGTATGCATAATACTCAATTAGACTTGTAGAAAATATTCGACATTACCTTACTGATGTAACCTGATGAATTTTAGATGTTGACAGAACTAAAAGCTGCCCGAAGAACCAGCTAGCATCAATTTTAGTTACGAAATACGGCCAACTAATTTCTTTACATACCAAATCCATTATTCGTCATTACAAAAATAAATTCAACACCTAAATCCTAAAACCCTCAACAATTAATTTTCAACATAACCAACCTCCTAAAAACACTATTCAAATCATTTTTAACACATAACACGAACACAATCGAAGCATCCACACAAATCCACAAAAAACCAAAACTTTTCCCCCATTAAAAACAAATCCGACATTCGACGAACCTCCCCAACTAGTATGCACAGTAGTATAAGGGCAGGGGGCGTGTTCGCCCTTTTAGCGGTGCGACAAAGCCTTATTAGGCGGTGTTGCTCTAAATTTGGGAGTTGCCCTCGTCCGACCGAGGGGGTTGACGTGCGCCTGTAAACCCTTATTAACCCTTCACGCGCTGACCGTACTTAGGCCCGCGTACATGGCGACGTATTGTTATCGGAGACATCGAATAATTAACGGGCCGCGGCCGAAAAATTGTTCCGCAGATGTGTCGTTTGATTTTGATTTTTTTTTAAGGATTGAAAATTTTAATTTGGGTCTTTTAACGTTTTTTTGTCGTTTTTTTGGGTGGTTCGTGCGTGCGTTTTGGTTCGGACGTTTATGGCGTAATTGTAATTGTTTGATATTGGTTTTTCGTTTTTATTTTCGGCTATGATGTGAGTTTAGATTTGTTTCGTACTGAATTTCAATTTGGATTATATTATATTAAATAGGACGCTTATATTTTCATTTTTTCTCGAAATTAAATTGCTAAAACTTGTGTAGATTTTCGATATTAAACACTTTTTATTATATATATTATATTTTTTTAAAACCTTTCACATATTGTTTAAATTTCTTAATTGGTAAAAAACGATGATTATAAAAGTTTAAACTTAATTAAATTAAATATATTGAATCAAATTAAATGAATGAAAAAGTAGAAATATAATATAATATTATTTATTCCCAAACTTTAAGACATAATACTGTTTGTGAAACTTTACTGAGTGAATTAAAATTTGACTCAATTACTTCTCATTCTATAATATACCATAACTATTACGAAAATTAGTCGAACCTTTGCGTAGACATATATATTCGATGATATTGGAAACGCAAAACGTCCCCATAAAAGCGTACGCACTAACTGTTCAAGGGGGTGAATTTGAATAAAGATGTCTACTCACCGTAATGGCGGCAAGCATAGGAAGGAAAGAAACATTATTTATCTTATCCCGTTGGCCCAAAATTAAGGGAAAGGTGGGTGCCGAAACGGGCCCCTAAAGGTTCTCAATATTTTTCGCGCCACCTTGTTCTCGTTTACGGTACACTTAAATTTTAAACGCGTCTTTTTTTCCTCTCTCTCCCGCCGTTATAATTTCGTTAAGGGAAAAAAGCCTGTCGTGGAGGCAGCGGTCGAAATTGAGGTCGGTCGTTACCGCGCTTTTTTTCAGCTTTTCCCGCCTTTTTTTAATACTAGAACATTTCGGAAAGTTCGTTAGAGATGCGCGCGACGTTCGGAAGCTTCGATCGATTCGAATTCAATTTTTGAATTATTTTCCTCCTCCCCTTCGTGCCGGTTTGTCCATTCGATTTGGATATTAAGGTCAGATAGTGGTCTGGGAGTAAATAGTTTTCGTGATTGAACGACCATTCATGTGTTCCGAATAGGGAATTTTCTGTGAATGTCAGGTATATCAAAAACCTATTCAGAAAACAAGGGGCCTTCGTGAATAACGATACAAATTATTTCCTCGCCGTTTACCGATATGAAATTATATTGGTCTCTATGAAAGAAAATCGCTTTTATTATTGACGAGTTTTATTCGTCCAATGAATAAATATTGGTAATGCAAATTTATTCGCAATTTTCATGTGTATTTTTCGTAGAAAAATTTATTGTTTGTAATTATTTCAAAAAACGATATGTTTAAATTTTTCGGCAAGTCACTTAGCGTCTTATGAATATTCATTCAAATTCTCACCTTGAATAAAGTTTCTGATCAATAAACTTTACGTATTCCATTGTCGGTTTTAATGGATTATTTTATAATACACCTAAGTACGTGAAATAATCTTATTATAAACATTGATATTGTAGCTGTATAAATTAATTTTAATTTATTCCGTAGAATAACAACATAAATCTACGCTAAAATTTCGAACTGAATATTTATCTTCGTAAATTCAAACTTCGGCCGAATTACACTAAATACTCACCACCAAACTACAAATTTAATCAAATGACTCTCGATACTTGATTATATTTTTGCACCAATGAATTTGCAATACTTCAATATACCTCATAAATTATTCACAAATACTTTGCGTAATACAAAATTTGAGTTTTGAGCTTAGCACAAAGATCGTTTACAAATATTTGCTATATATACAATATTCTAAACTTCATTCTAAACTTTCTTATGGCAGATTATAAATTACAAGTTTTTCAATACAAATAAGATCGATAACAATACCAATTTATATTTTAATCAAAATTAATTACTAATCTCAAGTTCAAACAGAAGGTTGCCGTAAAATCGCACGCCAAGTGTCACGACAGATTTGATCCGACTTGCGTGGCTTTTTCGGGACCTGACCGACCAAAAAAACACCTTTCGAGTCCCTCAACGTCGATATCAGGCCGCCCGCAACCGACACGATCTCGACAACACGTATCAAGAGAAGATCCTGGGGGAAAATCGGGGTTTCGAAAGTGTTTACTATGCAAACTCCCCCTGAGGGAAAAGCGAATGGTCGAAAGCTGAGGGTGAAAAAAGCAGCTGACTCTTACTGCGCCTACGACGATGACGTGCCTCTGGAAAAACTGGGCAAAAGAACTAATTTAACTTTGAACTGTTCACCCTTGAACCTGCGGATATTGCAGTTGAACGTTGTTCGAAATGCTCGCGTCGGGTTTTCGAAGGTTTCTTGCACTTAATTTTCATGGGTAAATGGGAGTGTTACGAAAGTATTGATGAGGTTTCGAGAAGTTGATTTTGGTTTGTGCGTTTTCATATGAATGCGTGCGCTTTTAATGCGTTTTTCGAATTGAGTGCTATTAAAGCTCGCGTGTGTTCCGCATAATGTTTTATTGATCAATTTCAGTGAAACGTTCGAGTATGAAATGTTTAAATGAATGTATATGAATAATAAAAAAAATATTTTCTATTCTAAGCGAAAATTTTCCATTATATTGTTTTCGAAATAGTACAAAATTTTATTTTATCGATAGCGGTTGAGTATTATTTGCTCACAATGAAATGATTCGATGCAAAATACAAAATAAGAATGTTTCAAAAGGTAAAATTAAATTGGTTACACTTTGTTATAAATAACACGATTCAAAAATAGGACATTCAATTGAAATTTTATATGAAGAATATACATATTTTTGTATTTTACATTAATACAAATGTTTTGAAATATTATCGTGAAATACCATGCGTTGAAAACACTTCACATGCTTTGAAACAAAATACGCCTTTGAATGAATTACAAAAAAATACTAAAATGTTATGTCGCTACGTAATTTCGTAATACGAACTTCACTTCTACATTTCCCTTACACTCCCTTATGCAAAATAGAAACGTCAAAAGTTTAGACAGTTTCGACATTTCAATAATCTTTACAATACATATTAAAAAGATATATGGCCCACAACTAAGTCCACCCGAAACTAAATTTAACACAATACCGGAACAACTATCGATCCGTTTGGAACAAACCCCAAATAGAACTACATCAAAACACCCAACAAACCAACAACACTCCTGCCGAACTACGAAGAGGCGACTCCGCCGTAAAAAATAAAAGCCCCACGATAAAAGACACCCTCTCTCACCGTCGATTAAGTCCCTTCAGACAACCGCTGGAACTCCAACCGTGATTTATTACAGCAGCTCGAAGCTGGTATCGGTTCCGGTGTTGCCGTTGCCGACTAGGGGTCTAGCAAAGGGCAAACCTGGACCAGAGGCGAGACCGAAGCCCGAGGCCAGATTCGGCTAATGAGCACCCCAAGAAGGAAATTGCGAAGCCGAAATTGCAGGTGAAAACGGAGTCGTCCATCATTCTCGGCGGCCACCGGGAGGTCATCGAGAGCTTAATTGCGAAATCGCTCTCGCTAACCGAGAAGGACCTCAATCAGTCTCGGAGGAGTGACGTGCCGATTGCGATGGAAGGCGTGTCGGGATTCTCAAGCTTTATTTGAATGTGATTGGGGTTTTTGAATGTTGAATTTGGTGAGTTTTTGTGGGATGTTTCGGCGGTTGAGTTGGTTGGGTTGTGTGATTGTAAAGGACGGATCGTAATGGAAAATAAAAGGGAGGAATTTTTATCGATGTATTCATGTTATGTAGTATCATTGCGGTATCATTGCGGTATCAATGTTGGATTGGAGTTTTGTTGAAAAAAATTGAGAGTCGTTAAGCTGACTATTATTGTCAATCTTTTATTAGATTGCACGAAGTAAATTAGAATATATGATTATAAATCGATTAGTGGAACAAATTTGTTTTTGCGATAAGATCGTTTAATCATTTTGATGGTTATATGAATTTCCAATAATATGAAATACTTATGTAAAACGTAGTAACAATAAAAATGATTACGATATTACATGCAAAATCAACATTCAAACTGATTCCTGATGAAATTTTTTTAATTTTATTCAATGATTTTGACCAAATTTATTAACTGAAAGTTATTTTATCAATCAAATAACATTCATATTTTTAATTAAATATTGACGTTAACATAATTAAAAAATATTATTGATATATAAATAAATAAATAAATTTAATAAAACTAATATGTACATAGTTTGAGAAATTCGGGCTTTCGTTGATGACTTTTGGTTCAACTTTGACCCTTATTGCTCTGCCTTTTTTTTCTCTCTCATTGCGGGTATTGCTTTGTATTACTTTTTTTTTTAGTTGAATTTCAACAAAGTTCCAGAATCAAAATGGTGGCCTAATAATGTATCTTTATATTACAATGAAAAAATCACAATTTATTACGCAGTTTTTATTAATTTTATATATAAAAAAAATCATTAAAGATCGGAAGTATCGCGGCGCATAATTTTTTTTTTAAATTCCCAAAAATGTCCTCTTATATACCGTGTAATTATTATACTTTTCGAGGAAACTCCTTCGCGCAGATTCAAATTTTGCCAAAAAGTTTCGCCATTACTGATTTGTGCCGTTTTATCGAATCGGAAACTTTTTCACACTCGGGCGAAGCGAGCGGTTTATTTACATCGACTTCTCGAACGAATTGTATATACCCAGCATCCATTTTTATTTTTCCCCCATAAAATCAAAATTCGATATGTAAATACGCCGAAAAGTGCTACCATAAACATTGGTACACCCACGATGTGACTCGCCGTAATTATTTGATCCGGTAGACCGTTATGTTTTTGTACGTATCAAATTTTCTTAATTAAGCTAATAATATGCGAACTCGTTCCGAATCGACATATCCGCGTTTCACTTCTAATTAACGAAACAACAAATGTATCATGTTTCGTAGAATTATATTATATTTATGACTAGTTTTTTTATAGAATATTATATACAAGTTTCGATAAGATTCTTTATTTGTAAGTATGTATTGGGGATTTGGTACTGTTTTAACGAGTAACATACGAATCGAACATGTCGGATTAACATGATAGCACAGAGACGACCCTGACTTTCGTTGATCCGAAATTATGGTAATGGCTTTTGAATAATTCAATGTTTTCATTTTTTTAAGGGTCGTCTAGATCAACATAAACTACACGCGAGCAGAACAGAAAACAATTACGATCGGCAGCCGAAACGAAAAATATAAGAATCGATCCGCGAATTTCTTATTCGCGACTGGTGAAATATTGCGAAAATATTCATACGCGATAAGAAGAAGGAGCCGATCTGCGCGTTTTGTGAGGGTTTTTTTCCTCCTTTAGGCGGGCGGTGTATTTTTCGTCGGTTGTGCAAGTTGTAATAAATCCACCGAACATGTGTTCCCTTTTCTGCATCCCCGTCGTGGGAGCTCTCCCTTGTATTTTGCTAGGAAACCCTTAAATATAATATTGTCGGGTTGGGTCGAAAACGAAAAGTTCAGTGTATTTTCGGAGCGGTGTTTCTATGAGGAGTTCAGCGGTGCAGATAGCGGAACCCCATTTATCCATTAGGCTAGAAAAGTCATAATTGGTACGGATCCATTTATTTCGGGTGATAAGGAGTAACTTTCAAGAGGATTATCCCTGGCTATCCCTGCAGACTAAGTTGTTAAATTTACATATTTATCGTGGGATGCGTTAATAACGCGCACTATTACTGTCGATGCGGATCTTGATATATGCCCGCGATCGATTCATAATTTCGATTCTTCGAATAAAATGAGCAGTGTATGTATGTTTAAAATAATTTATTCGAATGAATTTAATTTGAAAATTCGCATATGAAAGCATATTGTGCTTTAACGAGCGTGCCGTTATGCTTGCGGTTATAGGTCCGGGCCAAAAATTGGTTGCACAAATTTTGCGGGTGTGTGCATGGAAATTGTCACACTAAAGTTCCCTTTCAGCAGCACCCAAACTTTTGCGTGTCCATTTTCAGCGCAGAGAACCCTCAAAACTTTCCTATACAAATTTTAATTAATTGTTTAGACGGAAAACAACGGAGCGTCCGATCCGGCTCCGAAGCTCTCTTCGGACGCAATCTACCGTTTTATACGAAAAATTGCTATCCCTCAACGCCATTTTACAGTTGTTGACTTTTTATTGTAATTAAACGACGAATAAAACCCCGGTTTCGAGTGACTACTGCCAGAACAACGCACCGAATTAATGGTAAATTAAGATTAATTGATACTTCGGAAACGTTTCTATTTTTCTCTGATCGGTTCCCGACGAATTGCCTAACCCGGAATCGAATAGCCTTTATATTTCGATAGTAAAAGAGCTCTCCAAATAGTCGTTTAACCTTTATTCGTTCGAGACATTTCGCTTTTTACAACTCGCTACAACTTGATTAATTAAAATTTAAAAAAGGAGCGGCTTTCGTAGATTTTCCGCCGCGCCGTAAGCTGCAAATAAAATCGCATTAATTAAATTTGAAATATTCGCCAAGTTCTATTTTTTCAAAAGCGGCGTCTCTTTTTGACTTTAATACATTCATCAAGTTTTTCAATACATTTACGCGCAATATAAAATACCTTTGAAACTGGATTTTCCCGGCAAGGGCTTTCTCGCAGCGCTCACGGCCCGAAAAAATTGAACATAATAAAGCGGCAAAAGCTCTCCTTAGTATTTCGTAGTCAGATTACATATTATACCGTGAGTGTCAAAAACGTAAGACTACATTGAAATATGTCCTGTTTTTTCCTCCTATTCCGGCAATTTCCCTCGAATGCGGCGAATTTAAGCACCCGCTTAAAACCTGAAAATATACACGCACACACGCGCGCTAGCTGCGTAAGCGAAACCTGAAAACTTTTTCATTTGCGCGAAAGCCTTTTCGAGGGAAAACTTGCGGAAAGCTCGAATCTTTTATGTAGTCGAACGGGACAATCCGGCGAATAGTTCTTCCTAATGATTTTCCGTTGCGATTTTTTTTCGCGGCGTTCAAACGTCGAACAAAAGCGTCCATCAATTTTAATCAAAGTAACGAAAACTCGATTATCCGTTGTCAATTCGTCGCCTGTGTCGATTCTGAGCGGGCTGAAAGTTTAGGGATGCAATGCGTCCAAAAGATTAATGATACGCTTCAATGTGCAAGTGTCGATTTCATTAACGCTAAAAGCACTAACCGAAATAAATGGTGTACTCAGACGCGATAAAATACACGGTCTCGGTGACAATTCGTAAAATATTAAATTTTACCCGTGGGTTAATCAAAGTGAACTCGACGATCGATTAATTGACTCTTTGTTTGATTCACTACTTCGAGATTTGAATAATTCATTCGGAATCGTTCGATTTGGAAAAAGGAAAGTTTTTCATTACATTCAATGATATTATCCACGTTAAAAAAAAAACAGAATTGGAACCGAATAAAATGTTATTATAATATAAACGAAGTTAATATAAAATATTATTTTTCATTTCATATTGTACTCGTATACAAGCATAATCAATTATTATACACAAATTCAGATCTGAAAAACAATGATATCATATTTTATTATTCTCATACATTTTCGCATACATCAAACAAAGTAATTAATGCAATCCAATATCATATTTACAACCGCCACTCGAGTTATGATTTCACATGAATTCGGCGAGAGACACAAATGAATTTTTCAAACAGTGATCTCATTAACTTTCGGCTAACGATGCGTCCAAACAAACCAAAGAGAACACACACGCAAAAACATATCGAAATACGATATCACGTGTTGAAAAATGTCGGGAGAATTGCGGTCGAACATTCGGTGAATAATCGTGTAACAGTCTCGGATTCGGGGAGGTGCAGTCGACCCACCGTAATTGCAGCACGCGATCGTTTCCCGTCCGGAAAATGCAAACTTTGACGTACATGGAAAATGCAAATGCAAATCTATTACTGCATACTTGCTCCGCATTATGGGAATCACGAGTTTTCCTACGTTTCGAAGTAGATTTTCCAAGCGTTCTCGTATCCCGTTAGATTATCTGCTCAATTTCTTATTTAATCGTCGTTTTTTTTCAGTGTATTATTGATATTATTTTGAAAGTAATTTGGGTTGCTGCAAATATGTATAATTTAAATAATAAAATTTAATTTTAAATTCAATTGTAAATGTGAAACAATGCTACGAAATTTTATTTGGAATAAAATGTTTCGAAAGCGTCTTGTTTCGTTTAGTGTGAAGTCTTAATGCGTTTAAGCCCAACTTTAAATTAGAATAAAACAGTTTCTAAAATATTAGAACAATAATAAGAATTCTAAACTATTACAATGAAAATTAATTAAGCCTACGTGAACACTGATTTTGTACCGAGATTTAAAAACTATCGTGAAAAGGTAAAAAATGAATTGCACGCCACATTTCGCCCCTTTTCATGCGAAACATGTATTCGTGTGAAATCCAATTTTTTCATTAAAAATATTCTACTGCATTCGAACATTCGTTAAATAATTAAATTTGACGGAATTAAACGTGAATACGAATATATTTTTACCAGCGATACCTTAATTTGTCACTTTCTCGATTAAAGCATAAATCAAAATCACAAATATCGCTGTAGGCATTCGTCAAATGATAAATTATTTTAAAACAAAATGATTGGCAGCCTTAAATTAGATTTTGATTTTATACAATTTAAATCCCATTACATTTTTTTGCCATCGTCTATCGTATTTCAGACCCCCATTATAACAAGTAGCAGTCGTGCTGAAGTTGTTGCATCGCCGACGATAACGATCGCGAAATCCGTTAATAGGGCGGCTTAACGACAAGAACGACCATATTGAATGACTTCTGTTCGTGCATTTTATGCATTTATTAGTGCCAATAAAATTGCTATGCAATTCCGACACAGCCTATTCGGAATGACGATCCGTAACACTGATTCAAACTAATTTCCAAGCGTTTTATTTCCGCGATACGGTTAAGTACTCTCGTATACACACATTGTCCCATCTTTTATCTATAACAATAAATAATTTTATATTACCTCATACAGCATTTTTATACGTCCTACGGGCACAATTTACCCACATTTTATACGTCCATATATTTATAACGCGCGCACGTATATTTATTGCCAAAACTCGTAAACACAGCTATTACATTTCGTTCGAAGCTTCTTAGAATGGCTTAAGCTCGAATTATTTATTATATTGAAATGAGCCTCAACGCACGTTTGTTAACCGTATCAAAACAATATCGACGCGGTGTAATTGTGTTTTACGCTTATATTATAATAAGCAACAACTATCGTTCAATACATCGAATACTTCGAAACGATATTGAATTATGTAAACGTATGAATAATTAATGAGAAAAATCTCGAGCGGAGCTCTTTACAGTTAACGACTGGCTTTTCTCTTTATATTATACATAACTTGGGAGTATTTTCCTTAATGAATACGGATTTATATCAAAACATTCCTTATTCAGAATATATTCCGCGTTTGAAAATATTAAATTTCGATTGCGAGCGAGTGAGTCCTTTGTGATTTTATTTTCAAGGGATGATTCTAAGCGACCTGCAAGGGGCGTGAACGATTTTTAAAATAATTTAGTGCGGCCGCACAAATACGTATTTTGTCACGCGAATGGAAATAGTACGTCTTGCATACGTGTATAAAATATACAACTTTGCAAATACGTAAGCTTGCGACGTTTATTATATACATTCCTTTTTCATGTCGCTCCCGTGTTACATTATTATATGGTGCCGTTATTCAAGATAATCATATGCGGGCGATAAACTCTTTCTCGCCAACCCGACAAATGTGTGAGCGGTTTTTTTTCGCGCGCATTTCTCCCTTCTTAAATTTTTAATATTGCTCGATGTTATTATACGGTGAAAACATTTTTA
Organism: Hydropsyche tenuis; assembly: GCA_009617725.1. Taxonomy (NCBI): domain Eukaryota; kingdom Metazoa; phylum Arthropoda; class Insecta; order Trichoptera; family Hydropsychidae; genus Hydropsyche; species Hydropsyche tenuis. The sequence continues at coordinate 3,881 of VTON01000021.1, read as the reverse complement.
TTACTTAAACGAAACCGGTAGTTTAACGGGTGGTGTTTTCCCTTTTAGTACTTTTTACGTTCGCGTTAATAATCGAAAAGCGTTGGACACGATTGAAATGACACGAAATCACGATTTGGCGTACGCGCATCGTGAAAATTAATATTTTCCTACGAATTTTCCAAACTTCCGCTCGATTTAATGATTAGTAAGCATTTCCGCCTTCCAAAAAAGTTTCCATACATAAATTATTCGGAAAATATGCGTCAATATATCAATACGATAGACGCTTATAAACTCATATTAGTGGCATCATATTTTATTTAAGTCACAATTGATCGATATATTCAAGAATTTTATTACAACCATAAACGAAAATATATTTAACCTTCCTAATATATAATTACTAAGCGAAGTAATAATAATATTAAACATGGCTTCGTTATTTATATTACGTGGTTAGTCGATTTAATCGAACCGCATACACATCATTCACAGGCCCGGGTAGCCAACATTTGTTATAAATAGGTCATAGTTCTATACCATTAAGAAATAGAGGTTTTCGGCCAAAATTTATCCAATAAAATGTGTGAAAAGCATATCGAATTATCCAAAAAGGGGCTTCGAAAATAAATTTTTCCGGGAAATCGTGCGTTTTAATCATCGAAGTAATTTTTTTATTAACAGAACGTAACGTAATAAAAGTACGTGAAAACTTAAATAGTATTATGACGCTTAGGTACAATATTATCGCTAAATTTAAACTTTTTTTTTATTAACTATAAATCATCCTGAAATTTTATTTACTTTAATTTTATTTTGTATAAAAATTTAAAATTTAATTTAATATTTGACTTTTCATAATCTAAACATTGAAAAAGTTATTTAAGAAATGGATATTTTTAAAATAAACTTGATATTTTTCAACATATTATTGCTGTTGACTCATAAAACTTTAACATTGAATAATTTGATTAAAAAAATAACATCAATCATGAAAAAATATTAAAAATTAAAACATACCTCCAGTATCTAAAAACCCTCTAGAAGTAGCGACCAGCATTGTCAAGCAGCACAACAACCTATGCGCCTTCATCTTCATTTTCAATGAAATTTCCAAATCAATAACCAAAAATCAATGCATAACAAATACTATCATCCACCAAGCATTTAAGTCCAAAAAATGAATCGAACAAACTCAAAAACGAATCCAACAACCCCCAAAAAATTTCCAACCAAACCCCAAATTCAACCCAAAAAAACCTTATATAAAAAACAAAATTTCAAAACAAATTGAATCAAAATCAAAACAAAAACTCTTCAAGATATTATGAAAATTATTTCAGAATTTTCCAACAGTCGAAATTGTGCGAAAAGTTGCGAAAAGTGAAAAGTCGCAGGGGCGCGGTCGGGCGCGCGTCGTCCTCGGCGGCCGGGACGCGACTGGCCCATGGCATGAAGTTTTCCCTCGGCCGGGGGATGTTTACGTTTTCCACGCTTTTCTCCGGAAAAGCGATTTCCTCGCACAGATGTTCCCGTACGGTTAGTTTTCCACGTTGGCTGCTGGCGGAAAATTCGCACACGTGAAAAAACACTGCACGCGCTCCATGCGCCGTTTTATGCGTGGAAAACAGAGCTTTTGTTTCGCACGCGTGACTCATATTTATTATATTAAAGCAAAAATATTATATGTGCGCTTTTCTTTGAGGATTAATAATATTCTTGCGGGTTTTTTTCGCTCGGGTGAATTGTGGATCGTTAAATTGATATCGTTCTACGATTTGTTATGAAAGAAAAATTGTGATTTATCAGTGATGTTTAGACTTAATAACTTCTAAATCATGTTTTTTTTTACTTCGTCTATAATGATCGAGGTTCCTTTCCCCATTTACAAGCTTACTCCTAACTACAATATTTCCAATATTTTGTTGTTTGAAATTTTTAAAACTAACTACTATTTTAAGAAGATCATTTTCAAATTGCATCTTTTCAATTAGGTTAACTGAATGATTATATATATTCTTAGATTTTACGTAAATTTTAATATCTATCATTCTAAAATAGACAACAACATTGATTCAAACTATCAAATAAATTTATTTAATCTTAATGTTACACAATCACGCAACATGTTAAAAACAAACATTAATTTTCAGAATTAGCAAATTTGAATATACTCACCAAATTATTATTCATCACAACGTTCGTTTCACAATCCAGAAACAAAATTTAAATACCGCAAATCTTCCAATTCACACGAATTGCATAACATCATCCATACAAACGACATCATCAAATTGGCACATCCCGGATCGCGCCAATTGATGCACAATCAAAAGACACACTGGACATCCGCAAAAATTTACACGATAACGACTGATTGCAATGCATTCGAAATGTTTGCTCGGAACTAATTGAGTGTAAACTGTATTTGGCGAAAGCGGGTGTTTGTACACCCCCCCTCCGTGACGTGTACATATAAACTCGCATATTAACTAACTAACCGACCGCCATTATGACCGCGCGATATTTCATCGTTAAATTTCGAGACGTCGTCTTCTCGAATTAGACAAATTTATGATCAAACTACGGGTACGTCCAGAATATTTAGCGGTTAAAAATTTTAAGGAATTTGGAAAAAACGCGTTAAAAATTACAGGTAAATTTTTATTTTTTACATATAATTTTTACATGTATTATATTATAGTTTATTCACACTAAAAGTTTATTGATTTTTCTTAATGGATACCAGGAATTTGAATAAATCTGATGTATTTTCCGAAATTAATTTATTTCGAATTGTTTGAACGCATAAACGTACAATATGCATTTATTATTACTGAGGATAATAACCCTCGTGAATCATTTCGTTATTGCTCGTTTGATTAATTAAAATTTCCAAATATAACTGTGTCGCTCAATTATTCAATTTACTTTTTAATTACTAAATTTAAGTTTTTCATTTGAGAATTTTAACTAGACAAGATACCCTAAAATAAAAAAATTAATTATCATATTCATATATTTAAAAATATAAAGAATAATTAATAACAAAAAAATACGAATGAATTGTTATAAGAAAAAAATATTTTTATTGATTTCAAATTACTTTTAAACTATTATATTGTTTAATAAAATAGTATTATTGAACCTATACCTTCATATAGTATTTTCGTATGGTATACTTTCAGATATAATAAAATTTTTCTTCATTTCGATAAAAAAAAACAACATCACCTTTCCATTGACGCTAGTTAATAGATAACATATATATGATACTACAAAGAAAATCTTTCAAAAAAAATCATAAACATGTTATATACAATATATATTTTATTATCAATAATGTATGTATTGTTATCAATATATTGTACGACATCAAAAACTGATTTTAATATTAACAATCGAATCAAAACTTCTACAATCAAATTATAACGTACATAGACATGAAACATTGCACTTCCACCACTCGACTAAATCCACAATCAAATACAAACAAACACCGACCCACCCGACATTTCTCAAAACGGACAATCCCAACAAACAATAGAAACCGCCAAGCAAACATCAATAAAAAACAACAAATTTCCTCGGTCGGATTTCGAAACGCTCGGATGCATAAGCGCGCCGCACAACGCGCGTTCGTTCCCCGGTACAAGTTTAGTGTGGCGTGCTTGAAAAATAAAGCTCTTAACTCGCGAGTTTATCTCCCAGGACGATGGGCACAACTGCGGTTTAGTCTTTTGTTCGGAGCGACGCTGAAAAATGCATCGTAAACAATGCAACCACTTCGTCGCTTTGTACCTTTTTTTTTTTTTTTTTTTTTCCCGAGAGGGAAAAAAATCTTTTATAGGTACCGCGGCGCAGCCCGGTATTATTGTGGGATTTCCTAACGGGAAGAC